>CM060964.1:285010964-285690964 GCA_030765045.1 Tenodera sinensis | reverse complement strand
TTGTTCCCTGCTATCGTGTGATCATTTATCCGAACTTTGTAAAAGTGCTTTTGCAGACAGTAAACATTCTGGCATCCATTTACATCGTACCAAATGTAGCGAAACAATAAAAAATGTTCTAGCACCTCACTTTTTTAAAGAGCTAGTTAAAGATATCAGTGATCAAGCATTTAGTATAATAAATAATAGATGAATCAACAGATGTGTCTATGATTAAACTCCTAGCAATTGTTATACGTTACTTTAGTCGTATGCATGGCAAAATTGTATCTACATTGCTCGAGGTAGTGGAACTTAAATTAGGAGATGCTGATAGCATAGTACAAAGTATAAAGCGGGTACTGTCTGAAAATAATTTAAATCCTAAAAAGTTGCTTGGTATTGGAACTGACAATGCAAGCGTAATGACAGGGCATAACAATGGTGTATTTGTAAAATTGAAAGAAGAATTAGGAAGTCGCCACATGGTATTGTTTCGATGTGTCTGTCACTCTTTACAACTTGCAGTAAGCGCAGCGTACGAAGACGCTCTACCGAGAACATTAGATTTCTTAATTAAAGAAACACACAATTGGTTTTCCCATTCTACTGCTAGAGAGGTTGCATACAAGGAGATTTATCAGGCCATAAATTGCGGCATCGAGCCATTAAAAATTCCGCAAGTGAGCAACACGCGTTGGATTTCGATAGAACCAGCTGTGAGTCGGATTCTCCAACAGTGGAATGAATTGAAGTTGCATTTTGAATTATCTAGACAGAGGGGAAAATGTTATACAGCTGAATTACTTTTACTTTTTTTTTTTCTTTTTTTTTTTCCGATGTATACAGACCCCCAAAATCTCTTATACTTTCTTTATTTACAACCTATCCTAGAAGAAGTGCAGAGAACTAATCACAGAACACTGTATTAGGAACTAATAAAGCGTTTGAGTAAGAGAGTGTAGACCCAACTAAGCTTATAAATGATTTGATGGCATTAGTAGAATCGGTTAGTAGAAAAGTGTTAATTCCTACAGCAAAAATTGACCCCTTAGTAAATTCAATTGTGGATCAGGTGGACCCCAGACCTTATTTAGGTTTTAAATTTGAATCTACTATACACGAGCTAAATATATCACAAGATGCAGAACAAAATATTCGGCAGAGATGCATAAGGTTCGCTGTAAAACTTTCAGAGGAACTTCAATCTCGTCTTCCTCACAATTTAAAAGTACTGAAAATGACAAATATGTTTTGTGTAGAGGAAACTTTAAAAGTGCTGAAACCTCCCATAATTGACATTGCTCTTGAGTTAGGTTCTAAAGACGCATTAATAACTCATTAATAATCATTAATAACTCAGTGGAGAAACATAACGCACAGTGACTGCGAAAGCACAGGAGACACAATCAAGTTTTGGACAGAAGTAGATTGGTTTCGCAATGCTGCCAATGAAAATCTGTATGGTGAACTGGTCTCATTAGCATTTTCAGTTCTTAACCTTCCATATTCAAACGCAGATGTGGAACGTGTGTTTAGCCAGGTGAACATCGTAAAGTGTAGGTTGAGAAATCGAATGATGACCAAAACATTAAATGCCATCCTTTTGATGCGTTTTGGACTTAAACGAAACAGTAAGTGCTGTTATTCCTATTAGCTTCCAGAAAGTGTACTTAAAATGATGGGCACCAAGGGTAATTATTCAACAGCAGCTAGGACTTCCTCAGCGGAAACTAATACAGAGCCGAACAAGGAGGAGGAAGAAGCAGAAGTATTTTTTGATAATTTATAGGTGAGTGATTATGTGCATAAATGTTTAGCTTTTTATATAGCTATTTTGAACTACTATTTAGCTATTTTTTGGCGTCTTTGTATCTTCCATTTAGCTTTTTTCTGTCGACATGAGTTGGCAACACTGGCGGGAAGCGGGAAGAGGCCCCCCGGATGACTAGCTTCGCCACTGGAAATCAAGCCATAAGAGGAATTGTTTTAGGAAATTTCTTTGCTCATCAGTTGGGCTGTTTGGTTTGTTAGAGGTCTCTGCATCTCCTCTTTCAATTGCATATCTTTCAATGGTGTTTTCACATTTACAATACTCCACCATTTATTAATGATGTCTATAAATTTTGCTGGTGTGATCCATAATATTTGACAGATACGCTAGGTGTTCTGTGCAGATAAGGCTGAAAACCCTGAAAATCATAGACACGTAACGTGTAACTTAAATTTTATTTAAAAGGAAATGTTTTAAACATGCAGGCTATAGGAAAGCCATTGTATGCATTTCTGATTCTCTCTCTTATTTGTGAGAAAACTGTATACGCCAAAATAACAGAAGTGTAAGTTTTAGTGTACAATAAGTTTTATTAAATCCTCTGTGCTTTGCATGTTAAGAGTTACTTAGAGCAGCGATGTTTTTAATTAAAAATAAATGCTTTGTTGTATTTTCATTACATCAAAGGAAATAAGGTAAATGTTTACGAAATCGGCCGCTCGAGAGGACAAATGAAACATAGTGTGGTGGATGCAGTTTTTATTGCTGATTATGATTTTGAAAGTCGTGTTGCACTGAAGCTTCGTTTTTGATTTATGAGCAAATTTCGTACCTGCGATGCAGCGATTTTGCTTCGCTTATGCGGCGGATATTTGGGAAGTAAATGTTTATCAACGACCATAATGTATGCTAGAATGATTGATTAATGCATTTACGTTGAAATTGTGTCATAAACACAGCCCAAGTTGTGAATATTTTGATAACACAGGACCCTGTCACCCCACTCATATACACACACTAAACCTAACCTAACACAGGGTAAACGAAAACGAAGCTTGACCGCCAAATAAGACTTTCAAAATTGTAATCAGCAATAACAATTTCAATGTAAATGCATTAGTCAATCATTCTAGCATATATTATAGTCGTTGATAAACATTTGTTTCCTAAATATCCGCTGCATAAGCGAAATAGAACCGCTGCATCGCAGGTGCGTGATTTGCTCATAAATCAAAAACGAAGCTTCAGCGCACTATGCGACTTTCAAAATCGTAATCAGCAATAGAAACTGCATCCATTACACTGTGTTTTATTCGTTTTCTCGAGCGGCCGATTTTGTAAACAATTACCGGAAATAATAGGTTTATTGCGCTTAAGTGTGTTGTAAGGGGGGAAATACTGTGCGTCTAAACAGGAAAAAACATAATGAAATTATATAAAAAAAAGAATGAAGGAACGAGTCATAGTGGGGATTAGAACCATGTATCTTATGCCTTTCGAGGTAATAATCTTCACTGTGGCCCGAACTTTTGAGCTTGGAGTCCTCTTAGTTGCTTAAACTGACAGAAACTGAAATCTTAGTAGTTGAGAACATAAAATTAAAATTGAAAATGTGCTGAAATAAGTTTCTCAAACCAAATTATCGTTAATGAAGCACCCAAACTCAAATACCTTAACATTCTAAAAAAGATAAAGGTATCCCAAAATTAATCGTAAATTTGCGATGGACTTCATAACTGTCAGAGAGATAGAAAATATTTTTACCTTGTTAAAAAACAAAACTTCTCATGGTTGGGATGAGATAAGTGCCAACTTGTTAAAATACTGACTGAGATTGCATATTTGCTAAAACACTTAACATAGCTTTTCATCCACATGCAACATTATTGCACCCATTTATTGCACTTTGTATGAAACAGTGAAGTTGCTTAAAAGGGATGTAGGTGGCCCCAGTGACTAATAAGACAACATTATGTCCTTAAATCACTATTTATTAACCTAGGAGAAAATTTGCAGCTACCAAGAATTTGCTAACGTAAATATTTCTGATGAAACAGAAATTTTAGCAGATATGCAATCTGGAATATTTTGTGGCTTAGCTATAGAATTTAACAACACAGATCACAACTCATTGCTGCCAAAGTTAAAAGTTTATAATTTCAATGAGATCTTTATCAATTGGTTCAGATCTTACTTAGTAAATAAATCCAGGCAACTGGGATAAATGGTTATGATTCTAAACCAGGTGTTATTACTAATGGTTTACCATATAATCTTAGCTTGCTTTGAACTGCTTGCCTCCTATGTCATGGCAGGCCTATATTGGCGGTTCTGAGCCTCATGCACATGATCCAATACATGCGGTTGTCTTTGAAGATTTTCAGTTGCTCTGTGGACTCAAGCCATTAAGTCTTCTGGTGACATTATAGGAATGCCATATAGTATACTCTTCATACATCTCCACAGAAAATAGTCAAGAGGTGTCAGATCTGGTGACCATGCTGACCATGGAACTGGTCCACCACTGCCAATCAGTTGATTTCAATATGCAACATTGACATGATTCCGCACATTTATATTAAAGTGTGTGGGAGCTCGTGTCGGCCATTTCAGCTGGTGTGTGTGTAGCACTGCTGTTAAAAAGTGTTACCGTACTGTAAACTACACAAGTAACACAGTAAGATGCACACCAAGGACTCTGTGGAGGAATTTAGCGCATGCACACAAATTTTGCTGTGTTTGTCATTCATCCCAGTACACAGATGGCTAAAGGGTTGCATACCTTCTGTATTAAGATGCCAAAACAAATGTTAATAAATTTTCACAACCATTCATTCTCAAACTTTGAAGCTCTCCAGCGTCTAAACTGTGCATTTCTGGACAGGGGTTCCCACTTGAAAGCCGATCAGTTTGCCATCCCACACAACATACTAAGTGTTGTCTGTGTTTTTTTTGGGACACCCACTTTCACTGTCTTTTATATATTTACTATAACAATACAATCACTCGATAACACATATGTACTCGCTGACAGGCTACAGGCTGGCCGATTCACTCTCATAGCTAAAACTAACTGTATATGACGACTTAAACAACAATTCAACTCTATCACTAACTAAAACTACTCTTCACTCACTCAACTGAAACTAACTACTGACTGTGTCTGTCCTATTTATACTGGAGTCAGTGTCACGTCACCTTCAAGATCTTTCCATGCGCATGTGCAATGAGTGCAATAGTTAATTCAACGGAATTAACTAGAAGCTTCTGGACCCTTTCTTTTGTAGTTTACTGGCATCGTTGTTTGTGGTCACATACACAGTCGCTTGCCATATCCAAGGTCACACTGCCCCCCACCCTTTACCTCTTGTCCATATATTGTTGAACGACCCAAAGTCACAATATATATATTAACAAGCATATGCAAGTAAATGAATTAACAATCCACTACAACAATTACACTATAAGTATCCAATACAAAATTTCTTGAGGTCCAAATAGATGATGGGCTTAGTGGAGGAATTCAATGAAAATCATGCTACTAAAACTTAATTCTGCTTGCTTTGCATTAAAAAAAGTTAAAAAATCTGCTTAACCAAAATGCATATTTTGCCTACTTTCACTCCTGTTTCAATAAGGTATTATCTTACAGATTTAGTTCAGTCAAAGGCAAGTAAGTGTTTGCATTACAAAAAGGAGCTATACATATTATTTGCCCTATCATTCCTGTAGGTCATTATTTAAAACCCAAATTTTCTTGAATGTATGAATGAATTTATTAATTTCATTTCTTTACATAAACATTACACATGTTACAACTTGCCTCTATTTGGAGTACTTAGAATTTATCCTACGGTGCCATACCACTTGAACACCCTGGTTATATTGTGTGTGGTAACCCTTCCCCTTTCTCCAATTTACACATGTTTACCTTTTCAAAATCTTATCCTACTCCCACCCTTAAATTTTTATCTTTGTTTTTTCTTTCATCTCCCACTGCTATTCCTTTCCCTCTTTCTCAACTTTTCTTATCAGCTTCACTCATAACTTTTATTCATCAGTTTACATTGTACACTTCATTAATTTTATTTCAATACTTCACTATAACCTCACTTTCACCATGTAAACTGTGTACCCTGTGTGTGCCCTGTACTTCCTCATTTATGGATTACCCAACTATTTGTTTTAAACCTTGTTACTCTCTGTGAAATATCCCTTTCTATCTGTTTCTCCAGCCTAGTTCTCTCTTCCCTAACGACCTAGCTGTTGATGGGCCCTTAAACCTAACCCCCTAGTTCTCTCTTTTCCCCTCACCCTCACTGATATCGCTTTCTCTCTGTGCTCCTTACTGTCCAGTCAAAATTTCTTATTTTTGCTGATGAATACATGTGCAAAGTGTGCTGGTGCCCTGTCATGTTGAAAGCACATACAAATTCTCAGTGGCACATGTTCTAGGAATACATATTGAAGGAACGCTTTTAACATGACTGTTCAGGATATCAGGAAGCAAGTAAGGTTTAATACCAGCCCGTACATTCATTAAGTTTGCATACTTAATTTGGTTTTACAAAACAAAAGTTTGTTACCTTTTAGCACACAGACAATGATCACTTAAATAAAGCATGAGTTTATATATGATAAAAAGCTAAATCAGCAAAACTTATTGCCAAATTTCTAAATGTGCAAGAAATGTAACTAAAGGTCTATGTGTTCAATGAGTTATTTGAGTAATTGCTTGTTAAGCTACTGTTTATATTAAGATGGTTTACTCAGGGGTCTCCGTATAAGGGATATGTGGACGCTGAGCAGAACATTACTTCCACTTACTGGTGTTTTGCTCCTCACTGTAACTTTTCTATCTGACCTTACCTTGGTCATCTCTTGCTCTCTTCCGACCCTGATGCTATTAGGGTTCCTGAGGGCTAGGGAGTCTTTATTTTTCCAACCTCTCCATTTCTCTAATTTCTCTATAGAACCTTAACCCCTAACATGCTGACCTGTCATGGCATGTAATACGTCCTCTGACTGGTAATCAGAGGAAATGGTCGGTGAATTTATTTTGGTAATTCTCCCGGTCAGGTTGGTGAGACCCATAAACCAACGACAGGTGTGGTCCTCCAGACATTCTGGGGGTTGTGAGAGAGCGATGTGACCGCCAAAACATAAAAATATGGTGCTCTCTAAAAAACGGTTACTATTACTGCTATTGCTCTCTTCAATATCAAATTATGAAATATGACTCGAGGGGTAAAATGTTCTGGAGTTAAAATAGTCCCCCATTCGAATCTCCGGGCGGGGACTACTTCTCAAGAACCAAAGCATTATATTAATAGAAGATCTAACATCAGACTTCTACAATGGAATGCGGGTGGTCTCACACAAACAAAAAGAATAGAACTGAATAAAATTGTATTTGACTATAACATAGATATCTTTGTAATACAAGAAGCAAATCTAAGAAATGATCAACTTAAATACTTCAATTTTACTGGATTTTTACTACACTTACTACCCAAAAATAGACAGATAAGTAGTGGAATATTAGTTGGAGTCAAAAAGGATATTAAATCCTCCTTTGAAATTGTTAAAGAAATGGATAACACAGATAAAAATGAATTAATAAAGCTAAATTTTTGGGATAACAAAACACATTTACATTTATACAGTATTTACAATTCTCCCAGGAATGAACCAGATCTCTCACTTATTGACCAATTAAATAAAACAATCGTAATTGGGGATTTCAATGCACATTCCAAAAGATGGGGTTATGAAAAAGTGGATTCTACAGGGAAGATAGTGGAAGAATTTTTGAATACACAACTTTTGAACTGATTTATAGTAAAGAAGATCCCAAAACCTTCATACATTACTCTGGAGCAGGCAGTAACACAGACCTCTTGTTAGCTACAACAGATATTGTTTCAAAAATTAAAAAATAAGTTATAGAAGATCCAAGTTCTGGTCACAGAGCAGTAATTGCTGATATAAAACTAGAGAATACAAATAAGTCAAGGTCTTACGAATCTGTATTGGAACTTCAAAAAAGCAGATTGGAACAAATATAAAACTGAATTAGATCATAAATTTAAAGAACAAACAAACTCTCAGCTGCATGACCAACCAGATCATATGAACAAAGAATTCTGTAAAGTCATCCTAGAAACCGCAAAAAAAATATTACTCGTGGAAGAATTAAAAATTTCAAACCCTTTTGGAACCTCCAGTTAGCAGAACTGAAAAAGCAAAGGGATGTAGCTAGAAATACAGCAGAACAAACAAAAAACATATCAGAAACACAAATATGGTGGAAAAAATGTGCCTCACTAAAAAAAGAAATTAATACTGCTAAAAGGAATCACTTTAATAATTTCTTAGAAAAAATGGATTATAGGACAGATGGTAACAAAGCTCATAAGTTCATAAAAAATGTCAAATACAGGAAAGAAAAAAACAGCATACCTATCATACACAACAATAAAATATTAGAAAATGATGCAGTCATAGCTGAAACATTCAATAAATATTATGCTAATTCACATAAAGTAACAAGAAATAATAAAAAGGAACATAAAGAATTTAAGAAAGATTTGAAACAAAAAAGAGAATGTAATCCTAACACTCAGTGCAATATCTTTTTTCAAAATTTTAATATGCAAGAACTGAACATTGCAATTAATAATCTAAAAAACAAAAAGTCTCCTGGACCAGATCACATACATCCAGAGTTCATAAAAAACATTAGAAAAACATCAAAACAACAACTACTGAAACTCTACAATCTATCCTGGACAACCACTGCACCTGCTGAATGGCGAAAAGCAATAATGGTCCCACTCTTGAAGAAAGATAAAACAGGATCAGAAATAAAAAATTATAGACCAATAGCTCTTACTAGCATAATAGCAAAAGTGATAGAAAGAATGGTGTCAAATAGGTTAAATTGGTTTCTAGAATCACAAAATTTAATATCCCCATGTCAAGCTGGATTTAGAGAGTTCCACTCTACAAATGAACAAGTCTTACTTCTCAGTCAAGAAATCAAAGACTCCTTCAATAGAAAAGAAGATAATTTATCAGTTTTTATTGATTTCCAAAGTGCATATGATTCTATATGCAGAACAAAGCTACTAAAGAAAGTAAAAAAAATAGGAATACAAGGTCCAATGTTTTCATGGCTATGTCATTTCCTAACACAACGCTTTATTGCAACCAGATATGGAAGAAATATATCTAAATACAAACAAGTACATCGTGGTAATTATTATTTATTTATGCCAACAAACTTACTGTTGGTGTTTTTAAACACACAAGCCGTGTGTGTGTGTCTGTGGTTCAAATCCCAGTTGTGGCATTGAATTTTTAAGTTCCAGTTCTACCTCTCAAAAGTACACCGTGGCTTACCACAAGGTGCAGTGCTCAGCACAACACTTTTTAATATATTTATTAACAATCTGCCACAACAAATACAAGAATCAGGCGTGAAGTATGCACTATTTGCTGATGACTTAGTAATGTGGACTTCAAAACCAAAAAGCAAAAGTACGGAACTAGAAAAAACCATGCAACAATCCTTAACCAACTTACAGAGATGGACCAAAGAAAATTTAATGACTGTTAATACAACAAAATCAAACTACCAAATCTTCTCGCTAAGAAAAACACCACTAAAACTAAATTTTGAGGGTCAACAATTACCAGAAACAAAGGTAACAAAGTATTTAGGAGTTACATTTGATACCAAACTTACATGGACCAAACAAATAGAAAATGTAATACAAAGAGCAGAAAGGTGCCTTTCACTTTTAAAACGTCTAACAGGAATCAAGTGGGAATGTTCCAGAGCAACTCTTAACACAACACACAATGTATATATAAAGCTATTATTTACTTACTGCAGCGAAGTTCTTGTAACAGCAAACACAAAAAAAATTCAAATCTTTCAAAACCAAAGTCTGAGATTAATTACAGGTGCTATCAAAACCACACCAATAGCAGCTATGGAAATACTAACCAACCAATACCCCATTGAATACGAGATAGTAAAAGTGGCCCTTATTCAACACGAAAAGTTGATCAGACTCCCATTCAATACATGGCACAAGATAAATTTTACACATACACTAAAGACTCAGGAGACCTTTCTTTCCGAAATTCAAGACATCAAGAAAAATGTACACCTTCCTAATTCAAAGGAAAACTTCATATTTAAAGTCAATCCAACACATACATTAGACATCACATATTATTGACACCTGACAGAAGAAGTTAAAAAAAGTGATATTCCAACTAGTGTTCTAAAATTATTGGCATTAGAGACAATCCATACTAGATTTCCAGAACACGAATGGCTCCATATTTATACTGATGGATCATTGGTATCAAACCAAGATGGAGCAGGTGCTGGAGTCACATGTCACCTCTTTTCCTATTACAAATCTTTAAATTATGGAACTACTAACTTTGATGGAGAAATTGAAGCAATTAAATGGCCCTACAAAATCTTTTGTACAGAATTTCACATTTTCATCAAGCAGTTCTCTCAGATTCCAGGGTGGCAATTATAGCAATTACTTCCAAGTTGTCACCAAAAAGCCAAACAATTATAGAATGCTGGAAAATCCTTACCCATCTAACAGCACTTCAAAAACACTCAGTCTTCCAATGGATACCAGCGCACTGTGGACTGAGTGGTAATGAGAAAGCTGATTTTCTTGCAAAAAAGGGTACCAGCAGTGTACAAAAATCTATAGTTAGTCTACCATTTTATGCAGCTAAAAGATTAGTCAACTCTGAATACAAAAAAATTATTGAAAAATATTACTATGAAAAATCAAAGAATAAAAGATGGGAACTACCAAACATTCAAACAGTAATTCCTGAGTACCCTCGAAAAACAGCAGTTGCAACCTTAAGGTTGATTACAGGACATGATTGTCTGGCAAAACATTTAAACAGAATTGGGATATATTCTTCACCACTCTGTCCTCTATGTGATCTGCAAGAGGAGATGGATCAAGATCACCTTCAAATGTGCCCGGCCACTTATAGTGCCCCATCCATCAGTGAAAAATATTGGAGAGCAAGAGGATTAATGACTTCATTGTCAGAAATCCAGCATTAGCTAACAACGATATATGATGTGACAACCTAAGTCACATTTCTGCCACTGTTATGACCCTTATGTCTTCTGATTTGCCCTCCATAAAATGCTAAACTCTCATTGGTCCTTAGTTTCAACATTAGATCTAAATAATGTCCATTGCAGATAGCGTACCCAAGCGATAAATGGAGTCATTTTGATATTTTATATTTCCAATGACCTAAATGTGTATTCCTTACTAAATCTTGCAGAATTCTCTGCATAACTATGCAGCTATTTATTGACAAATATTCATGAAAATTAGAACATGAATACATAAATTCAATTCCTTTTAAAATAAATTAGTTTATACGAAATCATACTAAAATTGTGGATAATTTCAAATTTGAGAATTGATTAATTGAAAGACAATTAGTAAATTTACACTTCATACATACTGCTCTCTTTTCTAAGTGGTGTAGTTAGAAATAATACTACACAATGCACGTGTGAAAATTAACCCACTATATTGGAATGTCACTTTTATGGTTTTTATTTTTTTATACTATCATATTCAATTTTGATTTTGCTCGTTATTGCTATGTCAATGGGTCATGTAATTCTGTGTGTCCATGTGCAGAGGGCATGGTCCCATGTAATGCGCTTGTGTAACTCACTAAATTTGTTAATTTTTGTCCTATGAGGCTGAAATTTTAACCACAGTAACACTGTATGCAGTATACTACTACACCAAGTTTGGTGCACCTGTGATCCTTGGTTTGAAAGATAAAAATCTTTTAATTTGTAGGTAATATTTGCCTCAATGATGAACTATTAGGAACCTTTCAATAAAGCTGAAAGTTTGTATTACCAGCAACAATATAAAGGTGGTCATATCAATGTATTTTGCTGATCTTTAAATGTTAAATTAATCAATATTAATGTACAAGTCTTCTTCTTTACCTGATTACCCTCCCCTTATGTATGACTTACACCCCCTAGGACTGACTTACAAGTCAGTGCCTAGGGTTAGATGCATGTCGGTGAGCAGAGGAACCTATGGACAGAACAGAGTGAAGACCTGGAAGTGGGTGGTCAGGAAAGCACCAGGTATGATAGTGGGGAAGAGGATGACATGAAATGCAGGTGAAATAGATGATTGGAAAGGTGATGGTGGAGCAATTGGTGGAATGAGAGTCTAATTTTTAAAACTCTTATAAGTTCCTAATGTATAATTTTTTTACTGTTTATACTGACAATAAGCATGCATAAAAGGGCTTCTGGCCAAAAAAGGAACGCTATTCTGAGAGACATGCAGAGTATACAGTGTTATGACTGAAGGGTGCTAAAACCACTAGCAGCAGCTAAAGCTGGTAAAACTTTCAGCAGAACAGAAGAAGACGGTAGCAGTGGGTCCAATGTATTCAGCAGAGCAGTTTTGAGCTAACTAAATTTGAAAAATGTTCAAGAACAAATTGACTAATTGTTTAAAGCTTACTTTCTCAAAAACTGTTTTTACAGTATTTTCAACATACGACCTGTTCCACATTTTCAAAGAATTCTTTAAAACTTTCATAGTTAGTGAAAAAATACATCATAAATAAACCCACAAGGCACTAATGCATAGTTATTGTCAGTAAGAGTAAAAAGAATACAGATTAGAAACTTTTATGAAAATTAAGAACTATTGCAAAATAACATGTATTGCCACTGCTTAGCATTAAATCTTTATTAGATATTCATATGTACCTCCCCAACTGCTTGAAGTTAGCTATTTATTAAAATTCAATGTAGTATAACACTTTAAAAAAAGAAATTAGTAATTCTTAAATAATTGCTCCCCATATAACATGTAGAGTAGGGTGGGGCAAAAGTACATGGGGGTAAGAGTGTGCACAAGAGTTATTTATAAGAAACATGCCATGGAGATAGCAGCTCTATATGCTGTTAAAAGATTACCTGACGAATAGTTTTTCTATGCAGTTTCATTGTGCTGGTGCATTTTGTCTTTGAATTATGAGGTAAGGTTTCAAATCATTTATCTTAATGTTATTTGTCGTAGTTTTGGAAATGTGATTGCTCTATCATTAAGCTAAGACTGGTATTTTAGTACTGTGTCATTTGAGAGACAAATTTCTGTAGTAACATGGCATGGCTTGGTCATTGTACAAAAGTGGCATCATGACCTGGGAAATGTTTCAGATGACAATGGGGCAAGAGTACAAACCGTGGAGTGGGGCAAAAGTATGCATGTGACATGCAGTGAGATGCATTCACTAACCTTCATCGATGCAATCTCTATGAGACCACAGAACATTCTACTTAAGTAAATGCTTGTTGGCCTAACACAGATATCATGGACAAGGAACTTACGTCTTTATCAGAGAGAAAAGACAAACAATAAAGATTGAGGGGAATTTGTAATTCAGAAGTGCTGACTAGTTGGTCTTTTAAAAGGAAGTTGGAACTGAATCAAGCCCAATGCCTCACAGCTTGTCAAGTGTGATTTAACAGAATCTGCACACAGCCATAGGAGGTACAAAAAGACAGAGTGCTGTTCAACCCTACCCAAAGTGCCAGCTTAGGCTTCAAGTGATAAAATCTACTGTCCAGGATGCAAGGAGTATGTTTAAATATTGGAAGATCACTGGATTCAATGCCAAAAGTGTGCAGAATGGTGGCATGTAGCTTGTTCCAATCATGAAGGGGGCAGAAAATGTATCTGCAACTATTGCAGAGAATGACTCAGGCCATGAGACTGTTTCTTATCCAAAAATGTTTATGTTTTCGTTATTGTTTAAATAAATGGTATTTAATATGAGACAATGATCCTTTGATCTATTCTTGTATTGTAATTAAAGTCAGAGCACTATGCAGTACAATTAAACATTTGTGTTTTCTGTGTACACCCCATATTATGTGCACTCTTATCCCCATGTATGGGGCAAAATTTCACATGAGTTATTTTGCAATGGAAAAAATAGGTGGCACATATTTGTGGTACACCAAGGAACACAGGTTCAACAATAAAAAACACACATATAACAAGTAAATTCATGCCATTGCAGAGACCTTGAAAGCTTGCCCCACACTACTCTGAAGTTTTAATCTCATGTCAAATAATAGGTAAATTATTTTTCACAGGTAGGTAGGTAGGTATCTATATTCTACAACAGTGGTACTTTGCAGATTTCTATTTCTTTATGCAGTCCCTCTTACATTATTCATATTCAGTTTATTCGCCATAGAATTTCATATACAACTATGGGCATCATCAAAATATTTAAGAGTATAAAACAATATTTACAATATGAAGATTACAAATAACTTATACAAATTATTATTTAACTTGGAAGTATTAACGTAATCTGTACAATCATATGTCACAACTCAGTTAAATAGAATATTTATACAAACACTGACAAGTAGTATTACTCCTCAAGTATTTTGGCTGGTTGAAGATCTTCTCCATTGATGATCATGCATTCTCAGTCACATGAAAAAATTATGAATAAAATATATTAGTTTAGTTATGTATATACATGTGAATGATGTGTTTATACTTTTCCTGAATTATATTCTAAATATCTATTTACTGAGTAAAGCTGATTTCTTTTAAAGAATTTGTGTAGTTCTGCCTTAAACCTAAAACATGGTGACAATGTTGCAATGGATGTATGTTTTAGTTGTAGGTATGTGGTAGTTGTGAGTTATTTATACTGTTTAGTATGCTTTAAGTTCCTAAGCAGACAGTTTTCTAAGAATGCTGCTTCTTTGTACTCCATGCGCTGACAGTAGCTTAACCAACCAAACAACAGAATATAATGCTATATAATCTTTCATGCAAATAAATGTGAATGTTTTACATTCTCTACTGTAACCACTAATGTAAGTAATGGTTTAAACTCATTTTCTGGCATTACAAAATAATAAGTTTATATTAATTATTGCTGGTGGATTCATAACTCAAACAAAGGTAATAATTCCAGAAGAACCTTAATGTGAATATTCATACTATATTCCACTATGTATGTTTAGGAATCAGTAAGAGCAGAAAAGTGCATAAAACCAGTCCTTTACCTGATGATTAAAATCAGCTATCGTGACTAGACACAGACTTACCTAACCTATATCTGTGCATTTGCTGCTGCCACAAGTTAAAAATAATGTTAATATGATTATTTTATTTATTACAAAATTATACTCTGAATATGTTTTATGCTGTTAAATGCCCTGTCTGCTAATTTCACCTCAGTGAATTTTAATGCTTGTACTTTCCACTTGTTATAAGTATTTATGAAACCCAGTTCTATTTGTCTAGTCTAGCAAAATCATCAATGCATAAGCGAGGCATTATTTTACTGTCTGTGATCATTTCAAATGCATTGTAAGACTGAAAGCATTGCATTACCTACCTAATCTTATCTGATCTAGCAGTCCTAACTGATTTCTGTGTAAATGTAACCGATTATTTAAAAATATTTATTATGTCAAATTGTAATACTGATATTAATAAATACTCACCACTAAATTCTTAGTGGGCTCAAAGTGGCCTCTCTTGATGGCTCTTACGAATTTCCTTCTCAGAGCTTCACTTTTTGGGAACTTAAAGACTTAAAGGCTTTTTTTAAAAAACACAAATGCCTAATTGCCAAAATAAATGCCTTCTTTGTATTTTTTATTATAATGTGTTCCTTTATGTATCACTAAAATTTGAAGCCACATTCTCTCCCTCCCCCCCCCCCCCCCCTCCGAAGGAGAGAGGATGTAATTATCACAGCATGCACCTTGTTCTTATTATTGTAATTCCCTCTTCAATTTGGGACACAGCATTTCAGAACCATTATGGTATTCCATAAACAACAGTTCACATGTACTTTTATTTGCTCTTCACCTACTCTTCTTAACACAACTAAATAAGAAAAAACAGATGCACTATCAGTTTGCCACAATGACACCTGTTCTGTGGGCATCTGATTGTTGCCCTGTGATGTCACACATGGAGGAAAAGTTAATTGGAAGGCCTTGTTATATAAGAGGCATTGACAATATCCACCTCCTCTTTCTATTGATAAGCTGATCGATAGTGTATCTTGCGTTTCTTGTTACCAGAGTGCTGTACTTACATTTATTTTCACTAGAAGGCAATATCAAGAATTTGTCAACTGTCTGGTAATGTGGGTGTTGTATCCGTGGAGAGGAGACATCTGGCAGACATTCAGTGAGGCTGAGTAACAGCATGACCAGAGCAAAGAACCCAATTACTAACATTGGTCAACATCAACTGTGAATTATTATTTATTTATGCCAACAAACTTACCAGGCGAAATACAAACTGGTTTGAGAATTCAATGCCATTCTGGCAGATTGTCACAGTAGCTCAATGATTAGAGCACCCACTTGGTAAGCGGAAGGTCTGTAGTTCAAATCCCAGCTATAGCATTGAATTTTTAAGTTCCGGTTCTGCCTCTCAATCAACTGTGAGTTTAATATGTGGAAAAATATTTATATGATGTTTCAAATGCATTTAATGAGTTTTAATCTTCCCTCAGAAGGAGATCTGTGACTTCACCTCACTGAATCTCCTATATAAATACAAAAAAACAAAAAACATTATCTCTGACAAAAGGGAAAGGAGTCGTGTCAGTAATAAGTGAGTGAGTGGGTTGGGTTTAAGGGTGTCAGTAATAAGAAGTTGTAAGTACAGAGTACCGAATATTGGGGTCAAATGTTCAGAAAAAATGTATATGGTGGTGGAACTAAAAATGCCTCTATTGTATAGAACATGGGGACTGAATGTGGGGGGAGGAACTCATAGATATAGTTCATAGGCTGTTTTGCAGGAAAGTATTGGGTCTTCCAAGTGCGGTGGCAAGAGAAGTAGCGCTGATGGAGATGGGAAGGGTATGATTATAAAAAGAGCTCTGATATTTTGGTATAGGACCTTGAATTTAGATAAAAATAATTTGCTAAGGCAGTGTATAGAGTGCCAGGAAAAGTCTTAAGGAATCTGGATGGACAAGTAGTATCCAAAAGAACCTGGAACTAAATGGGATGGGGGATTACTGGAAGAGAGGGGGGAATAATACTAACAAATTCTGGAAAATAATAAATAAGGGGTTTGAAGACATGGAAATCCAAAAACTGTTTGGTGGGATAATGGAAAAAAGGTCTCTGGCAGATTACATATCAATGAAGAAAATATGGGAAAGGGAGACATAAAGTAAACAATGAACAAAGGGAGGCAACAGCATGGCTAAGAACTGGTGTTTGGAGGTTGAGAGGACTAGGAAAGGGTAGAGTCTTTGAGTGGCAAGGAACAGTCATTTATTGCTTATGATATTGAGACAGGATATTGTAAGACCCCAAAAGAAAATCGTTTATGTGAATATTTGTTAAGAGTGTAATTTGTTTTTTTATGTTGGTATGAGTTGGTTAAATGACGAAAACGTGTTACTAATGTTCATTGTTACAAACCATTAAGTTTGTTTAAAGACATCATAAATATTTCCATATTTAATTTTAATATATATGTATAAATAAAAGAATTATATGTGTTCAATATTAAAAGCAAAGGGAGAATAGCTAAAGATCGCTTCCTAGCAATACAGGAACTATTTGATGGACGCATACGCGGATGTACACAAAAAGAAGTGTGATGCGGCGCCAATTGTCTAGTTATTAGCGTCTGTGTCTTTGGTGTAGATGGACGCATTTTTATGTGTGCGCGTCATAAAATAATGAAAGTAAATTTACTAAGTGTTTAAAGACCGTTAATTTGTGTAAAATAAGTGAAACAATAGCTAACTTTAATAAGTTAGTTAATACGAAGTGTGCGATTAAATAAAAGGACGTAAAATAGACGAAGTGTAAAGTGATAGAAAACACATTTAGTGAAATATCGCTATATTTTCAGACATTAAATCTCGGCGATGCTAGGGAAGTCGATCCACTGAAATAAAAGACTTGTAACTTTGATACGATTTAAATACTGTGAACAAGAAGGTGCGAATAAAATATTTCACTAAAGTTAACCCCGAGTGTATGTTCATTCCATCCAGTACCACGATCCGAGATAACGAAAGAGTCAAAAGCTCATCAACATCACCTCATATAATTATAAAATCAGCACCAAATGGCTTGCCCAACGTAGAGCACGAATTTTGGGTGGAATGAAAATCTACGGGAAATGAACTTACGTGAAATACCAAGTGACGCCAAATCTTCGCGCCAAAAAGGAAGAAGACGCCATTAGACAATCCTTTGAGATTTACGACTTCGAAGACGTTACCAAATTGGAAATCAACGACACAGTGCCTAAAAACGCCGATGAACGGATAATCCACGTGGGAAAACATCAGAGATCGTCTAGCGAGGTCAACCGCCCAGGGGATGCACGTAACGAGACCAATCAACGAGAAAAAGTAGGACCAAACATTTTTATTTTTATATTCATTTCATTTTTATGTTACTGCGAAGTGGCAAAATAGTAGGACTTTTAAGCCAGAGTGAATTGAATAAAAAAACGAGAATGTCACGAAAAGAGAGAGCGGAAGGAACAGGAATAGGAGAAGGGGCAGATAGGCCTAGTTATCAGATAGAACCAGAAAGTGAGGATGAGGTAGCAATAGGAAAAGACCAAAGGTTACTAATGATAATGTTTGAAAGACTAGAACAAAAACTAGAATAAAATAAAAAAGAAATAAGTCAGAAAATGGAACAGAATAGGGTAGAATTAAAACAGGACAATGAACAAAGTTTAGGTCAGAAAATAGGAGTGAGGCAGGATTTAGAACAAAATAAAAAAGAGATAGGTCAGAAAATGGAGGAAGTGAGACAGGACTTAGAACAGAAAATAGAATTAGGAAGACAGAACTTAGAGCAGAAAATAGAACTTAATAGGAAAGAATTAGAGCTAGATTTGGGAAAGAGAATACAATTAGGAAGACAGAACTTAGAACAGAAAATAGAATTAGGAAGACAGGAGTGTAAAGAAAATATGAAAGTAATGGAAACTAATTTAAAATTAGTACATAAAAGCATAAATGAGACAATGGAAGCTTTAGAAGCTAGGATAGAAATCATAGGAGATAGGATGGGAAAAATAGAATTGGAAATGAGAGAAAATAAGATTGTATTAGAAGGAGAAATTGGTAAATGTAGAGATGAAATAACAGAATGTAATGCAAGTGTAGGCTGTAAGATTACAAATGTAAAAGTAGAAATAACTGAGGAATTAAGGAAAGAAATTGAGGTAGTGAAGAAAGGAATTATTAATGAAACTGTAGAACAAATTGTCATTCCTAAAATTAAGACTATGGCTGATGTAGTACAATCACAACAAGATGCTATGAATGATATGAAACAAAGTCACTTAGAAATAAAGAATGATTTAAAATCAATTTTTGAAGAAGTGAGAAAAGGAAAAGAAAGTTTGGCTAATGTAAATGATGTTGTGAATGCACTACAAAGGCAAAATGATGATTTAGATATAAGTGATGTACAAGATGAAAGTTATTTGCATAATCTACAAAATGTTGACTCACCATATAGAGAAAGGGGTTCACAATTAAACAATGACACAACACACAACACATGCTACACCAACAGCATACTACATGAAATCACACCACCTACATTTGACGAGGAGAGGGGACACAATCCAAAACTCTTTGTTAAGGAGATGGAAGAGTATTTTAAAGTGAAAAGGATACCAAATGAGCTTAGGATGATGACAGTCAAGAAAAGCTTAAACAACAAAGCATTAGAATGGCTAAGGTTAACACTAGCTGGTCATGAATTGTATAGCTCATTCAGAAATCTATTCCTATCAAGGTATTGGGGCCCAGCTAAGCAAAACCAGAATAGGGTAGAGCTAGCGACAGGTAGATATGATCCGACCAAAGGGTTATTGCTAGTTGATTATTTTATGAAAGTAGCCAACAAAGGGAAGCTATTAGACCCTAACCTGTCAGAAGCAGAGTTAATTACCAGCATAACAAGACATTTCCCAGACACAGTGAGAACAGGGTTAATTGTTGCGAGGCCAGTAGATTTTGCAGACATGATAGAATTACTAACAGCCTTCAAAACGCAAAATGGTTGGCCTAATGAGCATAGACATAGGAACGGTCACCCAAACTCACCTATCTTAAACAGGAGTGCGACTACAAAACACCAGAATGATAGAGAAGATAGAAATACTAGGAGCACCCATGACAGGGGGAGAGGGGTACACCATTTCCCACAACCACACAATCATGGCGAAAGGATGGAGAACACGAGACAGTGGTACCACGACACGATACCAAGGGGTGAATTGAGACACCAAACATATACATATGATTGTAGGAGACCAGGAGACCGTACACATTAAGTGAATCACATACAATTCTGTAGAGAATACTTGAACAACCGAAGACTGCCATGCAATAGGGGTTCACACCAAAGGGGCGGAAACCAACGGTACACTGGCAACATAAGACAACAGGAACAAGATGAAAATATGCCAAATAGGGTGGATGCTGCACAGAATACAGAAATAACAACCACCATCAACACTCAGGGAAATTACCATAACTAAGTTTGCCCCAATCGAGTTGATGATCAACACAGAACCTAAGCGATCGACAATTGACATTGACACCGACACAGGATAGCTGCACAAAGAGAAAATGGAACTACTGTATACTGGACCGCTGGTCATAACAAAACAGCTGGGCGACCATACATGTGAGCTACAGAATACAAATGGCAAGTTGGTAGGAAGATACCATAAAAACAAATTAAAACCATACAAAGAAAGGACCAAATAGTCTTTGCCAACAAATATGTAAGGCAGAAACAGTAGAGATGATGAAGAATAATAATTTTTAATGGGTTTCTTATAGAAAATTATATACAGGTTGGAAAATACAACAAGAAAGGAAATCAACATAGTCATTGCTATAATGACCACTGAGAGCATTGTCACCAAGGACAGATGAGAATACTGACTGTCATAAGAGAAGTGAATTATAACAACAAAAAAATGTGTTTTGACATAAGGATGTCAGGGACAAAAATAAAAAGGAATCAATTGTGATGACAAAGATAAAATATTTTTGACACAAAGGTGTCGAGGGTGAATTGAGAAGAAAAATAATACAATTGCAGAATAATTATAAGTATAGAAGTTTTCTCTTATAGAGATAAGAGATATAGAGGTGACAATTAGTGAAGTAAGAAAAACCATAGTCAGAAAAGCAATGCCCATGAATTAAGATGGATATAGCCAATGCTAAGCTTGAAGAAATGTCGAACTAAACAATAATGAATAAGAACCCAATTTAAAAAAAGATGGTACCATTAGTAACATCAGAGTTTAAGAATTGACTCAATGACCTGCCTATACATAATAAGCTAACAAGACAAAGAAGGCAAAGAACTGAATAAACGATTGCCATAATTATGATCATAATCATTAGCTCAAGATTTGTATCCTGTTTTTCTCTCCTCATAACAAGGAACAAAAGTCAAAAGGCACACAATAAACCATAATACACTTAAATAATATTTGTGTCAATGTCAAATGTAAAAACTTAGGAATATTCTAGGTGTTGTATTGTGTGGTAACAGAATATGTAAAATTTATAAAGTCATGCTGTGTCATGCCAAAACAAAAGACAAAAACATACAGCAAAGAAGACTGTAAAGAAAAAAGGGTATTGTACAAAGTATTAAGTGTTAGAAGAATAGGGAGAAGTGTTGTATTGTGTTTCAAGATTGTAAATGTAGGTGACAGCTTGAAAAACAAAACAAGGGGCATGTGAGACAGGATATTGTAAGACCCCAAAAGAAAATTGTTTATGTGAATATTTGTTAAGAGTGTAATTTGTTTTTGATGTTGGTATGAGTTGGTTAAATGACGAAAACGTGTTACTAATGTTCATTGTTACAAACCATTAAGTTTGTTTAAAGACATCATAAATATTTCCATATTTAATTTTAATATATATGTATAAATAAAAGAATTATATGTGTTCAATATTAAAAGCGAAGGGAGAATAGCTAAAGATTGCTTCCCTAGCAATACAGGAACTATTTGATGGACGCATACGCGGATGTACACAAAAAGAAGTGTGATGCGGCGCCAATTGTCTAGTTATTAGCGTTGTGTCTTTGGTGTAGATGGACGCATTTTTATGTGTGCACGTCATAAAATAGTGAAAGTAAATTTACTAAGTGTTTAAAGACCGTTAATTTGTGTAAAATAAGTGAAATATTAGCTAACTTTAATAAGTTAGTTAATACGAAGTGTGCGATTAAATAAAGGGACGTAAAATAGATGAAGTGTAAAGTGATAGAAAACACATTTAGTGAAATATCACTAAATTTTCAGACATTAAATCTCGGCAATGCTAGGGAAGTCAATCCACTGAAATAAAAGACTTGTAACTGTGATACGATTTAAATACTGTGAACAAGAAGGTGCGAATAAAATATTTCACTAAAGTTAACCCTGAGTGTATGTTCATTCCATCCAGGACCACGACCCGAGATAACGAAAGAGTCAAAAGCTCATCAACATCACCATATATAATAATAAAGACAGCACCAATATGAAAGATGTTTACAGAGATGTGATTTTGCAGAATTATAGAAATATGTCAGGTTTTGGAAACAATGCACATACTTACTTCTTAAAATATAGGAATGTTTCAAAAGGAACATAAAACATGCTTACAAAGGATGACCTGTATTTCTAAAAGTGATGCCCAGTATTTCCTTCAACTGACTTATTTTCATATTATTGTAAGATCATTTGTCTTGCATAAACTGATCTGTGTGTAGCTGTAAAGTTTAAGCTGCATCTAAAGCCATACCCTAAAAAACAAATAATAATGTCATGTGGTAAACTTTATTTAAACAGATAAACCAAAGAAGCTATTACAGTTATATATTTATAACTTTAACATAATGATGACATAAAATGTATGATAATAGTACATCTTTTATAAATGGGTTATCTGGTAATTTCTCTGGTTATATACCTTGTGAATCAAATTAAGATTGTTCACCCTTCATTTTCTGGTAACCTGAATAAGGTTATGTTCCCTATATGTCAATCTAACTATATGAATAAGATTGCTTCTCATTAAGAACCCAGAAAATCCTCTATAGATTGCCCTCAGACTCTTCAATAACTACAAAAATTGTCTTGAGTAATGAATTATCAAAAATTACTGAAATTGCTTTAATTTTATTTTAATAAAACTAGATGGTTTTAAATATTATAATAAAGATTTTTCCTGATATGACACCATTACTGTGAAATACATTTACATTTGTATTTTTACGGTTCCATAAATTATCGAGAAAATGGAATGAGCTGTGTTAGGTGTGCCATTTTGATGTGGTGACTTCAACTCCCATGTGGTACTCAGGATTACCACCTTAATTGTGTGGCTTTTTGAGTCATCTTGTGCAATGGTATTGGAGTGACAAGAGGTTTGAACTGTTTTGCTAGAGAATATTCTATGTCAAGGTAATAGCTGCCATCGGCACATACATTGAGCCCTTATTTAAAAATTTAGCCAGACAGTAACCCTGATTTTCTCTTTGGAATTTAAGGCTTAGTTTGCTTGACTGAAAGATATATAAGTACTGTCGCAGCACCTGTGGCCAAAGCAGGAACAAGGCCAGCTATCTTACACCATTCCACACAGTTCTAGAACTTTTCAATGTGTGGGAACTTGTTTACATGAGAAGCCGAGAAATTTTGATTTCGAGAAAAATTGCTGGTAATCTAGAGATGACATAAGTGAGTCAGCATGGAAAGAGGAGTTGAGTTTTAGTAGTTAATTGTCAGAGCGAGTTGTGTATAGTTGAGCAGTGTTTGTGAAGGTTATGATACAACAGAACAGCTGTGAGTTGCAAGGTTACAAATTATGAATTGTGATTCAGTTTTAAAGGAAATAAAGTGGCATCAGTAACTGGATTTGTCATTTTGTCATATTAGTGTCAGCACTGTGATGTAAGAACCACAATGAAGGCAATGCTTGAGAAATTGTTGACTAGTATGGCAGAAGGAGACAAAAATGGAAGCCAAATTGCCAAACGTAAGCTTCGGAATGGACAAGATGGGAAGTGAAATAATGACTGTGTACTCCATGATGAAAGAAATGAAGACTGAAATGAAGGGCATAAAAGAAGAAGTGAAGACACATCTGAGAGACTTTTGAAAACTGACTGCAGTCTATCACAGCCAGCTCAAGCCAAGGCTGCAACAGCCACGAGAGACGCCGTAGCAGTTCACCCTGCTGGATATATGTCCCAAAAAGCTGCCTATTCCCTTTATCAACAGGATGTGGGATGCTGAGATGTATCATCTAATGCTCAGCGACAAGATCACCCACATCTGTGCTGAGAGTGGAAGCGGCCAAGGTAACAACTGCTTCAATCTCAAAGACTAGAAGCATATGATATAACGGGGACAGAGGAACAACCCAAAGTCGTCAATGGAGATCTTTCGGTGGTGTGTGCTGGGGATGTGGCCAGCCAGGACATCTCATGAAGGATTGTTCACACCCAGTCGATAAGTAGGTGGAAAATGAGAGAATACCAGCATGACAAGGAGCACGTCGGGCCATCACCACTGACTCCTTGAGTGATGCAGCATGCCTTGTGTCCTGATGGATGTAGCCTTGCTGGAAGAAAATGCCCGCGAGGCTGCTGAATCCTTCAGACAGCAATTGAGACATGAAAGCTGCAACACAGCTGGAGAAGTGCAAGCCGGCTTTGATTGCAATACTGTCCAATTATGGAATCAACACCATTGCAAAAACTGGGGCCTCGGCTAAAAGACTTATTGAAGAGGGCGGCCAACAATCTGAATGGAGAGCAACTGGAGAGGTTCTGACATCTACTTGGACATTACCAGTCAGTCTTCAGCCAAGGGAACGGTGATTATGTTTGCACAAACTGAGTGCCTTAACACAGCGACACTGGAGACAACCAACCTAACTGACAAGCACCAAGACGCATTCCTCTGGCACAGCAAGCAGAGGTATGGGACATGCTGCAAGAAATGAGATCTAGGAGGATCATCAAAGAGTCCAACAACCCTTGGTGCTCCCCTGCAGTGCTGCTGAAGAAGAATGATGAACTCCACTTCTGCATAGACTGCTGGAATCTGAACACTGTGACCCAGAAGGACTGCCTTCCCTTATCCCAAATTAAGCACACACTGGACACTCTTGCTGGCAGCCCATGCTTCTTGACCTTGGGCTTGAAATTGGGGTACTGGCAGGTGACTCTAGATTCCACAGACAAGGGGAAGACCACATTCATGATGGGACAAGGGCTTTCAGGTTAACAGTTATGCCCATTGGCCTCTGCAATGCTCCAGGCACCTTAGCGTCTAATGTCTTTTCGATGAGGGGCCTGACTTATGATACCTGCCTGCTATACCTGGATGACATCATCATGATTAACAGTACCTTGGAGAATCATCTGCAGAACCCGAGTAAGGTATTACAGAGAGTTGAACATGAAGGAGTGCCAGGTCTTTAGCAAGCAGATTCACTACTAGGGCTACATAGTCTCACCAACAGGGGTGGCCAGGATCCGGAGAAGGCCCATGGTGTCACTGATTGGCATTGCTCGGAGGATAAACAAGAATTGGCAGTTTTCTGGGTTTGTGCAGCTACCACCACCAGTTCATCAGAGACTTCTCCAAAATAACGAAACCCTTCACTTCCCTGATGGAAGAACACTGGCCTTACGTGTGGAGGAAGAGGCCAAGGATATGTTCCAGGTGCTTAAGTCAGCACTCTGCAGTGCACCTGTTTTAGATTATTCCACAACCAGACTGTGATTTCATCATGGACACTGACATCAGTGACAGTGGGATTGGAGGTGTACTATTCCAGATCCAAGGAGGACAGGAGTGAGAAATAACCTACTAAAGCTGAGAAATAGCCTGCTAAAGCAAGATGCTCTCCAAGACCAAAAACCACTGCTGAGCTGGACTAGGCAACTGTGCTACCTGAGTGCAGCCTGCTAAAGGCCTTGCACTGATAACTATATGTTTAGCAGGTAAAAAAAAAAAAAAGAATGTTGCTCAAGGTATTCCATAAGGTGCCTAGGCCTGAACTAGGCCAGACTCAGGACTGTAAAATTCAATGCCACAGCCAAAACTATATTTAATGTGTGTTTAAAAACCACCAGCAGTAAGTTGGTTGGCACACAGAAATAACCTGTAGGGTTGTCCACTCCACCTGAGGATTGACACTCAGCTGGCTGTTAAGCTTCAATAACTTAAAGGCCCAAACAGCCTGTTGGGTCCAGAGGCTCCAAGAGTACAACCTCACCTTGGAACACCTGAAGGGAAGGAGCCATGCCAATGCAGATGCCTTGTCGAGAAGACCTTGCCCAAAGAAGTGCAGCCACTGGAATACGAGAAGATTGAGGAGTGTACCTCAGCTGTCCATGTGCCTGTGGACAGACTGGATAGTGCAGATCTTAGAAGGGAGCAGCTGGCAGACAGCCACACAAGAGTGCTGTTGAAGTAAGTAACTATGTCACATATTATTTATTTATGCCAACAAATTACTGTTGATGTTTTTAAACACACAAGCCGTGTGTGTATGTGTTATATCACATATGTTTTCCTACAAACCTTTTTATGTGCAGTTTTCTGAAGTATTCATATTGTTTACAAACACATAAGTTACAAATTTTCAGTGTGTCTGCTCATGAACAATATAAAGTATTGATTATAACACTAGCAGTGAAGTATTTAAGATTATCTGAGAAGAAAATGTGTGTTTGAAATTTGTAGTAAATGAGTTTTTGAATGCTTCAATGTCTAAAGCCTCATGCAGTAAAGGCATGATAAGTTTACCACATAATACCCTTAAATTTTTTCCA
Source organism: Tenodera sinensis (assembly GCA_030765045.1). Classification (NCBI taxonomy): domain Eukaryota; kingdom Metazoa; phylum Arthropoda; class Insecta; order Mantodea; family Mantidae; genus Tenodera; species Tenodera sinensis. Next base: position 285,664,217 of record CM060964.1, on the reverse strand, counting down.
ATGCCTGGTTGGGATGCAGGAGATATCCAAAGGCATTTTTTTAAGAAAATATGGTTTAGTCACATATAATAAAATGTCCACATACACCAGTTAAGAGGTAAAAAGACGCAAATTATTATATTTGATCAATCCTATATCATTTCCAACATACATGGAAAATTTTATCCATCTCTAAACTCTACTTACCTCACATATTCCTCATAATAATTGATAGTACTTCTTCCTTGTACAGTATTACAACAGTTCCTGTTTTGTCAAGCCCTTGTCTTCCAGATTGACCTGTCATTTAAATATACTCAGCAGGGAATAAGGTATGCATGTCAGAACCATAAAATTTCCTAGTTGCATCAAACATCACTGTTCAAGCTGGCAAAAGTTTGTGTTGCAAACAACAGCTAAAATACAATGCAAATAATAAAGATTCAATCTAATTGTCTGACATGTAAATCACACATATGTGAGCATCAAGTACAAAGGGATGTTCAATAAAGATAAACTACTCTTATGACTATACATATTCTTTCAATGCAAACTATAAATTTATGATTGACCTTAAAATTTCTAACAGCTCTTATTAGCAGCTAACATATATATTCTAGCTGTGATAGCTGCTTGAAGTGGTTGCACCATAATATTGTCTTTAAGCTTTCATTCTATCAGATTTTCATGATTAGTGTAATGCAATTAAATTTTGTGTTTACTTAAACAAAATGCTTTAGTGATCAACGAAGAACTTAAGAGCCCACAATGATGACACAAATGCTTTTGATGATACAAATACATAATTTAAAGATGGCCATGAAGACTTGAATTACAGGGTGCAACTGAAACAGCTTTAACACTGTCAACACAACAGCAGTCATTAAGCATACCGACCATATCTTGCTGAGAGCTTGCATATCTTCCACAAGTACATGATATACAAAGCAATTGGTTGCTGCAGTGTTGATATAGTCCCGAGTTCTTGGGAAAAAATGCATTTCCACAGTTCATAGCCTGAATTAGCCCCTTGTGACTTTAATCATAATCCATGGGCCACATGAGAGCTTGAGGGATCAATTTGACAGTGTAATCCAAGCAGTGCAAGCTTTGGAGGTGGTCCTAAAGCAGCTCTCAAAAAATGGCTTTCTATGCATCCTCCAGAAGTGGCAACGGAGATGGGATTGCAATACACTGTAGGGGATAGAATTTTATATTTTTAAGTTTGAAAATAAATTAGTTAACAACTTTAGCCCCAGACTTTATAGAACTACCATCATATAGAAAACAGATAGGTATTTAATGCTCTGGAGTTAATAACAAAGTCATTTTCCTTCTTACTTCCCAATATTTGGATGTCATATCTTGATAATCTTGGAGTGCTATACAATGTAGTAGATGTTCTCCATCTATTTCTACATCTTGCAAACACAGCACAGTTCGGCGATGATGATAATATACCAATTTTGTAGAGATGCTTCCTTAGATAATCATGTGCTGTCGTAAGCCTCAAATGAGCAACTGCAGTTTTTTGTGATAAGTCTGGGATTACAAAGGGATACTCTAGGAGTATATTTGAGATTTTTATTTCCAACTATTTAAATTAATTTGGAGTTGTAGTATTCATTACTTCTTTTCATTATGATTCTTTTAACAGATTCACATAAAATAATTTTGTTTCTTTTTGCTTAATTCTGCACCCTTTTTTTGTCAATGTTTCTCTCCCTTGTATTTCTTAATGTGCTGGAATCCATTGTAAGACTATGTTTACCAAGTATTTAATGGTTTGAATCATATTTTGAATTTCTAGAATTTTTTTCCATTTTTGGGAAAGTGGTTGATGTTATAGCTTGGATTTTTACTTTGGAGTCTGATAATATAACAGTATTTTTTGCAATGCTGTAGCCAAACAATTTTTTAGAGAGATAAACAAATAGCTTCAATTTCACCATAAAAATTTGTAGTATTCCTTCTAACATGTTTATAAAAAGAGAAGAACTGACATATTCCACCAGCTCCAGCTCCGCTCTCACCTAAGACTGCATAAATATATGTCCAGTTTTCAGACGGATAATTTGTGTACATAGTTTCTAATGCCATAGTTTTTGCTTCATCACGTGATATCTTACTTTTGCTAATAATCATATTCAAATTTGAGTTGCAATAAATAACAAAATTATCAATTGGATTGCACCCATAAAGAACACTTTCTTTATTTTAGGGTATTCCTAGGTTTTCTGTTAATTTTGTTACATCTTGTATAAAAGCAATTCAAGTTTTCATAGTTGGTTTGGGTAAGTGATATTTTTCCAACTTTTCTGAGTCTGGGAATCGTTTTAGCTTTTCATAAACGCATACTGTTTGTTGTTCAAGTTCGGCTATAATTAGTTTGTTTGTAGAAGTAATATGTAGAGCTTCAACTGGTGTAGTTTTAGTTGCTCTAGTCATTAATCTTAGTGCTTGGTTCTGTGTTTGTTCCATTTGTGCTTTATTTGTTTTTGATACTGTTGTTAATATCTCTCCACAATATGTTAGGACTAGTATGTATTATAGGTTGTATTTAATGTTGTTCTGGAGCTACCCCACTTGTTTGCAAGTCTTTTTAACAATTTAAATCTTGTGGTAGCTTTATCAATTGCATGCTCTAGGTGATTCCTCCAAGTTAATTTCTTGTTAAAATGTACTCCTAGATATTTAGCATTTTCAGTTCTCTGTATTTGTTTATCTCATCTATTTCTTGTACACCAAATCAATCCTTCGGTCATTTAACGGTGCAAACTTGTTGGTGATGTCTTCATGGAATGGCTGCGTTTTTATTAACTGCACTAGAAGTTCCTTCTGAATCGAAATATTCACTAAAGAAGAAAGTCTCTCTTCTGACATTGCATTCCTCAGGTATGTTTTTATACGATTTGGACAAGAAAAGCTTCGTTCCATGGACACTGTAAAGGAAGAGATTGACAGAATAAGGGAGAACAGTTTATAAGTATCTGTAAAGATGTCCTTATCCACATTAAGCATTTCTAAAATCTTTCCAGTGGGAATATTTCTGTACTTCTCATCAGCATACACAATAGAAAGTTCATTTCTTAAACATTGTGTTTTGGGGAACACAGGCCCAAAGAAATTTTTCAAGTTTTCAAATGCACTTGAAGGAAAACATGCATGGTATTCTTCAGATTTTGTAGTATCGGCCAGGCAAACAAACTGAATTTTTTCATAATCACGAAACCTGTCATTCATTTCTATTAAAACGTGATACAGAATTTTGTAATACAAGGTTTGACACGTTTGAATACGCTCATCCTGAGAAAGGGAATTATACTCTCATGATAGGTGCATATCCACCATTTTGCTGGATTTTTCAAACATAATTGAAAAATATTGTTCACTCCTCTTGTTCCTTAGCATATCACAAGTGGTCCTTATTTTTGATATGCAGTAGTTTACATCCAGTGACCTCTTCTGCAAAACATCGAACAATATATCTGTCAAATAAAATATGTCATGAAACACTATTGCCAGAAATGCAAATTCAAAATTGTTCATGTCATTCAGAAAGCCTCTGGCAAGTAGAATGGAATTATCATCAGACTGTTCACAGGAAATTATGGCTTCGGCAACCTCTTTCAACTTTTCCCAGTCATCCACCATTGCACGCAACAATTTTGAGTTGGAGCTCCAGCGGACAGATGTTAGAGTTGGAATGCGTGGTCCTGATACAGAAGTAATTGCATAGGTTCTCTTTGCTGAGTGATGGAAAAAGGTAGGAATTCCAGTAATCGAAGAAAACATATACAACATTATATTATTTTGCAACTTTGTTGCAAGACTAGATTTAGACGATGTGCAAAACACTGTACAAATACTGCAAAAGGAGCTTTTCCTTAATTTTCTTTCTGGAGTCCATTTAAATGGCCCGACATCACACTTGCACCATCATAACACTGCCCTACTAATTTGTGCTTGTAGCCAAATGATTCCAAGATGCCCAGTAAAATAAACAACGTTTCTGATGTTCTGTTGGCACTTACATCATAGAAACCTAAGAAATGCTCCACAACAGATCCTTCAGCATTAACGTACCTCACTATTGCAGAACACTGAGACACCTGTGTAATATCTGTTGTATCCTCTACCTGAACAGAAAAACAATCAACCGTTTCCAATTCAGTGTTTACAAATGCATTGACGTAGTCCGAAATGCAATCCAATAGTTCATTTTGTATACTTTTTGATTCGCCGCTGAACACACTTTTTATCTTGGAGTATTGGTTCTGTATTTCTATAGGACTCCTAGATACCAGCAACGTCAGCAGTTTTTTAAAATTTCCACAATTAACTGAGCCTGTTGTTTCATCCTGATCGCGGAATGCTAATTCTTGCTATCTTAACTAAAGTATCGCATCAATCACTAACTGTAGGAAAAGCCTGTTCAGATGTACATTTTCACTGAACTGCACGTTACACAGTCTAAGATGGCGGCGGTGGCGTTGGAGCAGTGTGTTAAGGCAGGCTCACACTTGGACGCGCAGAAGCGAAGCGCGGCGCGCCAAACAGAACCAGCTCACTCACACCTATCGGAAGCAAGACGCGCCGGAGAGTTGATGTGCCAAGGCCAATCATTGTCAGTCAGCACAATGGATCACTTGGCTGTACTAGCCCTAATTTGCAAAGAAGCAGAAAAAGAGGAGCTTAGGTAAAACAAAAGATTCTTGGTGCATGATATAAACTTATCCAGGAATATAAAGCATGATTTTTTTACACTGTTTGATTGTCTGTTGCGTGAAGATAAGTTCAAAGCGTACTGATCCCAAGGTCATGGGTTCAAATTCGACCCAGACAAATGTTTTTTAAGTATGCTTAAAAACAACAGCTCCATGTCAGTAGATTTACTGGCATGTAAAAGAACTCCTGCGGGACCAAATTCCAGCACACCGGTGACGCTGATGTGATTCTGGCAATTGACAGCATCGTTGAAACAACAAAATAAAAAAAATTGAAAGTGTACTTAAGAATGAGCGTAACAAAGTTTCAGCAGATATTTCATCTTACTGCATTACAATACAATACATTTCATGTTAAACTACTATTTTACATGGCCATTTTCCAAATTCAAGTATGCATGTATTACTCGTATTGTTAGAAAGGTTAACTATTGTTTCCCTCACAAGATATTTTGTACCACTCCCACTACCAGCACTAATTATCATCATCACCATCACATTCACCGTCGTTGCCGCCACCACCACCACCACCAGCACCAGCACCATCAGCATCAGTATGATTAGTATCAGTATCAGCATCAGTATCAGTATCATCATCAGTATCATCATCATCATTATTATTATGCTTATTTGGCATTTAATATATTATGATGATTTGAAACAATAACGCTATTTTAAACCAAAGTAGATAAATTACCTATTCTTATTTTTTAACTGGATGCCCAATTAAATAAACATACTTAGATACTTTTTAAACGTTTTGTTCATTCATTATAAAGTGATTTAGAACTACAGAGGTGTAAAAATTATATACCTTATACCTTACTTTGAGTCTAATAATATTATTAGACTCAAAGTAAGGTTTTATTTGTGTAATATTACATATTGATCGAGGATTATGTTTGAAACATTGGTGGTTACTATAATAAAAAGCTTACAGCATTTTCGACGATTCAGAGGTTGTTGTCTATATTAAAAAATAAAGTAACGCTACAGACTGTCAAATTTTGACTTGTAGTTCTAGGCATCAGGAAATATAGACACTAATTTCCTCTCTCTGTAAAACAGGCTCATAAAGTATACTTTTGATGACCATTGTCAGTCATGCATCAACTCAGTATTATCTGTAAATAATCCAGACCACACCATATATGGAAATTAAATTAAATATAATATTTGTTCATCATGGGAATCCATTTTTTATAGGGCTTTAAGCCTAGGAAAAGCTATCCATAACAAAAACTACCGCTTGGAGTTGTTAATGGAGGGAAATAAATATTTACAGTGAGCAACAGTGGATGCATACTCACAGAAAGTGTTTTATTCTACCTCAGAGAGTTGAAAACTATTTTCAAGTTCAGATCTCGCATCCATTTTACCATAAGAAATGAATTTGAGTATAATAATTTTCATACGTATGAGTGTATGACCAAGACACTGCAGAAGCCCTTACGAAGCTTGTTCTGGTATGATTATAGTTTTTCTTGTATTACTATTTAATAAGAACGTGCCTTATAACATAAAATATGTAGTAATTCCATGCAGCTCTTCCTTAAATTATAGCGTTTATATTAATTTTCTTAGAATATTTCCAATTTCTGCAGGTATTTGTTCCCAAGCTTATCCCAGGTATTGTTATTACTGTATAATTTGTGGCATTTATCGAACAAAAAGGTATATCTGTTGTTGAACCAAAGTGATAAGTTTTCCTCATCTATTGCTGCAGATATATCAAGCGCAATGAATGATTTACTGCTACTGAATACAAATGTCACAGCCACACAGCATTAGAGATGACCTTGATTTGCACGAAGACTCCCGACAGAGACACGATTGATACTGATTTTGAAACCACACCCGCGGAAGAAGAAGAAGTATTCTCTGCGAGCGGAAACCAGTGGAAAGCTGAAATTCTACGTGTCGCGCCGCGCTTAGGTGAGAGCCGTTCCATTTATTAACATGGAAAAGATTTTTACGGCGCACCGTGCTTCGCTTCTGCGCGTCCAAGTGTGAGCCTGCCTTTAGAAGCAAGTTGTGAGAGTACAATGGATCGCTTCATTAGAATAGTAGATTTAGCGCCTCTGTGCTATAATGAGGAGGAATGCATGCAATTTCTTTACGACGAGGGCCTGCTGAGAACTCGAATGCTATGCAGGGAATGTGATGCCATGCTACACCCCGTGATGAGGATATTATAATATAAATATAATATATATTATATATATATAATATAAATGTAATAATAAATAATAATATAATAATATAAAATAAAAAAATAAAATAAATAAATAAATAAATAAGAAAAGAACGAGCCAGCATTTCGTGGACCCAATAACAAGGCAATAACGATAATGTACACAATAATTTCACAACAATAGTATGGAGTCGCACTAGCGATATATCTGTGTGAGCAAAATAATGTACACAATATCTGGCCGGCAAGTGCTAAGTCACCTATTCAGCAAAATAATAATGTACACGGAGTAGTGCTAGGGCAAGTGGCAAGTAACCTAATCTAAAGTTGAGCCGAGTTACTGAGAATCTGATCTCAAAAAACTAGCTTTAGCAGAAATAAATGGTTCTAATAGTATAAAGCCTATAAATAGTAATTTGACTCCAACATTTAGGTTTTGCATTTAAATGTTCAATACATCAGCAATAAAAGAGATGCTCTTGAACACTTTGTGAATGAGGTATGTCCAGAAATAGCTATCATTACTGAGCATGGGTTAACAGTAGATCAAGTGAGTATGTATAATATTATGAATTATAAGAATGTAGGCTCGTATTGTAGAATTGTACATAAGAGTGGTGGTGTAATGATATTAGCTAGGAAAGATATAGAAGCTAAAGATTTAAAGTTACATCAGTACTGTGAAGAAAAGATGCCTAGAAGAAAAGAGGCCTAGCGGAAAAAATAGGTGAAAACTTTAGTGATAGTGAAGTTATGGGTTATGTGAAGCCTAACGCAAAACTCGTGGATGCTACATCAAATATATCTAGTAGCAGTGAAAAGAGTGAAAACAAAGAAGTGAAAATTGTTGTGGCAGGTGCAAACGATGTGTTCAAGAATGAAGCAAATAGTGCTATAAACGCTCTAAATCAAGTTCTGGAAAGAGAGGAACTAAGGAAAACGGACATATTAGTGGTAAACATTCCTAACAGGTATGATTTGAACTATAATTCATGTCTTAATAAAGAAATTAGGAAAACAAACAAAAAGATGAAAATAATGTGCTCACTGTACCCAAATGTTAATGTAGTTGATATCAGCCATCTACCACGTGACAACCATACCAGACATGGCTTACATTTGAACAATAAAGGAAAGAAGCACCTAACGTCACTCCTCTCAGAGAAAATAAAAATTATTACCAGTAAAAAGCCTTATGTAATTGATTCAGCTGGCAAAGTAGACAATATTCAGTGACAAATTGTAAATTCGTGTTCACCCTATGATAAAAACAGCATGCACAATAATTCTACTCTTAGAATTTACCACCAAAATACACAGTACATCTCTAATAAAATTGAAATTTTAGAAACAGTTCTAAATGACACAAATCCACAGATCGTAGTATTTTCAGAATATGGCTTAAGAATGGAACAGTTAAACTCAATAAAACTTGTAAATTATGAATTAGCTTCCCAATATTGTCGTACAATGCACAGAAGTGGCGGTATCTTAATGTATGCTAGGAAAGATATTATCGTAAATAGAATAGAGTGGGTAGAAAATGTAAGTGTAGAGATGATCTTTGAGGTAGCTGCAGTAAAACTAAGCACAGAATTAGGGAAAGTATTCATTATTGGCACTTACCGATCCCCTAACTCAAGCATGCAAGAATTCCTTACCCATTTGGAAAATATGCTACACAAAATTGCATTTAATCAACATGTTATACTCCTAGGCGACTTTAATATTGAGGCGGATAACATGCATCTAAGAGATATCCTTGATAGCTTCAATCTAAAAATTGTTTCTCATGGGCTCACTAGAATCACAGATCACTCAACCAGCACAATAGATCACATAATAACAAATCTAAATGAAGACAAAGTTTCGACAATAAATAATGAATTCCATGTGTCAGACCATAGGGGGCAAATTATAGATATTTATAACTGTTTTAGCCAAATGAAAGACATTACGTATAAGTACATAAGGGATACAAGAAGATGTAACCAAGATAAACTTAAATATACACTTGCTAAAGAGGAATGGGCCGAAGTATATAATGCATGCAATATAAATGAGAAATGGAAGACCTTTATGCAAATATTTACTTTCCATTTCAACGAGACATGCCCTCAGTCAAAAAGAACAGTTAACCATGAAACACCTGACAAATTAATTCTGCCACCTGAACTAATAGATTTCAAACATAAAATGAAAAGTATGTATGAATTCTGTCAAATCAACAGACTGAGTGCATACATTAACACATATAATAGGTTAAAAAAACAATACAGGAAAGCGTTGCTTAATCTAAAAATAGATCAAATACGAAGTAAAATAACGAATTCCAGTAATACTACAAAAACAGTATGGAAAATTATAAACAAGCAAGCTAAACCCCAAACAGACGAACATTCAAACATAAGCCTGAACCAAGATGGACAGATGTTACATGACCCTTCTGAAATTTGCAAATTATTTAACACCTTCTTTTTAAATACTAATGATAATATTATAATTGGCAATATAGACAGGAAAGTAACTAAAGATAAAACTGTTATGAACAGCATGTTTCTACACGAGACAAATGCTGAAGAAATAGACAAAATAGTAAGCAGTTTTAAAAATCAACAATCCTCTGGGTGGGACGGCGTGTCACCCATAGTACTAAAACACTGTAAGCAAGAATTGCTGAATATATTGGCATATTTAATAAATTACTCTATGAACGAGGGATTATTTCCAGAAATATTAAAAATTGGTGTGGTTCGACCAATTCATAAAAAAGGTTCAAACACAAATGTTAGTAATTACAGACCAATCACACTGACGTCAGTATTCAGCAAAGTGTATGAGAAAGTACTTATAGCAAGGATAAATAGTTTTCTAAAGTCTAACAGTATCCTTAATAATTTTCAACATGGATTTAGAAATAAATTATCAACCATCACGGCTATAGCAGAATATGTACATGAACTGTTGGAATTGAAAGATTCGAAGAAAAATACAGCAGGAATTTATCTAGACCTCTCCAAAGCGTTTGACTCAGTATCTCATGATCACCTAATTTCAAAATTAGAACACTATGGTTTTAGAGGACAAATTAACAAATTGCTAGCAACATATCTTAAAAACCGTGTCCAATGTACAGAAATAAACTGGAAAAAGCATGATATTATACACACTGTTAAATCGGACTATAACATAGTAAAGTCTGGGGTACCGCAGGGATCAGTACTGGGACCTACACTATTCTTGATCTATATAAATAATTTACCTGAACCGGAGAACAGCAAGGTGATCTGTTATGCAGATGATACATCTATATTATGTTGGAATGATGGTCGAGAAGGCTTAGAAGAAAAAATGACAAGTACAGTCTGTGAAATATCACAGTACTTACTAAATAATGGGCTAACATTAAATATAGGGAAGACAAAAGTCATGACATTTCAGAAAGATAATGTGAATATAAACATTAACAATATTGCATTAGAACAAGTAAAATGCTTTAAATTATTGGGAGTACACATAGAAGATGATTTAACCTACAATACACACATAGAAATACTCTGTAATAAAATGAACTCAGGACTGTACCTATTGAGACAGCAAAATATGGTGACATTAATATTCTAAAATCAGCTTATTATGGCATTGTTTACCCACATTTAACATATGGAATTGAAATTTGGGGGGGAACGAGTAAAACAAACATGGACAGATTATTAAAGATACAAAAAAAATGCATACGAACTATATACCATCTTCATTTTCGACAATCCTGTCGAGAAACATTCAAAACTCAAAATATCCTAACTGTTGGTGCGGTTTTTAAAATGTTTATTACATAGCAGCAGGAATAATGTTCTTACTGAAAGATGAAATACTGTGATAGCAGACGCGATTCTTATCTACAGGGTCGTGGTTACAGAATGGAATGCATAAATCAATGTTCCTTTATCACGGCACATTTATTCATTAACACTTCCTTATTTTACACTCTCAGCACCATATTAAATAATCAAAGATCTTCACAATTTAATGATTTGGTAGAATCTACACTGGATAAAAGTTTGGTGAAAGTTCCATGTTCACACGCTACCAAAAACACGTCTTATCATCTTGAGCATACAGACGCTAATGAAAATAGTCCTTGGCGTCGCTTTGGTACGACACACCGCCATTTTCGTATTCATCCGCGCAAATAGTTTTTATTGGTTGAACACAACAGACTATCTAGTAACAAGAAAACATTGGCTATCCTGAATATTAAAAATAAGTCCCTGATACACCCAAACAAGATACAGTCTTCTTCACTGTTTGTCTTTGTCTTTTGTTTTGGCATGATATAGCATGTCTTTATAAATTTCACATATTCAATTACTACACAATACATTCAGTTATTATACAATACATATTCAGTTATTGTACAACACATTTGGTTACTACACAACATGTCCAATTATTATACAATACATATTCAGTTATTGTACAATATATCCTGCTATCATACCACATATGTTCTGTTATTATACAATACATATTCAGTTATTACACAATACACATTCAGTTTTTGCATCACACATTTAGTTATTACTCAACATATTCAGTTATTACACAATATATTCAGTTATCATATAATACATATTCAGTTCTTGTACAACACATATTCAGTTCTTATACAACACATACTCAGTTATTGTACATTTGACATTGACACAAATATAAGTTAAGTGTATCATGGTTTATTATGTGGTTTTTGACTTGTATTCATTGCTATGAGGAGAGAAAAACAGGATACAAATTTTGAGCCAATGATTATGATCATGTTTATGGCAATATTTTATTCAGTTCTTTGCCTTCTTTGTCTTATAAGCTTATGTATAGGCAGGTTGTTGAGTCGGTTCTTAAACTCTGATGTTACTAATGGTACTATTTTTCTTAATTGGGTTATTATTCATTGTTGTTTGGTTCAACATTTCTTCGAGCTTAGCATTGGCTATATCCATCTTAATTCCTGGGCATTGTTTTTCTGATTATGGTTTTCCTCACTTCTCTAATTGTCACTTCTTTGTCTCTTATTTCTATAAGAGAAAACCTCTATACTTATAATTATTCTGTAATTGTATTATTTTTCTTCTCAATTCCTCTCGACATCTTTGTGTCGAAATATTATATCTTTGTCATCATAATTGATTCCTTTTTATTTTTGTCCCTGACATCCTTATGTCAAAAACATATTATCTTCCGTCGCTATAATTCATTTATTTAATGACAATCAGTGTCCTCATCTGTCTTTGTTGACAATGCTCTTTGTGGTCGATATAACCAATGACTATGTTGATTTTCTTCTTTGCTGTAATTCCTAATCTGAACATAATTTTCTATAGGTAACCCATTAAAAATTGTTATTTTCCATCATCTCTACTATTCCTGCCTTACACATTTGTTGGCAAAGACTATTTGGTCCTTTCTTTGTATGGCTTTAATTTATTTTTATGGTATCTTCCTACCAACTTGCCATTTGTATTCTGTAGCTCATACGTGTGGTCACCCAGCTGTTTTGTTATGACCAGTGGTTCCATCTTTCTCTTTGTGTAGCCATCACGGTGTCGATGTCAATTGTCAGCTGCTGAGATTTTGTTGTTGGTCATCCACTCGGTTGGGACGAACTTAGTTGTTGTAATTTCCCTGAGTGTTGGTGGTGGTTGTTGTTTCTGTATTCTGTGCAGCATCTGCCCTATGTAGCACATTTTCATCTACTTCCTGTTGTCTTACGTTGTCGGTGTTCCATTGGTTTCTGCCCCTTTGACGTGAACCCCTATTGTATGACGGCCTTTGGCTGTTCAAATATTCCCTACAGAATCGTATATGATTCACTTGATGGGTACGGTCTCCTGGTCTTCCACGATCATATCTATGCGTTCTGTATCTCGATTCACCCCTCGGTATCGTGTCGTGGTACCGCTGTCTTGTGTTCTCCATCCTCTCGCCATGATTATGTGGTTGTGGGAAATGGTGTGCCCCTCTCCCCCTTTCATGGGTGCTCCTAGTATTTCTATGTTCTCCCTCACTCTGGTTGTTCGTAGCCGTGCTCCGGTTTAAGATGGGTGAGTTTGGGTGACCGTTCCTATGTCTATGCTCATTAGGCCGACCATTTTGTGTTTCGAAGGCTGTCAGCAATTCTATCATATCTGCAAAATCTACTGGCCTCGCAACAATTAACCCTGTTCTCACTGTGTCTGGGAAATGTCTTGTTATGCTGGTAATTAGTTCTGCTTCCGACAAGTTGGGGTCTAATAGCTTTCCTTTGTTGGCTACTTTCATAAAATAATCGACTAGCGATAACCCTTTGGTTGGATCGTATCTACCTGTCGCTAGCTCTACCCTAGTTTGGTTTTGTTTAGCTGGGCCCCAATACCTTGATAGGAATAAATTTCTGAATGAGCTATACGACTCATGACCAGCTAGTGTTAACCTGAGCCATTCTAACGCCTTGTTTTTTTAAGCTTTTCTTAACTATCATCATCCTAAGCTCGTTTGGTATCCTTTTCACTTTAAAATATTCTTCCATCTCTTTAACAAAGAGTTTTGGATCGTCTCCCTTCTCCTCGTCAAATGTAGGTGGTGTGATTTCATGTAATATTTGACATAGAAGCAATGTTGACAGTGAAGTTTCATTCATGTTGAAATAAGAAGAGTCACACTAATTTTTACAATTACTTCACAAGTGAGTGAAGTAATTGTAAAAATTAGTGTGGCTCTTCTTATTTCAACATTCATGTAATATGCTGTTGGTGTAACATGTGTTATGTGTCGTGTCATTGTTTGGTTGTGAACCTCTTTCTCTGTATGGTGAGTCAACATTTTGTACATTATTCAAGTAACTCTCATCTTGTACATTACTTACATCTAAATCATCTTGCCTTTGTAGTGCATTCACAACATCATTTACATTAGCCAAACTTTCTTTCCCTTTTTTCATTTCTTCACAAATTGATTTTAAATCATTCTTTGTTTCTAAGTGGCTTTGTTTCATATCATTTATAGCATCCTGTTGTGAATGCATCACATCGGTCATCGTCTTAATTTTAGGAATTACAATTTGTTCTACAGTTTCATTAATAATGTCTTTCTTTACTACCTCAATCTCTTTCCTTAATTCCTCAGTTATTTCTGCTTTTACATTTGTAATCTTACAGTCTACACTTGTATTACATTCTGTTATTTCATCTCTACATCTAGCAATTTCTCCTTCTAACACAATCTTATTCTCTCTCATTTCTGATTCTATCTTTCCCATCCTATCTCCTACGATTTCTATCCTAGCTTCTAAGGCTTCCTTTGTTTCATTTAAGTTTTTATGTACTAATTTTAAATTAGTTTCCATTACTTTCATATTTTCCTTACACTCCTGTCTTCCTAATTCTATTTTCTGTTCTAAGTTCTGTCTTCCTAATTCCATTTTCTGTTCTAAGTTCTGTCTACCTAATTCCATTTTCTGTTCTAAGTTCTGTCTACCTAATTCCATTTTCTGTTCTAAGTTCTGTCTCACTTCCTCCATTTTCTGACCTATTTCTTTTTTGTTATTTTCCAAGTCCTCTCTCACTCCCTCTATTTTCTGACCTAAACTTTGTTCTATGTCCTGTTTTAATTCTGCCCTATTCTGTTCCATTTTCTGACCTAAACTTTGTTCCAGTCTTTCAAACATGATCATCATTAACCTTTGGTCTTTGCTTATTTCCACCTGTTCCTCACTTTCTAATTCTACCTGATAACTAGACCTATCTGCCCCTTCCCCCACTCCTGTTTCTATCTCTTTTCGCAACATTTTAATTTCTTTATTCAATTCACTTAAGGTTAAAAGTCCCACTACTTTGCCGCTTCTCAGTAACATAAAAATGGAAATAAAATGTATGTGAAAACAAAAATTTTTGATCCTACTTTCTTTTCCGTTGGTTCTTTGTCCAGTTATTTACGTCTCCTGGGCAGTTGGTTTCGCTAGATGATCTCCAGTGTTTTTCCCACGTTGATTCTCCGTGTATCGATGTTCTGTTGGTGATATCAAACGATGGTCTAATGGCGTCTTTTTCCTGCGCGATGGGATGGCGTCATTTGATGTTTATTGTAATTTCAATTTTCGTAATTTTGCATTCCATTCTAAATTCGAGTTCCACGTTGGGTAAGCCATTTTGGTGCTGTTTTTATAAAAGATTATTGACATATAACAGGAATAATGTTCTTATTGAAAGATGAAATACTGTGATAGCAGACGCGATTCTTATCTACAGGGTCGCGGTTACAGAATGGAATGCATAAATCAATGTTCCTTTATCACGGCATATTTATTCATTAACACTTCGTTATTTTACACTCTCAGCACCATATTAAATAATCAAAGATCTTCACAATTTAATGATTTGGTAGAATCTACACTGGATAAAAGTTTGGTGAAAGTTCCATGTTCACACGCTACCAAAAACACGTCTTATCATCTTGAGCATACAGACGCTAATGAAAATAGTCCTTGGCGTCGCTTTGGTATGACACACCGCCATTTTCGTATTCATCCGCGCAAATAGTTTTTATTGGTTGAACACAACAGACTATCTAGTAACAAGAAAACATTGGCTATCCTGAATATTAAAAATAAGTCCCTGATACACCCAAACAAGAACTAGAAATTTATACACTTTTAAAAAAACATTTACATGAACGATTTTCTATTGGTCAATATTCTGTCTCACTGTGATCTCACTTTATGTGTTCAGAACTATTATGCTTGTTAAAGAAAAAAAGAAGTTTAACTTTTTCAATAAAGACTGCCATAAATATGACACAAGAAGTGCAAATGATTACCATAGGGTGAGCACGAATAAAAGTCAAACCAATAAGGACCCATATAAAATAGGAGCTATATTATATAATAAATTACCATTAGCAGTTAAAAATAGGACAGACTCAAAATTTAAAGCTACTCTAAAATCATTTCTAATAGATAAATGTTTGTATAATATTGCTGAACTATAATGAATGTTATATTTAGATGTAAATATTTAATGATATATCTTGTAATAACCAATGGCATTGTAAACTACATAAATGATACAAGGTTGTACTATTGTATTTTGTATAATAATTATGTATTAATTATAGTGTGCTATATATGATATATCCCATGTCATGTAAAATGATCAGTGGATGAAAATAAATAAATATTTGAAGTTACTGGTATTAAAGTTGCAACCCAGGAAGGAAATATATCCATATTTGGCCTGTATAGATCACCTGCATCATTTGTAAATGACTTCCTGAGCTGCTTAGATAGATTATTAAATGATTACGTCACAGAAAATGTAAATATAATTCTTGCTGGGGATCTAAATATAAATTTAGCAGATAATAGCATGAATAGTAAACTGAAAAATGTTTTTGATAACTATAATATTGTGGATACTATCCATGAACCTACACAAGTTACAGTAAACACTGCTACCACTATTGATCACATAGCTACAAATATGGTGGAGGAAGCCATAGCTGCGTGTATCTCGGACCATACAGCTCAGTATCTTGAAGCAAGGAATACTTATGGGAAATCAAAACAAAACATTACTAAAACGTATAGGCAATTGAAAGAAAGTAATTTGGAAAATTTAGTAAGTCTGTTAAAACAGGAAAGCTGGGATGAGGTTTATAATTCTGTCAACATAGATGATAAATGGGATGTATTTTATAAAGTATTTAAAATGCATTATGATATGGCATGTCCTGTTTTAACCAAGAAAGTGGGGAATGGAATTATTAAAGTTAATGTTCCTAGTTATATTACTGAGCTAAGGGAAAAAGCTAAGGATTGTTATGTATTATACAAATCTACCTCTTTTGAAGTATTTAAAAAGAAGTATAGTAAATATAGGAAGGAGTATTTAAATCAGTTAAAACTCATTAGACAGAAATATTATAGAGATACTATTCAATACTCTAAAAATACATCTAAAACATTGTGGGAAATTGTAAACCAAAGTAAGAGTAAAAATACTGAGGTAGAAAATTTCCAACTAGAAATAAATGGGAACATTGAGAAAGACCCTGAAAAAATTTGTGAGTATATAAACAATTTTTATTTAAACTTAACACAACAAAGTTCAGGGAAAAGCAACAACATTATTAGAAATGTTGTAAAATCAACAATGTAAGTAAAACCTACAGATGTACATGAAATTATCAAAATAATTGGGCTTCTGCATAGTAAAAGTACTTCAGGCTGGGATGAAATTAGTCCAATGTTACTAAAATGCTGCAAGAATGAAATAGCAAAACCATTGGAACATCTTATCAATTTTTCTATACAGAAGGGAATATTTCCAGATTGTTTAAAGATGAGTATTGCAAGGCCTATCTATAAGAAAGGGGAGAAATTAGATATAAATAATTACAGGCCAATAACTCTAACCTCAGAGATTGGGAAAATGTATGAACAGGTTCTCTTAGTCAGGATGCTAGAATTTTTAAATAAGGAAAATGTATTTTGCCAATTTCAGCATGGATTTAGAAAGGGGTTTTCAACTACAACTGCTGTTATTGACTATGTCCATCAGGTCATAAGTTTATTAGAACAGAATAAAAAGGGAGGCACATTATTTTTTGATCTCTTGAAGGTTTTTGATAGCGTAAAGCATGATCTGCTGCTTGATAAATTGGAAGCTTATGGAATAAGAGGAAAAGCCTATGAAATTTGTAAATCTTACTTGTGAGGTAGAAAACAGATAACTGAAATTCATGTTAAAAATAATACGCGTCTGTCAAAGGTAAAGTCAAAACAGGGAATAGTAAGATAGGGGTACCTCAAGGGTCAGTTTTGAGTCCCTTAATATTTTATTATATGTTAATGATATTAATCATACAAAAAATGCCATTATAACATTGTATGCAGATGACACTACAGTAAATTTTTGGGGGGCTTGTAATGTATCTTTAATGGAAACAATAACTTTGGGTACCAATAAAATATTAAACTACTTCAGAATGAATAATCTCATATGCAACATGGATAAAACAAAATTTATGAAGTATGATCTCTCAAAACAAGAACAATTGAAACAATCACTTGTGATTGAGAATAAAAATTGTGACAAAATAGATATGCATAAGTTCTTAGGAATATGGATAGACAGTGGGCTTACATGGGCACAACATACCATATAGATACTATAGGTAAGATAAGATAAGATAAGATGCTTTATTGTCACAAACGCTTACATTAGCAAAATTAGCAAATCTATTTATCTTTTAAGGTTTTTTAAACATACATTAGGCAGTGAAGAATTAAAAATGATTTACTACGGTGTAATCTATCCACATCTACATTATGGGGATTGAGGTATGGGGAAGTGCAGCAAAGATGCATATGGATAAGTTATTGATCTTACAGAAGAAATGCATCAGAATTATTAGTAATTTAAAATTTAGGGAATCTTGTAAGAATGCATTTAAACAACACAAAATATTAACGGTTTACTCTCTATATGTGTAAAGGACTATACTATACATACAAAATAAGAGCCCAACAAAAAATAACCATATTCATGGATATAGTACAAGAAGTAGCATAAATTACCGTAGATATACGTGTAATAAGCAAATTGTATTTAAAGATATAAGTGTAATAGGAACAATTTTGTACAACAAATTACCTCTAGAGATTAAAACTATAAGAAAATGTAACTTTAAAACTTATTTAAAAAATTATTTGATCCAAAAATGTCTCTATTCTCTTGATGAACTGTAAATATCTGTATGTGTAAATGTAACTATTTAATTTCGACAATGTCTGAAACTTGTACACAAGTCTATAGGCAATAAAGAATTATCTGAAATTGCATTTCGATTTCTTTCAAAAGTTTTCAAATTAACCTGGCATTTTAAATGCTCTGCCAAATCTGAGTGTTTGTGTAATGGACCTGTTATATTCAATAAAGCAGAAAATCCTTCTCTATTCCAAACATTGCTTTTATTGCTAAAAAGCAAGCATGGCCAACAAAACAATTTCTGCAGAGTTGGGGAGGAGCACAACCATGGAAATTCCACAAACCACAATTGTTTGAAACTAAGATTGTAGCATTTTCCTCAATGTCTCACTTCTTTCATACCATATATTTGTAGAGATTCATTAGGGTGCCCATAAATTAAAACTTCCTCCTTATCTTCGTCTTTCCACTGTGAAAAAGGTATTTCTAATAAAATACACACTATATCATAAGCAGGATTCATGTCTAAAGCATTACTGCACTAAATGCAAACAATAGACTACTTTTTTTTAATTTAAAAGGTGAGTTAATTAATAACACTGAACAACACTTACAACATATTTTTCCGGGACGCGTTTTGAAGGTAACTTTCCTCCATTATCAACCGGACAATAACACATCCCGGAAAAATATGTTGTAAGTGTTGTTCAGTGTTATTAATTAACTCACCTTTTAAATTAAATTAATTACAACAACACTGTTTTCAAACTTCTATGAAAGGAAGATAATAGACTACTTACTGCATGTGTTTTCCAGCCAGGAAGTAGCAGCGAAGAACTCCGTCCACAGGCTCTGTCTACCTCACTTAGTGCTCCTCCACAAAGAAACTGAAGCAGGTGATGTCATGGTTGCTATAGCAACCATGCTTAGGCTCTGCCTCTCTGAGGTTGAACAGGAGGAAGCTCTTTGCTACCTCTTGCTTTGCACTTCATTTCTAGTCCACAGTAAGAATGCGTGTTTGCTTCTACAGCAGAGCATCGTGCAGTACAAAAATAGGGAAACTGGTAGTAAAAACCCATATGCCTGTGAAAATAAATATATTTTAAAAATATGTGTAGCAAGGTACAAATATTGGTGAAGTGCCACTTCATCTACTTCCCCTGAATAGCTGCCCCTGCTCTCTATATCAACCAGAAATACATAAGCACCATGCTGCAAGCAATTGTGTAAAATGCAGGATGGACATCCAAAACCTATTTTGTCCTGATTTAAGATTCGTTCACATGTTGAAAATTTGACCTGCTTTATGAGAAAGCCTTACAAAACTGATATTAGCATTATCTTCCACTGAAAGAAATACACTTAGCAGAAATATCATATCTTTTTATAGCCTCAGAAACTTATGTGGTTATTGTTTCATTAGAACATGTTTCTAGTTCTAATTCTTTAGTCTGTATTCTATTTTCTTCATAGAAATACTACTGTACAACAATAGGAAAAGTTTAAATAATCCATACTTGCTAGCATCAGTCTCTATGGGAATGGGGGAAATGGACCTAAATGGCTAGGCATTGTCTAAAATAAATAAACAAAGCCTTTCATGGTCAGAGTTATAATTAGTAAAATATGCTTTGGGCTAAGAGGCTGTGGTCCACTGGGCTCCTTCATTCCTCTCCCAGACGTTTCGCTTGCAGCTGCAGTAAGCATCATCAGCGGCAATGTATAACTCTTTTGGTTGCTACTGAATTGCAGGCAGAAAGGGCAGGTTTATACATGCTGGTAGGTACCTCCCTCCCTCAACCTGATTGGTCCACCTGTTTTCTGTGATTTTCTATGATTGACCAGGTTTGGCGGTGGTTCTGTTTAGTAGAGCAGAGTACCATGTCTTATGAAGTTTGAGGGCTTCTTCTTTCTTGTTAAAGTTGTCTTTATGCTTATAAATTTTGACTGCTTCACAGTATGGCATGTGTGGTAATTGGATGTTGTAGCATGGATGTCTCATTGTAGCAGATGTGTTCACCAGGTGCTTCTAAGGCATATCGGGCAACTGCTGATTTCCCTGGCTGTCCAAGGCAGCAATATCTATTGCATTCTTTCAACCTGGTATTGATACTGCATTGGGTCAAACTTCATTAGACATTGTACTCTGCTCTACTAAGCAGACCCAGAGCCAAACCCCATGGATCAATCATAGAAAATCACAGAAAACAGGTGGACCAATCAGGTTAGGAGGGAGGTACCTATCAGCACATATAAACCTGCTCTTTCTGCCGGCAATTCAGTAATGACCGAGAGAACTAGGAGAGCTATACATCGCCGCTGATGATGGTTGCAGCTGCAAGCGAAATGTCTGGGACAGGAATGAAGGAGCCCAGTGGACCATGGCCTCTTAGCCCAGAAGCATGTTTTGCTAATTGTCTGCAATATTTAAAAGCTTACCAGACATAAAGTAAACATATAAAAAGGAGGGCATATCCAGCAAAACCTGGACAGTTGGTCAACCTAGTCAAGTCTAACCCCTCAGAAAGATCAGATGTTAAGATAAGCAGTATAAGTGATTTCCAATGCCTATCTTTGTTTGTTTTTTATGTACAGCCATGGAAAAATAACTGAGTGCATAAAGAGAGCAGAATATTTTTAAGTTCCATGTCGTGTAGCAGCACAGTTTACACAAGTCAATATTCCAACATGTAGCTGAATTTATTTATAGTCTCTGATCCATATGTTATCTTCTAATGGACATTTGAACAGGCTGTGTGTTGAATCACCGCTCACATTTGTATTTGCGAGTATGTATTTTTTTCATGGCTGTACAAGTGCATATAAATGCAATAAAATTTCATTTTTTAATATGTTTCATATTTAATGTACATAAATCACAATACTAGTCATTCTAGTCATGCTGGAAAAAGAGCTACAGACTCGAACCTCCAAAACTTGCACCTTCTTCTGCTAACAAAGCTTCCTCCTGAAAGACTTGACACAAACAGCATTAAGTGTCACCAGGCTTTGGATTAAACAGCTCAGGACCAAGGACAGTTAACAATGCAGCTCCACATTCTGCAGCTACATGACAAACTAGCAATGTTTTTTCACGGTCTGAGGGTCCAATCAATAGAACCTAAACAGAAAAATCTCCCGAATATTATCAATTGATATAAGAAATCCTAAGGGCATGAAAGAATGCATGTAATTAAATACAAATGAAATCAAATGAACATGGAGTACATCAGTGCAATTGCATGCACTTTGTAAGACTAAATGTAACTTCTAAAAATTATTGGTTAACTTCTCTTGATTTTCTTATTGGGGAATGAACCTAGAGCAAAATATTAAAATTGTTTCTGTACACAGATATTAAAATCATGCCTTGTATTCAGTATTTCATGATAAACAGATGCTTAGCAATGTAAAATAACCATACATTTGTGTAATATGAGAATGTTTTAATCAAAGCCATCTATCTGTCTGGATGGCTTCATTTTGAATTCCTCAGCTCAAATCCCATCTGTAGCATTGAATTTTTCAGTTCCAATTTTACCTCTCAAACATTACCCACACATGGCTTATGTGTTTAAAAACACCAATAGTAAGTTTGTTGGCACAAATAAATAATAATTTCCTTCTATTATGTTTAGTCACTGATACGTGTGGAAGACGTGGATGTTGCCAACTATGGTACTGTGAAATCCGCAGAAGCATGTGCATATCGCCAACCACAGGAAATAATGAATAGCAGTAAAACGTGTGTGCTAGTTCTTCTTCTTCTGGCCCAAAATGTACTGAGTAGACTGAGTAGATTAGAGCATTGTCGGCATTGAGTTTATAACTCTGTTTACACCAAGATACCTATGCACGCCTTGGTTTAAGGAAGATGCTAATTTCTTTAGCGAAGAAAACATCATGCATTCGGGTATCACCGCGGTCGTGACAGTGTTGCTATTTGCAGAGTATTCATATTTCTTTGGTTGGTAACACTTCAGGCACACAGGCCACGCTCTCCCCTCTGTAGCAGAAGACAGTATCAAGAGGTCACTTGTTTACCCACAACTTTCAAAATTCTATCATCAGAGGTCGTGTTGTCAATGTATTCAAAGTCGACCAACATAGAAGCTTTACTTTAAGTCTAAGTATTACTCTCGAACCTTGCGGTTGCAAATCAATATGGGATTGCACTCAAATTGATTTCAGTTCCCATGGAAACGAGTACACAATTTCAAATTTTTTGGTACTTTTGGGAGCTCCTTAGATACACGTAAATTTCAAGTATCTCTTACCTAAAAGTGCTTTTCCTACAGTTCCAAAGAAAATGGAATCAAAATGAATGAACAAAGAAAAGAACGTCACAGGATCCAGAAGGAAAACATCTTCCTGCTCTCCAAAGAATTAAGGCAAACAAGCTTAGGAAGAAGAGTCAGAACAGCAAAAATATCACATAGAATGCAGTTGCTAATGTTAAGTATTCGCAGTGGCGAATTAAAGCTACATGAGAACAATGGATAATGGAAACTATCTACCTTTGGATAAAATAATAAGTAATTCATACATTGAGTTCCAGTCTCTGGTAGATCCGCAACATTTTAACTTTTAAAAAATCTGATATGTTGCACTCACATGACTTTCTCTACTTTTGTACTAACTGTTCTTATAAACTCTTATATCTATATCTTCTTCGTGTTAGTTAAAATGAACATTTGTACAAATTATCTTATTGGTTATTTCCTTGTAGGTGCAAAGGGGAATATTAGAATACAGTAGGCTTTGTGTGATAGTCAAATCTTTTAAGGCTTTGAGATTCCGTTCTCTTTGCACGCTTAACATATAAAAAAATGAACAACGACGTTCCATTTCACGAAAGCTTTAAGTTTTCTGAAACTCACACACATAACAAGGAATATCTCTGAAATGGTTCAACCTACAAGAAAATTTATTGAGACATAAATTATGCATTTTAGCAAGATATACATTTTTTGTATAGTATGATTTGGTCTATCTTTAATGATTTACCAGTTATACAAAAGTCGTCCAGAGTAAATACGACTACAGGGGCTATAGCCAGAAAATTCAAGATATACATTTCATTTGTCATAAAAATATCTCAAACATATGACATTTTAATCAAAATCGTTAGAGCCATTTTCAAGAAAATCAAAATTTTTGAAAAATTTTCCATGTAAAGGGTAGTTTAGGGTGGGGCTATTTTCTTCAAAATCTTCGTGTCACATCCTTGAATGACATTAAACTTAAATACCAACTTTGGTTTTTAACCGACTTTTCGTTTTTGAGCTATGCTGTCCACAGACTGACAGACTGACAGACACACAGACACACACACACGGATCTTTTTCTAAAAATGCTTTTTTTGGATTCAGGGGGCCTCAAAACATGTATTTCTGGTGAAATCTCGACTTCGAATTTTTGGGTGGAATACAATACTTCCCCTACTTACCAGTAGAGAAAGTATAAAAGAAAAACAATCTGAAGAAAACGGATTTGGTAATCATGATGCATCAGCTGTAGATGGTTCAGATGCTAGGTTTTACTGCGTTCAATAAAAAAAAACAAAAGTGTAGAACTATCTAATGATGAAGCTGCTAAGAAGAAAGCCCCTCTGAAAGACAAGACATTATTTAAAACAACTATAGAAACCACAACCTAAAGAAGATGCTGTGAAAAGAGCAAAGGAAAAGGTTACAGATTCTTGATGGTGGTTCTTGATGTACCTGCTAAGAAGCCTTGTAAAACTCTGGCTCATCAGCCACTCCAAGACCCACAGCACAAGGAGAAGGAGTATGTAAGCAGATTGTTAAAATTTTGAAGATAATTAAGACTAATCAGATTAAATGCATAGTGCACCAATTAGACCAGAGCTAAAAATTGGACTAGCATATTTTTATGCAGTAAAATTTTAAAAAAGTATGTTTTTAAAATTGCCTTTAAAATATTTTTAACTTTGTGAATTAATAATGGCTCATCTCTTTTTTTACTTCTTTTGAATCATAATATAGAAGCCTTAGAGAACCTGTCTGTGAATATATCTGTAAACAAGTAGTACTTCAGATCCAGCACTGTTTCAAATGTAACAATCTCTAGTAGGACAGTACTTAAATTTAGAGCAATTAAGTAACTCTAAAGTGATGAAATAAAATTTCAATTGGAATTAAAAATTAGCAACAAGATTATATTTCCATGTTACAGCATATTTGCACGAAATGGTATGTACTTTAAACTTTATATGGAATATTGCACAATGTCTGTACTAAATATCAATATTTATAATGAAATATTTATGCTAAATGTTCTGAGTTTTGGATAAATAGAAATTGATTTAGAAATATATTTTTAAATAGGTAGTTATTGAAAGCAGTCAGTTCAGAATCAGATTCAAATTGAACTGGGAAAATACAATCCAGATGGAAATTTGACAATGATTATTTCATGTACATTGCAAAATGAAGTGTGGATGTCATCTTCCAAAGAGTAATAGGAAGTGATAGCCGGCATAATCAGGCACTTTCCTGAACATAGCAGAAATAATTTAATAGTAGCTAAGCCAATTGATTTTTCGGAAGTAATCAAGTGTTTAAACACATTCCAATGTAAAGAGAGAGAACACAACAGCAATTAAACAAGCCAACATAGGCATGACAAATAAACAAAATGACCTAAGAAACAACCATGAAGGTAGCAATGACATGCTACCTAGCAACCAAGGTCATCAGCCCCATACAACGCAAGATACTGCCTTAAAATAACTATCAAAATGTGAACAACACACAAATATGATACTGTAACATGATGCCGAGGTCTCCAGAGTATGAGCTCCAAACAATACTTATTTGTGAAAAACTGAAGCTATTAGCTGTGAAGCAAATCAATTCTACAATATTAATAAATATCTTAGAGAACTTGCACCATATATTAAAATAAGTGCAGCTTATAGTCTAAGATATTTGTTAATATTGTAGAATATTTATTTTCCAATGGCAAGAATTGACGCAAAAGTTATCTTCTCTCTAGCTTCCCAGTACAAATTAACAAGATCCTTAATTTGTTGTTCTGTTGTGTTTAAGGCTGGACAAACTAAAAGTTGTTTGTCCATGATTAGGTCTGAATGTTTGCACAAAGCACATCAGTCTGATTGATATGTGTGTATCCTGTGTAGAAGGTGAGCCAGGCAGTCATGTCCTGACATGTGCCTAAATTTTGCTGCTCCTTTCTTGTGGCCTTTATGTTTTAATTCCATATATAGTTTGTCAATTTATTCCCATGGCTTCCCGGTGGCAGCTGCAGTGTTTTCTTTAAAGTTTCTTATGTGGAAAGCTTTTGTGATTTCTCTAATCTTTCTGTGGAGGTTTGGTTTCGAGCTGATTATAATTTGTGATTTAATAATAATAATAATAATAATAATAATAATAATAATAATAATAATAATAATAATAATAATAATAATAATAATAATAGTCATAGTCATAGTCATAGTCATAGTCATAGTCATAGTCATAGTCATAGTCATAGTCATAGTCATAGTCATAGTCATAGTCATAGTCATAGTCATAGTCATAGTCATAGTTGATACCGAAATTTAGATTTCCGATCGAATGGGCTTTTGAAAAAGACATGTTTTAATTTAATTGCCGGATATGAGATTTGCGATAAGTGTTAAGTAATAACATAAATAGATAATAGAGCAGGAAGTGTTGTAAGGTGAGCATGATATGAGTAAATAATAGTCGTTAAATTCGTAGGATAAACACATTATTGGTTTCAAATTAACGAGTCATGACGTCATACCACATAGTTTAAAATACACGTTCGAAAGTCAGTTCTACAAACCTTAAAAGTCGCGCGATATATCTAATAAAATACAAAGTAAACATCGTTTAATCCTAAAAAGGTAATTATATATTTGAAATTCATAAAAGAACATGTTATAATAGAAAGGGACATTTCTAAATTGCGGGAAAAGGAAATAGCATTTTGGATACGAGGCTTTCTTGGATGACGTCATGACATTCAAATGGAGCGAACGGCTTCTTAGCGTGGGTAAGAGAGAAGCGTCTAGTCAGTACTCAACCAGAGACCAGTACGGGAGTTCGTGCTGCGCGGATGTGAGCGCGATGTCTCTACAGATACAAATATTTTCGGCATAACTCCTGAAAATATTTAAAAAAGGAAATAAAGGATATGAAAAGTTGTTCTTGGGTTGTCCATTACACTTACGCAAACCCGAGATAAAGAGATCTTATGCAGAACTAGCCGAGGCGAGCTACATCAAAGGGCAACACATCACCAACGACTTCAGCTTCAAATGGCGATCCAATAACTAGGACACACGAAGATAATACAGCTTCAAATTGGCTTCCCAACGTGTGGCGCCGAAAGAATGGACCAAACCCCTAAGACGACCAGATCAGCAGCGAACCAGCAGACAAGAAGGTGCCCAGCGTGTCAACATCTGTGAAACGTGTAGGGAACAAGTTTAAGTACAGTTAAAGTGAAATAGTGAAAATATTGAAAATTTTGGTGAGTAGAAAAGCACATGTAAATAGCTTAGAAATGGAAGACAGTGACACTGACTTTTTAGGTTTCGATAGTCCGGAAATTGAGAAAAGTGTAAGTAGGATGGAAGAATTTAATCAGAATGTAATTGGTAGCAGAATATGCCAAGAAGTAGAAGATCAGAACGTTAGAGAAACACCTAGAGGTAGTTCAGAAATGTTTAGTAGTAATTCAGAAAGGCCAGCATTTATGTCAGAAATAGAGAATATGTTTCAAACGATAATGAAAAAGATGAGTACAGAGTTAAGTCGGAAGATAGATGAAAATAGTAAAGAATTAAGAACAGTGGAAAAGATGAATACAGAGTTAAGTAAAAAGATAGATGAAAATAGTAAAGAATTAAGAACAGAGTTAAGCCAAAAGATGAGTAAGATAGACGAAACTGGTAGAGAGTTAGGACAGAAATTAGAAAAGGGACAACAGGAATTGGGAATGCAATTGGAGAATCAGAGGAGAGTTTTCGAAACCTTTAGGGAAGAAGTTAGGGAGGAAATTAATAAAGTCAGTAGTGAAGTAAAAGAAAATAGAGAACAGGTTAAGGGAGAATTAGAGACAATAAGGCAAGAAGTAAAGAATTCTGAAAAGAAATTAGGTCAACAAGTTAGTGAAAAATTAGATAAAGAAAGGGAAAGAGTAACATATAGTTTAGACAAACAAAGGGAAGAGGTAGTACAAAGGTTAGATAAAGACAGGGAAGAAATTAGAGAAGAGTTACAGGGGTGTAAAGTTAGAATAGAGAGATCTGATGTAGAAAGTGAAAGGCAGGCTAGAAATTTGGAGGATGTTACAGACCAAATAAAAGGAGTAGTAACAGAAATTACTCAGGTAAAAGAGGCCTTAGAAAATTTGAAATTAAGTGAAAATGCATGTAATCACAACAATCTTAGTAAAGAAGTTGCAAGAAACGAGGCAATACCAGGTGTATCAGCTGACATTTCGATGCAAAATAGGGGTAACAGTAATTCCCATTCTGATCTCGGAAATAGCTCAGGGATAGGTGACAATTCAAATTTACATTGGCCTAACCATGTCTTAAATGAAATGACACCTCCAGTTTTTGAAAATGAAGATTCAGATGATCCTAAAGCCTTTTTAGAAGGGTTACAAGAGTACTTCACGGTGAAACGTATACCAGAGGAGTACAAGATGGTGATAGTAAGAAAATGCCTAAAGGGTAATGCTGCTAATTGGCTAGGCCTTTCTATGGGTAACAATAATGACTACAGGACCTTTAGAAACATCTTTTTAACCAGATATTGGGGAGCTAGTAGGCAGGCTAATATTAGAGTTGAATTAAGCAATGGAAAATTTAATCCTAGATCGGAGGAATCGATGGTCAACTATTTTATGAGAATAGCGAGAAAATCGAAGATGTTGGATCCTCCCTTGGATGAAAAAGATCTAATAAATATAGTTACTCCACATTTTCCGGAAACGCTTCAACACTACCTAATCATAGCCCGACCCGATAGCATTGCAGCTATGATCGAATTATTATCAGCCTTAGAAGTCAATAAGCCAAAACACGCATTTGGAAATAAATATGAAGAAAAAGAAACTGTAAATTCTTTCGGGCAAGGGGCACAGTATTATCAGAATAGAAGTGAGATTAGGGAAAGATATAAAGGACCAGTACCAAGGATGGAATCATTCCGGTGGGAAAATCAAGGTAGATATAACCAGGAAGGGCATCACCAAAATAGAAATGGTAATCTAAGGGGAAGAAATATAAGGGTAAATTATATGAATACAAATAGATTTGATCGAGGTAGACGGGGACGTTATTTTGGACATAGTAGAAATTCAAATGATGGGTATTGGACAAACGGAGATAATGAGTTTAGACCGAGGTCACCAAGACAGGGAGAAAGGTATTCAAATGAA
The DNA here is from genome assembly GCA_030765045.1 of Tenodera sinensis. NCBI lineage: Eukaryota > Metazoa > Arthropoda > Insecta > Mantodea > Mantidae > Tenodera > Tenodera sinensis. The sequence continues at coordinate 285,635,133 of CM060964.1, read as the reverse complement.
CGAAATTCCCCCGAAAATGCGGAAATGGTCGAGGCCATTAACACGGTCAAAAACATGGTAGGAAGTAACCCCGATTTAATGCAGGAAAACAGAAGTAACAATTCGGGAAATAGTACAGGAGCAATACATAAAAATCAGGGAAACGCCAGACCCGGTCAAACGCGCCTTCAGTGAGAACTGGGTATCCTAGTAATGATTGTGATAAGTACTCGGAAATAAATAGTCCTGGAAGGCAAATGATGATACAAAAGAAAAGAGAATGGAAAAATAGAATTGACGAAAACGAAAAAGTAGGAGATCCACCTAAAATCAAAATTGGAGTAAATGGAAAACAATACAATGCAATTATAGATACGGGATCAAATAGCACAGTATGCTCACAAAATTTTTATGATAATTTACAAAGTAGTGGTTTTAAAGTAATGTCTTTACCAGTTAATGGGATATATTGCTCGCTAGCTGTGGGAAAACGAAAAGAGAGAGTAAAATTTCAAGCAATGATAAATATTGAAATAAATGGGAGAATACTTGGAATTTTATTTCTGATTGTAGGAAGACTTGTTACAGATATTATAATAGGTTGTGATTGTCTTTATGCCTGGGAAGCTGTGGTGAATTTTAAAAACATGATTCTAGAAATGAAAGTTGAAGATGAGACCATTATAGTGCCTTTTGTGGAAGATAGTAGTTCAGAAACTATTGTAAGAGAAAAAGAGGAAGAAGAAATCCAAGGGGATACATTCTTTGTAGAATATGTTAAAGTAGGAGCTATGGAATTAACTGAAGTAAATGTCAAAGAGTACAGTGTCGATAATAAAGAAAATGTAGAATGGGATAAAAATGATTTCATAGACAATTTGAGGGTTTCTGATGCAACTAGGTACTATGATAGGGAGAGTAGTGAAGACTTAGAAGAATTGTTGAGGGAAAAGGTAACTCAGGCTGATCAACTAAATGAACAACAGAGGGATAAATTGTTTGAAATATTAATCCGAAATAAAGAAGTATTCTCTGAGAAACCTGGTAAATGTAATATTTATACTCATTCGTTTGAGATGATACCCATCAAACCTTTTACACATAAAGCGAGAGCTATCCCTAGTACGATAAGAGAAGAGGTAGATGCAGTTATAAAGTCAATGTTAGAAGATGAGGTTATTGAGATTTCGAATTCAGAATTTGTGAATCCCCTATGTATTGTAAATAAGGCCAATGGAAAGATTAGGGTGACATTAGACGCGAGAAAACTAAATCAATATTGTAAACCTGATAGATTTAGACCAGAAAGTGTAGAGGTAATATTGAACAAATTGCAGAAGGGCAAAATTTTTTCTACTCTAGATCTTACAGCATCTTTTTGGCAGATCCCACTTAGAGAAGATTTAAGAAAATATACAGCGTTTTTACATTCAGGAATATTATATCAGTTTCGAGTTTGCGCCTTTGGTATGAATACCAGTGGTAGTGCACTATTAAGAGCTTTGTATGAAATTTTTGGAGAAACCATAAAGAAATTTGTAGCTCAGTATGTGGATGATTTTGTGATTTTTTCAGAAAATATAGAGGATCATTTAAATCATATCAATTATGTGCTTAGTCAGTTAAAGAAAGCAAACATGACAATAAAGCCAAGTAAAACTGCATTCTTTGTGAAACAGACAGAATTTTTAGGTTATGTTATTTCAAATGAGGGAATCAGGCCTAATCCCGACAGAATTGAAAGCATAAATAAAATACCAGCTCCTAAAAATATAAAACAATTGAGAAGATTTCTTGGTATTCTAAATTATCAGTCAAGATTTATCCTGGAATATGCAACCGTAGTAGCCCCATTAAGACAACTATTGAGAAAAGATGTAAAATGGCAATGGTCATCAGTAGAACAAGAATCTTTTGAAAAGGTAAAAACATTGTTTGCAGCGTCAATTTTATTGGAAAAACCTAGGGAAGATCTCCCCTACATAATTTATACAGATGCTTCAGGACTTGGTTATGGTAGTGTCATATTACAAAAAGATGAGGAAGGAAAAGATCACCTCATTGCTGTAGCTTCAAGGGGGCTTTCAAGGACTGAATCACAGGCTTGCACTACAGAAAAAGAGATAGCAGCTATTTACTTTGCACTTGTAAAATTTAAGCAATATGTATATAACAACCCAGTAATAGTTTACACAGATCATGTTAGTTTGGCATTTATGAACTCTTGCAAACTCACAAGCACACGTATTTCTAGATATATACATGAGATCACATCCCATAACATAGAAATCAGACACATAGCAGGAAGTCAAAATATTTTTAGTGATTTGTTATCAAGGATGAAAACCAATTATACAATACCAGATACAATTAGTGACAACAAACATGATGTAACCATACTATATTTGAAAACCTTAGAAGGGACTCAATTAGCTAAAGAATTTCGAAATTTGGAACAATTACAGACAGAGGACGATGAACTTAGGAAATTGAAAGAAAAGGCACAACCAATCACAGAAAATCTAAAAGATAATATAGGTATTTATGAGGGAAAAATCTATAAATTTCATGGAAGAATTGAACCTAAATGGAAAGTAATGGTACCAAAAGCTTTACAAGAGAAACTTATACTTGCTTATCACAAAACACTAGCTCATACAGGTAGTGAAAAGCTAATCATGGTAATTAGTGATCATTTTTATATAAAACATTTGGCAAAGAAAGTGAGAAAAATATGTTCAAGCTGTGATTTATGTCAAAGGGCCAAACCATTTAATATCAAATTTGATATAGAACCTCAGACAATCATAAGAGAAGGGAAAAATGTACTAGTTACTGCTGATGCACATGGGGAGCTACCAGTAGGACAATTTGGATGTAGATATATGTTTGTTCTTCATGATGTTTTTAGTAAATTTATTAAAATTTATCCTGTTAGGAATATCAGCAGCAAAACATGTGTAGGAAAGATAATAAAAGATTATGTGCCTAAATATGGCAAGATTCAGGCAATCTTAACAGATAATGCTACAGTTCATCGGAGCAAAATCTTTAAAGAAACCCTAGAAAATCATCAGATAAAGTTATATCATTGTTCCTCATACTTTCCATCAGGGAATCCAACAGAACGTGTCCTCCGAGATATAGGAATTTATTTACGTGTACTTACACATCATAATCACAAGGATTGGGTAAAATATTGTCCATTGATAGAAAAGATTATCAATCACACCATTAATGTAACTACTGGGTTTGCACCAATAAAATTAATGTTAGGAATTGAACCAGAACCAATATTGATCGGGGTACCAAAAACACTGACAATTAATGACATTCAGTTAAGTGAAGAAGAAAGAGCGAAAATTGCTTTTGAACGAATCAAGAAAAAGGCAGAGAAGCGAAAATTAAAGAAAAAGAGTAGAAAACATAAATGGGAACCTAAGATAGGCGATTGGGTATTAGTTAAAGACCATAAGTTATCAAGTGCATTGCGAGGTAGGAACAAAAGGATGGAATTGTTATATAAAGGTCCTGCAGAAATTATATCAAAATTTGGTTATCATACCTATGAATTAAAAGATGTTAAAAATGAAAAATGTCTGGGAAGATGGCATAAACAACTCCTTCGACCATACAAGAAACCGTGTGGTGCCTTGGAACCTTGATTTAATGTAAAAGAAAAATTGGAAGTGTCATTTGTATATTGGCGCCCAATCAGCTTTGAGATAAAATTTAAATGTTAGCTTACTTGAAAACCATACATTGGTCAGGTACTTACATATTCATGAAAAATGCAGAATGTGAATTGCTATATACTACAAAGAGCTTAAGAATATATTGTATAGAGCTCACAATAACAGCTTCAGAAAGATTGTTAAAATGTTCATCTCCGCATAGAGAGAAAACAGAATATTTACTTTGTAAACATTTGTTAAAATATTTAGATGTATAGATAGTTATCACAGCAAGACAAAGAAAGAACTTGTCTGAAGAGTGTAATGGATTTATATAAATATATGTACATTTTAGTGCTTAAAGGATATAGTACTGATATGTGTTACAATAACAAAAGTGAAAAATCACAGTGCAAGTGATAGTGAGAGCGAAGTGAGCAAACATGAACTAAAAGAAGGAAGTATAAAGAAAGACTCTTGAAATTTAACCTTTATATAAAAGCTCCACAGAAGAAACCATAACATATTGTAATTAGTATTTAAGGATTAATGTTTAGTCAAGTGTATAATTGTTTGTCATGTTAAAAAGATTAACGAGAAAATGTGTTAATAACCAATTTCAAAAACAGTGTAATTGAAAATTGTATATAATGGGAGTGTTGCCGATTATTCAAAATACAGGAGTAATTTTAATTTTTCTTTCGGGCAAGACATTTACATTATTTTATTATAAAATAATAAAATAACATAAATGGGGGCATTTGATACCGAAATTTAGATTTCCGATCGAATGGGCTTTTGAAAAAGACATGTTTTAATTTAATTGCCGGATATGAGATTTGCGATAAGTGTTAAGTAATAACATAAATAGATAATAGAGCAGGAAGTGTTGTAAGGTGAGCATGATATGAGTAAATAATAGTCGTTAAATTCGTAGGATAAACACATTATTGGTTTCAAATTAACGAGTCATGACGTCATACCACATAGTTTAAAATACACGTTCGAAAGTCAGTTCTACAAACCTTAAAAGTCGCGCGATATATCTAATAAAATACAAAGTAAACATCGTTTAATCCTAAAAAGGTAATTATATATTTGAAATTCATAAAAGAACATGTTATAATAGAAAGGGACATTTCTAAATTGCGGGAAAAGGAAATAGCATTTTGGATACGAGGCTTTCTTGGATGACGTCATGACATTCAAATGGAGCGAACGGCTTCTTAGCGTGGGTAAGAGAGAAGCGTCTAGTCAGTACTCAACCAGAGACCAGTACGGGAGTTCGTGCTGCGCGGATGTGAGCGCGATGTCTCTACAGATACAAATATTTTCGGCATAACTCCTGAAAATATTTAAAAAAGGAAATAAAGGATATGAAAAGTTGTTCTTGGGTTGTCCATTACACTTACGCAAACCCGAGATAAAGAGATCTTATGCAGAACTAGCCGAGGCGAGCTACATCAAAGGGCAACACATCACCAACGACTTCAGCTTCAAATGGCGATCCAATAACTAGGACACACGAAGATTATACAGCTTCATAGTCATAGTCATAGTCATAGTCATAGTCATAGTCATAGTCATAGTCATAGTCATAGTCATAGTCATAGTCATAGTCATAGTCATAGTCATAGTCATAGTCATAGTCATAGTCATAGTCATAGTCATAGTCATAGTCATAGTCATAGTCATAGTCATAGTCATAGTCATAGTCATAGTCATAGTCATAGTCATAGTCATAGTCATAGTCATAGTCATAGTCATAGTCATAGTCATAGTCATAGTCATAGTCATAGTCATAGTCATAGTCATAGTCATAGTCATAGTCATAGTCATAGTCATAGTCATAGTCATAGTCATAGTCATAGTCATAGTCATAGTCATAGTCATAGTCATAGTCATAGTCATAGTCATAGTCATAGTCATAGTCATAGTCATAGTCATAGTCATAGTCATAGTCATAGTCATAGTCATAGTCATAGTCATAGTCATAGTCATAGTCATAGTCATAGTCATAGTCATAGTCATAGTCATAGTCATAGTCATAGTCATAGTCATAGTCATAGTCATAGTCATAGTCATAGTCATAGTCATAGTCATAGTCATAGTCATAGTCATAGTCATAGTCATAGTCATAGTCATAGTCATAGTCATAGTCATAGTCATAGTCATAGTCATAGTCATAGTCATAGTCATAGTCATAGTCATAGTCATAGTCATAGTCATAGTCATAGTCATAGTCATAGTCATAGTCATAGTCATAGTCATAGTCATAGTCATAGTCATAGTCATAGTCATAGTCATAGTCATAGTCATAGTCATAGTCATAGTCATAGTCATAGTCATAGTCATAGTCATAGTCATAGTCATAGTCATAGTCATAGTCATAGTCATAGTCATAGTCATAGTCATAGTCATAGTCATAATCATAATCATAACAACAATAATAATCATAACAACAACAACAACAACAACAACAACAATAATAATAATAATAATAATAATAATAATAATAATAATAATAATAATAATAATAATAATAATAATAATAATAATAATAATAATAATAATAATAATAACAACAACAACAACAACCTCAGTCACAAAGAATACCCCAAGCATATAAAAAACAAGATAAAGCTATCCAAAAAACTATCAGAGAAACTAATAAGCCAAAAGATATACGAAATGATATTTTTATTCATGATTTTAACGAAACAGAACTAGATTTAGCAATAGAACAATTACAGAACAAAAAATCTCCAGGACCTGACAAGATCCACTCAGAGTTTATTAAACACCTTGGCAGGAAAGGAAAAGAAATCCTACTTAAACTGTATAACACGTGTTGGAGAATGACTGTGCCTTCTGACTGGAAAAAAGCCATTATCATCCCGATTTTAAAGAAAAACAAACCCTCAAACAATATTAATAGTTTTAGGCCAAAATCTTTGACCAGTGTTATTGCAAAAGTGATGGAAAGAATGGTGGCATCTAGACTTAACTGGTTCCTAGAATATTACAACTTAATTAATAGTTCACAGACCGGCTTCAGACAAAATCATAGTACAAGTGAAAATGTACTCCTACTAAGCCAAGACATCAAGGAAGCTTTCAATAGAAAGGAGGATACCTTGGCAGTATTCATTGATTTTAAATCAGCATATGACTCAGTCTGGAGAAACAAATTAATTGAGAAGTTGCAATCAATATGTGTGAAAAGTAACAGGCTTAAATGGATAACTCAGTTTATTTCACAAAGATTTTGTGCCACAAAATATAATACATACATTTCCAAATATAAACAAACACACTGAGGACTTCCACAAGGTACTGTTCTGAGCACAACACTCTTTAACATATATATAAATGACATTCCATCAATAATAAAAACCTTAGAAACCAAAATTGCTTTATTTGCTGACAATGTAGTCATTTGGACTCCAGGCTCTTCAAAAAAACCTGAATTAATTAAAGACAGAATAGAGACAGCTCTAAACAAAGTACATGAATGGAGCTCCAAAAACCGCATGACTATCAATGTGGAAAAAACAAATTATGAATTATTTAGACTAAAATACAAACCAGTTAATATTAACATAAATTATAATGGTAAACCACTCAAAGCAGTTGATGATGCCAAATACTTAGGCATCACTTTCGACAGAAAGCTAAGTTGGAAAAAACATATAACAAACATTTGAAAAGAAACTGCAAATCCTGAAACGGTTAGCTGTGCTAAATTGGGCTGCTCAAGGAGAGTCCTTAACACAACATACAAAATGTACGTTAAACCAAACCTCTTGTACTGTTCTGAAGCTTTAATAACAGCAGCAAATACTAACATCAATAAACTTGAACAAATACAAAATCAGGCTCTTCCCCTAATCACTGGAGCAGTTAAATCCACACCTATTGATGCCATGCTTGCCTTAACAAGGACCCCATCAATAACAACAAAAATAGAAGAACAAGCATTGCTCCAACACGAGAAAATGTTACGACTGCCAAACTCTAAATGGACAGAAGAGAACCTACCCCCTTCAATCCTTAAAACTCATAGTAGTTTCCTAGAAAAGGTAACACAGATTAAATCCAAATTGAACATTCCTAACACCAGGGAAAATCTACTTATAAGAGAAAATCCATTGGAATTATTGCAACCTACCTTCAGTTTGGAATTAATAGAGGAAATAAGTAAATCAGGCACACCAAAAGAAATACAAAAACTTCTAGCTCTGGAAACAATCAATACTAGATATCCCACAGAAGAATGGCTGCACATATATACTGATGGACCCTCCATGGAAAGCCTTACTGGAGCTGGTTTTACGTGTTCACATTTTTCCTTTTATCATTCTGTTGGCAGAGACACAACAAATTATGATGGAGAAATAGAGGCTATATACATTGCTCTCCGATAATTATTAAATCTTCCTTTAAATAAACTTAACAAGGCAGTAATTCTTTAAGATTCTAAAGCTGCAATTCAGGGAATATGTTCAAATACTACAAAGAAGTCAACAAAAATTAGAGAATGCTACAAAATGTTAACACAACTCCAAAAAGTTAATAAGACTGTTCAGCTCCAATGGATTCCAGCACACTGTGGAGTCATGGGGAATGAAGCTGCAGACTCACTTGCAAAGAAAGGCACAACAATAAAACAAAAGTCTAAATTCAATTTCTCATATTCCTCAATAAAACACTTGATCATTAAAAAATTTTCTCATTCATACCTACAAGAAATAGAAACAAATGCCAAAGATAAAAAATGGATTACACTACTTTCCAACCCAGATATAATCCCCCAGAGACCAAGGAAAACAGCGGTTGCAGCCTTCCGACTATTGACAAATCACGACTGCTTAGCAAGTCATCTCTACAGAATAGGTATCTCAGCTTCACCAATATGTGTCCTGTGTAACGATCCAGCAGAAATGAATGAAGACCACTTGAAGACCTGTGAAGCATTAAGATCAGAAGAAATTACAGTTCAAAAGTATTGGAAAGCACGAATGCTAATGGCTTCATTGCCAGATGCAAGGCACTAGAAAACAACAACATAACAATAATAACAATAACAATAAAAATAATAATCATAATAATCATTATAATAATCATAATAATAATCATAATAATCATAATCATAATAATCATAACAACCACAACAACCAGAATAACCATAATAACCATAATAACAATAATAACAATAATAACGATTGCTCCATGCTATAGTTTGTAACTCTACTGTTTACGTACCTAGTGTCTTCCTTTCTAATGGGGGAAGACAAAGTGGACGATATTAAGCCTTGTAAGCGGTGTTCTAAGATTGCTCAGAGTGGTTTGAAATGTGTAAATTGTGGAACTATTTCCCACAGCAGTTGTGTAGCTTTGTTAAAATCTATACATATTATAAATGGAAACGAGAGACTTATAAATTGCTGTGACAATACAGGAAATTTGGATCTTAGTGCTATTGACGACCCATCTGTGGATAATAAGGACTATAAAACTGAATTGGTTTATTTAAAGTATATTATTAAACAAAAGGACTTGATAATAAATCAACAGAAGGATCACATAGACACCCAAAAACTTCAAATCAAGTTATTACATACCTTGGACTGCGACAATCAGCTTGCGGAGATGTCAACTAAACAGAGAGACTCAATCACTCCACAGGTACATATGGAACATTTAACGGCGGAACTACAAGAACCTCGGGAAGCGACGGTGTATGGTGAAACTTACAGTGATGATGTTGCCGTCGGCACAGACAGCTCAGAAGACAACAGGGACGATAGTGCTCAGTGTAAGACGAAGTCTAAATCAGGTGATGAAGGTGCAGTACAATTTAGTGATAGTGTTAAACAAGGTAATCAACCTGAAGAAGACTGGAAGCATGTATCCTATAAAAGTATGTTGAAACCTAGAATTCAATTTAAAGCCAATACGAAGCCCATACAAAAGAAAGAATTTCTTACAGGTAATGCTACCAAGGGCAAACTTGCTGTAGCCGAAAAGTTGCATTTCCTGTTTGTTTCGCAACTCGACCCAGAGATTGAAAGTTCTCATGTCCTTGAATACCTTAATGAACGTAAACAGGGCAACTATGTTGTAGAAAAATTGAAATCTAAGTATCCAAGTTACAGTTCATTCAAAATTGGTGTGCCATCGGCATCATTTGAGGTAGTTTATACACCTGAATTCTGGTCTAGTGGTTCTTTTATCAGTAAATTTTACTTTCCAAGGAATTCTTTAAGCTACAAGGCTGTCAAAGAAAAAGGGTCAACGTAAATTTTGGTGAAATAAAACTTAAGAACCTGAAGAATAAAAATAAATTAAATTTTAAAATATGCTATTGGAATATACAGAGCATATTGAACAAAATAGACGGTCTAATTGACATTGTTAATGCTTACGGTGTTGATATTATTTGTATCACTGAACATTGGCTTTGTGTCAAAGAACTGTTTTTGTTAAAAATTCCTGGTTACTACCTGGCAAGTTATTTCTACAGACCAAGTGGTAAACTTGGCGGCTCTGCAATATTTGTAAAACATGAGCATGAATCCAGCCAATTTATGGATACAACTAACCTAGTTGTTCAAGACAATTTTGAAGCCTGTTGCGTCTTTATTAAAAGTATTAGTCTTCTGTGTGTTACCTTATATAGAACACCAAGTAAGTTAAGAACCTGTTTTAATGACTTTTTAACTCGTTTTAATGATTTATTACGGTTAGTATTTAGTCGAAAAATGAGTATTAATATTGTTATCAGTGGTGATTTTAACGTCAATTTTAACATCAAAAGTAATGATTTAACTGATATAATGAACGTGTTTGAATATTTTGGATTACGTCACCTGATAACAAAAATTACCCGACCTGCATCAGGTACTTGTTTGGATAATGTCTTTACCTCCATACACCCTGACAAATGTACTGCGGAAGTTGTTCCTTCCATATTCTCTGACCACGATCCAATACTTTTTTCAGTTAATATTGATTATGATGACAATAATTTTCAAGGGAAATCAAAAACGATAAAAAATATCAATAATTGTAATATAACATATTTTGTGTATTTACTCATGAATACTAACTGGATTTATTTGTATAGTATAATTAATCATGCCAATATTTTTACATATTTCTTAAATAGCTTTTATGAGGCTGTTAATAATGCCTTTCCATTTATAACTTTTAGACCCAAAACGAATTACAAATGTAACAATAAAAAGTGGTACAACGATGAACTCCGAATTTTAAAGGACAAATGTATGATGTTTTATGATCTTTATGTTTATTTTGGTATGTATGAATACAAAAGCAGATATATTGAATTAAAAAAGAACTATCAAAATACCTTAAAGTTGACTAAAGTGAATTACTATTCTGCATTCATTAAGAACTCTAATAATATATCAAAATCCTCCTGGTGTGTAATATCTGAACCTTTAAATTCTAACTCCAAGTCTGATTTACTCCCGCCTAATCTAAATTGTGAGGGATTTAATTCTTTCTTTATTGATAAGGTCAATGACATTGTGAATAGCATACCCATTACTAACGAATCAATGTCCTTTCTAAATAAGTTGCCTAAGCCTAAGTGTAATTTTGATTTCTTAGAACTTAGTGTTGAGAATGTTTACTCTGGTATTATGAATCTGAATAATAGTATGTACATGCTTGGATGTCTATGGAATTAATTCTAAAATTCTTAAATTAGCTGCTCCATATATATGTGAACCATTAACTTACGTTTTTAATAGTTGCCTCAATGCTGGTCATTTTCCGGATGCTTTTAAATTTTCCAAAATAATACCATTATTTAAGAAAGGAGATAAAACCTGTTATGGGAACTATAGACCTATTAGTATAATTCCAATAATTGGAAAGGTGTTTGAAGCATTATTATGCAAGCAAATTGTGACTTATTTTGAAACCAATCAGTTGTTTAATAAAAACCAATTCAGCTTCAGACATGGCATGAGTACAATAAAGGCTGTCACCAGCTTTCTGAAACAATGCTATGAAAATATTAATAACGGTAACATTGTATCAACTAGGCTTTTTGATCTCTCGAGAGCCTTTGACACTGTCTCACCAAATATTCTTTTAAAGAAACTGACTTTTTATGGTTTTCATAATCATAGCATTCAATTTTTAAGATCTTATTTTAGCAGGCAACTTATTTTAATGGAATTTTATCTCAGTTCAAACCGTGAATTATGGAGTTCCTCAAGGATCAATTTTGGGACCTGTATTTTTTATTATTTATATTAATGATCTTCCCGTTTCAATTAGAGATGATAATTTTACTCCTTATCTTTACGCAGATGATCTAGTAATTACCTTTTATGACAAAGCTGAACACATATTAAGACCTATATTACACACTGTAACACTAGTAGTTAATAATTGGTGCAATGCCAATAATTTGAGCATAAACACTGGAAAAACTACTCACATTCAATATAAATGTAATAGCAGATGTCTCGGAAGCTCCATAAAGTTTTTAGGCATTTATATTGACTCTGACCTAGTATGGTCAACACACATTAATCATATCTTTAAAAAAATAACAACAGGAATTTTCATGCTAAGAATTTTAAGTCACAGTGTAAGTAAAGATGTTCTCATGAAAGTGTACTATGCTCACATTTATTTGCATGCTAACTACGGTTTACTTTTCTGGGGGAATCACTCTCTGGCTACGAAGATCTTTGTACAACAAAAAAAGGCTGTTAGATTAATCTGTGGAGTGAATCCAAAACAGCATTGTAAACCACTTTTTATTGATTTATGTATTTTAACCCTGCCATCATTGTATGTGCTCACCTGCCTCGTGTATGTTAAAGAAAATTTTACCTCTTTTACAGTTTGCTCGAACATTCACAATTACACGACACGAAATCGTCTGAATTAATACGTCAACAAATTTAAACTTACGAAAATTCAGAACAGTTTTATCGTTGTCTCTAATAAACTATACAATATTTTACCCGAAAGGATAAGGAATCTCCCTATCTCAAATTTTAAAAGGACTTTATGCCATACATTGATGGCCAATCCACTGTATTCTGTGCATGATTTTTATAACCTAGAATGGTAATTTTAAATTATGACGTTGCTATAATGTAGTAGTTTTTGGCAATAAACACTATCTATCTTTTAACAATAATAACAATGATAAGAGTAATAAGAGTAATTAGAGTAATAAGAGTAATAAGAGTAATAAGAGTAGTAGTAATAGTAGTAGTAATAATGGTGATAATGATGGTGATAATGATGATGGTGATGATGATGATGGTGATGATGATGGTGATGATGGTGATGATGATGGTGATGATGATGGTGGTGTTGATGATGGTGATGGTGATGATGATGGTGATGATGATGATGATGAATGGATGAATGGAGTTTAGGGGCCCGTCGACAACTGGGTCATTTGGGCCATGATGATGATGATGATGATGATGATGATGATGATAATAAAGTATTGATCCAGAGGAACTGATTTGTACAGACTACATTCAGTATTGGACATGTCAAATATAAACAAACATACATACATTTCCAGTCAAACCTTTATGGCTGACTCCTATATTTGAAATAATCCTCAGTGGAACAAAAGCAGTGGTCAATTAGATGTGCCGTGAGACATGATTTGAAATGATTTACTGGTTTTATTGCTTTGATGTAGCTTGGCAGGTTATTATACAATTTAATGCTCATGTAGAATACCCTTCTGATAGAGTAAGGTGTTGCAAGTGGTAACATGTAGATGTGTAATTATTATTATTTATGCCAACAAACTTACTGTTGGTGGTTTTAAACACACAAACCGTGTGTCGGCAAAGTTTGAGGGGTAGAACTGGAACTTAAAAATTCAATGCCGCAATTGGGATTTGAACCACAGACCTTCCGCTTACAGGGCGGCTGCTCTACCACTGAGCTATTGTGACAAACTGCCAGGTAAGCGGAAGGTCTGTGGCTCAAATCCCAGTTGTGGCATTGAATTTTTAAGTTCCAGTTCTACCTCTCAAACTTTGCCCACACACGTCTTGTGTGTTTAAAAATACCAACAGTAAGTTTGTTGGCATAAATAAATACTAAGAACCATTTATCTTATTATAAGCCACAACATTCTGTGTCATACAAAACTGTCATTATTGAAGTTGCCTTATACAAATATTATTTAACTCTTATTTAAACAGGAACTGTGCCCTCCTATGCTTCTGCTCAGCAAACATTATGACTTTTTCACCAAAGCGCTCTAAGTTAGCAATGTACTATTTGTATATTGAAGCTATTACTAAGATATGAGTCTTTCTTGTCCCTTAGTATTTCTTAAACAACTTTTTACACACTTTAGTGCACTGAAATTGTTTTTAGATTCAGCTGTTGCCACTTGAATTGTTAGAATTACATTCAACAATTTTATTGTTTCTGAAAACATGTCCTCTGAATCTTATCTTATATATATATATTCCGCACAACTTGGAAACGGCTCTAACGATTTCGATCAAATTTTGTATTCAGATAGGGTTTTGCTTTTTAAGTTCAGCTATATAGGTGTAATTCTCGAAAAAACGCGATTTTGCATAAAAAAATATTTTTTATTCCCGCTTCTACTGCGGAATTCTTGTATATATATTCCCGGTATTTCAGAAACGACTAAAGATTTGATTAAATTTTTGTATACATGCATATTACCTTCACAGTGTTTTCTCTACTCACTTTTAGGTAACACATTCACATTTCTTTCTCTACTCACTCTTCTATAAACAATTTTCCATAAAAAACGTGATTTTGCACCAAGAAACATTTTTATTCACACTTTTAAAATAAGTCATACCATGTTCCATATGTTTGAAATATAAATGCTATTACATTTACACTGTTTTTTCCTCTCACTTTTAGGTAACACATTCGTATCTCTTTCTCTACTCACTCTTCTACAAATAAAAATACAATTTTCTGTACGTTTAAAATAGATATGCTGCATATTACATTCACAGTGTTATCTCTACTTACTTTTAGGTAACACATTCACATTTCTTTCTCTACTCACTCTTTTATAAACAATTTTCCATAAAAAACGTGATTTTGCACCAAAAAACACTTTTATCCCCACTTTTAAAATAAGTCATACCATGTTCTGTATGTTTGAAATAGAAATGCTATTACATTTACAGTGTTTTTTCCTCTCACTTTTAGGTAACACATTTACATCTTTTTCTCTACTCACTCTTCTACAAAGAAGTCATGCAATTTTCTGTATGTTTGAAATAGAGATACTACATATCACATTCACAGTGGTTTCTCTACTTACTTTTAGCTATTACATTCACATCTCTTTCTCTATTATATTCATACTGTTTTCTCAACTCACTTTTAGGTAAGACATTCACATCTCTCTCTACTCACTTTTTTACAAATAAGTCATACAATTTTGTGCATGTTTGAAATAAAAATGCTACGTATTACATGCACACTGTTTTCTCTACTTGCTTTTGGGAAACACATTCATAATTGTTTCTCTATTCACTCTTCTAGAAATAAGTCATACATTTTTGTGCATGTTTGAAATAGAAATGCTGCATATTACATTCACACTGTTTACTATACTCACTTTCAGGTAACACATTCACATCTCTTTCTCCACTCACTCTTCTACAAACAATTCATATCGTCTATACAACTTGGTTGTTTATATATATCCAACTATGAAGCTCGAAAACCGCTTAACCGATCACCACAAAATTTGGCACATATATGTATTTCTATGGGGAAATTTTTTATGGCAACAATTTTACTACACAATATATTACTTTCAAATGGCTTTCTACTCGCATTTCTTTTATGTAGCACATTTCTTTATCCTCTGTTTGCCCTTCAACATACAATATAATATTCTATGATTGAAATATAAACGCAACGTATTACATTCACACGACTTCCTCTACTAATTCTTCCTTTCTGAGGCACCATCAGTCTTCTTTCCCTATTCGCCCTTCAACATATAATTCATACAATTTGATATGTTTGAAAAGAAATACAATGTATTACATTCATACTATTTTTTCTACTCACTTTTGTTTTACATAACAATTCACATGTTATTCCCTATCTTTTATCAACTTCATACATACCAACGCCTATACATATCATATGTTGAAGAGTGGGTAAATTTCAAAACAGGTTGACCGATCGCCATGAAAAGTGACATATCTAATTGTTTTCAAGGTGAAGGTTTTTATGCAATCCATTTTACCACCCAACGTATTACGTTCACATGTTTTTCTCTACTCCTTTTTCTTTTACCTAACATACTACTCCTCTTCTACAAACAATCCATACATTTTTTCATACACTTGAAATATAAGTGCAATGTATAACATTCACACGTTTTTCTACTCATTTTTGTTTTACTAAACACAATCACATTTCTTTCACTACTCCCACTTCGGCGAACAATTTATACAATTTTCTATATGATTGAAACAGAAATGCGTAGTACATTCACATTGCTTTATCAACCAGCTTTTCTTCCTGTAGTATTCGTTATGGTTCAACAGTGCTTTTGCTTAGTGTTGCTCCAGTGTTTTAATAAAAAAATAAAGAAATAGTTAAAAAAAAGTAAAGTAATCACAACTGATGTCAGGAGTGCGCTGAAAAGCACGATATGGAACAGTTGATGAAACAAATGTTAGCCAAGATGGACATAATGGGAAATAAAATGAATTCCGGAATGCGACAGAGGAAACAAATATGAAAACTGAATTGGAAAAATGTAAACTACGGAATAGGAAATATATGAACAAAAATGGACAAAATGGAAACAAAAATGGAAGGCAAATTGAAAATGTAAATTCCAAAACAGAAAAGATGAAGACGGGAATGTCTAATATGAAGATAGATCTTTTGGAGAATACTAACGAGCGACTGGCCAGGGTAAAGGAAGCCATGGAAGAACTCAACGGAAAGATGAAGGACCTTGGTGAATGTGTTAACGCCCTGCAGTCAATTGCAGCAGCAAGGAACTGAACTCCATAATGGAACAAATGCTCAACAAAAACGTCAAACTGGGTGGATATCTATAGGGGAGGTCTGCGTTCAGCAGTAGATGTTTTACAGCTGAAATGATGGTGTTTATGAAATATTTGTATCTCGGAAATGACTCTTCACAATTGCAACTAAAATTGTTATTTAGTTAATTTTTTGACTTTCAGTTTATGTAAATAAGTATCTTCTTCCACAAAAAACAAGATTTCACAAAAACAGAGGTGAAAAATGCCAAGCAAAGCTTGGTCGCCCCAAGGTACTTGTATTTAACGGAAAAAAAATGTAGTTCAAGAACAGAATGCATATTCTTAATCTCTTCACTAGAACAAAGAAGGTGAAGTTCATTCCTTAGTTTTCCTTCTTGTATGAGAGGATCTGGCATAGTTGTAACAGTACCAGGAACTTGGACTTTAAGTCATTAAATGTGGTAATATTATAACTAAATTGAAGCACTCTAAGTGTTCAGTTGCACCAAATCTCTCTTCAGTTTCAATTATATTGCAGCATTCAGTAGCACAGGCTGTTTTATTAACACTTCCTGTTCTCTTCCTGGACATGTTACACATCACAGAACCACCATCTTGTGTGTCGACTAGTTCATTCCTAATATCGCTGATGGCAGCTACAAATTTATAAAGATGTTCCTTCACATGTAGCATTGTCATGGTTTTCTTCTGTAAAACGGTGTAAAACATTTAATGAAAGGGATTACTCTATTTAAAAATTCCAAGAAGAAGAATTCATCTTCAGGAAATATATTAATCCAGTTGCTCCCCATATCGACACAAAATCCCATGAGCCATCTTGCTGAATAATTTCAAAACTCTATCAGCAATTCCTAGCACTGATAAACAGGGGACACAACTCTACTCTGGAAATTTCATTTTGTTTGACATGTCTGCTGTAGCCTTTGATAACACACCTCCTAAGTAAATCCATCCTCTTGCAAGGTGGAAAGAAAAACAAAGAAAATGCCAATTGATGGCTGTGATGGTAGAGCATACTTGTTGCATAATGTGGTTTAACTGGTGTGTACAGCAATTCACAAAATAAACTCATGAATACACATCCCTTACTGGTTTCTGGATTCCATGCTCCACTCCTGGGAATGTTAGTTTATCTTTCAGTCTGTGCAGCTCCAATGCTTCTAATATGCTTTGGGCTATCCTTAGTGCAGATCTTTCTGTAAAGTGTATGAAACCATGAAAATATTCCACTGCTTATGATCCCTGTGCAAAACAAAGAACTATTACCATCTGTGTATTATTGGAAATATTTTTATCCACCTGTAGAGACACAAGCATTGCTTTGTTTACTTCATCCTGGAAGATACTTAAAAACCATTGGTCTGGACCGCATTTGAACCCAACCTTGGGATCAGTAGGTAGGGTGGCCAGACGTTCGGCATTGCACCAAACAGTCCAGATTTTGAACAGATTATCCTCTATCTGGCATTAAGTCATGCCGGACATAATTTTATCCTCCTTTTTCGTTGGGCCATAAATAAGTATACAATTATTTTATGATTTCTTAAAATTGCAATAGTCTTGTAACACCTCCATATATCAATATTTTTAATTGTTATCTTGGATACACTGCTAAATAACAGCTGGAGAGCCAGAATATGCAAGTTTATACTTGACAGTGGCCAGCGCCAGTGCACGAACCTATGTCACATGGTGAAAGAGGCCAGAAGGTGTTTGATTGTGGTTATGGGCTGCTTTGTTTGTAATTATAACATGTCAAAAAGAAAGACCTCTTATAACAATAAGTGGTCTGAAGAATTTCATTTTGTATCTAGGAATCGGAAAGATGATTTTCCTGTTTTTTGTACAATGTGTCATTGCGATGTGGAAGTCGGTAGCAAGGGAAAACAGCAATTGAAAGACATGCTGCATCAATCAAACACAAACTTAATACTCATGTTGGCGTGTTGTCACTATTATAATTTTTCTCCCCACATCGATCAAGTGAAGATAACAAAATCTTAACTGCAGAACTGTGTAAAGTGTACCACTCAGTGAAACACCACCAGTCTTATAGGAGTGTTGATTGTGGAATAAAAGTAGACAAAGAAATATATGGTGATTAAGTGATAGTGAAAGGTGTAACATGTGGAAAAACGAAAGCAAAGCCAGTGTGCAAAAATGTTCTTGCACCCTATTCTGTTGAAAAACAGAACATAAAAGAAAATAATATATTTTTCTGTTGCAACTGATGCATCAATAAAGGTGCCATAAAGTATTTTCCAGTACTTATTAGATATTTTCATTTTGAGGAGGGAATACAGAATGTGCTATTAGACTTCTATAGGAACAATAGTGAAACAGCTGAGGCCATAACAAATTAGTTGTTGTCTAAACTAAATATGTCAGGCCCAGATGTGACAAAGATGTCAGCTTATGCAGATGGTGACTGATGCTGCTAGTGTGAACTATAGTAAACACAAAAGTGTGTATCAGAAACTGAAAGAGACTCAAAAATCTGTTATTGCAGCTAAATGTTTAACTCAAAAAATCTGTTATTGCGGCTAAATGTTTAACTCATGTTTTACACAATGCCACAAAATTTACTGCAGAACAGCTAAAAATTGACATGGAAAACATTGTGCTTAAAATCTACAGTCATTTTAGCATCTCAGCTACCAGAACTGCAAAGTTGCAGGAATTTTGTGAATTTGTAGATATTGAGAGTTGTAATTCATTGTGACATGGTGTTACTAGATACTAGATACTGTCTTCTTCCATCCATTGAAAGAATAATTAAGTGCTGGGAAGCTTTAGAAAAGTTACTTCCAAACTATGGAAGAGTACAAGTGCCTCCAGGTTCTGTGGGGATTCCTCAAAGACGAAAAAAATGCCTGTGGGCTGTCAGACATTTACTTTAACTTTCTCAGTCATGCTCTAAGTTATTCACAGACACCATTGGAACATTAGAGTCAAAATCATTTAGCATAACTTCAGTATATAATTTAATGACTAAACTGAAGAACAAACTTGAGAGAAGAGTAAATGATGAATATTTTGGGTTTGCAGTGAATTCCAAGCTTAGCCTGTTAACCCCAGACTTGTCAAAGAAATGCAAAACAGATTTCCTTGCTTTTTATAAAAAGGCCCAGAAGCAGTGAATTCCAAGCTTAGCCTGTCAACCCCAGACTTGTCAAAGAAATGCAAAACAGATTTCCTTGCTTTTTATAAAAAGGGCCAGAAATACTTAAGTGACACGATTTTTCAGAAAACAGCTTTCACAGCAAAGTTTCAATGCTCGATCTAACAAGTTCTACTACCTTTGGAGATTTCTCAAAAGCAGTTCAGGCATGTAACATTGAGGGCATTATATGAAGAATATGGTTTTGTGGAGTCAGCATTAAATTCATTTGAGGTTGCTGAAAGTAGTAGTGAAGATTGCTATTTGAAGTTGTCCAGCAAATCTGAAGTTCCTTTAAAAAATCTTGAGGTGAGCTCTTACATATTTTCCATCCCATGCAGTAATACCCATACTGAACAAGTATTTTCTATAATGACATTAGGCTGGACAAGCAACAGACAGTTTGCAAGTCGATTCTGTTAAAGCAGAGCTCCAAATCTGCAACAGTTTTTTTACAATGTACAAGAAATTCCTTACTAACAACTTTTGGAGATTGGCAGTAAAGGACAGAAATATAGAAAATGGGTTTTCACATCACACTCAGTCTGAGTGATTCAGCAAGTAGTAAGTTTGAGAGGTGGAACTGGAACTTAAAAATTCAATGCCACAGCTGGGATTTGAACCACAGACCCTCCGCTGTGGCATTGAATTTTTAAGTTCCAGTTCTACCTCTCAAACATTGCCCGCACACGGCTTGTGTGTTTAAAAACACCAACAGTAAGTTTGTTGGCATAAATAAATAATAAGTAGTAAGTTGTTTGCATGTACATTAGTAATTCTGTAATCCATTAATAAAATTTAGTTTGTGAACTTCAGTTCAAATATATCATTTCACATTTAGTTGAAATGTGCATATAAAGGCTGAAATCATGTTTATATCATGAGCCAGAACCCCAGGAATAACAAAATTATACCTAGTGAAATGAATTGTGTTTATATCGTTGGCCAGAACCCCAGAATCTTGCCAAGTCACATGTCCTCCATTTTCAATGTGTGGAAGTGGCCACCCTATCAGAAGGCCAGCGTCTAACCAACTGAGCCACCCAGACTGACTATATTACATTTGTGGATATACACCTAGAGAGAGATGAATAATGTGAATGCAACAAAATTTTCAAGTTATATAAATGGGTAAATTTCGGTTTATCTATGTTGCATGTATCTATAGATTTCCAGAATGTTTGCTGCATATATCATACAGGTTAGAAGTAAACAGGTGGAGAGTCATTTGGAAAGAAGAAAAAATAGTGTAGCTGCAAGGAAGAAGAAAATTAGTCAAGAGTTCCAAGAAAAAATTGGGTTGCTTGGAGACCACCCAAAACAAGGTGAAAGTGGCAACAGCAATGATGGGAACACTTACTACCCTTGATTCTTCCAAGGTCCTGAATTATCAGTTTCATTCAAGGGGCGAGATAAAGAACTTATGTTAAGATGTTCCCAGATACTTGGGCAATATCTACCAGCTACCCCATTAATATGACAGAGTTCGATCAGTACCTATGTCCTTGATACTGCTTACTTGTATCTGTGATTGCATCCATGGTTTTGGAAGTTCAGAGCAAGTCATGCACAAAAATTTTCACGAAAAGCAAACATGAAGGACTTTGTTGATATGCTTCTTATAAGTTCAGACCCCATTGTTATTACTCAACATCAAACTTAAATAACATTTCTCTGCCAAAGTAAGTATGAAATCTATTGAAGGAACCAAATGCGGTGGTCATGAGAAGTCAAATGGAAATGTTTTCCAAGAGGGGTCAATTAGCACGGACAGAAGAACATAAGAAAGAAGAGAAAGAGGAGGAGGATAGTGACAAACGAAGAAGATCGTGGTGGTGATAGCTATGATGTGGAGAACCAGAAGGAAGAAGGATGGGAAGGAGTTGTAAACTGATTATCGGTAAGATATTTTTTTAATAAAATAGTAATCACCCATTTGACAGGTGATTGAGATGATCATAACATACAGATTATACTATTTAAAGTGTGTAACTATATTTTCATTAATTATCGATTGGTAATGTAAAGCATTTTCAAACATTTAATACCTTTTCCCTCTAGATTCATGATGTGGCCCACTGTACACTGGGATCTGAAGAATAAGAATGTCTATATCAGCACCTATATAATAATGTTGGTGCACAATATTGGTATACAGTATTTGTATCACTTTGCAGGCTGAATAAATTTAACAAGACATTTATTAAAACAATCGCCCTCAGTGCTAGGGACGCTAACTATAATGACAAATTATTTGTTTGGTACATAAACCAATTTGTTCTTATATACAAATTTATTGATTTTAGATAAGGGCCATTTCCATATATATGTAGATTATAATTATATTTAGGTAGTGTTTTATATAGTTGATACACTGTTAACAGTTATTTGGGTCATTCACAATCTCAATTACCTATGTATTTATATCCTTTTATTGTTTAGTACTTATGCTTTATTTATGGCAGCCTCCAGTTGGGTGAAGCTTACTATGGTACTACTCGTAATAATTATTCTGCACACATGCATGCAGTACATTTTAACATCTTTGTATAATACAAAATAAGAAAGAGCCCATTCTTCCCTAAATGTCTGACCAACTATTGTGGAATTTATCTCATAATTGTCTATAGCATTGTTCCACCACTGTGGTGGAACACGGCACATGCGTCCTTCTGTGTAACAAATGGCAAACAAGAAGGTGAAGGGTGAAGGTCACTTTATGCACAGGATCAAGAGTGCCTATAGCTGCCTTAGGGCATCTGCCAAAAGCTTCCACATTTTGGGAAGCATTGAGTACTATGTGTAAAATACATCTCACATTTAACAGCAGTTGAAATAACAGCTTTCTTCCAAAACTTCTACAGTGGAATAGCTGGTTCATGTATCAGATCAGAGATAAATGGAAATAAGGGAAACTTGACATATTACAATTGTGAGCTTCACCACCAGGTGCCAATCTCTTATTTTGAATTGGATGACTGAACAAGAGATGTCCAGAAATTAATGCAACATATTTTTCTCTGCAAGTATTTGATTGAAGAATTTGAAAGCAAGGATTATGTGCATTACTTTAAGATACTTCATTGTTTTCCAGTGAAGGAAGCACTATTAATTAGCTTATAGGTAATTTTTTGAGCTGTCATTCTAAACACAGTAGTTTCTGAATCTGCTCTGATGAAAAAGACGATTCCAAACTATTAAAAAATTTCTGCAGTAGGAACAAGAATATAGTAGAGCTTTCCCTTCATCATGCACATGAAGGGAATATACAAACAGCATGTATCAGGAATGCGCAGATGTACAAGCATCAAAGAAAATATTGAGTGATTACAATTACATGTGCTACTACGTCTTATGAAAAGTCAATGTATAGCATACAGGATGTCGTAAGGTTGTTATATTCTTGTGCAGCTTAGAGCTAGCTATATCTTAATTACAAATTTAATACAATGATATATATTATATATATTATATTATACATATATTATATCCACCAGTACCCTATCTCTAATGATTGAAAAGGTTTACACAAGCTTCCAAACCTTTTTGGACAGTTATTTTATGGGAATCCTGAGAGAACTGAAGCACGCTGTTAAATCATTTTGCACTATCTGTAAACTTTTTAGTGCAGTCTAAAAATCAGATTTGTAGGATTTGAAGATTTGAGGCTTATTAAATAAGCAATTTAAATTAAGTTAGAGCCAAACAATTATATTAGAGACAATGTTCTAGGGTTGAGCACAACCTGGACAAAGATTCTCAAACATCAGAGAACTGGGGAAAATAGCTTATATACTGTCAGCACTCTTTCCATTGGCCTAATGAGAGAGCACCAGTTCCCCGTTGGACGGCATCAAGTAGCCCCAACCCTCCCTCCAGAGAATATATACACTGCCCAGCAAGGGAAACTCATCACTTCCTGAAGAAGGCCAAAAGCTCAAGCAACTTTATCGACATCACATAACTGGTAACCCAAGAAGCTCTTATTAATAATCAGATTTGGTTTAGCTGCAACATATTCTGTAACCTTTCTTCCCTGAGCTATGATAAATAAAATAAAAGACAGAAAAGCGGACACTTTTTATCAAAACAGAACATTTTATGTGATCAAAAGCCTGGATACTAAATTGTTTTTGGACTTGTTTGTACATCAAAACTATTCTCAACACAAACTGCATGCTTTGTACCTTTATACTGCAATTTTATTATTCAGCTTTAGGTTTCCCAAACCAGTTTTTGCCAATCTCGTTCAGATGTCACCACAATTTGGCACTTTTAGTTGTGATGTCTTCTTTCTCACTGACTCGCAGTGTATCATGTCGGTGATGTGATTTGTTTGTGTTTGATTTGCTGCGAAAACCATTACTACCGTGCTTGTGGGCACTACCACCCCCACCACCATGATTATATATTGAACCCATAACTTGAGTGCTGTTCCATCTGACTTGCATGTGCACTAACAGGAGAAAAGATTACTTATATCCTCCCACAATACCTGGTAAGGACATTTGCTGCCCTAGCTGGGGTAATATGTCATAACTAGGGCCCGGATTTTTAGGTGCTATAAACCTTCATTTTAGGTTTTTCACATGCCTAAAATATGTCTTTTTAGGTTTTAGCTTTGCGGATCAATAGGGGTACAAATAATTGTCTGGTTTGCTTACTTTATTGAGATATAAATCATACAGCATACAGATAATCCATTTTACTGTCTCTTTTGTTGATTATTTTTTGGGATTGCAATATATAACAATAAATACCTACCCAAGTTTTCTAGGGTGAACAACTTCCTATTATCACGTAACACATTCTTGTATGAAGAAAAAGTTCTTTCAACGGAACATGATGTCACAGGAGCGTAGGTCATTGATGCTAATGCTGGAGGTTCAAGGAATATTTTTCCAGTATACTTTACACCCTGCCATATTGAAGAGATGACTTTCACATCATTAAACCCAGGATTACATTGAAGAATTCTCTGCAGCTTTGAAGAACATGCAACTCCCCTGATCCAGAATTTATTTTCTGGAAACATTGTCGAAGATATCCATGGCACGTTTGAGTGGCAGGGTTGCGCTTTCCAATGCAATGATAGCATCTGGAATACAATAAAAATGCGCCTTAATATATGCCAGGGAAATGACGATGGTAGGAGCCTTGGTCGATACCTTGGCCTTGGCGATGCAGGAAGCGTCCATTTCATCAAAGTCGTTTACTATACGTTTAATGTCATTTAGGTGCTCAGCATAGTAAAAGGCAGCAGACAGCCAAGTTCCCCAGCAGGTAAGCATCGGTTCAGGTGGAAGAGGAGTTGCCGGTAGCTTCTCTTTGAATAACTATATAAGTGTTGGGGCTTTCAAGAAAACCTTCTTGACCGAAGATATCACGCTGTTCACGTTATTAAAATGGCTTCTAACCTCCTCCACAAGGCGGTGCAGGCCATGAGCCAAGCATGTAACATGCAGCATGCTTGGATAGAAGGACTGGAGAACTTCCCCTGCCTTCAACATGTGGGCAGCACTGTCACTAACAACAGGAATTTACTATCCCGATTCTCCTCTGGCCAAAATATGCGTAAAGCTCCCTCACTGCACAGGCTATTGTGCTGTTGTTAGATATTTCTATTTCTTTGCAAAGAATTAGATGAGGGTTACCTGGTTCTTTTGGGTCCAGCTTCCCTACCACTACATCAACAGAACACCAGATATAGTGATCCCCTATATCTTTTCTTATTTCATGTAGTGTGTTCTGGTAAGGAACCAAATAACTCTTCCTTACAGTGGGTTCATTAGGTATAATGCGGCCACTGATCTCTTCTAAAAATGTTTTCATGGTCGGGTTCGTTAGCATGTTCCATGGGACATTTGCAGATAACAACGCCTGGCAGAGGCGAAGGTTAAAGTTATCTTCAGGTTTGTCAACTGTGGAAGAAATAAGCTGCTCCCTACTTATGCTGCTGGACTTATTTCTTCTAGCAACACTAGCAATATGCAAAGCTGCAGATTTGTGCTGCTCAGTATGAGATTTCTTCTCACATTTAACCTGAATTTAAAAACACAGATCGTAAATACACTTCTGCAAGCGTGTTATAGTAGTCCTAAATACACTTCAGTAAGATAATGCTTGCAGTTTTTAGGTTATTTTCAAGAAACTTACTTGTTTTGAGCATGCTTGACAAAAGACTACTCGACCTCTGCAGTAAAGTTGGGATCTGTAGCAATCCATTGTCTCAGTAAGTGCAATTTAGGCATTGTTCCGCTGTATAACAAATCAAGTTATAAAGTATTGCAGCAACCATTCACCGTAAGTCCTACTTGTTGAACTCTCTTCTTAAGACTGCAAGCTCCCCTTTACCAATCTGTGCTCCTGACTTTCTGCTTACTGCCTCAAGATGTCACATTAGCAATGGATGTGCTACATCTTAGCAGTATTAAGCTGATCTATCTGGGTCCTAATGTTTGTAGTGGTAGAAATAATATTTATACAATAGATTTCCAAGGAAACATGACATAATTTGAATAAGGAAGAACAACTATTTAGGTCATTTTAGGTCTCAACCCTTCAAATAGGCATTTTTAGGTGCAATGAAAGTCATATATTCTGCTTCAGAATGCGTGAAATGAACATATGTCTTGAAATTAGTTAAATGGCAAGGAAAAAAATAGGTTAAATCCTAAAAATCCGGGCCCTAGTCATAACCTATGGTGTTGGTGTTATACTTCCAAAGTTTATTAGAAGAGACTGTGTTCGTTGTCTGTCATTTCCTTCCAAGCTTGTCATACCAAGACTGTTGAATGGTATCTGTATCTGTATTATGTTTTGACTGTAAATTTAAGGGTCGATTATACAAACAGGTTCCTTGGTACAATAATAAGGCATAGAAAATAATCCTGGTTAAAGAAAGCTAACCATTTTTTCAGCACAAATTAAATTAATTATTTTGTTGTTTAACGACACTGTCAATTGCCAGGATCACATCAGCATAGCCGGTGTGCCGGAATTTTGTCCCGCAGGAGTTCTTTTACATGCCAGTAAATCTACTGACGTGGAGCTGTCGTTTTTAAGCACACTTAAAAACCATCGGTCTAGGCCGGATTTGAACCCACGTCTTTGGGATCAGTAGGCCAGTGTCTAACCAACTGAGCCACCCAGACCAACATTCTTTCAGCAGGAGCCAGGGGAAATAGAAATACAATTTTTTAATAAAATTAAATATTCAAGGAAAAGACAAAATGAATAGAAGTTGGAAAGGACAAAATGTGGCTGAAAAATTCAATGTCATAGGCAGGATTTAAACCGCAGATCTTCCGGTTCAAATCCCAGCTATGGCACTGAATTTTTCAGTCTCATTCCAAGCTTGTCCTACACACGGCTATTGTGTGGAAGAACAATTAATCACATGATCAGAAGATGTTACTTTCATGAGTTTTAAGACTTTCTAAAATAAATAGTTCAGTCTATGTGATGTAATGATTAGCAGTTTAAGCTCTGGAACATCTTTTCTAAAAGGTAGAATCAGGACTGAAAAATTACCATCTACTTCTAAGTTGAATTTTAATATTCTTTTTCATTTTGGGTTACAGGAAACTGAAGAGGAGAGTGAAGAAGAGGAATCAAAAAGATCTAAGATTGCTGATGAATTGTACATGTGTATGGAATGTCTCTGTAATTACTCAATTACATAATATTTGTTGTTGTTAGCTAATGCTGGATTTCTGACAATGAAATCATTAATCCTCTTGCTCTCCAATATTTTTCACTGATGGATGGGGCGCTAGAAGTGTCTGGGCATATTTGAAGGTGGTCTTGGTCCATTTCCTCTTGCAGATCACATACAGGACACAGTGGTGAAGAATATATCCCAATTCTGTTTAAATGTTTTGCCAGACAATCATGTCCTGTAATCAAACTGAAGGTTGCAAAACTGCCTTTTTCGAGGATACTCAGGAATTACTGTTTGAATATTTCGTAGTTTCCATCTTTTATTTTTTGATTTTTCATAGTAATATTTTGCAATAATTTTATTGAATTCAGAGTTGACTAATCTTTTAGCTGCACAAAATGGTAGATTAACTATAGATTTCTGTACATTGCTGGTACCCTTTTTTGCAAGAAAATCAGCTTTGTCATTACCACTCAGTCCACAGTGCGTTGGTATCCATTGGAAGACTAGGTGTTTTTGAAGTGCTGTTAGATGGGTAAGGATTTTCCAACATTCTATAATTGTTTGGTTTTTTGGTGACAACTTGGCAGTAATTGCTATAGTTGCTGCCCTGGAATCTGAGAGAATAAGTGCTTGATAAAAATGTGAAATTCTACACAAAAGATTTTGTAGGGCCATTTAAATTGCTTCAATTTCTCCATCAGTTTGTAGGCTCCATAACTTAAAGATTTATAATAGGGAAAGAGGTGATACGTGACTCCAGCCTCTGCTCCATCTCAGTTTGATGTCACTGATCCATCGGTATAAATATGGAGCCATTCATGTTCCGGAAATCTAGTACTGATTGTCTCTAATGCCAATAATTTTAGAACACTAGTTGGAGTACCACTTCTCTTAACTTCTTCTGTCAGGTGTAAATAATATGTGATCGGTACAGATAGCAGCATTTCTTCAAGTTCAGATATCTGAAGCCTTTTAGTATTTAGGAGTTTGTGCTTTTTAGCACTTAGTTTGAGTGCAGTTTAACATAGGTACACAGTACGTACAGAGCAGACTATTGCAATGGATGTTTGCAAGAAATCAAGTTGATAATTTTCTAATAAAATCGAGTTACACATTTTATACTCAATAGAACAAGTTTTACCTTAAAACATGTTTTGCATGTTCTTTGCATGCTGATCAGTTTTGTGACTGCTTGGTTGTTTGGGTATCCTGTTGTAGGTACTGGGGGTCATCTCTTGGTAGTTTGACGAACTTCAAGTTAGGATTCCCATCTAACGTATGTCAAAATTCATTACTTAGTCCTTGAATCTTCTACTTCTTCTGATTACCCTCCCCGTTCAGAGGACTTACAGTCCGTCTGGTCTAAGTTGGAACATGACCTACTTAGCGCTACCCCTCCCTGTGATAGGGGAGGGATAACAACACATCGCCGCGGCTATCCGCGACTGCCTAGTCTGCGTCCGTTGGTGATATGTGTTTCGACGAGTGTACGGGCTGCTTATGTACATATAGCCCTTAATATTGAGAGTGAAATATGGAAATGCTGGTGATGCGTTTAGTCCTGCTCATTGTGTTGACAATCGTATTGTTCCAAGCTGGTGTTGGAAGAAAGGGGAAACCTCCTCAATCTGATGCACGGGAAGTTGTATGTTTGGTATATAAGTGTTTTGCTGATGAACTAGAGGCGTTAACATCGGGTAAACCAACAGTGTACGTGACACAGGTCATGGAAAGAACTGCCGCAGCTACTGTTGTATCTCGCACTTCAATATACAGAATTTTGCAAGAAAAGAAGAAAGCAGACGAAAATGAGACTGCTGTTAGAACACCAAACGACCAAACAGACAACCGACAAGCACAGCAGCCGATTCATTTACAAAGGCGACTATTCGTAGTACAATTTATAGGTCGTACACATCGTATTTCTTGCCCGAAAATTGGAAAGCTGTCTGTGAGCATGTGAAGCGCATAGAAGAAATGTACTGGGGAAAAAGACGAATTAATGGACGACATATTGGACAGTTTCAACATACGAGACAGTTACTCTGAATCGGAAGATGCGTGTGAAGACTGCGGATGTGATCCAGCATCCGATACCCATGAAGCCGAAGATCTTACCAGCTTACCGGTACCCTCCAAGGAACCCTTCTTGGACGGGATCTCTATACTGACGCTATCTAACAGCAGTTATTAAAGCGCTGCTCTCTGATAGCTGCGATATAGTCAGGCAGTCAATCGCACCGTTGCATGGAACCGATGCGAAATGGGATTAGGCAGTCATAGAGTACCCACAAGAGCGTGGGCAGTAGTGCGTTCTCTCTCTAATTCCCATGTTTCAACATAAACCGAACGAACTGTACATCCCCTAGGACTTACAAGCCAGTGCATATAGTTAGATGCCTGTCAGGGAGCAGACGAAACTATGGACTGGACAGAGTGAAGACCTGGAAGCAGGTGGTCAGCCCAGCACCAGGTATGAAAGTGAGGAAGAGGGTGATATGAAATGCAAGTGAAATGGATTATTGCAAAGGTAATGATAGAGCAGTTGGTGTAATGAATGGCAGGGGAAACCAGAGATCTGGAGAAAACCCGCACAGACACTGCTTCGTCCATGAGTACATGTGGGTCCCTGGGATCAAACCTGGGCCACCTTGGTGGCAGACAAATGGTCTAACTCCTCGGTCAGCGCCGCCCATTCCTAAATTCACCATAAATATTTTTACCATATGGTTGACTCTGTTGCTCATCCTTTCCTAAATGAACTATTTTCTGTAGGTTATGTTCTTTCTAGAAATGATGCAGTATAGAAATTTTTTCTATCGCTTTATTTTTAATGTAATTCAAAGTGCTTTGTACACCCAATTCCCACATTCCTCTTGATTTTTCTGCCACACACCCAAATGAAGGCTCTATAGCTACTGCACTTGAGCTGCTTTTATGCATATCTCTGTATTGATCCATCCAGTGTATTTGTTATGGTGAATGATAACAGAGGTTAGAGCAAAGGAGGGTTTCAGCACTGTGGCCAATGCTAAGCCTATTGTGCCTATCAAACCTCTGAAATGACACAGCAAGAGCACATGAAGGATGGCTAGATCTGATGGCAGCAGGGTCGAGCATTCCTGGGCACTTCTTCAATGCCCTTCCATTCAGACAGAAAATTCTGTGTCATGGAAGAAACAGTTCTCCCATTAATGCACATCCATTGCAAGCACTGCAAAACATCATCAAACTAGGCCCTCCAACCCTGAAAGATGAAAGGTGGTGAAATGTAAGGAACAGTTACCGTAGAATAAAATCCACCCTATAATTGATATTTGCCTGCTGACCCAGAAGAAGAAACAATAACCACCCAAGGTTAGGGTGACTGGTCCAATGGGAGTGGAACCAGGGACCTCTCAAATGTGAGCCTCAAATGCTACCATCTGAAACATCTTGCTCATAATGAGAACATTATGAATGGTTTTCGTGATCAGAGAGTCCTCCCTGGCTAAGGTTTCCTTCAAACTTATTAGTCACGAATATCAAGGAAGCATGCTAGTTAGGCACAGAAGAGTTTCTTCTATACCCGACGCCTAAAGGCATAAGGGATAGAGAAAGAAGAAGAGTTTCTTCTATTCTCTTTCTCAAACATCTTAACCTATGATTTATAACTCCTTCACTGTGTTAGGTATATTTTATTGACATATCCATATTATTTTTGTTATAACTACAAAACAGATTTTTCTCAAAATAATTCCTCTAGAAAGCACACCATTTTAAGCTTTCTCACTGGAAAGAGTTAATTAAGTATATTTTCTTATGTTACAACAGATACGCTGCCACAGTTTGTTCATTAAAATATTCTGGAAGCAAGCAGATGGATTTAAAAATAATAACTTTACTAAGACTTTTAGAGTAATAAAGGAAAAATTTTAAATTCTTAACAACAGTTTATACTACCACTGTAGAATCAAATTTCAAAAACTGATCATTCTAATTAAGTGAAACGTCATTCCACTGGTTAGGTTTATTTATAAGAATTAACATTATAAAATGGCTTCCCTATGAATCTGCTTCCAGATTGGAGTCCCTAAAAATAATCTTTTAAACTAATCAGCTTGCTTCCAGAACATATACAGGGTGGAAGGGAAACCATTACATTCCTTCTAATATGTCTTCATAGAAGCATTACAAACAAAAAAGTCTAATGGCATTTTCTTTTTTGATCAGCTGACTTTGAAAAAATATATAGTTTTTGATCCAACTTTGATGCTTAATTCCACAGGAACATACAAAGATAACAGTTTGTTACTTGTAAGATGCGTAGAGTAACTTATTTCTGACATAGCTTTGGTAGTAATTATGTGACATCACACAGGGTCTCGAAATAATTAATCACTTAAAAGATGTGAAGGAATACTCCAAGCAGCTTTTTCACACGTGCAGTAAGTCAACAATGTTGCACTGAGGTTGGTCAGGGAATTGAGCTGGTTTGTGGAGTAAACAGATCTGGTACTTTCTCTTTTGCTTTAATGTTTTGGGAGCTAACGCTTGTGATTGGCCTACACTCGTGCTGTAAACATAGGACAAGACAGGGTATTTGTGTTCTCAAGAAGCACCATTATTGCTTTTGTTCATTAGTGAGCTAGGGAAAATGACACCCACACAATCTGCAGTGTTGTCAGCTTGTTTGCGAGAAAACTAAAATATCTCCGTAGGAATGGTCAGAGACAAAAAGTAAGATACAAAATGTGTTCCAAATACCAGTGTTCCACTGGTTTAAATTAATGTACACATAACATATAATAGTTTTGCTAAGACTTTCAGAGTACCCAAAAATACCTTACACCACCACTATAAAAGAAAATTCCATATAATGAACATAAGTGAAATATAATTCAAGTGCAGTTAGACTTATTTATTATTATCATCATTGTCGTTGCCATCGTCAACACCACGATACGCCAGGCTGGCCTGTTTCGGCGCATCTTTCCAGCAACATTTAGGTTTTCCCACACTGCGGTTCCCTTAAGGTTTATATCCTACGACTATTTATTATAATGGGCATACGGCACATGCTATCTTAAAAGAAACTCAGGGTGTATTTTCCTGATCTTGTTAACAAAGATGCAAGCTTTGCTGGTAGAATCGGCACCTTTTGGCATGATAATCTCATAGCAACAAATGAGAAGTAGAATAAAAACTTCTGTAAAATGAGACATCCCTATTCATTTTTTATATGTTAACCGTGCAAAGAGAACGGAATTTGAAGGCTTCAAAAGATTTGACTATCGCTCAAAGTCTACTGTATTCCCATATTCCCCTTGCACGTGTAAGAAAACGAGCAATCAGAATTTCTGCAAATGTTTATCTCAACTAACACGAAGAAGATAGAAGAATAAGAGTTTGTAAGAATGGTTAGCACAAGAATAGAGAAAGTCATGTGAGTGCAACACATCAGATTTTTACTTTCTCTACTCCGTTTGGTAAAGTATAGGAAGTACTGTATTCCACCCAAAAATTTGATGTCGAGATGTCATCAGAAATATATGTTTTGAGGCTGCCTGAATCAAAAAAATGCGTTTTAGAAAAATGTTCATGTGTGTGGGTGTCTGTGTGTCTGTCAGTCTGTGGACAGCATAACTCAAAAACGAAAAGTTGGTATTTAAGTTTAATGTCTTTCAAGGATGCAACACGATTTTGAAGACAAAAATTCCTCCACCCTAAACTACCCTTTAGATGGAAAATTTTGATTTTCTTGAAAATGGATAACGATTTTGATTAAAATGCAGTTTTCAATTTGGCTTTCATATTTGTTTCCACTTTTTCCATTTTTGTTTCCACATTTTCCATTCTGTAGCTTATGTTTTTCAATTTGGCTTTCATATATGGAATTCATTTCATTTCCCATTATGACCGTCTTGGCTAACATTTGTTTCATCAACTGTTCCATATCGTGGTTTTCATCGCACTCCTGACACCAACTGTGACAACTTTACTTTTTTAACTACTTCTTTAGTTTTTACTAAAACATTGGAACAACACTAAGCAAAAGCACTGTTGAGCAATAACAAATACTACAGGAAGAAAACCTAGTTGATAAAGCAGTGTGAATGAAATACACATTTCTGTTTCAATCATTTAGAAAATTGTATGAATTGTTCGAAGGGGGAGGAGTGAAAGAAATGTGATTGTGTTTAGTAAATGGAAAATGAGTAGAAAAACCATGTGAATGTTACACATTGCACTTATATTTTAAATGTATGGAAAAAATATGGATTGTTTATAGAAGAGGGAGTAGTGGGTTACATAAGAGAAAAGGGAGTAGAGAAAACCATGTGAACGTAATACATTGCGTGGTAAAATGGATTGCATAAAAACCTTCACCATGGAAAAACAGATATGCCAATTTTCATGGCGATCGGTCAACCAGTTTTGGAGTTTACTCACTCAACATACAATATATATATATATGCATAGGTGTTAGTATGTATGAAGTTGATAAACGATAGAGAATAACATGTGAAATATTACGTAAAACAAAAGTGAGCAGAGGAAATAGTATGAATGTAATACGTTGTGTTTCTATTTCAAACATATAGCAAATTGTATGAAATGTATGTTGAAGGGCAAGTAGCAAAAGAGGAGTGATTGTGTCTCATAAAGGAAGAATTAGTAGAGGAAACTGTGAATGTAATATGTCGCATTTATATTTCAATCATAGAAAATTGTATGAATTGTATGTTGAAGGGCAAACAGAGGATATATGAATGTGCTACGTAAAAGAAAAGTGAATAGAAAACCATCAGAAAGTGATATATTGTGTAGTAAAATTGTTACCATATAAACTTTCTCCATGAAAAATACATACGTACCGAACTTCGCAGTGATCATTTAAGCGGTTTTCGAGATTAACAGTTACATATATACAAACATCCACTTTTTATATATATATATATATATATATATATATATGTTGTTAGCTAATGCTGGATTTCTGACAATGAAGTCATTAATCCTTTTGCTCTCCAATATTCTTCACTGATGATATTGAAGAGAGCAATAGCAGTAATAGTAACCACTTTTTTGAGAGCACCATATTTTTATGTTTTGGCGGTCACATCGCTCTCTCACAACCCCCAGAATGTCTGGAGGACCACACCTGTCGTTGGTTTACGGGTCTCACCGACCTGACCGGGAGAGTTATCAAAATAAACTCACCGACCATATCCTCTGATTACCAATCAGAGGACGTATTACATGCCATGACAGGTCAGCATGTTAGGGATATAAATACAAAAGTGAACTCGATCATAAACCACTGTGCAATTTGTCACGTATAAAAATACTTTTTACTGGGTAAAACAATAAACCTTCAAACCTTCCTAACAAGTGTTTATGCTGTATATCCACATTATTAGCAGCAGGCTTTTGGTTGATTTCATGACAATGGCCTGCATATGTGCTGCATATGTTCCAACTAGATATTGAAGGCAATGCATGTTCAGGCCTTTACTCACTGTAAGAAAAAAATATTTTGTTGTTTCATGACGTCAATTGCCAGGACCACACCAGTGTCACTAGAATTTTGTCCCACAGGAGTTTTTACATGTCAATAAATCTGCTGGTATGGGGCTTAAAAACCATAACTGTGAGGGAGAATGTGGTAGGTTGTATACATATACTAATTAAAATTTGCCATACTATTCATACTGTATAGTAGAAAATAGAAATTACAGTCAAGTGTAACAAAAAAGAAATGGTCGAGTTACATGGAACGTCGAGTTATCGGGATTCTATGGTGGTATTATTATTATTATTATTATTGTTGTTGTTGTTGTTGTTACTATTACTATTATAGTAGATTCCTAATAACTTGACCTAATGTGGATCAAGAGCATGTCAAGTTAAAGATAAATATAATAATTATCTGGTTTTTTGGTAAGTTGAATATAGATTAAGTGTTGTAAGCATATAAAGGAATTATATGCGACATCTTTTATGTATTATGTGTTATGTCAGAAAGACTAAGCTTAATTCATGAGGTTTTGAGAAACAGTTTATCTGTTTCCTTAATTCAAGAAGTAACAGAGAATGTTGTATTATTTTGCTGAACAACTAGTCAAATGCGACTAGGTCAAACGGGAACTTCATTCCCATGTTAACTAAATTGTTTGTTGTAGTATTTCTCAAGCTAACTTAACCTCATTTTGTTTAATGTATGTACTCTAATTACTTAATATATATACTCATTAAAGGTTTTTGTGTAAATCTTACTTTATTGAATATAACCAGCATTTCCTGGTCAGTGCGACCAATAGTGTTTATCTCCTTTCCCAGCCACATCTATACATGAGACAACTTCCTGTCTAGGTGGATACATTGCAATTTTTCTATATTTAATTTTGTTTAAAAAACTCTCCCCTTCCCCATTTGGCAGTCGAATGAGGATAGTAGGCCTAAGTAGGGCAGGTTAGGGGGAATGGCTGCACCTGTTATGGGCTCAAAGCTGAATTTTCCAACCATTGTTTCCTAGGTTGACCCAGACAATGTTTTCCTCTAGGGTGGTAACTAAGCACTGCTTTAGGGATCCTTCTAGAGTGCATTCGGTATACATGCTTCTTGTGGTTGTTCTGATACTGTTGAATATATTGAATTACAGGAACATCTTGTAACTCCTTTAGCACATCTTCATTGCACTTATCATGTGTAGTCAGCTGTTGATCGCATAAATCTCATTTCATTTGTTGATATTTTGTTTTCATCTTTTCGTCTCAATGTCCATGCCTCGCTACTGTAACACAAAACTGGTCTTGCCAAAGTTTTGTAGAGCCATGGTCTTGTATGCCACTGTACTTTTGAGAGTTTCATTATGTTATTATCCCCATGGTTCTGGTGCACTTAAGAATTTTATCTACTTCATTATAAATAAGATAAATATTTTTAGAATTGGGTTTATTGCATATTTCTTTGTAGGTACAATAGGAATAGGGGAATATATTAAGTTTAAGCAATACTTAAATCTTTTAAAAGCATTACAATTAAATGGGTTTGAAATTCTGTCCTCTTTGCATGACCAGGAGAAATAAGGAATACCTTCCCATTTGAGGAAAACATAACTATTGGAAAATTCAAACCAATGACAAGGAATACCTTGAAATGGTTAACTCCACAAAAAAGTATTTGACATACATAAATTGTATGCTTTAATGAGATATGCATTTTTTGTGTAGTAAGATTCCATGTATCCCTTACGGTTTACCAGCTATACAAAAGTGATCAGAATGAAGAGGGCTCAGAAGAGAGGCTATTCCCAGAAAATTCAAGACATACATTTCATTTGTTGTGAAAGTACCTTAAATATATGGTATTTTAATAATACATAAAAATTAAAGCAAGTGACAGTGAAGCAACAGCTTGTCATAATACTGTGATGTTGGGCTCGGCACTCAACCAAGGATGGACAGGGCCAAACTACTTCACACTACATGCCGTACTGGCAAATGGGCATAGGCGTTTAGAGTCAGGCTGCCTTATGTGACTGCTGTATATACATGAATGTAAACAATCGAAGCAGCAGAAACAAATGGGGTTCTGGGAATGTTCTTGAGACTTCTAGCTGAGTCGTTGCGTGTGTTTGTGTAACTTGAGAAAGGTTCATATGACATCATCCCCAGTATATAAGACCTGAGAAGAACAGTTGGAGTGAGTTTTAGAATTGAGTTATGGACATGGGTCAGTGAATGTGTCAGTGAATGCAAGACGTGTATTATTGTGTTAGTACACTGTGTCAAGATTCATGGAGCGTCATGAGTGATTGTTGTTTTGTATTTTCTATTACCCACATGCATGCACCCACGCATGCATGTGCACACACACACCTGTGCACTCACACACGCGCGCACAAACCTACACCCCACCATACCACATGCACATACCACATGCAACACCATACACACACCTGCACGTGTACGCATGTTCTCACACAAACATACAAAAATACATGCGCACACACGTGCATACTCTCACATAGGCCATTCATTGAACTATGTAACGGATTGATTTGGTAGTGGCACAAAGGGCCGTTCGAAGAGCCAAAAGAGAGGATGGCCGGCAAAAGATGGAACAGCTTGAGATGACGTCAGAGACAAAAGCCGGTTGTCTAGGGGTTATTTCTACTGCGTGGCGTGAGAGTGTGTAGAAGTCTACCGTGAGAGGTGACCAGGGGTGGGTCAGCCCTGAGCAACGGGAAGTAGAACCAGGGGACCACTGCAAGTGGTTGAGACGGCGCTGAGCCATGGGGAATGCAGGACAGGCGCATAAGCCTAACCCTGCTAGTTACATGTAATTCAACTTGGTGCATGTGGTTCCTTTGGGAAAGGAGCGGTATTGACTTCTGATTCGAATTGGTCAGTTAATGCTGGTAAGAGACGTCGCTTGTGTGGAAAGGAGAATTCGATGAGTGGCTGTGAAACCAGAGGAGCCAGTTGTCCACTGTCGACCAGGGCGTGGCTCTTCCAGGCTGAAAGTTCGCAGTACATCCTATATCTTCGAGTGCCAACTTCGGGATGAGTACCAATTTAATTAATAATAGTCTTGTGGGAGTGGGAAAACTCCAGAGGAACAGTTAATAAGGGGGGGATTGCACTGTATGAGGTCCTTTAATCAGTAAACTGGAGAACAACTTGGTATAGGTGGAGATTGTCACAGACTGTAAGCAAGATTTCCAGTTAGATTGTATTTGCTCTGTTTTTTCTTAATTTCAAATTATAGGAAAATTTATTGTTTTCATATTAATATTTTCATGTTAATGTTTAACAGAGTCCATTTTCAAATTTGTTGTTTCATTTTAATATTTTCATGTTAATGTTTAACAGAGTCCATTTTCAAATTTGTTGTTTCATTTTAATATTTATATCTTAATATTTAACAGAGTCCATTTTTAAATTTGTTGTTGCCTTTTAATAATTGCTTGTTAACGTTTAACAGTGTTCATTATAATAAATGTTATGTGATGCTGTAGTTTGTTGTGTTACTTGGTAGTATCCTGTCTCGATCCTCCGGAATACGTTATTAGGAAAAAAAGATAGTAGGTGTAAGTATAGCGCCAAAGGAGGCGTAACAACTATCAGAAAAAATCAGAAAAAAATAAAAATATTAAAGACAGTAAAAATGTATTGAATAGGTTGGTAGATGCAGTTCTTATAGGTATTTCCCAATCTGTAAGTTCAATTAAGAAAACCAGACAATTCTTTGTTTCTCTTAATGGTTTACCTGCTTTCTTCTCATATTCCACTTCATTTACATTTCAAATTACAAGTTGTGTTATGGCTGAAGAGTGCAATTTAATATCTTTCCATGTAGAGTAGTACAAAATATAATATATGTATGAATGCAGTATTAATACTACATGTTTTCTATCATTTAATTAATGTTTTTTTAACAATATATATATAGATCATATGAATTGTTTGTAGATGAGTAAGTAGAGAAAGAGATGTGAATGTGTGATCTAAAAGTGGAGAAAACGGTGTCAATGTAATAGCATTTCTATTTCACACATACAGAACATAGTATGACTTATTTTAAAAGCGAGGATAAAAAGGTTTTTTATCTTTTGGTGTAAAATCACGTTTTTTTATGGAAAATTGTTTTTGGAAGAGTAAGTAGAGAAAGAGATGTGAATGTGTTATCTAAAAGTGAGTAGGGAAGACAGTGTGGATGTTGTTGTTGTTGTTGTTTTCTAGTGCCTTGCATCTGGCAATGAAGCCATTAGCATTCGTGCTTTCCAATACTTTTGAACTGTAGTTTCTTCTGATCTTAATGCTTCACAGGTCTTCAAGTGGTCTTCATTCATTTCTGCTGAATCGTTACACAGGACACATATTGGTGAGGCTGAGATACCTATTCTGTAGAGATGACTTGCTAAGCAGTCGTGATTTGTCAATAGTCGGAAGGCTGCAACCGCTGTTTTCTGTGTTCTCTGGGGGATTATATCTGGGTTGGAAAGTAGTGTAATCCATTTTTTATCTTTGGCATTTGTTTCTATTTCTTGTAGGTATGAATGAGAAAATTTTTTAACGATCAAGCGTTTTATTGAGGAATATGAGAAATTGAATTTAGACTTTTGTTTTATTGTTGTGCCTTTCTTTGCAAGTGAGTCTGCAGCTCACTTTTCCCCATGACTCCACAGTTTCCCCATGACTCCACAGTGTGCTGGAATCCATTGGAGCTGAACAGTCTTATTAACTTTTTGGAGTTGTGTTAACATTTTGTAGCATTCTCTAATTTTTGTTGACTTCTTTGTAGTATTTGAACATATTCCCTAAATTGCAGCTTTAGAATCCGAAAGAATTACTGCCTTGTTAAATTTATTTAAGGGAAGATTTAATAATTGTCGGAGAGCAATGTATATAGCCTCTATTTCTCCATCATAATTTATTGTGTCTCTGCAAACAGAATGATAAAAGGAAAAATGTGAACACGTAACTCCAGCTCCAGTAAGGTTTTCCTTGGAGGATCCATCAGTATATATGTGTAGCCATTCTTCTGTGGGATACCTAGTATTGATTGTTTCCAGTGCTAGAAGTTTTTGTATTTCTTTTGGTGTGTCTGATTTACTTATTTCCTCTATTAATTCCAAACTGAAGATAGGTTGCAATAATTTCAATGGATTTTCTCTTATAAGTAGATTGTCTCTGGTGTTAGGAATGTTCAATTTGGATTTAATCTGTGTTACCTTTTCTAGGAAACTACTATGAGTTTTAAGGATTGAAGGGGGGAGGTTCTCTTCTGTCCTTTCAGAATTTGGCAGTCGTAACATTTTCTCGTGTTGGAGCAATGCTTGTTCTTCTATTTTTGTTGTTATTGATGGGGTCCGTGTTAAGGCAAGCATGGCATCAATAGGTGTGGATTTAACTGCTCCAGTGATTAGGCGAAGAGCCTGATTTTGTATTTGTTCAAGTTTATTGATGTTAGCATTTGCTGCCGTTATTAAAGCTTCAGAACAGTACAAGAGGTTTGGTTTAACATACATTTTGTATGTTGTGTTAAGGACTCTCCTTGAGCAGCCCCATTTAGCACCAGCTAACCTTTTCAGGATTTGCAGTTTCTTTTCAACCTTTTCTGAGATGTTTGTTATATGTTTTTTCCAACTTAGCTTTCTGTCGAAAGTGATGCCTAAGTATTTGGCATCATCAACTGCTTTGAGTGGTTTACCATTATAATTTATGTTAATATTAACTGGTTTGTATTTTAGTGTAAATAATTCATAATTTGTTTTTTCCTCATTGATAGTCATGAGGTTTTTGGAGCTCCATTCATGTACTTTGTTTTGGGCTGTTTCTATTCAGACAGTGTGGATATAATATGTAACATTTCCATTTCAAACATATATGAAAGGTGTATGACTTATTTTAAATGAGGGGATAAAAATGTTTTTTTGTATAAAATCACGTTTTTTATGGAACATTGTTTAGAAGAGTGAGAACAGAAAGAGATCTGCATGTGTCACCTGAATTTTATTAGAGAAAACAGTGCAAATGTAATAAGTAGGATTTCTATTTCAAACATACAGAAAGTTGCATAATATGTAGAAGAGGGAATAAAAACATGTTTTTTATATAAAATTGCATTTTTACGGCAAGACACCAATGTAGATAAACTTAAAAGGCAAAACCTTATCTGAACACAAAATTTGATCAAAATCTATAGAGCCATTTCTGATACATATAATTAGGGCCCGGATTCTTAGTTTTTTAACTATGTTATTCCTTGATAGTTAACCGCAGTGGTTTAATTTAATTATCTGCTTCATGATCATCGAAGCCAAATACTTGAATCTGATAAAACCTAAAAATGGCTAAATGAAACTTTAAACCCTAAAAGAGGCTAAATCCCCTATTTATTTTAAAATGAAGAAAAAAAAAAAAAAAACCTATTTTAAAATGGGAAAATGAAATGTTTATGAATTAATTATGAATGGACTTTGACTGTTACATCTTTGCTATGTCTTTTCGCTTATGTATGCTTAGAGAGGTAGTGACAACAATGCAAGAGGCAACTGACATGTATTTAGCTGTGTGGAACCAAGCTCTGTATTGTTGCAAGCAAGCAATGCGGGGATTGTTGTCGAGGGGAAAGGGGTCACTAGGAGAACCCGCCATAAAATCAAACCAATCATTTTAAAAACAGTATCCGTTGTGTTCAGTCGACTATCGTGTATTGTTAATGCATACAATTACTACATCGCTAGAAGTTAATTTTCCTTAGATTAGGCAGGTAATTTAAGGAGCCAGTGTCATGCCTAAAGTCAGCTCATCTCGAAGGTGGTTGATTCGTCAGTGGATAGGTAACGATCCGAACTTCACCACAGATTGCAAAGTAATATTTTGCGAAATCTGCCAAAAGCGAAAGAAACCATGCCCACACACACAAAAGCTTGAACAAATATGAACACCTTCTATACTGCACAGATAAAGTCGCATTAAGCGGCTCAGTGCTGTGCAGATAAACATACCGTACAGGAGAACCTGTACGACCAGTTCTCGAATGCTGGAATGCAGGTAAGGATTAAATACCTATTATAATGCACATAGCGTATAAACTATAATTTAATTACGTATTTTCCTGGTTCCCTTTGGCCAAAAATCGCATTTTGAGTAGCACAAAGGATCTACAGGACATATCAGCAACATTGCTATAAAAAGAGGACAATTAATAATAAAATTAATAAACAATAATAATATAAAAACTATTTCAGGAGGTTAAAGAGCTAAAAAAAACTTTTAAGATACAAAAATAACTAAAAAGTTAATTTTAAGAACCTAAAAATCCGGGCCCTGCATATAATACATTCAAGAATTGCTGTATAAGAGGCAATAAAAAATATTTTTTGTATAAAATCACTTTTTTTTTTCAGGAAAGGCACCCATATAGATAAACTTAAAAAGTAAAATCTTATATGTATATACAATTTTAACCAAATCTTTCGAGCCATTTCTGAGACTCTGGGAATATATGTACAAGAATTGCTGTGTAGAAGTGGGAATAAAAAATGTTAATTTTTATGTAAAATCACGTTTTTTCAGGAATGACGTCTGTATAGATAAACTTAAAAAGCAAAACCTTATCTAAACACAAAATTTGATCAAATTCTATAGAACCGTTTCCAATATACACATAATATATGCAAGAATTGCTCTGTATAAGAGGGAATAAAAAATATTTGTTGTGTAAGATCGCTTTTTTTTTTCTTCAGGAAAGACACCCATATAGATAAACTTAAAAAGTAAAATCTTATATGCACACACACTTTTAACCCAATCTTTAGAGCCATTTCTGAGATACTGGGAATATATTTACAAGAAATGCTCTGCAAAAGCGGGACTAAAAAATGTTATTTCTCATGTAAAATCATGTTTTTTTCGGGAATGACACCTATATAGATAAACTTAAAAAGCAAAAGCTATCTGAACACAGAATTTGCTCAAAATCTATAGAACCATTTCCAATATCTTGTATATTTAAATGAACAATTCTTGTATATATACAGGATGGAAGTGAAATGATCCGTCACATTTTAACAGCAAATTTCTCATGTTGTAAATAACAAGAAAGTCTAATACAAAAATGCTAAAAAGTTTATACTTTTTTAGAAAAAACATCTAAAATCTGTATAAGAGGGAATAAAAAATGTTATTTTTTGCGTAAAATAGCGTTTTTTCAGGAGAGACACCTATATCGATAAACTTAAAAATCAAAATCTTATATGTATACACAATTTTAACCAAATTTTTAGAGCCATTTCTGAGATACCAGGAATATATGTTGAATTGCTCTGT
Source organism: Tenodera sinensis (assembly GCA_030765045.1). Classification (NCBI taxonomy): domain Eukaryota; kingdom Metazoa; phylum Arthropoda; class Insecta; order Mantodea; family Mantidae; genus Tenodera; species Tenodera sinensis. The sequence continues at coordinate 285,591,763 of CM060964.1, read as the reverse complement.
AGTGTAAAATCACATTTTTTCAGGAATGACACCACTCTAGATAAACTTAAAATGCAAAACCTTATCTGAGTACAAAATTTGATCCAAATCGTTTGAGCCATTCCCAAGATGCACAGAATATATATAAATATAAACAAGAATTGCTGATTTGAATGTTTTATTAGTTTTGATCTTTGACTATTAAGAAACAACATTCAGTGGCAACACAACTAAAATTTGATTATTTTCTTTTAGGCCTTAAATAAGCTCATGTAAATAGATTTTTGTTAACAGTAAATAATTAAATAATAATTACATAAATACATAAAACATAATATAGTTTACATTTACATCAACTAGCACAATGATAGGAGTAATATTTTAAATGCTCAATACATGATTCACAATTTAAAGGTTCCAATTCTACGGAAACCCATTAGTCCATTAAATCGAGGGTTTGCTTATGTTAATTATTGTTTTTAATTAGTCAGTTGAAAAACTTAATGTCATAGCTGAAATTTGCACACAGATCTTTGACTTTCTATGCAGTTGCACTTAATCATTGATCTACCATACCAATGTGCCAGTATGGCATTAAATTCCTCAACTGCTTTGAGTTTTTTTCCTCAATGTAAATCATACTATTTAGCACAGTAATTATTTTTAATGTACTGCAATATTTGATATGTGGCGTTTCTACTCTGAGTTCCTTCTAATGGTGATATGATGATCACCACTTCAACTGCAATTCTTTTTACAGTAACTAAAGCTTTCATGAAATAATTGTCTTGTTGGTTTTCTTCTCCAGTACCTTCAGTGTCATTGGATGTTCCAGATTCCCCCACAGTATCCAGTTTAACTTTTTTGTTGTCAATTGATTCTTCCTCTTCTAGAGTTCTCTTAATACCAGGTATTTCAGAAGAGGTATCTGTTTTATTGCAACTGTCTTCTGTTTGTAGCTTTTCTTTCCTTCTCTTTCTTCGCTGATGTGACCAAGTGTTTTTTCTGGCTGAAATTTCCAGTACTGAGAGCTGAGCAGTCTTCTTTATTTGTTTGTGTTCAATCTGGAACAAGAAAACATAAAAAAAATAAGTACAAGCATATTTTTGTTTATTATGTCACCTTAACTCCAACTCCTTATTAGGAGTTCCTTAATAACTTCATTTGTTAATATGCTTGTGACATATAATCTTCAGAAGTCAAACACTAACAATGATGTGATGGAGAAAATTACTAGCCAAAAATTTTACATTTGATGTGTCAAAGATATCTGATAAAGATTTTTGTTCCTGATGCTTGAATATACTCAATTTTTGAGTGAATGAGAACTATATAATTGAACATTGGTCCAAATTATAATGACATTCCAAAAAGAGTCTAAGTTTTTAGCTAATATTGCAATAATGTTGTTGTTAGCTAATGCTGGATTTCTGACAATGAAGTCATTAATCCCCTTGCTCTCCAATATTTTTCACTGATGGATGGGCACTAGAAGTGGCTGGGCATATTCGAAGGTGGCCTTGGTCCATTTCCTCTTGCAGATTTCATAGAGGACAGAGTGGTGAAGAATATATCCCAATTCTGTTTAAATGTTTTGCCAGACAATCACATCCTGTAATCAACCTGCAGGTTACAACTGCCGTTTTTTGAGGATACTCAGGAATTACTGTTTCAATGTTTGGTAGTTCCCATCTTTTATTTTTTGATTTTTCATAGTAATATTTTGCAATAATGATTTTGAATTCAGAGTTGACTAATCCTTTAGCTGCATAAAATGGTAGATTAACTATAGATTTCTGTACACTGCTGGTACTCTGTTTGCAAGAAAATCAGCTTTGTCATTACCACTCAGTCCACAGAGAGCTGGTATCCATTGCAAGACTAGGTGTTTTTGAAGTGCTGTTAGATGGGTAAGGATTTTATGACATTCTATAATGGTAAGCTGTTAATTTGCTGTTAGAATAAAGTAATGTATTCCTCTGCGCTCCACACTGAGCTCCACCTCTAGTATGCTATTGGTTAACATAATATCTGCACATGCACATGTAAACAACAACATTGATAATTATTATTTATTTATGCCAACAAGCTTACTGCTGGTGTTTTTAAACACACAAGCTGTGTGTGGACAATGTTTAAGAGGTGGAATCAGGATCGATAGGCGGAAGGTCCGTGGTTCAAATCCTGGCTATGGCATTGAATTTTTCAGTCCTGATTCCACCTCTTGAACAACATTGATCAGTCACCATGCAATTTCACCTTGTTCAGATAACCTGAATTTAACTGCTCTCTTTGTTGTTACATCAACCATTGTATTATTGAACATCTAATAACCACCATTTTTGCAGTAATCACATTGTAAGATTGTATAAAGCCACAGTAGGATATTTCTCTGAAAGCTTATTCAATAAATTCAATGTAATAACCTTTTCACCATTCCTTACAAGCTTTCCTCACATGTGCTCAAGAAAACCATTTGTACCCAATCTTGTTTCCATTTTGCACTCCAAGATGGCACTAAGGCAACAGGCAAATGCTACAGTTGAGCATGTGGTATTCAAAACAAGAGAACTCAATGTCCTGTGATTGGTGATAAGGTATAAAGTGCTTTACTGCAGTATGTTACATTACAACATTATATTCTGTATTATAACTTGAGTGGTTATTGAATGCAGGTAAAACAAGAAGTTAAATAAGCCATGGAACTATATTGTGGAAGAATACGAGAGTATTAAAACGCACCAGCCAACGAAGTTCATCTCTGCCATGTGTTTCTGCTTACATCTACTTTATGTTTACAGTAAATAGATTACACATTTCAATAGCTTTAATTCTCAAGTTAATTTGGAAATCTGTCAAAATATATTATAATGAAAAGGCTTGCCTAGAATTAGTTCATATTAAATGCTGGAATCCATAATACTTGAACAATTTTTCTCGAGAAGCTCTGGGTATTCACCTTCAATAATGGTGTCACAACAGTAACTGTCTCCATTTTTAATCATTTCTGGAATGAGTGAGTTCTGTGAGTAACCTGAACTTGTTCATCACAAGAACGTTATCACATATCAAGCCTTTTCAACTGTTTAATAACCTAGGAACTAAGCACATAGGTACATTTATCTTCATTGCATCCATTGCCTTGAAATAGGTAATTGAGTATAGGTGCAACATATGTTTAAAGGTCTGGACAACCCTTGAAACATACGTTTATCATTAAAAGTGATGCAGTACTGCCACCTAATGCTTGGAACATGGCCATTAGACACCACACAAGCAAGATGATAGAATGGGATGATCTGGGTTGAGTGCACAACAAGTTGACCTGCACAACAAGTCTGACACAATATTTCCAACCTTATAACAATCCCTAGGTCCACTGCTTCCAATGTTATAGTGAAATGTAAACATGGAAGGATGTGCACAACCCCAAAACATGCAAGATGACTTCCCTATTGACTTACAGGGACCACAGGGACCACTGATAGTTCCTTTTGTCCCATTCATATGCTGCCTTTAACATTTCAGAACCATATTGGTGGCTTTTTACTTGTTCCACTACATATAGTAAGTAGTGAAAGTGATGTCAGATTTCACCAGAAATATGTTTTGAGGGTCTTTGAACCCCTGCTTGATAAAATAAAACAGAAGTTCAAGAAAAGCTCTGTAATGCGTGTCTGTGTGAGTAAACAACATAAATCAAGAAAAAGTCCATTAAATACTAAATTTGGTATTTAACTTCAGTACCTTCGAAAGATGAGATACAAAGCTTTTCAAGAAAATCCTCCAACCACAAACCACCCTTTAGATGGAAAACTTTGTTACTTTTAACTTTCTCAAAAACTGGCTCTAAGGAATTTGATTAAAATACCTTATGTTTACAATATCTGCATGACAAATTTATGTCAGATTTTTTTGGGGGGGAACGGTCTGCAAAGCCCTCTTTATTCTGAATTACTTCAGTATAATTGATAAAGCATAAGAGATTGGCAAAAATTTTGAAACCCCCCCCCCCCAAAAAAAAAAAAAAAAGAAAATATCTTATACTAAGCAGGTAATTTATGTCAGATCAAAATGTTTGTAGCATTTACCATTTCCTAGATATTCTTCATTATTGGAGAGAATGCGATTTCAAAGTCATCAGATGGTGATCTGTTCTGTAACGTTTTAACTCGTTTAAGACCAATGTGTTCTCTATTCCCTTTGTACATACACTGATACCGAAATTTAGATTTCCGATCGAATGGGCTTTTGAAAAAGACATGTTTTAATTTAATTGCCGGATATGAGATTTGCGATAAGTGTTAAGTAATAACATAAATAGATAATAGAGCAGGAAGTGTTGTAAGGTGAGCATGATATGAGTAAATAATAGTCGTTAAATTCGTAGGATAAACACATTATTGGTTTCAAATTAACGAGTCATGACGTCATACCACATAGTTTAAAATACACGTTCGAAAGTCAGTTCTACAAACCTTAAAAGTCGCGCGATATATCTAATAAAATACAAAGTAAACATCGTTTAATCCTAAAAAGGTAATTATATATTTGAAATTCATAAAAGAACATGTTATAATAGAAAGGGACATTTCTAAATTGCGGGAAAAGGAAATAGCATTTTGGATACGAGGCTTTCTTGGATGACGTCATGACATTCAAATGGAGCGAACGGCTTCTTAGCGTGGGTAAGAGAGAAGCGTCTAGTCAGTACTCAACCAGAGACCAGTACGGGAGTTCGTGCTGCGCGGATGTGAGCGCGATGTCTCTACAGATACAAATATTTTCGGCATAACTCCTGAAAATATTTAAAAAGGAAATAAAGGATATGAAAAGTTGTTCTTGGGTTGTCCATTACACTTACGCAAACCCGAGATAAAGAGATCTTATGCAGAACTAGCCGAGGCGAGCTACATCAAAGGGCAACACATCACCAACGACTTCAGCTTCAAATGGCGATCCAATAACCAGGACATCACAACGAATATTTACAGCTACAAATTGGCTTCCCAACGTGTGGCGCCGAAAGAATGGACCAAACCCCTAAGACGACCAGATCAGCAGCGAACCAGCAGACAAGAAGGTGCCCAGCGTGTCAACATCTGTGAAACGTGTAGTGAACAAGTTTAAGTACAGTTAAAGTGAAATAGTGAAAATATTGAAAATTTTGGTGAGTAGAAAAGCACATGTAAATAGCTTAGAAATGGAAGACAGTGACACTGACTTTTTAGGTTTCGATAGTCCGGAAATTGAGAAAAGTGTAAGTAGGATGGAAGAATTTAATCAGAATGTAATTGGTAGCAGAATATGCCAAGAAGTAGAAGATCAGAACGTTAGAGAAACACCTAGAGGTAGTTCAGAAATGTTTCGTAGTAATTCAGAAAGGCCAGCATTTATGTCAGAAATAGAGAATATGTTTCAAACGATAATGAAAAAGATGAGTACAGAGTTAAGTCGAAAGATAGATGAAAATAGTAAAGAATTAAGAACAGTGGAAAAGATGAATACAGAGTTAAGTAAAAAGATAGATGAAAATAGTAAAGAATTAAGAACAGAGTTAAGCCAAAAGATGAGTAAGATAGACGAAACTAGTAGAGAGTTAGGACAGAAATTAGAAAAGGGACAACAGGAATTGGGAATGCAATTGGAGAATCAGAGGAGAGTTTTCGAAACCTTTAGGGAAGAAGTTAGGGAGGAAATTAATAAAGTCAGTAGTGAAGTAAAAGAAAATAGAGAACAGGTTAAGGGAGAATTAGAGACAATAAGGCAAGAAGTAAAGAATTCTGAAAAGAAATTAGGTCAACAAGTTAGTGAAAAATTAGATAAAGAAAGGGAAAGAGTAACATATAGTTTAGACAAACAAAGGGAAGAGGTAGTACAAAGGTTAGATAAAGACAGGGAAGAAATTAGAGAAGAGTTACAGGGGTGTAAAGTTAGAATAGAGAGATCTGATGTAGAAAGTGAAAGGCAGGCTAGAAATTTGGAGGATGTTACAGACCAAATAAAAGGGGTAGTAACAGAAATTACTCAGGTAAAAGAGGCCTTAGAAAATTTGAAATTAAATGAAAATGCATGTAATCACAACAATCTTAGTAATGAAGTTGCAAGAAACGAGGCAATACCAGGTGTATCAGCTGACATTTCGATGCAAAATAGAGGTAACAGTAATTCCCATTCTGATCTCAGAAATAGTGCAGGGACAGGTGACAATTCAAATTTACATTGGCCTAACCATGTCTTAAATGAAATGACACCTCCAGTTTTTGAAAATGAAGATTCAGATGATCCTAAAGCCTTTTTAGAAGGGTTACAAGAGTACTTCACGGTGAAACGTATACCAGAGGAGTACAAGATGGTGATAGTAAGAAAATGCCTAAAGGGTAATGCTGCTAATTGGCTAGGCCTTTCTATGGGTAACAATAATGACTACAGGACCTTTAGAAACATCTTTTTAACCAGATATTGGGGAGCTAGTAGGCAGGCTAATATTAGAGTTGAATTAAGCAATGGAAAATTTAATCCTAGATCGGAGGAATCGATGGTCAACTATTTTATGAGAATAGCGAGAAAATCGAAGATGTTGGATCCTCCCTTGGATGAAAAAGATCTAATAAAGATAGTTACTCCACATTTTCCGGAAACGCTTCAACATTACCTAATCATAGCCCGACCCGATAGCATTGCAGCTATGATCGAATTATTATCAGCCTTAGAAGTCAATAAGCCAAAACACTCATTTGGAAATAAATATGAAGGAAAAGAAACTGTAAATTCTTTCGGGCAAGGGGCACAGTATTATCAGAATAGAAGTGAGGTTAGGGAAAGATATAAAGGACCAGTACCAAGGATGGAATCATTCCGGTGGGAAAATCAAGGTAGATATAACCAGGAAGGGCATCCCCAAAATAGAAATGGTAATCAAAGGGGAAGAAATATAAGGGTGAATTATATGAATACAAATAGATTTGATCGAGGTAGACGGGGACGTTATTTTGGACATAGTAGAAATTCAAATGATGGGTATTGGACAAACGGAGATAATGAGTTTAGACCGAGGTCACCAAGACAGGAAGAAAGGTATTCTAATGGACGAAATTCCCCCGAAAATGCGGAAATGGTCGAGGCCATTAACACGGTCAAAAACATGGTAGGAAGTAACCCCGATTTAATGCAGGAAAACAGAAGTAACAATTTGGGAAATAGTACAGGAGCCATACATAAAAATCAGGGAAACGCCAGACCCGGTCAAACGCGCCTTCAGTGAGAACTGGGTATCCTAGTAATGATTGTGATAAGTACTCGGAAATAAATAGTCCTGGAAGGCAAATGATGATACAAAAGAAAAGAGAATGTAAAAATAGAATCGACGAAAACGAAAAAGTAGGAGATCCACCTAAAATCAAAATTGGAGTAAATGGAAAACAATACAATGCAATTATAGATACGGGATCAAATAGCACAGTATGCTCACAAAATTTTTATGATAATTTACAAAGTAGTGGCTTTAAAGTAATGTCTTTACCAGTTAATGGGATATATTGCTCGCTAGCTGTGGGAAAACGAAAAGAGAGAGTAAAATTTCAAGCAATGATAAATATTGAAATAAATGGGAGAATACTTGGAATTTTATTTCTGATTGTAGGAAGACTTGTGACAGATATTATAATAGGATGTGATTGTCTTTATGCCTGGGAAGCTGTGGTGAATTTTAAAAACATGATTCTAGAAATGAAAGTTGAAGATGAGACCATTATAGTGCCTTTTGTGGAAGATAGTAGTTCAGAAACTATTGTAAGAGAAAAAGAGGAAGAAGAAATCCAAGGGGATACATTCTTTGTAGAATATGTTAAAGTAGGAGCTATGGAATTAACTGAAGTAAATGTCAAAGAGTACAGTGTCGATAATAAAGAAAATGTAGAATGGGATAAAAATGATTTCATAGACAATTTGAGGGTTTCTGATGCAACTAGGTACTATGATAGGGAGAGTAGTGAAGACTTAGAAGAATTGTTGAGGGAAAAGGTAACTCAGGCTGATCAACTAAATGAACAACAGAGGGATAAATTGTTTGAAATATTAATCCGAAATAAAGAAGTATTCTCTGAGAAACCTGGTAAATGTAATATTTATACTCATTCGTTTGAGATGATACCCATCAAACCTTTTACACATAAAGCGAGAGCTATCCCTAGTACGATAAGAGAAGAGGTAGATGCAGTTATAAAGTCAATGTTAGAAGATGAGGTTATTGAGATTTCGAATTCAGAATTTGTGAATCCCCTATGTATTGTAAATAAGGCCAATAGAAAGATTAGGGTGACATTAGACTCGAGATAAAGTTATATCATTGTTCATCATACTTTCCATCAGGGAATCCAACAGAACGTGTCCTCCGAGATATAGGAATTTATTTACGTGTACTTACACATCATAATCACAAGGATTGGGTGAAATATTGTCCATTGATAGAAAAGATTATCAATCACACCATTAATGTAACTACTGGGTTTGCACCAATAAAATTAATGTTAGGAATTGAACCAGAACCAATATTGATCGGGGAACCAAAAACACTGAAAATTAATGACATTCAGTTAAGTGAAGAAGAAAGAGCGAAAATTGCTTTTGAACGAATCAAGAAAAAGGCAGAGAAGCGAAAATTAAAGAAAAAGAGTAGAAAACATAAATGGGAACCTAAGATAGGCGATTGGGTACTAGTTAAAGACCATAAGTTATCAAGTGCATTGCGAGGTAGGAACAAAAGGATGGAATTGTTATATAAAGGTCCTGCAGAAATTATATCAAAATTTGGTTATCATACCTATGAATTAAAAGATGTTAAAAATGAAAAATGTCTGGGAAGATGGCATAAACAACTCCTTCGACCATACAAGAAACCGTGTGGTGCCTTGGAACCTTGATTTAATGTAAAAGAAAAATTGGAAATGTCATTTGTCTATTGGCGCCCAATCAGCTTTGAGATAAAATGTAAATGTTAGCTTACTTGAAAATCATATATTGGTCAGGTACTTACATATTCATGAAAAATGCAGAATGTGAATTGCTATCTACTACCAAGAGCTTAAAAATATATTGTATAGAGCTCACAATAACAGCTTCAGAAAGATTGTTAAAATGTTCATCTCCGCATAGAGAGAAAACAGAATATTTACTTTGTAAACATTTGTTAAAATATTTAGATGTATAGATAGTTATCACAGCAAGACAAAGAAAGAACTTGTCTGAAGAGTGTAATGGATTTATATAAATATATGTACATTTTAGTGCTTAAAGGATATAGTACTGATATGTGTTACAATAACAAAAGTGAAAAATCACAGTGCAAGTGATAGTGAGAGCGAAGTGAGCAAACATGAACTAAAAGAAGGAAGTATAAAGAAAGACTCTTGAAGTTTAACCTTTATATAGAAGCTTCACAGAAGAAACCATAACATATTGTAATTAGTATTTAAGGATTAATGTTTAGTCAAGTGTACAATTGTTTGTCATGTTAAAAAGATTAATGAGAAAATGTGTTAATAACCAATTTCAAAAACAGTGTAATTGAAAATTGTATATAATGGGAGTGTTGCCGATTATTCAAAATACAGGAGTAATTTTTAATTTTTCTTTCGGGCAAAACATTTACATTATTTTATTATAAAATAATAAAATAACATAAATGGGGGCATTTGATACCGAAATTTAGATTTCCGATCGAATGGGCTTTTGAAAAAGACATGTTTTAATTTAATTGCCGGATATGAGATTTGCGATAAGTGTTAAGTAATAACATAAATAGATAATAGAGCAGGAAGTGTTGTAAGGTGAGCATGATATGAGTAAATAATAGTCGTTAAATTCGTAGGATAAACACATTATTGGTTTCAAATTAACGAGTCATGACGTCATACCACATAGTTTAAAATACACGTTCGAAAGTCAGTTCTACAAACCTTAAAAGTCGCGCGATATATCTAATAAAATACAAAGTAAACATCGTTTAATCCTAAAAAGGTAATTATATATTTGAAATTCATAAAAGAACATGTTATAATAGAAAGGGACATTTCTAAATTGCGGGAAAAGGAAATAGCATTTTGGATACGAGGCTTTCTTGGATGACGTCATGACATTCAAATGGAGCGAACGGCTTCTTAGCGTGGGTAAGAGAGAAGCGTCTAGTCAGTACTCAACCAGAGACCAGTACGGGAGTTCGTGCTGCGCGGATGTGAGCGCGATGTCTCTACAGATACAAATATTTTCGGCATAACTCCTGAAAATATTTAAAAAGGAAATAAAGGATATGAAAAGTTGTTCTTGGGTTGTCCATTACACTTACGCAAACCCGAGATAAAGAGATCTTATGCAGAACTAGCCGAGGCGAGCTACATCAAAGGGCAACACATCACCAACGACTTCAGCTTCAAATGGCGATCCAATAACCAGGACATCACAACGAATATTTACAGCTTCAACACAAACAATCATTTCTGCAAACCTTTATCTGGATTAACGTGAAACACAAGAGTAAACTTTTGTTGTAAGAATAGTTTGTCGAAGAATGGGTAGAAAAGTAATCTGAATGCAACAGCAGTTTTTACCTTTGCATTGGAACAGTTACCATTGGCAATCATGCTCACTTGTTTACCTACAATAATGTTCCTCTGTGGGTTGGCATTACTTTCGATAGTTAAACTGAATTCACACATGCACACCCAGACTCTCATTCATATTTTCACACTTTAGAGAAGGAATAATCCCAGATAAACAAAAATTTCCACCCTCTATCCAGGATTCAAACCTGACACTGGTAGATGAAGAGGATCGTAAGGGTAAACTTCAATCATCTATAACACTACCACACAGAAATTCCAAACTGAATAGGGACCTACTCCAAGCATCATGGCTGTTTGGTGTGAAGGTTAAAACTTTGTTAGTTGCCCATAAGCCATACATCACACATGCAAATGCCAAATGCTGTCTCATATAGTGTAAGGAGCTTCAAAACTGGACACAGAAAAATGGAAATATCTTGTATGGAATGATGACTCATAATGCAGAATATGGTGACTTGATCCTAAGTGAGGGTGTGGTGAATGACAACTAGAACCTCTGTAAGGTAATGTTGATAGTAAAATGGGATTAAAGTTGGTCATGTTTTTCCTGGGGCATGTCTGTCCTCTTTGTTCCTTTATGCAGCAACCCCATATCTTAAGCTTACATCAACATTTTAACCATACTCATGCTGCCACTGAAGACCAATATGGGAATGATCATTGTGCTCCATGAGCATATAACTATCCATACTGCACAGATTTTGGACAGTGGTCTCAAAAATGGCATACTGTGACAAATGACAAGTCCAGTTATTTTTTTATGTCGCTTTATTTCCTCTAAAACTGAATCACAATTCACAACTCAACCTTGCAACTACAGCTGTTCTATTCAATCGTAATCTTCACAAATACTGCTCAATTTTACACAGTTCACTCTGGCAACTAGCTGACTGATTCACTTAACACTAAAACTCTGTCTGTGCTGACTAACTTATATAGCTAAGTATTAGGTACCGGTGATGTTTCTGGAAATCAATATTTTGCAAAGCTTCTCGCAACAAGCCTGGCATTGGAAGCTTCTCAAACGGTCTGGAAATGGTGTTTTTTCTTAGCCATCATTGTCGCATGTTGTCTAGCAATGTACTGGTGTGAGATAGTTGACCTTGAGCCTCCTTTGATGTGTGCTTGTTATCACAATAGTATTAATAATGCATTCACATGGATTCTCTTGTGAATGATAAAGAATTTTATCTGTTCCAGTGCAAAATTTCTGTGAATAGTTTACTTGAGCATACAGTTGCTTTATCAGATGTTTTCATTTTCTTACATAACTATGACTTTTGCTAGGCATGACTTGCTGTTTACTCTTCTTAAAGGATATATTTTTGTAAATTTGGTGAAGACCTCATACATTACAAATATATATCTGAAGTTATATGGAGTAACACGATACTGACCCTGCATATCTATCGCTACAGGTTCATTTCTTTCTCTGCGTACTATCATTTGTGGTTCTATGTTGCATTTAACGTTTAAGGGTTTTGTCTTTTTGGCCTATATCACATGTTGAAACCTACTTGCATATCTTTTTCTGTAAATATAAGATACAAGATTTCACTAATGATGAGGTTTGTTCTTTCACTTCCAAAGTGAGTAAGATGGTTGGGAAATGTTAGGATTACTATTTTTTTCATTTCCTTTGTAATCATTCTTTCCATTTCTTCTGGTGGTTCCCATGAAGTTTACAGAGTATGTTGTTATGTGTTCCAATTGTTTCTGTTGTTACATTACTGACTTGAGGTGCTGCTGCAAACAGTTAATTTAATTCTGTGTCTTCATCTTGCATTCCACTTAAATTAATTTACTTTGAAAATTCTTTGTTTCCCTAAATATTCAATGTCATTATTTTCACATTGTTATATGGATTGGCTAACATTTTGGGAATTTACTTTTCCCGTATTCTCAATGACATGTCAATCAAAATAGTTTCCTTTGCCAAGTTGTCTTCACTCTATGTTAAATGAAGTAAACTTATATCATTATGTAGCACGAGATCTTCAAATTTGTTAGTTTACATGTTTGTATAAAAGACAAACAAATACGATCTATATATACAGGATGGAAGTGGAATAATCCGTCAGACTTTAACAGCAAATTTCTCATGTTGTGAATAACAAGAAAGTCTAATACCAAAATGCTGGAAAGTTAATAGTTTTCTAGAAAAAAATATTTTTATCAAAAGAATTTATCATCACCTGGCTCAGTTATTATTGATTGAAGGTACTTGATTTATGGCTATATTCATAGAAAATTGAATTAACGACAAGTTTTTCCTTTGATGTATTTCAATAGATTCAATGGCTTTTGTGTAAATTAAATTTAAAAAACCCATAATCTGTTGCCTTCTTAATTCTGGTAGAAGTGGCAACATCGCATCAACTGTGTTTACTTTCTTCACATATCGGTGAAGATCGCGCATAATGTTCACTTAATCCCATGCAATTGTTTGTCAAAGCCGCAAAAGATGTAAAGCCTGACTACAGATGTTGAATACTTGTCCTAAACTCTTATTTCGAATTAATTCCAATGTTATTGCATACTTGTTATTTCTAATAAATGTTAGTTATTAAAAGTATGGCCACTTTTTTGTTTCTAAAGCTACCATGTAAATAATGGTTAGTCCACGACTGTGTCGCGAACACCAGTGTCAGATTTATTTACCTACATTTCTTGAAATATTTTCATATCTTTTGCACATACTCAAGCGCACAGATCTTGTAAGAAATTTCGTGTTGCAAATTTCACTAACTTGAGTTCTTTGGCGCTCATAAGATTCTTATTAAAGCTTATTGGACTAATTGTTGGAAGTGAACCTGCTTCTAAAAACTTGTGCATCACGTATTACAAATTCCTTTTTTTAGATATAGGTACATGCTTGCATAAAGCACATAGTCCCATTCTAAATCGGGTATGTAAGAAATTAAAGAGAATTGCACACTTACCGAGCCAAATGTGTAAACAATTGCACAAACGTTTTGTTTAAACATACTGCAGTGAGGCATAAATTCACATTATAAATTATGCTTTCCTAAAAGTTTAGCAATTACTAGTATCACATCCTTAAATTCAATACAGCATAACAGTATTACTAACGCAAGAGTGACATAACCTTTGCAATGTTCAATGCAGGTAGCTTAATCTCCAGCCATTAGCTGCCAGCCTCAGAGCGAATGCTTTATACATATGTCTTACCGACAATATGAAAACTGCATGTATTTACCACTTGTGTAAGTGTTAGAAACAAAGTACATTACTATTTATTGTGAACATCATCGTGTTAGGTCCGTACCATTCGGTAAATAAAGTGAATAAGGCAACTCGCTTTTCCTAAGCGTGCATACACAGTAAGTAGACATGGGCTTGGCATGTATTTGTTTCATTTCAAGTGAATTTATGCATTTCTGACTGATTAGAGCATATTTAAAGTTTCTTTTTTAATGTTTCTATCATTTTTGTAATTCCCTAATGAATGTAATACTGCAACTGTGTCGGAAGTTAGCAAACAAATTTGCGCTGCATTTAAAAGAAGAATCCAATTCCAAGTGAGCATTAGAATAGTTCATTGACCTGTCAATAGAAGTTGGGTACCCGATCAACAGGTTGCACCACGTTCCCACATACTCTCACCTTCAAACATGATTATCTAATTAACGGTGCATTTAATTGAAAAAACTTATTGGAATTTTTTGTTAATTCACATCCACTCTCTCACCTCCTTCAGTCTGGCAGTTTATTTCACTTCCACTCTGAATATACACACACGCACACACATCTTTATCTTGATGCAGCATTTGTCACATATTTCTCATTTTTGTTTTCTTGTGCAGGTATTGTATATGCCTTTGCTGATGCATCATTATATATATAGTGTGCAGTGTTCGAATCAGACTTTCTGACGAGGAGGGGACACTTAAGTTTGTGTTATATTGATAGCAATAATCATGATGACGATGACGACAACGATGATGATAAATACCAGTGGTTATAGCATTCATGTGTTATATACTTAAAGCATAGAAAGAGCTGCAGCAGTGATGATGATGGCTGCAGTGGTAGTGGCAGCGATAGTCGTAATGGTGACAGTACTAGTAATAGTGCTACAGGTTTTATCTGAGAAGCTGTAATATTAATATTACTTGAAGCTGTAGCCTGGAATACATCATTATTACTTCCTGTAACTTTTCGCTTTCTTGTCACAAATTTATCCATGCTGACGAACAATAGAACAAAGAGTTGCAAAAAACTGAACTAAATATTGCAAGCTGCAGTCGTCATTGCTGGAATTGTGACCCTGAATGCCCATCCAACTAATAAACCTGAGAATTGTTTATTGTTTAGCTTACTTGTGATATGATGCTTTTCCTTACTCACAGCTTGCACTCATACTATGTACAGTCTGCATCAAAAGTGTTCCATGTCTTCTTGTATTTTCAAAGAGCAGTAACAGTAAATAAAGACGTGGACAAATTATTAGACGTCTGATTGATGCAGGTTTTTGTTAATTTTTTACTTAATAACACTTTAGGAGAACATGTAGCCTCACTATAATTTGCGATAATATTCTGCAATGGTTTTTAATTACCTTGCATCCACTTATTTTGAAATTTCACAGTTTGATGTTGGTAATCCTGGCTGTTTATCAGTGACTTGCAACAAGACTGAAAATTAAGGTACGCTGAAAAACAGCCTGGAAACAGTCCTGATTTAAATCCCATTGAGAATCTTTGGGCAATTATTAAGAAAAGACTAAAGAAAATTAACATTACAACAAAAGTGGGGCTGATAGAGTCACTGATTCATATTTGGCACAGATACCCTGAAATTCGGGAATCTTGCAAAACCCTTGTACACAGTATGCCAAAAAGGATTCAAGCTGTTATCAAGGCAAAAGGAATGCATACTAAGTACTAACACAAACAATGTTGTCATATGTAGCAATATAATTACTGTAAGACAGCTTAAAAGTAAATAAATACCTATACAAAGCCAAAAATTCTCTTTAGTCTAATAATTTGTCCACATCTGTACTTACAGTAAAAAGAAAAAAAAATACTTCCTTAGCAGGGAAGGAATTGTTTGACAAGCTGGAAAAATTAATTTAATGAGTGGGGAAATCCCCTCCCCCACAGCAATTTGAACCCTGGTAGTGTGGTATATCTGTATTCAGTCATTTTAACAAAATACTGTTTTGGAGTGGTACTTTGAGATTTTAAGTGTCTGTCCATGCTCTGGTGTACAGTTCCATTTGGATTCCTTCTTTAAAAATTCTCTTAGTGCACAGTGTGCAATTTTTACAATCTAGGTAGACAAAAATAAATTTACGACCTCTTTAGAGTGACAGATTTGAGTCACATAATTTGTTTGTTACAGATTTGTATATTATGGGTGTAGTGAGGTATGCAGTTTATTGTTGAGACAGAAATGGGAGCTATTAGAACAGGGTAAACATAGTGTAATCTCTCACAACCTCGTTCTTCATTGCAGAAAGTGCAAATTGTATCAAGGTGAATAAGTGACCCTGAATGCATGCAGATTTTTGCTTTTTAGCATTGAATCTGTTCCATTCAGTAAGACAAGCATTTATTGTTTCTTTCCATTGACATCCACTTGACAGGTGCTAAAACTATATGATGCATATAAATACCTTTTTTAAGTTTTTCCAAAATGTAAGAAGAGTTTTAGTAAAGAGGGGCACACGGAACCGTATATTAAGTGATTATTTCTGTATCAATCATTGTTTGGTTAGCTGCGCACACTTGCACACTTATTGAAAATACATTAATTTCAGTGGTGCAGCCCATGGTAACTCAGTGATGACTTTACAATGTCTGGCTGGAAACAGCAAAGAGGCACAGAATGAAGAAATTCTTATTGACACTATTAGTGTTTAAGGCCTAGAAAATTGTCCACAATGCAACAAAATTGTTATTAAAAGTACAGCCATGGAAAAAAAGATTAAGTGTCACTTAGGCCTCACAGAAGTATACGAACCAGAGCATGGTTCACACATGGCACATGCACTATGCTACAAAGCAGGCATGTACACAGCGAGATAAGATGCAGTTTATTACTTCATAACATAAAATAGGAACCAGGGTACAATGAAAAGAACCATTCTTCGCCAACATGCACAGAAATGCTCACAAAACACATAAGCCAAACCCTGAGGGTTAAACTCTCCGTCAAGAGTTCTCTATATACGGGAAGAGGTTCCCGTGGTAGAAATGGCTTAGTGCCAACGTTCTGCACTTGAAACTCAGAATTCTATGTGGGATGGAGTTTCAAGTCCACGGACCCAGGTAGCTTTTTTTATTTCTATTTTGTATTAACACCTTATATATCGATGTAAATTACATTCTGTGAATCAATTCTGTGAATCAGTATGTGAAATCTTTATCTGCTGTTCTCGCAAGCTAGAAAATAAAGAAAAATACAGCAATCTGATCTCCAGTAGCTTTTAAACATAAAATGCTAATAAAACAAGAAACAAGTTCTAATACTTAGTGTGGTGTGCATTATTTGCTATCACTACCCTCAATCTTCGGGGCATGGAATCCACCAATGTTTTAAAATAATTAGCCTCTTCTGCTAGTGACTCCCAAGTGTCCATAATGGCACACCAAAGTTGTGTAGCATTATTCAATCTGGGACCTCAAGAGAGCCTCTGCTTTACTTTCGCCCAAACATGTTCAATTGGGTTGAGAGCTGCTGATTTCGGAGGCCGCGGTATCTGTTCTAAGATATCCCTCTGCTCCGAAAACCACTTTTGAACCTTGCTTGCCTTGTGGAAAGAATGATTATTCTGCTGGAATGTAATAATTCCTTCAGAATAATGCTCTCAGGCAGATGGGAGTAGAATATGTTCTAAAATTTCAGAATAGGTTCCTCTGCTGCTTTTCATGAACATGTTCCGAATAGCCCTGTGAAACCAGGGTGAGAACGTTTATCAACAGCATCTGCCATTGCTAAAGTATAAGTGAATGCATCACTGTAGGCTACGTAGTAATTGAGGACCTCTTTTGGTGCTGAATAGAACTAAACATAAGAGTGTGACTGACACAGAAAGAAGCACAATTATACAAGAATCGAGCTAGTCACCAGTAGTTGAAAGAGTTAATTATTACATAGATACCTACATACATATATTTGCATATATCTAATACTCAATTCATAACTAATATTGCGTAAAATCTATATTACTTTAAATTAAAAATACAAAGTAGAACATGAAGAGGAAACAAAATAAAAGGAGGGAAAAAAGTATATTCTGTTGCTGAGGTTTGAACGTAAGTTCACCAGTTCTCAAAGCGCCTGTGTTACCTCTGAGCTGTATTTTCTTGGGGCTCGTAGTGTCTATTGGCACATCCATATATATGCCGACCATGTTTTTTTATAGTAACCTGACCAATTTATCATATTCAGGGTACTTCATGTCTTATGTAACATATCATTGGTTGCTTCGGTTGATTGGATATTGCTGCTCCTCCTATATGTAGAACTACCAATGTGCATAGCATCAGGCAGAAACACGTTTGGTTTTTTTTTAACAAATTGGCTAATGAAGAATGGGAAGTATGGCACTAGTTCTTGCACCACCCCTCTTTCTTTATCAGGAACCAATACAAATGCAGACACAATTCAAGAGACAGCCTATATATATGTTCGACAGACGATAACATATGCCGCTGAGACTATTAGCTTGGTTTAACTGCACATTGAAAATACCAACCAGTGTAAATTGCACTGCGATACAAAGTGGGACTTAGAAATTTTCTCCTTTCAGAGTGTGCTCAATAATTTTTTCCATGGCTGTACAATTAAAGACTTTTTGTTAAGCATTCAATCGCTGCTGGTCAAAATGTAACAGGCATTGCAGTAGATTCTTGCAAAGATATTCACAGTGGCTTGATAATGAGCTTACATTTCCTGAAGCAATATATAATGATATAAGTGCCACTTCAGCAGCTGGTAAAGGTGGACCAAGCAAGTCATTCAGTAACAGCAGTGCTAACAGCAAAACGAGGAAAGTCCAGGAATTGCTGTTGAAGTCCCAAAGAGCAGTGTAGCAAACTGCCTGGTAGTGGCATAAGCAATGATGGAAAAACAGCAAAGAGATTCTTCCGAAATGCCAATCAGAGTGCTTCAATCACAGGAATATGTGAAGATCTAATTCAGAGATTTGATGTTACTTTAGAAACAGTAGCAAGCGGGTAAGAAGCACAGAATAAAGACCTACGAAAATACCAGGAAGGAACTCTCAAATTGCTACAAATAAAGATTTGTTATCCATGGTGCTTGTTTCATCTGATCCACTCATTTCAATGCCAGAATTTCATCATGGATGCTCTATTCAAACAATCTGATTAAAGCTTTTGATGAAATAGCAAATCTCCTGAGGATTATCGTCACAATCTCTATGACTAAGGGCACAACCGGAGCGTTGCTTCTCTTCACCAAAGCAGATCAAGTGCTTCCTAAGGAACACCATGAAGCAGGACCAACTGCTCTCTGTAGAAAAGAATCTTGTTTCGAGCATCAAAGACTTCAACACCAAGGTCATCAACATGTTTGCCGGCATGAAAAATCCTCAGGCCAATATACTACTACTATCAGAAACAGGTGAGTAGATTTACATTACCACTGTATGAGCATGCAGCACGCTATCAGTTAAATCCACGAGCTGCCACTGATTATTGTTGTTGTTGTTATTATTATTGCTGTTCTTGTTGTTGTTGCTGATGCTGTTATTGTTATTATTGTTATTGTTATTATTATTATTACTATTATTATTATTATTATTATTATTATTATTATTATTATTATTATTATTATTAATGATTAACACATTTGGATATAACAAAATGATTGATACATTAAAAACTTGCTTTACAAATAATCAAAATATGCAAGGTGTTGGGGATATGAGTGTGCAGACTTCAACAATAACTTCTTAATGTCAAACTGAAACAAAACTTTGTCTACCATTTTCCTCTATAATGCATGGTTGCATAAATAAATGGTCGAATGTTTGTTTACAATATGCCACCACTCCTTTATCATTTACTTGTGCAATTAGCATATAGGGGTAGAGCTTCCATGAGTTATTCATGTAATTTTCATTTGTTGCTAAAATGAATCCTATAACCACAAAATTATATTAAATAATTGGTCTCCAGCATGTCTATTAGAATAAATTTGTGGATATATACTTGCCACATTGGCATGTAATTTGATATTGAAGACAATTAGCAATAATAGAAACTGATTTTTAGAGAGCACCATATTTTCATGTTTTGCCCATCACATTGCTCTGTCACAACCCCCAGAATGTCTGGAGGATCACACCAGTCGGTTTACGGGTCTCACCGACCTGACTGGGAGAGATATCGAAATAAATTCACTGACCATATCCTCCGATTACCAATTAGAGGACGTATTACATACCATGACAGGTCAGCATGTCAAGGGCTAAGAGGTCATAGAGAAATGGAAAGGCTGGAAAAATAAAGGCTCCCTGGCTCTCTGGAACCCTAAAAAGAATCACTTTAATAAGAGGTAGAACTGGAACTTAAAAATTCAATGCCACAACTGGGATTTGAACCACAGACCTTCCGCTTGCCGGGCGGACGCTCTAACCACTGAGCTATTGTGACAAACTGCCAGAATGACATTAAATTCTCAAGCCAGTTCGTATTTCTCCTGGTAAACCACAAAGGCAGTCTCACATCAGAAACAATTACCCCAATGGTGACTTACTATTGTAAGTACTTTATATCCCAGGATTAAATAACCTTCACATGGTAATTATTATTTATTTATGCCAACAAACTTACTGTTGGTGTTTTTAAACACACAAGCCGTGTGTGGGCAAAGTTTAAGAGGTAGAACTGGAACTTAAAAATTCAATGCCACAACTGGGATTTGAACCACAGACCTTCCGCTTGCCGGGCAGTTTGTCACAATAGCTCAGTGGTTAGAGCATCTGCCCGGCAAGCGGAAGGTCTGTGGTTCAAATCCCAGTTGTGGCATTGAATTTTTAAGTTCCAGTTCTACCTCTTAAACTTTGCCCACACACGGCTTGTGTGTTTAAAAACACCAACAGTAAGTTTGTTGGCATAAATAAATAATAATTACCATGTGAAGGTTATTTAATCCTGGGATATAAAGTACTTACAATAGTAAGTCACCATTGGGGTAATTGTTTCTGATGTGAGACTGCCTTTGTGGTTTACCAGGAGAAATATGAACTGGCTTGAGAATTTAATGTCATTCTAGCAGTTTGTCACAATAGCTCAGTGGTTAGAGCGTCCGCCCAGCAAGCGGAAGGTGTGTGGTTCAAATCCCAGTTGTGGCATTGAATTTTTAAGTTCCAGTTCTACCTCTTAAACTTTGCCCACACACGGCTTGTGTGTTTAAAAACACCAACAGTAAGTTTGTTGGCATAAATAAATAATAATCACTTTAATAATTTCTTAGAAAAAATGGATCATACGATAGATGGTAACAAAACCCATAAGTTCATAAAAAATATCAAGGACAGGAAAGAAAAAAATAGCACACCTATCATACACAACAATAAAATATTTACAAATGATGCAGTCATAGCCAAAACATTCAATAAATAATATGCTAATTCACATAAAGTAACAAGAAATAATAAAAACGAATGTAAACAATCTAAAAAAGATTTTAAACAAGAAAGAGAATGTGATCCTAACACTCAACACTATCTTTTTTCAAAATTTTAATATGCAAGAACTGGACATTGCAAATAATAATCTAAAAAACAAAAAGTCTCCTGGACCAAATCACATACATCCAGAGTTAATTAAAAACCTTGGAAAAACAGCAAAACAACAGCTACTAAAACTCTACAATCTATCCTGGAAAGCCACTGCACCTGCCGAATGGCAAAAAGCAATAATTGTCCCACTCTTGAAGAAAGATGAAACAGCATCAGAAATAAAAAATTATAGACCAACAGCTCTTACTAGTATAATAGCAAAAGTGATGGAAAGAATGGTGTCAAATAGGCTAAATTGGTTTCTAGAATCACAAAATTTAATTTCCCCATATCAAGCTGGATGCAGAGAGCTCCACTCCACAAATGAATAAATCTTACTTCTCAGTCAAGAAATCAAAGACTCCTTCAATAGAAAAGAAGATAATGTGTCAGTTTTTATTGATTTCCAAAGTGCATATGATTCTATATGCACAACAAAACTACTAAAGAAAGTAAAAATAATAGGGATACAGGGTCCAATGTTTTCATGGCTATGTCATTTCCTAACTCAACGCTTTATTGCTACCAAATATAGAAGGAATATATCCAAATATAAACAAGTACACTGTGGCTTATCACAAGGCGCAGTGCTTAGCACTACACTTTTTAATATATTTACACAACAAATACAAGAATCAGGTGTGAAGTGTGCACTATTTGCTGATGACTTAGTAATGTGGACTTCAAAGCCAAAAAGCAAAAGTACAGAACTAGAAAAAAAACCTCCAACAATCCTTAATTAACCTACAAAAATGGACCAAAGAAAATTTAATGACTATTAATGCAACAAAATCAAACTACCAAATCTTTTCACTAAGGAAAAAAACCACTAAAAATAAAACTAAATTTTGAGGGTCAATAATTACCAGAAACAAAGGAAGCAAAGTATTTGGGAGTTATATATGATACCAAACTTACATGGGCCAAACAAATAGAAAATGTAATACAGAGAGCAGAAAGGCAACTTTCACTGTTAAAACAACAGGAATGAAGTGGGCATGTTCCAGAGCAACTCTTAACATGACATGCAATAAATATATATATATATATATAGCCATTATTTACTTACTGCAGTGAAGTTCTTATAACAGCAAATACAAAAAAAATTCAAATCTTTCAAAACCAAAGTATGAGACTAATTTCAGGTGCTATCAAAACCACACCAATACCAGCTATGGAAATACTAACCAATACCCCACTGAATATGAAATAGAAAAAGCAGCTCTTATTCAACACGAAAAGTTGATTAGACTCCCATTCAATACATGGAACAAGAGAAATTTTACACATACACTAAAGACTCAGGAGAGCTTTCTTTCCAAAATTCAAGACATCAAGAATAAGAATAATGTAGACCTTCCTAATTCAAAGGAAAACTTCATATATAAAGTCAACTTGGCACAAACATTAGACATCACATATTATTTACACCTGATAGAAGAAGTTAAGAAAAGTAATGCTCTAACTAGTGTTCTAAAATTATTGGCATTAGAGACAATCCATACTTGATTTCCGGAACACGAATGGCTCCATATTTATACTGATGGATCACTGATATCAAACCGAGATGGAGCAGGGGCTGGAGTCACGTGTCACCCCTTTTCCTATTACAAATCTTTAAGTTATGGAACTACAAACTTTGATGGAGAAATTGAAGCAATTCGAATGGCCCTACAAAATCTTTTGTATAGAATTTCACATTTTCATCAAGCAGTTCTCTCAGATTCCAGGGCGGCAATTATAGCAATTACTTCCAAGTTGTCACCAAAAAACCAAACAATTATAGAATGTTGGAAAATCCTTACCCATCTAACAGCACTTCAAAAACACCTAGTCTTCCAATGGATACCAGCTCACTGTGGACTGAGTGGTAGTGATGAGAAAGCTGATTTTCTTGCAAAAAAGGGTACCAGCAGTGTACAAAAATCTATAGTTAATCTACCATTTTATGCAGCTAAAAGATTAGTCAACTCTAAATACAAAAAAATTATTGAAAAATGTTACTATGAAAAATCAAAGAATAAAAGATGGGAACTATCAAACATTCAAACAGTAATTCCTGAGTGTCCTCGAAAAACAGCAGTTGTAACCTTCGGGTTGATTACAGGACATGATTGTCTGGCAAAACATTTAAACAGAATTGGGATATACTCTTCACCACTCTGTCCTCTATGTGATCTGCAAGAGGAAATGGACCAAGACTACCATCAATATACCCAGCACTTCTAGCGCCCCATCTATCAGTGAAAAATATTGGAGAGCAAGAGGATTCGTGATTTCACTGTCAGAAATCCAGCATTAGCTAACAACATTGGCATAAGTGTACAACAGAAGGTCAGGAATGAAAAACATCTGCCTAAATACTCCTTGGAAAGCTTGAAAGAAAACCATCCCTTTCCTTGTTATTTGCAGTAGCTGATAAACACACAACACATGGTGAAACCAGGTTTTGAGGCTGGTCAAGTTTGGATTTTAACCCATCATATGTGTGAATGCAGGCATAGCAGCAGAAGTCACAATAGCAAACAAAACAGTCACCACTTCAGGCCTACTCTGTTGCCAGACTGCAGATAATATATTGGATAATGTTCAATTACCTCCTTTACCTTTCATGATATACAAATTTGTTATTGAACTTTTTAATTTTTCATATTTGAATCTCCCATCACGTGAAATCTGTGCACTCATACCCTAACATCCTGTGTAGTGGGTATTTTCTCACTGACTCATATAAACCATTACATGTTCATTGTATTACAATTTTCTTGAATTCCATTCTTAAATATGTCTTTTATATTGATTTGTTCAAATATAATTTCTTCAGTTTTTACACTTAAGTCAGCTGCTAACTGTCCATGTTTATCATTTATCTCAGTAGCGAGCTACTCCTGTTTTCTAGATAGTTCTCTGGCAATTTCTAGCTGTTTTTTTTTTTTCTTTATGTCCCCAGCAATTTTCCAGCTGATCACTGGCCAATTTACTTTGCTTTCAGTGATCTTCTTTGCTATGTCTACCTGCGGTTTACTAATATCTGTAATATCCTTGGCTAACTTACCTATTTTCTGTAATTTTCAGTTTCATCTGTCTCAACAAAATAATAATTTTCAGATGTTCCTGACCAACATTACCCTGTTTAGCTCTATCTTGTTTCTCTGTATTCTCAGTTAAATTCATTTCTGGTTCTATTTCTCTACTTGTTTTCTTTGATTCACTTTCTACTAACCTATCACTTCTCGGATACATGCAATATATTAAGTTTAACTATTAATTTTCTACAGAACATGCAAAATTTTAAATTGTGACTGCTTGAAAGTTTTTCATCTTTGTACTTCTGTTATGAATTCATAGATATCACAGATGTGTTCTTTCTTCTAATCTGTTTGTTGTGGTCCTTTGGTTCTGTTGTAGGTCCCTTGATGCCATGGTGATCCCTTGGCTTTGGATGATCTAGATGTTCTTGAAGTTCTGGACATTCTAACAGGATTTTTTTAATGGTTTTGTGATTATTTTGTTTATTTTATCTGTTTCTTCAAATCCTATTTGCGCTCCCCTATTTGGACACCATAATTATAATGTAGGTAGTATTTGGATAGGGTACATTTGTTTATTTAGCCACAGGTTCTATACCCATTCATGTCATGATTGTTTTATACTTATTACTGGGTTACCTAGTTAGCTTGTGAGCACGAGGCTCAAGACACCGAGTTTGGTGTCAGGGTTTAGCTACTTGAATAATAACTCAAGTTTTAAAGTTTTCCATCCTTTAACAGTGCTAATAAAATTCAAACTTCTTTATTTTTCTAGAAACATATGTACATGCTTCTACATTATTTGTGAAATAATTGTTCAAGTTGTTTACACAACAATCAACTGTAATCATAACTCTTAGTGTCTTTTTTTAAAGAACTACTTATTCTTTCTTTACAATTAAGTTAGCTTTACATATTCCTTTAATATGAGCTGTACCAATATCGCTTAAGGTTTTCTTGTGCCAAATCAATACTGTCAATAATTTCCCTAATAACAAGATCTCAAGAAGTAATGGAAATTTTTTTACACATTTCTTGTCAAATACTATTTGTGATTAGATGCAAATTTTTGACACTTTATTCTTGATGTAATTGCTTCAAATGTTAATGGATTATTAACCATTATTTAGCTTATTATAAATACTAATCAATTATGTGTGGGAGTAATTATTTTCTTTGTGATCAGTAAATACTCAAGTACTTCTCTATGCTATGTAAATATGTCAACTCAATGCAACTATTCAGGTAGAGGATAAATAAATTACAGGGAGCCAATTTCCCATAATCGTTTCCCTATTACACACATTTCTTTCATCTCAAACATTTTTAAAACAAATTTCCATATTTTTGCAAGACTCTTCTATGTCTTATGTGTCTTGTTTTTTCTGCATTGTTTTTCATGTCCTGAGGGAAAACAACTTCAGTCACCCAACAGCTGAAGGATGAGATCAAATGATCTTGAAAACGTTTCAGTTTTTCAATGTTTTGTGAAGGTGAGTGTAAACAAATTACTCAAATGAGTCAAAACGTTGAACTCAAACGTGAAGAATACTTCATTGTTAATAGTGCTTCTGTTCTTAATATTTATGTAAAATATTAATATTGGGAAGATTAGTATCAAAGCAAATTATTTTTAGTACTGAAATCACTTATAATGACAAGTATATAGAAAGTATTACACTCCAAAAGATGCTTTGAGTGAGAAGTCTTTCTGGAAAAGAACCTGAATGGCAAAATATGACAAAATAATTCTTTTTCTACATTTAACAAAACTACGGCCATGCCGTAGCTGAGTGGCTAGACCATTCGCTTCTCACCAAAGCGGTCTGGGTTCGATCCCAGGCAACAGCACGTGGGATTTGTGGTGGACGAAGCAGCACTGGAACAGGTTTCCTCCGGGTTCTCCGGTTTCCCCCGCCATCTCATTCCGCCGGTGTTCCATCGTCATTCCATATATCATCAGTGTCACCGCCTGCGGTGCCGTAGTAGTAAAAGCAGGCGTTAAACACACACACAAAATGTAAATAAATAAAAAAAAATTAAAGCAAAATTATGATGCAAGGCAAATTTACCAGAGACTCATACCACAAATCACATAGTCTGCAGAAATTGTATTCATCAAGGAGTACTCATTCCAAAGTAATAAAAGAAGTTGTTAATTTCCAAAGTGGAAAACAATTCTTATCATTTAGCAACTTGACTTCCAAACCAACTGACATGAAGAACCTTGAGGTACAACTTAATAATTATAACACTGCCAATGTTGCAGTATTCCCAAAAAAGAGAAGAGAAGAAAAAGAGGGAGAGAGAGAGAAAAGGAAATGCAAGAACACTTGCAGCTTAAACAGCTTTTAACCAATGAGAGAGATGGGAATATGGAGCATCAATTGTGAGTGAAAATCAAGACAAAAGGCAGAGGAAAGACAATGAATGGTTGGTAACCAAGAAAAATAAATAAGGAACCTTTTTTCTGTACAGTTACGATATAGATGCCAAGCTGGCAAGACATAATTTTTCACAAGTAATAGCTTGTATGCAATGTGCCAATCGGAAATGAGTTGGTAATCTGCAATCTTAAAAAGGAATATTAAACTACACAATAGAGGTCGTGTAGTGAAAGAAACAACAGATATTTATAGTTACAAGTAACACCACTTTGAGCTTCATGTAAAAGCCATGTAGGAAAGAAAAAAAAAAAAACATCAAGACGACATTCGAACAGTATGTTTGTTGGCATAAATAAATAATAATTCAGAACACAGATTTAAAAAGGTATAACGATTTGTAAACATAGGCTATCCCAATATAAATAAAATTAATTTTGGGGAATCCAATATTTTTATTGGAATAACATTAGCCCTCGCCATCTTTATCTGTTATATGCTAAATATGACCCTAATTTAAAGAGCTCATCACCAACAACCAATAAAAAACTGTATAACAATTAAATAAGGAAATTGAAGCTATTAACAATGAAGCAACAAGATTCTAAAGTAAGAACAAATTAGAAACTAAAAACTTCACTTATCTCAGTAATACTGCAATATTACTTCTTTGAACTTGCAATATTACTAAGATAAGTGAAGTTTTTAGTTTCTAATTTGTTCTTGCTTTAGAATGTATAACAATTAATTATAAATTAATAACATAAATGAAATACTCACAGTAATCCATGTCATTCTCCTTCCTATGTTTCATATTCCTTAAATATTTTTGTCTCCGTAGCAAAATATCATCTCTGTCCATTATCACATTAACACTGTTTCTCTATAAATTCTGAGAGCCCATATCAATTAACAGCTACAAAAAGTGGATCTAGCACATCTGAGTCATTATTTACCACATTTGAAACTTTATTTACTGTCGGAAGCTTCATTGTAAGAAAAAAATAATGCATGCATCTTAAGTCAAATTGCACATTTAACAAAATCATCAATGTTTCATATGGCTAGTTTTTGCCAGATTCTTTTCTTCCCTAGTGCTCTTATATTCCAAGGTTAGTTTTACTACATCATTCATTAACACTCCTAGAATAATGAAGACGATGGTCTTACAAACGCACCCAGATAAAAAGTAAGTTAAGGGAAACTAAAAGTGTCTATGAGTCGAGTCAAATACTTTTACAAGTCACAGTGTTATGAGTTTCCTTCTTAACTTGTTAAATAAGTTCCTCTCAGAGATACCATTTAGAGACCTATTTTCTTTTATATGACGTCAAGGAAAGCAGTGCACTGGTAACCAACCAATGAACATGAATGGAAACATGTGGTAATGTTTACATCTAGTCCAGTTCTTAAGGCGACCAGTGGTGTGGTATATTTGGGATACCACAGTTTCTGGTCTAGTTGAGGAGGTGTGAGTTGGGAAGGCGTGGGTGTTCTTGGTTGCTCCAGCTTTTTACGTAGGTTTTCCTCCTTACAACTGTATTAAAAGGTGTGGTTTTTGGTAGGTACGAGAGCTTTATCTCAGGGTTGCCCAGCTGAGGAATGTCCATGTGAGGAATTAAAGTCATGTCGCCTTCTTTCTTTGTAATGAATACATTACATTCACCTATGCCACACTTCCGACACACAAGATCTGAAATATGCTTGATTAGCGTTGTTTGCGTGACGAATACCTCTGTCGTCAACTTGGGTTATTTGTGCTCCGCACACTATCTCGAAACTTTAGACTCACATGTCTATCTCTCACCATGAAGAACAAGTAAGTGCCTCCTCTATCTCTTGGCAGCTTCTTACTTGGCTGCAGTCTTTTTGCTTGGCCAAAATCACCTTGCAATTAAGCACACATGCCTAAGCATCACTGTCTTGGGTTTTTCAGCCCTATTGTTCCCTTTCTTTCAGGGGTGGTTGTCCTTCCTGTTACACCATTACCTGCCTGAGGTCATCCCTGTACCCTCATTCTGCCTGTGAATGACCAGTCAAGTTAGACGGTAAAGCCTATATTCAGTTTTCAATGCTATATAAATTATTATGTGCATGGGTTTCAATTGACAGGTGCAGGTTTCAGCTTCACCAGAGAATAGTAATTTATAAAATGAAACTATAATAAGCAATATGTCCTAAGTATGTCAGAAAGACTTGGACTTTTCAATGGTGAAAGGATTATCAAAACTGGTTGAATGGTCCTTGAGATTACCCTACGTACACAAACCTACATAAAATGTTTTCTCTCTTTATAATATTAATGTAGATTACTATCAAGAACTTATAACTATGTTGGTATAACTTACCTGTAATCCTGAGAAGAGTGTTTTGAGTGTCTCTGTTACTTCAGTTACATTGTAGTTCTTGAGATCCTTAGGAATGGGAATTGTATATTGCATTGGAGGCTTCTCTTTTTTTGGTTTCACATTCTGTGTTAGTGTCTCAAGTTTCTTGACTGCTGGATCAAAGCTCCAAGCCAATCCCCAACGTGTTGTGCGCCCTTGACAAAATGTCGTTTCTGCAGAGTTCTTAGCACCAAGTTTCTTCAACTCTTCTTTTAAAGGAGCTACATGTGACTTATGGCCAACCATTGTGGTATATATTCTGCAAAAGAAGCAACTTAAGAATTAGATGTTAACTCCGTCATTATGGATGAAAGTACACCCTGGAGAATTAAATGCATATTGTAATGATGAGAAATAGTGGATTTTCAGATATGGGTTCTTAACCAAAATTTTAATTAGTTGACGTCAATTACATAAAAGCTCATAGTTACAATCCAAGAAAAAACAAACAGGCAATCCTCAATAGCTTAACATATTGATTGGTGAACATCCCCCTTTCCAACAGAAGAATACAAAACAGAATATTGCAAAATAATTGAAATAGCACAAAAAAGGCTTCCCCAAATCATTAGTAAACAAAAAAGTTACTAAAAGAAACTACAACACTAGCAGCAGCAGAAACAGAAATAACATTTAAAAAATTCACATTCAATCCTTGGGTCTTTGAAAAATTCAAAAAAGTTTTCAAAAAAGAGAACATTCAGCTAGCACCAGTGAACCACTACTCTATAAAAAGTCTACTGAATTCGAACAGTGCGTGACTAACAAAGTTTATATACGAAAAACCAAAAGAAATTTAGAATTAAGATACAAGGAACACTTTAGAAACGTAAAAAACAAACAGTTGGAAAAATCAGCACTTGCCACTCACTTTTGGACAAAAAACCACAACATAAAGTCAGAACCAAAACTCCTGAAACATGTAACAGGAAAACAACAGCTGTCCACGCTGGAACAATTATTCATTTTGAAAAATAGAAACAGAGTATTCAATTTCGACATCCCCAAGAAGGATATCTTCAGCAAGTTCCTTGAACCACCACCAGAGGAGACCTCAGAGGAAACATCACCATCCACACCAGGGAAAACCAGTCCATGTCCAGTTGATAATGGAGAAAAGTCAGCCTCCGAAACATCTTCTGGTAAATTATAAGTAAGTGTTGTGTGGTGTTATTAGTCAACTCACCTTTATGGTTTAAAACACTTTCAAATGTTCTCATTGAAAGATTGCTGTATGAGCTGTTACAAAGTCTTGTCGAAAAAAGGCAAAATCACACTCCCTGTCTGTTAATTCTCTAAAAGAAGGCGAAAAACTGTATTCATGTATGCACAGGCACTAACTGTTGACTCGAAAAAGATTGGCCCTATAACTCTGAACTTAATATTGTTCATGAAGTACCCTTTCATGATGAAAAAATTGGTGTGTGGTGCGCCATTAGTGGAGAAAGATTTCTCAGAGCTCCAATAAGCGATTTCTATCTCTGGGGTACATAAAACAAAGTGTACAAGACAAACCCACACGCCCTGGAAGAATTAAAACAAAATATTGGTTAGGAATTTGCCAGCATTTCAAACGTGAACTACGGTGAGTGATGGATTGTTTCCTAAAGAAGTGCCAAAAATGTATGGAAAATGGTGGTGGCCAGTTTCAACATATCCTTTGATAAATTTGGCAAGTGAAGCCTTTAAAAATAGTTTTAAAAATGTTGTATAGTCTCATCCATGCCTTTCTGTGACAGTGGCAGATGGCAACGAGCACAGAGGATGCCTACAGGCAAAACACCACGCAGCCCATTTGGAGCTTTCTTGCTCTCCCTGTATACTCAGTTGCTGCACTGAAATCTCTGAAAATGTTTTCAAAAATATCCATAATTAAATCACTCTTTATTTACACTGATACAGGGTGTCAGGCATTTAAATAAGTGGCAAAATTGTGTTAATTGCAGTGATTATGACCCTGGAAATTGAATAGTAAAGCCATTAACGGCCACCTGATTGTTGACAATTCTGTAATATTGTATTATCACGTACTTCACAATGCAGTCCTCAGTGCAAACTTTCTCTAAAGAACAAAAATACTAGAAATTTAAAAAGAATATTAAAAAATGTATAATTTGGGGTTGTTTATAATTATGAGATAGATTTCTTAGGCCTCTTCCATGAATAAAATGTAAATTGTTACATAGTAAATGGTTATTACTATCAAATGAAAGTTGCTTTCAAGTAGAAATTCCAAGCATAAAACTTACCATCAGCATCACAGCATTCTGTATACAATGAGTTAACACTGAAAATGGAAATGAGAGCATGCCTAATGCTGAACATAAGAGAGGTTAATATCCTACAATAAAATAAAACAGCTAATTTTAGCAAAAACTACATACATATTTTTATACATAGGGCATGATTTGAGGGTCTATTACTGTTCTTTTTGGCTGTCGGTCAACTACTAGTGATTCTCCGCTCTTCTTATTCACTGGATGTTTATAACACCATTTGGTGTGAGGGCAGCTGAATTTAGAGATTAAACTATCATCTGCTAGAATTACAAAGTTCATAATTCAATGCTCAAAATTTTTTATATACATTCCCTTCCCATAAACTGGATTGTTTGAGGTTGTACACTGATTTTAGCAGCTGGACTTTCTATTCTATACTGTGATTTTTTTCCCAGAAATGATTGGCTATGGCTCATTTATCTGTTTGTATCAGATATTTCTGAGAAACATACCTAACAGACTAAAAGAACACTTCAGAAATATCACATATTTGCCTTTCATAATTTACAACCATATTTCTTTAAGACATTTTTCAATGTGATCTTAAGTTACAGAAAAGAAAAAAAAAAAATGTGTCGTTTATAATTTTTGTTGAAGTGATTAAAGAAATTATTATTTATTTATGCCAACAAGCTTACTGTTGGTGTTTTTAAACACACAAGCCATGTGTGGGCAATGTTTGAGAGGTAGAATCAAAACTGAAAAATTCAATTCCCAGCTGTAGCATTGAATTTTTCAATTCCAATTCTGCCGTTCAAATGATTAAAGAAATGTTAATGAGTTTTGTGAATTGCAGATCTCATTGATTTAGATGAAACATAATCTTACATGCACAGGTCTATAACTAATGAAGCATTCATGTATGGTAGAGTCTGTGAAATGGAACAGAAAAACATTTGAAATTAAGAAATGCAGCACTGTTATTGACTGCTCTAGTCAGTTTCCAGACCTGGGTAAAACGAAACTTTTCATGTTACTATTTATAAGCATCCCCATTTCAGAGTACAGCAACACGTCGTTTATCCGGCCCTCATTTATCCAGATCTCCATATTATTCAGATGATTCATAGATTTTTTTAAAATCTAATGTTCACGTTAGATAATAAATTTAACTATGATAGCAAAAACGTAACTATAAGCATGTACACCAAATATTCGCTTTTTAGTTTGGTTTACTGTACAGTTCCTGCAATTGTATAATAAATTATGGTAATACATACTATACTGTAAAATGCTATCTGTTGAGTTTAAGAAACATTTAGTAGTGTCACATGGTGCTGATGCGGTATGTCTCACCAGCTATAAATAGTGCTGTAAGAAAGTGATGACTTTGATTGCCACTCATCACTACTCCTCCCTCAAACTCCCGAGTTTTCCTACTGTTTTCAAACAGCACATGTCATTGAGTTTATCAGGTGAGTTTCAACCAGACTGTTTTCA
Source organism: Tenodera sinensis (assembly GCA_030765045.1). Lineage (NCBI taxonomy): Eukaryota > Metazoa > Arthropoda > Insecta > Mantodea > Mantidae > Tenodera > Tenodera sinensis. The sequence goes on along the minus strand of CM060964.1, from coordinate 285,558,863 downwards.
TGTCTTATTCAAGTATTTGGGAGTATAATTCAGTGTACAAGTTTAAAATGACATCCAAGAGAAAGGTCATGGTTTCAATGGATAAAAAGTTGGATGCCATTAATCAAGTTGATAAAGAAGAAATATTAAAGAAAACAGCTGCTGAATTGGAAGTTGCTGACAAACATTATGCCGCATTTGGAGGGTCAGCCCGACACCACTCAGCTGAACTATTTATGATAAAGTGTTTGCGTGACCGTACTTTGTTGAAACGGTACACATGTTTAAAATAGAAGACTGTGGATCAATTCTTTATTAAGAAATAATGTAAATTTATGTGATTAAAATGTTTATATTTGTTAATGTCTTGTGCACAATACATACTATGTACTGTACATAATTTTGTTACAAGAATAGCTTTTTATTGTCATAAACAGCAAGTCTGCTTATTTAAGGATTTAAGAATTTTGCTATGCTTATTACCCATATAACCTGGAATATCCAGATTTTTAATTTTCCGCATTGAATTTGGTCCCAGTTAGTCCAGATAAACAAGGTTTTACTGTACTGTGAACCAAACACTTGTGTCTGTAATGAAAAATGAAGCTATTAACAGTGAAGCAATATAAATCAATACATATATTATAAATATTTAGAGACTAGGCATCACTTATCTCAGATTTAAGTTATAAATATATAGGTAGACTTCAGTCTCTAAATATTTATAATATATTTGTTGATGTGTGTCTTCACTTTCCTTTCTTGTTCTGGTTTTCATTTCCACTTAATTGTGAATCAACCTTTATTTTCTTGAAAGTTAGTTCATACACTTATGCCTTTTTGGGTTGAGTTTATAAGTTATACACCCAATACAACCCACAGCCATTTTTGTTACTGTCTGATCTCTATCTGCTAAACTGTCCATTATATGCTGCTCAATCTTCCGATTAGCTAATCTACTGAATTTTGTACTCTCAGGGGTGCATCAACTCAGGGAGCACAGCATCATAACGCAGTATCTATAGAGATGTACTGGGAAAGACCTGGAATATACCTAAATAAAGAAATTAATTCAATAACACATTTTAACAACAAGGTTGGTTCTCACAAAGCTACGAGCACTCTTACACACCTTCATGGCTCCATACTAAGAGAGGGTGATCACATCAAGTCAACTTGTAATATTCCTCTCAGCTCCACCACCCTACTTCCTGCCCCCAGTGTGTCAGTAAAGTTCTAGAAGTATCTCCCACTGCCAGGTCTAGGAGGTAGCCTTCCAGTCCAGAGTTACCAAACTTAAGACCAAAAGGCCAGTCCTACATCAGACACGCCAACCTACATCCCTATGTGCTCATCACAACATTCTCCCAGTGTGTGAATTTGTAGTAAATACTTTCAACATAATTTTCAGATAACTTTGAAACCTGTTGAATAATTTTAAACACTATTTATCTGACAGTCATAATTTAGCTCAAAAGTCTGAACCAGCTACCAAGTCTGCATAATCAGCAGAAATGTTGAAAAATTGGCTGTCTTACAAGAGCTGAGCATTTTACTTGCCTTAGTAACACTCTTTGCTGCCCAAGATGTTAAGTCTCCAAGCATTATTTTGAAACTGCTTATATCACTCTACATACCTCACTCTTCCTGAAAGTTCTTGGCTTTCACGCATCATCTGCTGGACAAAAGCAACTTCTCCACCTTCAACTACAACCTCTCCAGTGGATCCTGTCTTCACATTACGTGGAGGAGGCCTCTGATTGGATCTTGATTTACTACTACTATCCAATTCTTGCTCATTAGCAAAGAATGGTGGGTTGCACATGGAGAAATCATATGTTTCATTTCCATCTAGAACACCTCTCAAGATTACACCTTCTTGGGTTTGCTTCACTGTGAAAAAATAAGTTCTAAGTTGCTGCAACCTCAAAATTAAATACTAGCCAATGATATGGTGTGGAATAAATATTTTAGGGAGCAACATGAACAGATTTTTATTCTACAGAAAAAAATGTTGAAAAAAATATAGGTATGATCTCTTATAGTACATAAATTAAATCTGTAGTGAGGATCGTCCTGTAAAAAACAAAGCTGTAAGTCAGACACTGTAAACAAAAAGGCAACTAATTAAGGAAAAGGCAACTATTTAAAGAGATAGCCTTACAAAGAGTAAAATCTTGATTAACAAACTAGCTAATGAACTCAAAATATTAAATGGCACTACCTTTCATGAGATTCAAGATCTTAATAAGAAAGCATTGTATAAAACAGAGGAGTAGGAATGTATTAATATTGTACATAAATGGATGACACCTGGAATCTGTAAGTCTAGAAGCAAATATAGGTTATCTTCAACCTTAAGTAATTGCTCATGTTGTTTCCAATGCTACCCACATAGTCTACTATGACCTTAAGAGTAATTTTGTCCCATGAAGCAATGACAGGATCCATTTTTTTAGTTAAAGCAGTATTTCCAACTCTGTTCAGCTGAGTGCTAGTACTCATGTGTATGCAGTAACAATGCTAGGAGCCCAGCTGGCGGAGGAGCATGATAGCCAATATATCACTAGGCAAAGGTTATAGCACTCCTGCACTTCTTGCCAGTCTTGAAGTCATGTCATTTCTCATAGTCATAATGTATGTCACTATGTTAAGCTGGGGAGGCCCGCTAACTATTTTGTGGGAAGAACAATTTTTGTTTACTGAAAAAGACAGAATCCCATAGCATCTTGTATGGTAAAAGGTGCTGAATTTGACCAGGAAAAGGTATGTACAGTGCCTGTATACAACATTTCCTTCAGCTGTGATGACAGCTTGCCCCAGTGCCAAGCTGTATTATATACTACAGGCAGACTCCTGCAAGGGGTGAGTGCCCTACTGCACATTGGAATGTGCCCAAGCTGGAACAGCCTGAGCTAGCCCCTCAGAGAGGTAGTGTCCAATGCCTCAAATGGTAAGATGACAAGGATGGTAATGGGATACAGGGACCTACTATAAACCCTGAATCACATAAGACCTTAAGTATACTTCACCTGAACCAGCAGACGTGAATGCCTGGAATGTGTAATTTAAAATTACCATTCCATAGATGGGAATCAAACCAGTACTCCCAGCACAAGAGCTACAAATTAGATCACTGAGCCACCCTATCATACTCACCATTCTTATGGTTGCTTTTAACAAATTGCATTTTGCACATATGAATTAAATGTTGTGTGTAACAGTATGTAGAAAACATTCTTTAAAATGACTTTGTTTGATAGATGACAGAAATGATTTAAATCTTGTTTTTCAGGAGAAAGAAACCAAACCTCACAAAGGTATTTATAAATAATTCAGCAGACTGGAAGTGGTAATGACATCATGATTTAAACTATGAATTAAATCCATAAAGCAACAAAAATCTCTGATGAACTTTGGTTCACCTCTAAGCATTTCACTAAAAATTATTTATGATGCAGCATTTCCAACAATGCACCAATGCGGTAGATGTTTGGCAAGTTTTGCACTCACAGTTTACGAAAATCAGCCATAAATAAAGTAAACAACTTCATTTTGGGACTAATGTTCACTAATTTGTACCATTGTATCCAGTTACAATTACTTGTCCTGGAAAGCTCTTAAGTGTTTTCGCTTGTTGAAAAACAGCAAAATGGAAGCTGTCTTTCTGCTTCAGATATTTACATATCGGTCTATATGTCTTTATGATAATCTAGTGAAAGTAATTTCCCGGTACCAGCATGGGGATTTTCCCCCCACTGGGAGGTTTGACACGGGGTGCACCCAGCCTCGTTAGGTCCTGGGGAGACCAACTGAGGAGCTACTTGATGGAGAAGTAGCGGCACCAGGTTGTGAAGGCAGCATAACTGGCTATGAGGGCTCCAGGGAGCTGACCACGTCCCACCCCCAGTACTGCACCCCACCAATGATGCCTATAGTGGATAGAGGTGGGGACACAGCGGCTGGGCGGTAAGCCTTGGCCCTTCATGGGCTGTTCCACTAGAGGTTTTAGTGAAAGTAATGTCACAGTGAATACCTGTAATTAGATGACTTAGTTCATTTTTTAAAACATTCTTCTGAGCGTTTTCAAAGTTTTCTTTGTCAACTTCTGTTGCCAGCATGCTCCATCCTTTTGTTTTTGAAGCTAATAATGGATATATGCAACAGGATCCTGTTCCTGTAACAGAATAAGTATTGTATCTTAGTAGATTGTACTTTAAACCACTGATTCTCAAACTGCAGGGCAAGCCATCACTGTAATCATGTGAGTAACATTGGCAGCAACAGCCAGTGTTGTAAAATTGAACTTATATTCCCACATATTGGACTATCATTGTCTTTCTTTCTTCCTATCTTATATTACACAGGTTGGGTGCAAAATTATATATGGTAAAAAAGGGAGATGCAAAAGTTTGAGAACTCAGCCTTAAAACTGAAACCAGCAGAAAAAAATCTGATGTGTTGCACTCACATGACTTTCTTTACTCTTGTGCTAACCATTCTTACAAACTCTTATTCCTATATCTTCTTCGTGTTAGTTAAGATAAACATTTTTACAAATTATCTTATTGCTTATTTCCTTGTAGGTGCAAGGGGAATATTAGAATACAGTAGGCTTTGAGCGATAGTCAAATCTTTTAAAGCTTTGAGATCCAGATCTCTTTGCACACTTAACATATAAAAAAATGAACAACAACGTTCCATTTCACGAAAGTTTTTAAGTTTTCCGAAATTCACAAACATAACAAAGAATATGTCTGAAATGGCTCACCCTACAAGAAAATTTATTCAGACATAAGATGTGTATTTTGGCGAGATCTGCACTTTTTGTATAGTATGATTTGGTCTATCTCTAACGGTTTACCAGTTATGCTAAAGTCGTCCAGAGTAAATACGACTACAGGGGCTATAGCCAGAAAATTCAAGAAATACATTTCATTTGTCCTAAAAATACATATCTCAAACATATGAAATTTTAATCAAAATTGTTAGAGCCATTTTCAAGAAAATAAAAATTTTCAAAAAAATTTTCCATATAAAGGGAAGTTTGGGGTGGGGCTATTTTCTTCAAAATCTTCGTGTTGCATCTTTGAAAGACACTAAACTTAAATACCAAATGTGGTTTTTAGCCTACTTTTCGTTTTTGAGTTATGTTGCGCACACACACACACACCACACACACAAAATTTTGAAACCCTGTATGATGTCCCATAATTACTACCAAGGCTATGTCAGAAACAAGTTAACTCTATACATCTTACAAGTAACAAACTATTATCTTCATACATTCTTGTGGAATTACGCATCCAATTTGGATAAAAAACCATTTATCTTTTTCAAAATCAGGTGATCAAAGAACAAAATGCATTGATGATTAAGCAAATATCCGCTAGCTGAAGATGGGAAGATGGTGCTTGTCTGATGTGAAAATGGCTGAAAATTGCTTTTTCTTAGAATATCATGTTCTTTAATATACAAGTAAACTTCGACTCCACTTCCTTCCCATAAGGAAGCAAAGTATTTCAAAAGACACACTTGCTTTCTGCTGCATTTCAACCATGATTATATAGGGTCCTTGTTACACATTGTAACATTCCGCGGCCTACCTCCACTGCACGAGATAAGCAAGAGTCACTTGGAAAATTTTGCCATCAGAGGCACACAAAAAGCCCTACCTTAATGTAGATGCTAGAAAGCTTCTACTCTCAAACAGGCAGCATATACTATAAAAATATTGTTGCTCATTCACCTAAGCTCAGCAGCAGGAATCCTTGTTCTAACTCTTGTATCTTATAGGATCTTAGAGAAAACATCATTCAAGAAAATACAGTATTTATACTAACCAAAAAAAAAAAAAAAAAAAAAAAAAAAAAAAAGAGAGAGAGAGAGAGCCATACATATTATTTGTTGGCACCATCATTCCTGTGGGCCATTATTTAAAATACTTAAAATACTTACTTTTGCTGGTGAATTCCCTCTTGAACTATTTTACAGATAATTATGATAACTGCACAAAAAAAGCTTGCTAAGCATGATCACCCTACGAGGTATGTAACAATAAAACAACAAAATTTTACATGGGCGTAATAGTTTGTTGAAAATTTATAACCTTCCATGTTACTTAAAACTATTAGGTAATCCTAATCAATGTAAAATCTTAATTTTAAATTAATTTTAATATACTCCCTCACAATATACTATGGAGGAATATTTTAATATCTTGTTCACCAGGGAAATATTCAATGCAAGGTGCAAATTGCATGTGATGATGATTTTTATTTATTCGATATTACTGACCTATGTAATGCATGTTGCAAAGTTTATTCTTGAAATGGTGATTGCCTACAAATTTTAGTTTTTTCTTACACAATCCAAAATGGAGGGAAAAAACAAGAGAATTGTGGTGATGGGTATATTAATAGCCATTATGCCTGTTCCATAATTGTATAACCCTGAGCTTTGCTTACGATGGAACCAAACAAACAAACAAACAGGAGGAGGATCTTTGTCTTACAAAATAGAGCACTACAAATTTTAACTGGTAATGGAACTCATCATTCATGTAGGCTATCATTCAAGAAAATGGGTATTCTAACACTCATAAGTCAATACTACTTTCACTAATGTGTTGTGTGGTTGATACCTACTACATCTTCAAATTCAATTCTCTTGAACACAACCACCATACTAGACACAGAAATGACTTACACAGGCCATTTAACTTCTTGTGCATTTATCATTAAAATCCTACTTTGCTACACAAGTATATAATGGTGTTTCCTTGGTAATCAAATTACTGTGTAATCCAAAAGACTGTTTAACATTTAAAAAAGAATTGAGAAAGTTCTGCTCATGCATTCTATTAACAGCTTAAAGGAATACTATAATATAGCTTCTTTATTCCCCTAGTATTAACTTTCTTCTATTATAATGATTATGCTTAGGTGTTGGGAAAGAATAAAAAATATTGCATAGTTGTATGACGTGTTCTATATCCTTGAGTCTGGCTCATTCTAGGATCAAAAGAACAAGATGCAATACAACACAATATTGTGTGAAATTCTACCTATGTCAACTCCATGGACTGCTTCATTTCCTTTTTCTGATGTTCCCTGAACCAAATCTTCTATCCACAGTAAGTAGTTCAGGCGCAAAGGAAGTGTAGGAATTAAACGGCCTAAAGGAATTTCCACTTCTAACTCAAAGTCTCTTTTGAGTAAGCAGTAAGTCAGAGCTCTTAATGCCTCCTGGTTTTTAAAATCAATTGTTACCTTTCCCGAAATATCCTGTAAGGTCAAAAAATTAAATAAGAAACTTAGGTATCATAAAGGACGTACAATTTAGGCTAAAACTTACATACAAATACCTGCTTGGCAATTTTTCTAAATTCTGGAAAGGCTATTGCTAGCTCTTTAAAGTTTGGCGGTTGTCTATAAATGTTACGACGATGCATAAATTTATTCATAGACATGTTTAGATTTCATTTCATCATATAAATAGCTTAAAACATTATTTACAATTTTTTTTACATATGATTACAATGAACGTTCACATCCATGGAAAACGTTTATAACCTCAAAATCATTGTTTACACATCTGACTGTCACGCCGCACAAACATGGCCGTCCATCCTTTTCCGGTCTCTCAAAATCTCGCCTTTTGCGAGAAACTTCCGCAGTGTGAGTAAACCAACGTTCGGTGGAGAAGTGTGATAGATAAGTGCTTTGGGATTCCATTTGTATTACTTATTTCTTGTAAGTATCAAAGTTGCTTATGTTGTTTAGAAATAGTCACGTATGTTTTAGGTGGTGTTTTAGAACGTAGAAGAAGGTGTAATCAAAACATTCCAAATTCAGGGGCTAGAAACCGTCAAAATGCTCTTCAAAATGGCCGATATAGCACAGAAAGTAGTTGGTTTGGAATTCTGAGTGTGACAACTTAAATTTTCCATATGTCTCATCTCTTTGGACTAGTAACTCTGCGTTTTGTGGGGCATAATAGTGTCTCAGAAGAATTCCCACCACGAAAATGCCTTTAGGCAGTTAAAACCGTTTAATAAAAATGGGCGATACCTATCAGAACAAGCTTTTGTTAGGCGAGAAATCCGCAGCAGAATAAATATTGGAATAAGAGTATAGTTTTCTGAAAATACCTGCTCTGAAAATGCATGCTTGCTATATATTTTTAAAGGTAGTGCAAGCAATGTTACACTTATAAAACTAGCTTCAACAATACCCATTACCTCTGGCTGTCAATATTGGTTTTAATTTTTTTGTCGGCATAGATGAATGATATAGTGGATTCACATCTATGAATAAAATTCATGGATAAATATGTCTTGTCTTTGTGGACTAGTAACGCTGCGTTTTATGGCAGGTAATAGTATCACACAAGAATTACCACAAAGAAAGGGCCTTTAGACAGTTACGACCGTTTAACAAAATTGGGCAATATCAATCGGAAAGCGCTTTTGCTGGGTGAGAAAATCCCAACACAATAAATATTGGAATAAGAGTATTGTTTTCTGGAAATGTATAGGTGCTGCGTATTTTTAAAGGTAATGCAAGCAGTGTTACACTTGTAAAAATTACTTCTGTCAGTAATGGCTTTAATTTTTTGTCGACGTAGATGAATGTTATTGTAAGGGATTCACATCCACGAGTAAAATTCGTAGAATCTGTTCAATTTTTATGAGTGGTCCAGCAGAAAATTGGGATATGTCTTGCCGATGTCTGCAGACGCCGAAAGTTCAAGCAGGTGCAATTGCTAAGTTATATAAAAAATAATAGTAATAAAAAGAAATCTCATATGTTGCAAGCGCCCGATTATCTCTACTCTTATACAAACTATTCTTACAAACGCTAATTCTTCTAGTTCATGTTAATCGAGGTAAACCTTTGCAGAAATTATCTTGTTCCTAATTTTCTTGTAGGTGCAAGTGGAATATGGGAATGCAGTAGGCTTTAAGTGACAGTCAAATCTTTTAACCATCTATTGAATGAATTATTTTGCTACATATGCCACTGTTCTAATTCCTGAACTGCTGTAGGTATCCCTGTCACAAGCACCTTAAAGGAAGTAATTCAAATAAGTGTGATTGTTAAAGGCCAGACAAAATTAATTGGCTATCTGTTCAAAGCCAAACATCATGAGTTTAATCCTAGCAACTGTAATCAAGTTGGGACTGTAGTAAAGATAGGATGGTCCCATGTAAAGTAACCAGTGAGATGGTACGTGTGGATGATGACAGGGCTACATTGGGCTACAATTTCATGGATTTTTATCTTTAAAAAAGAAAAAATTAAAAAAAAACCTACAATAATACTGAAATAATTGCTTGATATATTTATGATGTAAATAGCTACCAATAAAAACTATTTTATTGTTAAACACTAATATAATATGAAAATAACAAAAGTCACACAATATTCTAAGACTGTGATTAAACATCTCTGTTGCCAAATGGTAACACTGCAGTTGAGGGTTATGAGTACAGCTTGTTGGTAATGTGACAGCTTTGGAATTCCATTGTCTTTGCGTGGCCAAGAGATAAAAAGACTTCCCATTTGAGAAAAGTATAAGTATTGGAAAATTTCAGACAAATAACAAGGAAAATCTCAGAAATGGTTCACCCCACAAAAAAGATGTATTTGACATAAATTGGTTTTTAACAAGATTTACATTTTTCTGTAGTGCGATTCTGTCCATCTCTTACAGTTCACAATATATGTAAAAGTCACTCCGAATGAAGACTCCTAAGAGTATCCTCAGAACATTCAAGATATACATTTCGTTTGTCATAAAAAATCTTGAAACATATGGTGTTTAATCAAAACTGCAATCTTTTAAAAAAATGTTCCATGTAAAAGGTAGTCTGGGGTGGGGGAATTTTCATGAAAACTGTCAGATCCTTGGAAGATATTGAACTTAAATACCAAGGTATTTGACTGACTTTTTGTTTTTGAGGTATGTTCATAGAACACAGACCATTTTCTGAAAATGCTTCTTTTTATTCAGGGGCCTCAAAACGTGTATTTCCACTGAAACCTCAGAATTAAACTTTTGAGTGGAATGTAATACCTTCTCTTTCTACTGTGTATGTGATAAAGAAAGTAATTAGGTATGTCTTTAAAGGTTAAGTTTGTTTTGTATGGCTGCTTATTTTTTGAAATGAAAATTTTAGCCTGAAGCATATCACATGATCATTTGTTGTAATGAACGTCAGTTGCGAAATACAATTAGATTTGTCATACTGGCAAGTTGCCATGGTAGCTCAGTGGTTAGAGCAGCCAGTGTGAATCTGAAGATTCGTGGTTCGAATCCCGGCTATGGCATTGAATTTTTCAGTCCTGACTCTACCTCTCAAACATTTTAAGCTTCTCCTATCAGTCATTGGGGGAAATGTTAATGGAAGCAAACCTGTATTTTGGAAGTGATGTAACAGACCTGATTGCCTAATATCTATGATTTGATCCAGATATTTTAAAAACTAGTGTACATTGGAAGTATAGCACTTGTTGAAAACTACATGTTGAAATTAGAAAATTCTGAAGCATTAACTGCTGATAGATTCTGAAAATGTGTATTGTTTGTAAAAGTGCCTGTGAGTTAACGCTGTCAAAACTCAAGAGCAGCTTTAGCCTTATGCTCCTGTGAGCCACTTTATTAAGCCAGATACATGATGTGTTGTTTAAACGTTTTTTCAAATGTTCATAATAACTTATGAAATGGATGGGTAGGCTTGGGTAAAGCAATACACATTGAAGCAGTGGTATGACTGTGAAACATTGGTAGTTGACACAAATGCAGTGTGCTTTTAAAACTGTAAGAATATTGGGGTGATTACATATACAGATATAAGTGCAGCATATCTAGTACTTTTTCTTTTCTTTCCTCCTTGCTCAATTGTGTAACTTGGTTGTACATCTGAAAAAAATTCCATTAATTTGTGTTTAGCTTAAATGTTAGCCTTTTAGATTGGTGGGGATCTAGTGGTAAAGAATATACCTTGAGGAATGGCAAGAGGAGGGGGTACAGGCATAACTCTCCAACAATGGGAAGAAGTGAGTAATAAGAGGTGCTTCAAGTGTTTGCTCAATTCCATAAATGTTTATGCTTCATAACATACTGTGGTGTCAAATCAGTGATTATAAGGGACACATCTTACAAGAGTATACTAGTTATTTTGCATGAATATGACAAGAAATCGGGGAAGCTTTATATGGGCGAATTCTTATTGTAGAGTGCACAGCATTTTAGGTGAGCAAAAGCTTTTCTTGCTATAAATTTCTCATTTGTAATATGATTGTGGAGTTATAGGTGTGTGTGTTTATGAATGTATGGTTGTGCTATATGCGCTCCTAAGCCACTTGGCCAATCATTGCGAAATTTGGCACTATGCATTTTTTTCGTGGAGGTTTGTATGCTGTCAATTTTAGTATACAACGTAACAATCACATGATTTTCTCTACTGGCTTTTCTTTTGTGTAATACATTCACATATCCTTCCCTACTTCCCCTTCAACATACAATTCAATTTTCTATGATTGAAATAGAAATGCAGCACGTGACACTCAAACGGCTTTCTCTACTCACTTTTCTTTTACGAAACCGATCACATATCCTCTACTCGCTCTTCAACATACGATTCATATAATAATGATTGAAATACAAATGCCACATTACAGTCACAGTTTTCTCTGCTCGCTTTTCTTTTACGAAATGTGATCACACTTCTTTCTCTATTCGGCCTTCAATATAGTCATACAGTTTTCTGTAATTGAAAATAGAGATACAACACATTACCTTCACACGATTTTCTCTACACACTTTTCTTCTATGAAACACAGTCATACTTCTTTCTCTACTCCCTTTTCTACAAGCATTTAATACAGTTTTATATATGATTTACATAGAAATGCAACGTCTCACATTCACACAGCTTTCTCTACTTTTTCTTTCCCTGCAGTATTTGGGGTTATTTAACAGTGCTTTTATGTAGTTTTTTCCCCAGTTGATTTTGAGTGTTTTATAGTATCCAACGTAAACGGGTTGCGCTTTTGTATACACATGTACCGGCTTCCAGACGCCAAGTTTTATCCTTTTCTCAGACTCTTTTAGCGCTCTTCAGACCCTGCAACATTTGACGGCACTAATCTCTCAGCTACTGTCTCGTGGATCCCAGGTCATGTGGGTATTCCCGGCAACGAGGCGGCTGCCGGAGTGGGAAGCATCAGCGGACAGTCAAGGACCTCTTGCAGGGATTCCAGGAGGGAAGAAGTGATTTTAACACACCTAAGTATAGGCCACACGTGGACCCCTTTTGTATGGTGATCGGCGCCTGTCTTTTCGACGTCGCACACGCCCTTGTCCGCGATAACGCTCGTGAGCGCCAGTCCCTTGGCCTGGGTCTTACCCAGTGGCTGCAGTTTGTTGCCAATATTGATTTTTGTAAGCAAGTGTAAGGTTATTTTATTTCAGAGGTTTTAGCATTTTCGGGTGGTTTACTTTTTTTTAACGTAATTCTTCCATTTTAACTGTTTTAACCTTTGGCAATTTTAAGTTTCACTTTTTAGCTTTTTAAATGGGAAGTTTTAATACAGTTAATAGCTTTTCAAGGGTGAGGTTTTAACACCTGAACTTCCGTGTTTTTGTCTTTGGACTCGGAGCCCCGATGACCAAGTTTTCGACGGGCCTTTAAACACGACTACGTAAATGTGAAAGTTGTAGTGATAAAATCGTGAAACCACGGGCAACGCCGGGTATTTCAGCTAGTAACATTTAGTGCAGCAGAGTAGAGATTAGTTTGTAATTTCTCCGTGTAGTCTGGTAGGTATTAATTGTAGAAGAAATAGACGTTTACAGGAACTAACAGGACGTGATAGCTGGGTGTGACTAGATTTCGCAATAGTTTTAAAAGCTTTTTTACGTGCATACAGAAAGTAATTAGTAGTATTGTAGACTATGGCTGTACATCAGTTGTTACAAGTTCCACCACTGATGTGATGGATACATTGGTATTTACCAAATTTACAACTTTCTTGGATTCCAAGTTGCAGATTCTGCGATTTGGGCGACACATTTTTTTTCTGGCAAACCCGGAAATCTCGTTTTCGCCATCAATGGGAATATTTCCTAAACAGTGATTGCTATTACAGTAGAATCTCGATAACTCGGCGACCTCTTTTATTTTACTCCGGTGCACTTTGCTACTATTTCTATATTCCACTATGCGGTATAAGAAGCATAGCTAAATTTTAATTAGTATACGTATACCACCTACCGCATTCTCCTTCACAGTAACAGAAGGGTGACCGCGTATTGACCTTCGATATCTAATCAGAACATAAGCAGCCGACAGACCGTTATCACGAAATCAAAATTTTCCCGCTAACAATGTACGTATATACATAGCACAAACACTTGCACAGGTTTGGAGGTTTATTGCGTCACCCAGTACAGAGGTCGCGGATCATCCAGCGTTATCAACAGTGTCTTGTTTATTTCAAGGAAGGAAATCAATTTGCATGGTGTAACTCGCGCAGATCCTAGCAAGGTCATTCGCCACGTTTAAAATACCTCTGTATGTGATAAGTTAAACTTTTTACATATTTCTGGTCACAGCGCAGCTTCCAAGTTTTCAGCGTTTTGAGTTGTTTGTGCTAGTGAAAATATCGAAGAAGTAGTTAACTTGACAATGGAAATTAAATTGAATGGTTAAACAGACAGGACAAAGAACCTATTAATACGCAATAAATGTTAGAATATATTACACTTCTGTTTCTGATATTGTGCTAGAATGTGTATTTATGTATTACGTTATGAGTTGTATCTCGACAGCCCCTCTCTCTCTCCCTCCCCTCCCCCCCCCCCTCTCCCCGCATTAGGTCGAGTTATTGGGATTCCACAGTATTAGCAATTATTTTTGATTAAAACGCCTCTCTCCTGGCTAGAGGTCATTGTTGTCAGAGAATTTGAAAATAAAGTATGTCTGCGCAATTTACAAAGTAGACAATATTGCCAACTTTTAATAGTTGACCTTCAACCCTGTATTCCCTGCCGGTGACGATATAGAGAACAAAAACAACTCGGTGAAGGTCACGTTTTTGTCGTTACGTGTTGCTGAATAGCACATAATTAGGAAATATTGGAATATGGCGACAATAGGAAAACATTTAGTGTGTCGCTAATATTGGTATTATTAGGGGTATTTGAAGCCTATGACTAATTGCTGCATACTCGCCTTTGGCTACTCGAACAGCATTCGCAAAAATCGACAAGCCGCCACAGAAACAAAGGATAGAAGCTATAAACACTAGCCGCAACAATGTCACAGAAACAAACGGTGTGCCGCTTTCCTCCCGGTCCAGCCATTCTTGTCAACAATCATCATTTAGAACAAATCAGTTAAGTCGTCATTTAGAATTTGAACCCGGAGTAATTTTTTTTCTTGAGGGAAATCCAATTTGAATTATATATAAACAATGATCTTATCCTTAAGCATTGCAGTCTTATTTTGAAATAGAACGTTGTGTTCGTTGTGTTCTGTGAATGTTACTAATACAGCTTACCTGATGATGAAGCAGCCAGTTGTTTTTTTACTGTCTACTACGTATAATTAGTAGTAGTAGTAGTACTGTATTCGATCCAAAATTTCGATGTCAAGATTTCGCCGGAAATATGTTTTGAGACCCCCTGAATGGGGGAAAAAATTAGTTTTAGAAGAAATTCCGCGCGCGCGTGTGTGTGAACAGTATAACTCAAAAGCGAAATCGTTTAAAAACTGAAGTTGGTATTTAAGCTTAATATCTTTAAAGCATACGACACGAAGATTTTAAAGAAAATTCCTCCACCCTAAATTACCCTTCACATGGAAAATTTTGATTTTCTCAAAAATAACTCGTAACAATTTTTATTGAAATGCCATATGTTTAAGATATTTTTATGGCAAATAAAACGTATATTTTGAATTTTCCAGCTTAGCCTATGTAGTCCGGATTACCCTGGAAGACTTGCATAACTGGTAAACAGTAAGAAAGAGACCAAGTCTTATTATACAAAAAATGTAGATCTCATTAAAGCACACAAGTTATGTCTAAATGCATTTTTTATAGACTGAACCATTTCGGAGATATTCGTGAGTTTTGCAGTGCACCTTTCTCAAATGGATTGTTTTTATCTCTTAGCCGTGCAAAGAGGACGGAATTTGAAAGCTTTAAAAGATTTTACTGTCGCTGAAAGCACATTCCTCTAGCACCTATAGGAAAATCAGTAAGATAATTTGTACAAATGTTTATCTCGACTAACACGAAGATAAGGGAATAAGAGTTCGTAAGAATAGTTGGTACAAGCGTAGAGAAAGTCATGTTTGTTCCCTTTTCTTCCTTAAAACATACTTCCATACTTCAGTATGGAGTTCCTGAGAACCTTCAGCTAGCTTTGGGTGATCAACATCACAAGAAAATCATCAAGTTCATCAAGGCATGCAAAGTTAATGTTTAAATTCAATGTAAACTTCATTATTTGTTTCCTCCTCTTCTTCTTCTTTTTTTTTCCCCCCTCAATGTTTAGTCGCGATATGACTTATGTTGAAGCGACTTCAAATAATAAATAAAAAAAATACTTATTCACCACTTCTTAAAAATCACACACAAAGAGAAACTGTATATATGTAATGCAAAATACCCAAATCAATACTGACTGTAGATAATGACATGGAATCTGTGGATCTACATGTGTAAAAGGCAATTTAACTTGGCAGATTACCGTTGGCTTCATTCAATATACCTACATGTTTTACTTTTAAAACTTATTTATAAAGTTTTGTACTAGCAGAATTTTGCACATTCATCACCTTGGGTGTATGCTTTCCAAGAATTTGTTTAAATTGTCAAAGTTGTGAGTCATCCTAGTAAATATGCTACCGTCGTCCATCACCTGCGTTCTTGGGAATCTTGCTGTTTTAGCACATTGTCTCATAGCGTGTTGCACACCATCAGTGCGCTGGAGGTTCTATTCCCGCCGAAATCGGCCATTTGTACGCCGTAGTCGTAGTCGACAGATAAGGCATGGGAGTCTGTTTTCTCACCATTCAAGTCACAGTTCACATGACTTTCTCGGGCAAATTATATGTGACTTTGTTTAAGCATCGTGGTAGGTTAGTCGAAATTCTTCACACCGTTCAAAAAGCTATTTCAAGTTTCAGAGTTTAAAGGTTCGTAACGTCTCAATGGAAGGTATCACCTGCGTTTTTCTGTGGTACCCCGGCTAGGAATTGGATTCTGCGTTAGTAATTAGTGGATCTCGAACCAACTCAGGGCCTCCGTGTTTCGTTTATTATATACACGAAGCGCAATTGAAAATACGTACCTCCTTTACGAAACTAGACTCAATTCTGATTTTGTTTTGATGTACACAACGAATTTGGTCATGTGCACTGTTTGGAACCATCTCTTTTTCTTATCGTCTTGCGGGGTGACGCAAGGGGTGAGGGATGATTACTAACCAATGGCACTGCTTGGCAGTTGCAATACGTGGCGTGGCGCTTTAATGAGGACAAGGAAAGGTGGGGGAGGTTAGATAAACCTGGTCTCGTAGAAAAGCCACGTTTTAATTTTCCTTAGATTTATCTCCTAATTCTTAATGCACATTTTGGGAAAGGTTGCAAGTGTTGCTTGAACTTTTGTCTTACAAGAAAAGCTTTAACTTTGCTCTTGGAATCACGAACAGTAAATATAATACAATATTATATTGAATTATATAAGAACGTTTAATGCTTCTACAGATTCTCACTATACTTATACTGGAATTAAAATTCATGTAGAAATAGCTCTAAACATGTTTGTTTATTGCGTTATAATATTTCTGCGTTCGAATGAAAGTTTTTCTCCTAGTACGTATGCAATAAACCACATTTCTTGGATGCCATTAAAATTTAGTACAGTTGTATGAATTTGCAGAGAGTTTGTAAATTTGTCGAACTGTAACCAGCTTGCCATATAGCAATGATCTGGCCACGTGCAGCTTCTGATGTATGTATACGGCATGCTGTGAATCACATCTGAGGTTAATTAGTAACGGTTAGTGAGCGAGGAGAAAAATCAATAGTTTCCTTTCAGGTTATAACAAGCATGCAGCATGAATAGTGCTGTCATTGGAGAGGAGTACAGAAGTGAAAGCTACGAAGGCCTCATTAAGCAGTCGCGATACCCTTGCATTTTATTAAATTCCTTTTCTGTACACGCTTATTCTTAACATATTCTCTAAAGAAACGCACATGTTCAAAGGTGCGTGGAAAGGGGGTTGTAGAGGAATAGTTTCGGTTTGTTCTTCCCTCTGACCTAAAGTCGGTGAACTTGGCGTAACGTGACTTAAAATGTAAGGTTTAACTTGGCACAGCTACCTGTTGGCTTGAGGGTGAACAGCCTGTAAATCCTAGTCAGTGGCGGATAGTAGAAGGTGGTCTCCGCAAGTTGCATCTATAACGCCTGAAAACCCTATGTGTGTGTGTGGCTGACGAATGGATCGTGCTTACAAACTATGCAGAGCAAAAAGCGACACTTCTCACATCTTACGTTGTTTTACTATCGTAAGGGCAAAACCGCTTCACATTGCCGGCAGGTTTGTTCTGTCTACGGGGAAGATGCAGTAACGAGTCCAGCATGTCTCGAGCTGGGAATTTCTCTGGATCAAGAAGTAGGCCTGGGCAACTGGTGTTCTCTGAATGCGGCCTGCTCACGGTCTTCCACTAATAACTGCGTGTTTGGCAGATAAAAACAATTAAACTCGCTCAAGGTGTTCCGCGAGTTGTCCAGGCCTGCATTTGAGTGCACTTAAACGGCCGCACATCCCTTAAATTCCTTGAGAAAACGGAGAAAACGTTGTTTGTAGTGTTTAACACTTGCTTTTACAACATACGGCACCGCAGGCGGTGACACTGATGAACAGACATGGTGGAAATTCTCTGTGGTAATGATCTCTGCGTAAGCATAACGTCACAGGGGGGAAGGTGGTATGCGAGGGTGTGACAAAGTGGAACTGTGGCGTGAAGTGCACGGTGCGTTATTGACAGTGACCTTCCTACCTCTTTTGTTTACATGCCACGGTCGATGCGTAGTCAACGTAACGTCCATGTGAGATTTTCTCCCATGTGTACTGATGATACGTGGAATGTGATGGCGGGGGAAATCGGAGAACCCGGAGGAAACCCGCCCCAGCGCCGCTTCGTCCACCACGAATCCCACATGTGGTTGCCTGAGATCGAACCCGGGCCGTTTTGGTGAGTAGGGAATGGTCTAACGCTAACCACTCGGGTACGGCGCGGCCTTCCTGGAGAAAATACGACAAACTAGAGACAATCATGTGATCTTGGTAGTAATTATTATTATTATTATTATTATTATTATTATTATTATTATTATTATTATTATTATTATTATTATTTACAGTAGAGTCCCACTAATCGGAACTAATTGGGACCGAACCCTGTTCGGATTAGATGGAGTTTCGTTAAATACAACATATTGACTTGCGGTGTTTGTGATAAGTATTAAAATGATTGAAAGGAAATTAGTCCAGATGCTATAATTTGTTTTACAAGTGCATTCTGAGGTTCGAAAATCAGTTACTGTGTTTTTATAGGCACTGTTGCCGTCTACCTAGCTGCTAATGATGTAATTGCAATGTTTATGCGACGTTGGCGAAACATTGCCTCTTATAGCCGTTTCAGCGCGTTGCGTCAGATCACTCACTTCACTTCTTAACTGTTGATTTGCTTTTCCGTTTTGTTTTCTCGTTTACGTAAAAAATTGCATTCACACTTTGATAATGCACATTGTTAGTACGTTAAGCCTTTAGTTTTTTAGATTTTATGTATAAGATGGCCGACAGATTCAGTGTTTACTCCTGTAGCATTTATTTCATGTTTTTGTGTGGTAATAAATGGAAGTTTTTACTTGGAGAAAACCAGTTTCATCTTAATCTTTAATTTTTCCTGCTCTAAAATTTAAGGCAAATTTGGTATATATATTTTTGCTAGCCCTGCTCGGATTGGCGGAACTCCAACACCAATAGTTATCACTAAGCGCCAAACCTGTATTATATAAAACCAAGAGAAATGTTCCGAATATAAAGTGATAATTTTCTCCCGATTCGCAAGGGGGAAATCTCATACGAATTTCGGCGGCGCCGTGGCCGAGCGGTTAGCGCGCTCGCCTACCACCTAGGCGGCCCGGGTTCGATCCCAGGGACCCGCATGTGGTATTCGTGGTGGACGAAGCGGCGTCAGGGCGGGTTTTCTCCGGGTACTCCGGTTTCCCCCGCCATCTCATTCCACCGGTGCTCCATCTTCATTCCATGTATCATCAGTTGTCACCGCCTGCGGTGCCGTAGTAGTAAAAGCGGGCGTTAAACACTACAAACAAACTCATACGAATTTCATCAGATGTCTCCTATTGGTTAGTATATTTTTATCTCTTATTAAATTTCATATCAGACTTACATGAACACTCAGTGGCAGCATTTGTAATTTTCACCTATGTTAAAATGGAGCAAAATTAGTTTATTTACTTACTTTTTGCATTCTGATGTAAAAGAAGTGTTGAATTAAGCCATAATTCAATACGAAATGCAACGACTCTAGTGGCCATAGTCTGATTTGACGTGGTTAAATATTAAAAAATATTGTTGGATAGAAAAGTATTTTGTTTGCTTAGCCTTGGTTAAGGTGCGGATTTCTGGCTGAAACTAATGCATCTGAAAACACGATAGTGACGCAGCTGGAGGGGGAGAGGGGGGGGGGGAGGTTATAGAGGTTAAAATCCTTCTCAGAATCTCGCACAAAAAAGGCTGATTTGTTGCACTCGCATTGCTATCTCTACTCCTGTATTAACTATTCTTACAAACTCTTATTCCTTTATCTTCTAAACATTTGCAGAAATTATCACATTGCTGATTTTCTTGTAGGTGCAAGGTGCTTTGAGCGGTAGTCAAATCTTTAAAGCGTTGAAACTACATTCTCTTTGCACGGCTAAGAGATAGTGAGCAACGATCTTTTTGAGAAAAGTATCATTATTGCAAAACTTGCACAAATAACAAGGAATATGTCTGAAATAGTTCACCACACAGAAAAAAGATTCATTTGGACATAAATTGTGTTTTAACGAAATTTGCGTTTATTTGTGTAGTAAGATTTGGCCTATCTCTTACGGTTTACCAGTTATGCAAAAGTCATCAAGAGTAAACGGGACTTCATGGGCTATAGACAGAAATTCGAAATATACATTTCATTAGCCATAAAAATATCTTAAACGCATGGCATTAAAAGTGATGTAATAGAACCATTTTCGAGAAAATCAGAATTTTCCGTGTAAAGCTTATTTTAGGTGAAGGAATTTTCTTCAAAACCTTTGTGTCGCATCCTTGAATGATACTAAACTTAAATACCAACTTTGTTTTTTGGGTTATGTTGTTCACACACACACACACACACGAGCTTTTTCTAAAAATGCTTTTTTTTTTTTTTTTTTTTTACTTTATTCAGGGAACCTCAGACAGTTCATAGACAATTTGAGGTAGGACACCTATGGTCTAGGATTACAAACTACAGAACTATGGCTTAAAATTGTTTTGGGGGTAGGCACGCCACTGATAATATCCACTGCAACTGTAATGTATGAAGAGAAAACAAGTGGACAGCTTTCGTAGTCTGAGTATTTAGCGTAATGGATACGACGAAAGTACTCGTGGATTAAGAGCTCGGGTTCAAGTCCCGGTGACCTTGTATTTTGTGACATTTCTTCTTTTTTAAGCACATGCTATATTTGATTTGCAGGAAACATTCGTGTCGTGTTGTCATTTTTCATTTAACCAATGTTATTTCAAATTCGTTTAACTATTATGTACGCTTTGATGACCTAAACAGAGTTCGAGTTTGAGTCTCTTTCGCTTCTTCTTTTCCTTATTTTGAGTAGAGTATATTAATGTAGTTTTGATCTACATTTTAAATTACGTTTCAATGCATAAAGTTCTATTTAATCGTGCCACTACAATTAATTACAATTATTGCTAAAAAAGTTGAAACCTGCTTAATGCGTTCAGACACCGCGCTTCAGAATAGAAAGTAGTTTAAAGGGTCAAAGAAAGAGTAAAAGCATGAAAACATAGAAGACTTTACGCCAGTTTTATAGCAACTGCTCGAAATTGTGACCTGATTTTTCATGGCAAAATTGACAGTGGTGAAGGAACGATTGTCGTACTCTATCCAAGATTTCTGGCGTGAGCCGAATAAAGAAACTAATATTAGTGTTAATGCTCTTCTTCATATGGAATAAAAAAGAAAGCAAAATTAGTAACTGCATGATAGGAAATGAGCCCAGGACTTTGTGACTGCAGCATTTGACGCCACAAGAGCAATCAACAAAACGTCTCTGCAGTAGACTTCACAAAGCAAGAAGGCAGCCAATCGTTATTCAGTGTCGCACTGTCAGGTGATTAGTCCGAGATTTGAGAGATATTTGTGGCATTAAATCTTGAGAACGCTGATAACGAGCTGCTGAAAACCAATATTTCTATACTCGGGCAGCAGTTTTAAAGACATTCTGAACCAATTTTTCATCAAGCCTTGCTTTAGCACTGACTTATCAGCATATGTTTAACACCATATAGTAACTGCGTTACGAGTGAGTGATTGGGGTTTAAGGGCCCGTCGACAGCTAGGTCATTAGAGCCCCGACTGCGTTATGTTTAGTCGCGGACCACACATTGCGCATCTCAAATAATTTATTTATTTATATTAGTATGCTGTGTCGGATGGCAAACTAATCGGGTTTTAAATAGGAACCTCTGTCCGGGAATGCACGGTTTGGACGCTGGAGAGCGTCGAAATTTGGGAACGAACGGTTGTGACAATAACATTACCTTTGGCACCTTAATACAAGAGGTGTGCAATCTTTTAGCCGTCTGTTCTGGGATCAACGATCTGAATATAACATTCCTGCGCATGCGCTAAATTCTTCCAGAGTCCTTGGTGTTCAACTTACTGTATTAGTACAGTAAGGTTTTAACAGCACTGCGACACGTACCAGTAGAAAGCTGCTGGCATGGCCGACATGAGCTCCGGCACACTTTGATATAAATGTGCGGAATCACCTCAACGTCGCATGTCCAAATCGATGGATTGGTTCCATGGCAATGCTGGCCACCAGATTTTATACTTCTCGACTAGTTTCTGTGGACTTGTGAAGAATATGGAATATAAGACTCGTGCAACGTCAGCGGAGGACCTTATTGCTTGAGGCCAGGAGCGATTGAAAATCTTCATACAATCGCTCTTAATGGGTCTTGTGCATGAGGCTCATCACCGCTTATATTCGTGGTGGACGAAGCGGCGTCAGGGCGGGTTTTCTCCGGGTACTCCGGTTTCCCCCGCCATCTCATTCCACCGGTGCTCCATCTTCATTCCATGTATCATCAGTGTCACCGCCTGCGGTGCCGTAGTAGTAAAAGCGGGCGTTAAACACTACAAACAACCGCTTATATAGACTCTGAAATCACGTAGCAGGCACATAGTTTGTAGTGTAGAGACCTCCATGTTGGGTTTATTGACGAAATGTGAACACATAGCCATCTCGTACTTCGATGTGCTACCAGCTACAGCGTCCAATCCATGCATTCTCGGGCAGGGGTTCCTATATAAAGATCGATCAGTTTGCCTTTACGGACAACTTACTAAGCGCTGTCGGTGTTTTTTGAACATCCTGTATGTATGTATATACATATATGTGTTTGTATATACCGGGTGGAAAGGAAGTCATTACGTTAATTTATACTAGTGGTAGATCTGGATATTCGGAATATATTTTGTATCTTACGTTTTTGTCTCTGACCATTTCCTATGGAGATATTTTAGTTTTATTGAAAACAAGCTGGCAACACTGCAGATTGTGTGGGTGTCAATGTTCCTAGCTCGTACATAAACAGCGTAACGGTGCGTTTTGAAAACAAACTCATACACTGCCTTGTCCTTCCGTGTTTATTGTGCCAGTGTAGGCCAATCACAAGCGTTAGCTCTCAAAACATAAGCGAAGGCTGTTTACATCCACAAACCAGGTCAATTCCCTGACCAACCTCAACGCAACGTTGTCGAGTTACGTCATCTCTGAAGTAGCAGCTCAGAGTATTCCTTCACGTCACTTAAGTGATTATTTCGAAACCCTATGTGATGTCTCATAATTACTACCGAAGTTATGTCAGAAATAAGTTATTCTACACATCTTACAAGTAACAAACTGTTACCTTTGCACATTCTTGTGGAATTACGCATCCAACCTGGATAAAAAAACTATTTTTTTGAAATCGGCTGATCAAAGAACAAAATTCCATTCGACTTTTTTGTTTGTTTGTAATGCTTCTAGGAAGCACATATTAGAAGGAATGTAATGACTTCCCTTCCATTCTGTATATACACGTGACAAAAGGAGTGCTAGCTTCTCCAAACATACCACCAAAACCCTTGAAGTGTTTGAATAGTAACAAAGACATTTAAGGCCTTATTTTGCCAGCGACCGATTTTAATCAAATTTAAAAAGTTATAAAGATTCCAGCTGACATATTTCCACCCCGTATATGAGGCCGTTCAGGAGTTTTCTTTTTACGGACAGACAAAAGAAAGCTAATAAGAGCTAAACAGTAATGAATGCCGCTAAGGTTTTAAACCCCACCCATATAGAAATAGTGACATCGCCACTGAAAGAATTTGTACACCTAAATCTAAAGCTGATATTTCAAGTTGTGTCAAGCGGGATTTGAACTCGGACATGTAGAGTGAGAGGCAATGTTTATGATACTGCAAGTAGAAGCGTTTGTTATAGGTGTCTGTGAAGGCCATACTTATTTTAAAAGTTCTAACAGAGCCCTTGTTCCCTACTATGTTTAAGGTTCCGAAACTGATCTAGAAGGGCCGCGCGCCACCATTTGGGGACTACTACACTATGCCAGCGGTAACTATTATCCCTTGCAAAAATGCATTATTTCGAAACGTACTGTTATGAAATTAAGGGAAATGTGGAAACAGTGTAAAAATATCGTATAGCAAGTAGCGGAAGTATTGTATTCCACCTAAAATTTTGCTGTAGACATTTCACCGGAAATGTGTTTTGAGGCCCCCTAAATAAAAAAAATCAGTTTTAGAAAAAGGTCAATGTGTCTGTGAACAGCATAATTTAAAAACGAAAAGTGGGTTAAAAACCAAAGTTGCTATTAAAGTTAAATTTATGCTTGATGACTTTGGCATAACTTGTAAACCGTAAGAGATAGACCAAATCTTACTGTACAGAAATGTAGTTCATTCAAACACGTTATGTCCAAATGATTTGTTGTTTGTGAAGTGAACCATTTCGAAAATATTCCTTGTTATTTGTGTGAGTTTTGCAATACTTATCTCAAATGGAAGGTCGTTCACTTTTTTGTATCTTAGCTGTGCAAAAAGAGCAGAATTGCAAAGCCTAAAATCATGTTTAAAATATTTGACTATCGCTCAAAGCCTACTGTGGTCCCATATTCCCCTTGTACCTACAAGGAAATAAGCAATAAGATAATTTCTGCAAATGTTTATCTCGACTAACATGAAGATAGAGAAATAAGAAATAGTAAGAATAGTTAGTGCAAGAGTAGGGAAAGTCATCAATCAGATTTGTTTTCGGTTATGGCGGAAAGGAAGCGTTCTCCACGTTCATTTGTTTACTTTAGTCTTAGTGGTACGTAAGAATTGAGCAAATGCTATTCAAGCTGCATATGCCAGTAGCTACATATTCTTCTAAAATGCAAATGGTGATGTTCATTTTGGGGTGCTTCCGAGGCCTTTTAACAGCATTTGCAAATAAATAATGCATCAGAGTTGCAGAAAATAGGTTTCAAATATTTGTGCATTTCTGACATCGATGCTCAGCAAAGGACATCTTGAAGCATTACTTTTAACTTTTGTTGAATTTATTCTCGTGCTTCTTTCGGAAAGTCAGAGCCTGTGTAAATACAAGATAATGCCTGGTTGCATTTCTTAAAGACTCAGTTTGGGCCTTGCCTATATGAAATGTCACTTTCATTCATTAATATGTGCTCAGGATGTCTACGGCACAGGAAGTGTGTTGCAAATGAAAAATCCTTTCACTGGCGTTTGATCAGCGAGCGTACGAAAGAACGAGTTCCCGCGTTTCTTTCCCGGAGGCTCACGATTTCTCCGTCATTAGGATTACTTTCACCTGGACGTTTGGCCATATATTCCCTGTATCCCTTATAGCAGAACTGACCTCCATTTCTCCACAGCTTGGTCATGAGAATGCGTAGGGGAATCTTGCCACTACACAGGAACGAACACAGGGCGTTCCAAAATGATTTAATGCTCGGTCGCTAGTTCTAGATAATCTAATTTGAAGCATAATAAATCCAGAACCTATCAACACATCAAGTTGTGTAATAAGTTTGCCTTTTTGCTTTTTCCACCGCGTATAGTAAGTAGGGGAAATATTGTGTTCCACCCAAAATTTCGTTGTCGAGTTTTCATCGGAAATGTATGTTTTTAGGCCCCCCGAAATAAAAAAAGTATTTTCAGAAGAAAAAAAAGTCCACCCGCGCGCCTGTCTGTGGACAGCATAACTAAAAAGTGAAGAGTCGCTTAAAAACCAAAGTTGGTATTTGAATTTAATATCTTTCAAGGATGCAACGCGAAGATTTTGAAGAAAATTCCACTCCCATGGAAAATTTTTCAAAAATGTTTATTTAAAAAATGGCTGTAACGATTTTGATTAACAGGTCATGTGTCTAAGATATTTTATCGTAAATGAAAGTTTATTTGAATTTTATGGGTATAACTTGTGTAGTCCTGTTTACTCTTGATGACTTTTGCAGTACTGGTAAACCTTAAGATTAGACCGAATCTTACTAAACAAAACATTTAGATCTCGTTAAAACACAAACACAAGTTATGTCCAAATGCATTTTTTGGAGTGAACCATTTCGGAGATATTTCTTGTGAGAGTTTTGCAATACACTTTTCTCAAACGGACGGTCGTTATTCACTTTTTTATCTCTTGGACGTATAAAGATAACGGAATTTCAAAGCCTTCATATAGCGACCAGCTCTAACAGATTTGACTATCGCTCAAAGCCTACCGTGTTCCCCTTAAACCTCAAGAAAATCAGCAATAAGATAAATTCTACAAATGTTTATCTCGACTAGCGTGAAGATACAGGAATAAGAGTTTGTGAGTAAGTACAAGAGTAGAGAATGTCATGTGAGTGCAACACACCACATTTTTAAACTTTTATTGTTAATAGAGTGCACATTTTATATATAACAGTTTTGTTATATTGCAAAAGCAATTTTAACATAGTTCCAATAGTTCTACATCTATGTTTATATTAAAGAACGTCATGGAACTGATCGGAGTAGAAGTATTCTCGTATTCGTTTTGTAAAACTGGCCTGCTCTATGTAGCGAGAACAACACGTTACAGTTATCTGTAATTTTTATCAAGATAAAATGGGGAAATCGTTAAATCGTAATTTGTGAACTTCCAGGAAATGAAGTTGGATTGGCTGCAGCTGAGGGAAATTTTGCATACCATACCGTGTGTCATAATCATAGCTACAGTTGTATGGATCGCGCAACAAGTGTCAGAAAGCTGTATGATGTCAAGCTAGTTTGTAAGCCATTAGTAATTAGGTGCTAAGAGCCTCTTAAAGAAGATCTTGGCCATGTAAAGTTTGTAAGTTTATCCATTGATGCCAGTGATCACAGATCAACAGTTTCTTCCAATATTAGTTACATATTTCAGAAAGCGGGGTGCATAAAAGACATTGGAGTTCATTTCTATTGAAAATTAAATTTCCAGTATAATATCTAAAATAGAAATGTGACGTCGCCTCTATGTGATCATGATTACTGCCTAGAATCTGTCTCTGTGTGTTTGTGTGTGTATCTGCTGACAGTATGTTTGCTGAGTAAACAAGTGTCCGAATTTTTTTTTTCTCTCTAAATTACAAGCAAATCTTGGTAGAAATTATTTTATAGGTGTGGGTTGCATGACACGTATCTTCCAACAAGCGTTGGAAAGCTGCTAATTTATATAGAGAATATCATATGCAAAATTTACAAATATTTTCGTGTTTATACCGAAAGGGTGAACTTGTGTGATTTTTGTGTAAGTTACTGTCAAGTGCTAGGTTACAGCAGTACAAGATGATTGGCATTGCTTCCTGCTCTTGAAAAAATTCTGAATTTATATTCTGCTCTAAAATAATGTTTCCTCCCACAGTCAGGTTATCCTCTACCTTTATCAGTTTTCAACAATGAGGAATCTGAATTATAGTAGTGGTTTGCTCATAGATCAATCTTTTTTAATCATGCATTGGATAAATCGAAAAACAATGCCTGCCTTACAGAGACAATGTCGTGTTATGAGTTACCCATAACAAAGATAAAAAAAAAAACAGGAAATAAAATTTAAGTTTTAAGGTTAGATTTACGGCGGTCAGTAGGTTTTCTTCCTATGCTCATTCATTGTCTAATGTATTCAGTCGTCTCCTATTTTAATGAAAAGCAAAATGGTAGCTTTAACCCCTTCCCGTTTCTTTTAACATCTTGGAACGTGCACTCGGGGATGCCAGGCGTGCACGTAAAAGTCACCATTAAAAGTAACTAAGGCATTAGAGAAGCACCTATTCTAAATAATATTAGTAAAGAGAATGATGTAAATTTATGTGCAACATGAGTTTTTAAAAAGGGGAAAAGATACTCAGCCCACATCTTTTGTTTTGGCTTTTGTGTGTTTGTGTGTGTGTGTGTGGGGGGGGGGGGGGGTTGTATCTAAGGCCCAGTGAAGTGTAACGAAAACCTACAAGATTTGGTACTAATAGTTCCACATGTTAACTTTTAAGGCAGTAATCCTGTTGGTTTGAAGCAATAAATTGTAATATCATCCAAGAAAAGAAAATGAGAAAAAGCGCTCGTGCGGTTTTGAACCGTGTGCATTACAATTGATAGTCTTAATGGAATCTGTAGCAGTTGGTCACGTGGATCAGCAACCAACAAAACCGGTGTCAGGCACTGGCAACTAAGGGATGCACAAGGAGTTACGTGCTCACTGTTCATGTTTATTATTTGGTTAAAAAGAACGTTTTAACCTTTCTGTTCTCCCTCTTGCTCCTTTGGCTCATGTTATTAAGTTGCATTTGCTTCTTGTTTAACGCAGATAAATTACTATTATGTAACACAGAGAGAGAATCCTTCATATATGTATGTACCAATTTTTATTCTTCTTTAGAATGTAAGAAATAACTGTGGTTTCTTTTGTAAAGTAGCATTTTGAACTGTGGACCTCTGCTTGGTAAATTAGTAAGCTCGGTCATGTTTTTTGTCATTAATCCCAAGAGAGCAATTTCCCATTCGAGAAGTGCTTCACCCAAAACATAGGATGTAAAAAACTTGTCACGTGTAACATTGTGCCCTCTTAGCTCATACGTCGGATCCATAACACGCATACCTGATTTTTCTCACATGCTATGCTGGTGGTTTCCCTGTGTAAATATATGAAGAAGCACTGTCGTAGTGTGCATATCTTCATTCCATATTTGTCGGGTTTACTTGGAATATATTGTTTGAAGGGACAGTGACACCGGAAATATATGTTTTGAGACCACCTGAATCCAAAAACAGCATTTTTAGAAAAAAGTCCGCGCGCGTGTGTGTCTGTCAGTCTGTGGACAGCATAACTCAAAAACGAAAAGTAGGTTAAAGGCCAAAGTTGGTATTTAAGTTTGTCTTTCAAGGATGCGACACGAAGATTTTGAAGAAAATAGCCCTACCCTAAACTACCCTTTACATGTAAAATTTTCGAAAATTATTTTCTTGAAAATGGCTCTAACGATTTTGATTAAAATGTCATATGTTTGAGATATTTTTATGACAATTTTGAATTTTCTGACTATAGCCCCTGTACTCTGGACGACTTACGCATAACTGGTAAACCGTTAGAGATAGACCAAATCATACTGTACAAAAAATGTAGATATTGCTAAAATACCCAATTTGTCTCAATAAATTTTCTTGTAGGGTGAACCATTTCGGAGATATTCCTTGTGTGTGTGAGTTTCGGAAAACTTAAAACTTCCGTGAAATGGAACATCGTTGTTCATTTTTTTGTATGTGAAGCGTGCAAAGAGAACGGAATCTCAAAAGCTTTAAAACATTTGACTATCGCACAAAGCCTACTGTATTTCCATATTCCCCTTGTACCTACAAGGAAATAAGCAATAAGATAATTTATACAAATGTTTATCTTAACTAACACGAAGAATATATAGGAGTAAGAGTTTGTAAGAATGATTAGTACAAGAGTAGAGAAAGTCATGCGAGTGCAACACATCAGATTTTTTCTTATTGGCTAATTGCCCTCTCATTTCTGTACAGACTCATTCAGCAAGAATTCTCTTCATTATATAGGTAAGTTCATTCTGATACAAGTATTTTCGTTCAAAACAGAATGCCATTCCAATTAATTTTTTCATATTGGAAAGAGCTTTGAGAACTTTACTTAGAACTTCTGTTTTCTCGAGACACCTATATCCATGGTAAGGTTCACAAAGCGTACTCTTCTGTTTCTGCGAGTTCCACGTCAGCAATGGAAATAAAATGAAATGTAACTTCCTGAGTTACAAACTAAAAGTCGCCTTCATAATAAAACAGTAAAAACAACCCCTCCATGCCACTTACCTGAAAGTACCAACCAACTAAATTCTAGATAATTATGTGTGCGCCCAACTGCTATGCACCCTTAATGCCTTCCTTACCCGTTCATCAAATAAGACTGCTTGTAGGATGGGCATCACCCACCTACCTACCTCAACACAATTGCAAGTCGCAATAGAACAGTGTAATCGTGTGTAGGGTCCAAGAGTGGGCCCGCACTTATTTTACAGCATAGGAGGTGAGAGATAAGTACTACTCGCTCTCTTTATCTTGAACCTCCAGATGGCGTCTTTGTCGAATACGGCAACAGGACTTTTCATGTATTTTACGCAATCGTGCCTGCCTTAAATCGTATCATAAAAGGCCGCTAGTTGTAGTTTCCGCAATTGAGTTTTCCGGGTTAGTCAACGACTAAAGTAAAAGGCTAAACAAAGTAGCTCCTTTTAGTATTTACAGAAGTATGTGATGTCGGCGCTTTATCTGTTTCGTACGTTTAGTACTTAAAATTATGATTTTAGTTAGTTAAACAAACGATGCACAGTTGCTACTTTAGCAAAGCACAGGCCTTCTTGGCTTGGACTGTTCGTAGAACTATATAGCGTTTCACTCATAGAAGACAGTATGGAGTTAAATGGGACACCTCTGTCTCTATCTAGCGCATACAAGTTGCCATTAGCCGCGTCCTTTTCTACTCTCGCTCTGTTGCCAGATTCCTAATAGCATGGTATAAATATTCATTTGTTATAAATTTCAGGTTTGAACACATTATCCTATGCAGAATATTTTTCTCTATCAGGTTATATCCTTTTCAGAGTCATTATACATTTCTATAGGTCCAAATTTCTTCAGGAAACGTTTTTTTTTTTTTCAATAGAAGTCCGATATTTGCTGTTTCTACACTCATCACGCGCTAACTAACAAACTAACTGCTAGAATGCATCTATATTTTTTTCTTAGGTAGAGTAAACTATAGTGCTACTACCTGCCTACTTTGAATTCTCCATGTTTACCCAGTTAAGTGTTATAATTTTTTAAATTAAATGTTTTCGGAAAATTTTATATACGTGCACTGCAAAAGTTACGCAGTGTGAAACTTTTTTGTTATTGAGTTTACATCAGGGAACCAGCGAGAACAAATGTTGAGGAAGGTTGGAGAAAGTTTTTTTAAAATAAACCAAAAGGCAGTAACCTCTTTCTTTTATCCAGTAGGGCAAACAAAAGGTATTCATCTATTCAGCGTCAGGCCTGACACAGAAGATAGTATAAGGAGCAGCACTAACATTAGTTCGAAAGAAGCCGTGTGTGTAACTGTGAGCTGTTATTGCGTTATTTGTTTAATATTTTTGTAAATATTTGTAGTTATGGAGGGTGAAGCTAGGAAGGGACGATATGTTGGTAAATAAAGAAGTAAGGAACGCCAAATAATTATGAATGTGTTAGATTATTTTTGAAGTAAAATGCGTTTAAGGCAGTAAAAGAAACAGCTAAGGCTGTTGAGTGTTCAGAAGCAGTAGTGTATAGGATTAAAAAGAAAGTAATGAAAGGACTTCTAAGAACGCCATCGAAAAAGAAAGCAAAAAGGGCGGGACTACACAAAACGCTAGGTTAACGCAATATGATTGAATAGTGCAAGGTGGAGTGCGGCGAATTGTTCATTCTTTACTGTTTGCAAATATTCCATCCACGCTGAATATAATTTTGTCACAGTTCAACAGTGATGAGACCCTACCAAATTTCTCAAGGGCCACTCTGATTTGGGGTTCGAATATGAAAGAAAGGGTAACAAGTGCATATTAATAGAAAGAGACGATATCGATATCATCAGATGGCGACATAAATATCTAAAATACGTAAAAGGTTTAGGGACCAGGGGAAATCAATTGTTTATACAGACGAGTCATTTGTAAATTTAGGTCATACAGTAACAAAGGCGTGGAGGGATACCAAAGTTAAAAATGCCCGTCTCGTCAAGCAGCAATTGAAGGACCAAGTACAGGACTCAGGCCACCTCGAGTCGCTCGCGGAGAAAGATTCGCAACTAGTACATGTTGCAACACTGCGCTCCATTTAACGTGTACTGTCTTTTAAGGGTGAGACGCGCTTTAGATTCCGGGGCGAGTCGCCGATATACGTACTTGTACTCAGTGAACAGTTAAAAATTAGACGTGTAATAAACTCGCCCTAACATTGGTACCTTCAATGTTGGAATGTATATAATAACGGTGTCAAATGAAACTCGTTTCCTTTTATGTGCCTTGTTTAAAATGCAATAAACAGAAGAGTGGCGAATTGTGAGCTTGTTGTCATCAGATCACGTGTTACTCCTTCCTGCTTAAAGCAGGCTGCCTGATATACGTGTTTTCACACCTGTGGTGATTATGATAGGTACATAGAAAAAGAAGCAAGCATATGCCCTGCTCTTACATTGTCATTTTTAAATATTTTGAAAGATATTTAATTTAGAAAATGTTGGCTTCTCCATTTGTTTTTGTGAATGTGTCAGGGTATATGAACATTCAAATTTGAAAGCAGTGCCCGCTCAAAAAATTGATCCATCTCATTCTCATCGTTCTGGTTTGTGTCTTCTCAATAAAAGTTATTTCCCAGCTTTATTTGAAGGAAATAGTTAATTTAATTTGGTGTCTCTCCCCCTTCATTTCCTCTCCTCTCCTATGTGCGTACTCAAGTGATATCTCTATCATTTGTCGCTGTTGCGTCGAATTAGTGGAATGCCCTATGAAGAAACTCTCAGTAGGAAAATTGAGACACGACAGGCAAGCCAGCAAGGTATTCGAAGTTGCCAGAATGCACGATAGCATGGTAAACACACACATTGGGGGGTGATGGTGGCAAATGGTAGCTCAATGTGTCCATTTGTTGCTCTCATTATCTCTCCAAGTGTTAGCAAACATCTCTTTCTGATGGCGATGATGTACAGTTACGGGCGTTCAACTACTAGTCATCAGCGTTCTTATAAAACGAATGATGGCAAAAACCAGAGAAAAAATGAGTACAAAATGAAATTCGTAGAAAAAGCCACAAATGTAGATTAATATACAGAACTAATGGTAAATCCAGAAATAAAGATGAATTTACAAGAAGGGACCAAAAGGTATGAGGTCCGATTTCTGTATACTAAATTCTCACTTGGCATTTTACTTTTGATAAAAATGTAAAAACTGTTTCGATCGGTTGGTTGTCTACCAGGACCTTTGCAAGAAGCAGCAGCTGTTGAGACAGACCTTTGCCACAGAGCGGAGGGAGAAGCGGGGTCTCCCTTAAAAAGATAACCGTGCGTAAAATTGCAGTAACCAATCAAGGACAGAAATTAATAGAGAACAGCAATTTAAAACAGACACTAATAATTTTGAAGTAGTGAAGAAATTTTGATATTTAGGTGCAATTATAGCCAATAATAACGATGAAATACAAGAAATCCGAAGCAGAATACACAGAGCAAACAAGGCATATTAAGGTCTTTCACCAATTCTGAAATCTAAATTTATACATAGAAAAACAGAAATACAATTATACAAAACATGCATACGACCCGTAATTATTTACGAATGTGAAGCTTGGACCATGACGAAGGCGACCGGTAACACAATTAACATATTTGAAAGAAAGATCTTGAGAACAATTTATGGACCTATAAATGAGAATAGAATATGGAGAATGAGATAAAAGGAAATATATGACCTCTTCAACGAACCAGAACTGTCCACTGTGGTCAAATTAAAAATACTACAGTGGGCAGGGAATGTACAAAGAATGAAGGACAGATACCTACCTAAAAAGTGACGACAGGAGTGATGTTTGAAAAGCTACCGATAGGTAAAACTAGGAAAAGATTGGGTGGATTCAGTTAAACAGGACAGCTATCAGCTCCTAAAATGAAAAAAATTGGCAATAGGTAGCTCTGGATAGGGATGATTGGAGGTCTCGGATGAAGAAGGCCTAGGCCCGCTTTGGACTGTAGCGCCATTGGGAGAAGAAAAATACGCGACCAAGCCAACTTCATCTCCTGGAGACGGGATACGCGAAAGTATTGGAATTACCTTCACTACTCTAAGCTTATTTACTCGAAGGACTGACCACTGCGCACAAGCCAGCCACTTCTTCCGAAGCAACACATACTATTGTAGCTCTGGGTTCGGTGGTTGCCGCATTTGCTTCCAAATCCGTCATTTCATTTCCCGGCAAGCCAATGTGACTAGGAATCCAAGCACACACCACGCTAACGCCATAAGTGTGTACATCATGGAGGACATCCTAGATGCGCTGCACATTAGGATGGTAGTTGTACTGCTCACAAAGGCCCTGTAATGCCCGAAGGGAATCACTCAAAATGAGGCGGTATATAGCAGGGCTGGCCTTTTCACGGCCCAGCACCGATAACGTATGTTAAGCAGGTAAAAAATGAAGGTCGCTCAAGGTATCTCGCGAGTCACCCAGGCCTAGTATATAGCATACATCTTTGCACTATAAATGGATGTGCTACAATGAAAACCAATGCTTGTGACTCAGTTCCATAATTAGGCACATCCACCACCGTTGGTGCTCTTAATCGTATCGGTGTGGATTAAACTTCGGTCATAGTAATCTCGACAAAAAATGTGAAACAAGTGCGGATACTAAATGGACTTCTGATAAACTGTCATCCCAAGATCTACGTGGCAGGTGGCACGTCCCCCTTTGGAAACATGTTAGGCATTTCAATAGCAGCTTCTTAAACTCTCAGAAACGAAAAGCCGCTGGCCTTAGACTAAGGAAGTTCATTCTATAACGTTGACCAAGCACGGTGTTCAAAAAAGAAAACTTCAGGTCCACAGCCATGCTTTCATCATAGCACTGCAGAGCGGGTTCTGCCGATTCGGCGTAATAGCTCACAACTGGGCTAGTCGGAAAAGCTCCGATTTCTTATCTTCTCAGCATAGATAATGGTGCTGAAGAGTACGATCCGCTCGCCACGATTTGTCACTTGTGCTCCGCGCACTGCAGTGCAAGCGAAACATGCGTGGCCTCGCCATAAAGCGACCACACTGTATAAAGCCAATGACTGTCGTCGTATCATCCTTGTGAGTACCTACAACACAATCCGCCTTGAAACCATTTCTGCCAGTGTTTATCACGATCACCAGCAAGTAGATAGGCCGAAAAAGCTTTTGCATGAATTTGTAGAATAAAATACAAAAATAATATATCGTGATAAAGGCCCGTGATTGTAACACACCAGACTTTTAACTAGATATACATTTAATGTAAAACTTCCATAATTGGAATCAGTTCCCAGTTTTCTGATTAGCAAAATAAGATAGTGCTGTTTAATATACCTTTCTTTTCGTTTTCCGGCCTCCTTTTCATTTCGTGTTTGACTACAGTGGAACTTGTATGCTTCGAAGCTGAAGGGGCAAGAAAAAATTCGAATTACAAAAATTAGGTCTAAAATTGACATTTTAGCACTACAGGTACATCCATCAGGATTTTCCAGTTTTCTCACTCTTTTTCGACTCTTCCCGTTCTCACTTAAAATGTTCTCGGTATTCTTCAGGTAAGGTGTCAGTGTTCGATGGCATCCCGTATCCTCACACGATTTCAGATTTTTTCTTCAAACCCATTTTAACTTCTGCAATGACTGTGACTTTTTCTTGCACTGGACTCGCGGTTTCCCAAGTGACAGTGGCAATGCTTTGCAGCACACTGAACCGTAGGAAGCTCAGCTCAAGCGACTACTAAAGGCGCACGTTTGTAAACAAGGGGATGTGGGAGCAGGTATAGAGCTCACGGCCGGTAGCTAGGAAAGCTGTTCTACCCCCACACTGCATTCGGACAAAACAAACAACCAAACAAACAAACCCGGAGCGATGACATCTGTCGCAGAAAAACGTGGACGAAGTTGTACCAAAGTTCCGTGTTTAGACTAATTTTCGATTAACATTTTGTGAACAAGAACTTCGAATTAAGGAAAATGAAATTCGAACTACGCGTGAGTTTTAATTTACTTCAATTCAAAATTCAAGGGAGCAAGAAAAATGTTGGAATTAACGACGGTTTGGAATCATAAACGTTGGAATTATCCAAGTTGCGCTGTATTTGGGCGCAATTGGTTCTGTTTTACCTTAAGCGATCGAGTAGTTATTCATGCTCGAGGTATGCCAACGTGATATGTCAGTGATTGCACTTCTTGTAGCAGTACTACAACTCCTGAAATATTTATTCCACGTCAGCTCAACTTGTTTCTTAACATTTTGGAAGCACAAACTAAATACGTTGACTTTAAATCCGAAATAAACCCCTTTAAGACTTGCATCAGTCGTTGAATAAATTCCCTTTGCGGTGAATCCTGTACCTTAATGTGTGACCTGAAGTGCATTGAAAGGCAATAAAAGGAATTTAAGACTGTGAGACGTGTTACTGAAAGCGGCGACCCAAAAAGACGGTCATGTCGTGCCCAGGTTTTCTTTAGACACACTTTTGTGTTGTGCAGCAGGATCAATGAGAATAGTGACTAAGTGGCGGTATTGATCCAAGACTGTTATTATCAGGGACGCCTGTAGATGTCACTGCCATATAAATTCCTTGTCCGAAAGTTGACCATATGAAGATCTGGGATTGGAATGGGTCTTCTGAGGTACCCGTTAGCTGAGGTTTTGTCCACTGCTACCTGGCAAGTGCTGAAGAGGTACACCAAACTTATTCTTTGAGCGTTTTCTTCCAAGTTGCCTTTCCCAATTGCGTGTCATTTCATCATCAGTAGGGCTGGGATTTTAAGTAAATATTTTGTTTGTGTCCTATATGAACTTCAAACTTAGTTTAATGTTCAGGATATTTACACCTTATTGTACATAAAAATGCATATTTTCTGATTCTTTAATGTAAATAGATATTTTCGGATATTTACATAAATTACACAAAAATCGCATAAAGGAAACGTGTTTAAAATAATTTTCACATAGGTGACATGAAAGCAACAGCAAATAATTTTAACAAGTCACCATTCTCTTCTCCAATGCTCAGTTACGCATGTTAGATGTCGCAATTTGTTATTCGTTATCGAAAGAACAGACCTGTCAGCTATAGTATCCCATCAATTGGAAGAAAATATAAACATCCTGATTACTCTAGCTACATGAGCATGCAAGATAAGAACAGGGAATTCCTCCACTGCACCTGTTATCGCTTCACAATCCGACTAGTATATACATACACTGAAACTGTATAGTCAAATTTAGTCATTTGTGAATCCGCAGAGATTATATGACTTTCTAGTCGTGTTGTGTTGGGAAATTACATATAGACAGCTTCTTGTTACATGCAATGATCGTTTTCGAAATTCAAGACAATTTTCCGTGACAATCGTCAAATCCTTTCGGGATGGAAAATTTGAGGAATCGTGCGTCTCTACGTAATTCTACAGTACTGCTGAGTCCTTCCAAGAATGTCTTGAGTAATAGGCAGTAATAGTATTAGGTAGTTCAGCCACTCAGATCTTAAAAATATTTTATTTGTTATAGCACATATTTTTTACTTTTTAACACATTTTCGACATTTTTAGCACCTAAAAATCCGAGCCCTAATCAGTATCCACCGCCTGTAGTAAGAACGGGCGGTAAATGCTATTAAAAAATACAAGCCATGTGATGCATTCACACGACTTTCTCTACTCTTGTACGAAATGCTCCTAGCAAATTTGCATGCTTCTGTCCACTCCTTGTCGCCTAAATAAACGTCATTACACATACCAAAGGATGTAGTAGGGTAAAGCAATAGTCAGATTTTTAAAAAGCGCAAAGCAATGTGGATGGCTTTCTAATTCTGAGTTGCTGGCATAACCACGAGAATAAACGAACTGCGACTCACCAGTTGAAAAGTTAATTTGAAATTTCGAACCAATAAAAAAAAAAATTCTCGAAAAGAAAAACGCTTGCGCGCACACACGCGCGCGTTTCACATAAAGCGAGAGGTTTAATGAAATCCATCTTTTGCAGTAGGATATTTTCTTTCTCTTACGGTTTACCAGTTATGCAGATGTCAGAATAAACATTACTTCTCCGATTATTACTAGAAAATTCAAATAATACATTTTGTTATGCAAGTATCATAAATGTGTGGTATTTTTATTAAAATCTTTAGACCTATTTTGAGAGAATAAATACTAAAAATGTGCAATGTAAAGGGTAGTTTAAGATGGGAGGATTTTCTTGGAAAGCTTCGTCTTGCATCCTTGGTAGATACTGAATTTAAATATCTCGTTTGTCGTTTAATCGACTCTTGTTTGAGTTGTGCTGTTAACATACATACCACCTTCTATTTTTTTTCCTTTTTTTTAAAAAAAACTACGTATAGTAAGTAGGGGAAGTATTGTATTCGATCCAAAATATCGATGTCGAGATATCACCGGAAGTATGTTTTAGATAAAAGGTCCGCGTGTGTGTGTGTCTGAACAGCAAAATTCAAAAACGAAAAGTTGGTTAAAAACCAAAGTTGGTTTAATCTTTCAAGGATGCTACACGAAGATTTTGAAAAAAAAAAGTTCTCCATCCTAAACTACCCTTTAATAGGAAGTTTTTGGAAAATTTCTATTTTCTAATGAATGTATTGTTGGTTGTTTTAATGCAAAAATAATTGTGAAGGATTTTTTTTTGTGGAAACTTGAAGTTTGGCATACCTTAACGATACTAGCAGATACGGATGTTACGGAGTACCAGGTGATCATTGCATAATTATGTGGACGGGCAGCGAATGGAGGAAAAGGTGTTCATCTCACTCTCAGCTGACCTTAGTTCTAACCCCGGTGTTACCCAGTTTCTTTTAAATGTAAATTGAGAAGTAACGATATGCAAATATCTTGATTGGCGTCATGGCCGAGTAGTTAGAGGGTCATCACCTCTTTTCAGGCCACGGACACTGGAAGAATGATAATTTGTCATATATATACGAGTTCAATTTAAATAGGGTGCTGGTTCTTGTAGGGGTTCTGTGGCTAGATTTGAGGGTACACGGAAAAAGGGGGTAATGTCGTTTTCAACAGATATAATCTAATTTGCAAAGTTTCAACCTGTAGTGATGTCTATAATACTATTTTAAGGTTAGCTAAAGGTATTGGTATTGTCCATAGATAATAATGAAAATGTAGAATTGTTGAGAATTTAAAAACTGCAAAATGAAGTAAATACACATTTGTCACGAAAATAAAGGAGAATGTCTGTTATCAACACATTATCATGGAAATAAAGAGGAATGTCAATTTTGACAAACCATAACAAATAGAATTATTACACCTCTCAATAGTGAGCAAGTGCATCAATGGAAGGACCTTCCCTCTGGCCCACAAAATGATCTAAGGACTTGCAAATCAGTAAATTTTGCTTCAGAAATTGGATGTAAACCTGAAATAAAAATGACATTTAAACCCTCAATATTCCCAGCATGTTTGCGAATGTAGAGCAACTTAATGTAATGTAACTCTTGCACTTAGGTTCATAAGATGTCTGTGGAAGAAAGGACTTACTATTTTGGTGTTTCTGGGACGCGCACGGTTGATCTTGGAGTATTTACAACAGTTACAGTTACAATGGCCATTGTAACTGTCTCTGTCTCTGTGTTCCATGAAACATGGATGCCTAATGGAGATAAGGCCTTGTTTTAAAAGGACACACTTTTCTGTACAGGGGAGTCAAAAACTTGCTCCATTGATGAATCACTGGTTGATCAACTTCGATTACTTGGTGAAGGGCATACCGGAGACCGGAAGATCCGTGGTTCAAATCCCGGCTATGGCATCGGATTTTGCAGTCTGGTTCTACCCTTTCCAAACAGTGGTCCCATATACCAAGCTGACATTCCCCTTTATTTTATAATTTTGTGGTGACAGCCTTTTCATCGATTGCACATGACTTCTGAAACGTGTTATATTTCAGCTAGGTTTCGCTTTATTTGTTTAGATATTGTATTAAACTATTCTCCTGCTCATAAAGTAGATTTTAATGGTGTTACTTCATTTGTTATTTTACATGACATTACCCCTTTTCCCCGTGTACGCTTCGTTTATTTCCGTTGTAGGAATTCAGTATTGTTACAGTAGACATGTCTAAGGCAACGCGCCCTTTACTCACTTTTCCTGCTAAGTATTAAACGAGTTCGTAGAGGTTTTTTTATATTATTATTATTATTATTATTATTATTATTATTATTATTATTATTATTGAAACCCATAACCGGTCCTGTGTTTTTAAAATGGGATGCAAAGCAACTTTGTGAACGCATTACGGCAGAAAATAAGGTTTTTACATAGTTCGTAAACATTTGTCCTCTAGATGGTCCAAATTCAAATAATAGCCATTTAATCCTAGACAGGTACTTTGAGTGCACATGAAAGGTAAACGCTCGTAATTTTCACTACTTCATTGAACATTAACGATACAAAAAGATATAAAGCAAAAAAGTAATTTTTTATTGTGGAAGCATTATTTAAGAATCCTACAGTATATTTCACTATAGTGGCGGTGGTGTTGGGTGGGTGGTGGTGGCAACGGTGGCGGTAATAGTGGCGTGTCGGAAAGAATGTGAAACTGTCGGGTTGTTTACGTGAGCTTATCGCACAAACAAGGCGGGACAGTGTGTGTACACTCTGTTCAGATGCGATCATACGTATATCCGAGACAGTAACATCTTATATCGGCAGGCGCGTTTTATCACTGGCTATACACCAAGTTATTATTTCGCTGTACTAATAAACAAGATAAGCGATTGTAGCGTTCTACAGCCAAGGTCAATACGCCTCGTCATATTTACGACATGACGTCCAGATGTCAGATAAATATAAACTCTTCAAACGCAGTGAGTGATAGCATTGACCTCACTAAAAAGGTATAAACCGTAGCAGTGAACGAAAATAAAATGTACAGTCATTTTTACGAGTCTTGCCTGTCTAGCGTTAAGACAATAGCATCGCCTTTTGTATGTTTCGAGTATTGAGAAGTTAACGAGGGCGATATGCGTAACTTGCTTCCTGATTCTTTGCATTATAGCTCCACGTGGAGAAGCCCAAAAAACAGACTTGTACAAGGCGCATCTCGCACTGTTATTGAGAAATAAATCGCATGATGACTCTTGGCTAAGCTGATATTTTCTCCTTGTTTATTACTTGCACGCCCGTTGCAAATCGCTCGAAGTGTTTACATTTGAGGCGTGTTATACATAAACAGCGTGGACAATTTGCGTGAGGTGAAACGTTTGTGTAATGCAATACGAAGCAAGGATGCTTCAGAATAAAATCTGGCTGTACAACGATGTAGCGGTCACAGCTATTACATCACCGTCATTGGTTTTGTTTACACATTCAGCTAGTGATCGTTTACACTTTACATTGTCTAGTCAGATCCCTCTGTGTGTGTGAGTGTGCGCGCGCGCGCGCTAAAGCAACTGAACTTCAGTGCCAATAAACCAAGCTTCACGGCTGATTGAGCATTCACTAGTGAAATTTGAACATTGCGTAGGTATTTCTTAATCAAATATTTAGATTTTTTAAAGGTTCGTGGTACGTTCAAGTAGGAAACTTGATTTATTTTCAAATACATCCTTTGAGGAGTTCTTGGCACCCCCACAAAATTACCTTTTACTTTCTCTACTACCTATAGTAAGTAGAGGAAGTATTGTATTCCGCCCAAAAATTCCATGTCGAGATTTCATCGTAAACATGTTTTGAGGCCCCTGAATAAAAAGAAATAGAAAAAGGTGGGTGTCTGTAAACAGCATAACCGAAAAAAGAAAAGTCGATTAAAAAACCAAAGTTGATATTTAAGTTTAATATCTTTCAAGGATACGACACGAAGATTTTGAAGAACATTTTTCCACCTTTTACATGGACAATTTTTCGAAAATTTGTATTTTCTCGCAAATGGCTAACGACTTTCATTCAAATGTCATGTAATTAAGATTATTTTTATGACAAATGAATTGTAGCCCACGTAGTCCTGTTTACTCTGGATGACTTTTGCATAGCTGGTGAAGCTTACTATATAAAAATGTAATCTCGTTAAAACAATATTTATTTCTAAATTAGTTTTTTTGTAGAGTGAACCGTTTGGGGATATTCCATGTTACTGTATGAGTTGTTTTGCAGTAGTTATACTTTTCTCAAATGGAAGGTCGTTATTCACTTTTTTATACCTTAGCCATGCAAAGAGAACGGAATTTCAAAGCCTTCATATAGCGAACATCTTTAAAAGATTTGACTATCGCTCAAAGACCGCTGTATTCCCATATTTCCCTTGCACCTACAAGAACATCAGCAGTAAGATAATTTCTGCAAATGTTTATGTCAAATGACATGAAGTTAGTGGAGTAAGACTGTGTAGGAATAGTTAGTACATGAGTAGAGAAAGTCATGTGAGTGCTGGAACATTTTCTTGCCACAATTTTGCATTCAAGTCATCCAAAGATGTCTTTCAAATTTATCACTCGATATGCAGATAAAATAAGAATTGCTTTTAAAACAAATTCATTACTACTTGGTGAAATTTCCAAAGCAGATGGCGAAAGTTTGCGTCACAAGGAGCAATTTGAGTGAAACAACCGATGGAAACAGTAACGAAGAAGGAAGGAGAGGTGCTTTTAGACTTCAAAACTACAGTCGTGTTTTGGTTGGCACTTTAACTTTAGTGCCTGCACCATTAAATACATATACCTATCTTAGAAATACCGATACTTATTATTGCACAATAGCTTTTTTCCCCGACTTACGAGTAATAATCTACCTTCGTGCTGTTTAGAAGTATATATTTGTTCGTCTAACTATAAATAATTTGACATCAATACAATATTCTATTACACGAAAGTCTTACGGATTTTCTATTGAATGTATGTTACTACTGCCACTACTAGTACTACTACCACTACTTAATAATAATAATAATAATAATAATAATAATAATAATAATAATAATAATAATAATAATAATAATAATAATAATAATAATAATGCTTCTTTTATATGACTTCTATTGACGTTATTTGGCTTATGGTGTTGGTGAGATAGTGCCAAGCTTCTTAGTAGAAGTTTGCAAATGTTTCAAGCGAATGCTGTTTCCATTTATAGCATAACAGTTGCTGCTCTCAAAGGTTCAAGTATCATTCAACTATTTGTATACATCTATATAATACTCGCAGTGTAGTTGTAATGTTTGTATTTAATTTACTTCGATGTTTCACTCTTATGATTTGGTTTTAATCTTGCCAGTTTCACATTACCGTTTTATCACGACTGATACTTTATCGTTTACGTTGTCTGTTCGACTTAAACCAGTTTGTTTATTATGCTTTATCGTATTGGATAGTCCCTCCTCGGAAAAAGTGGAATGAACTTATTGGCCTTTAGATAAGGTAGAAGTAATATGTAATGGATTTGGTTGCACTACCTACAGGCGCCACCACAGCTCAGTGCCAAAGCGTGAGCATGGTAAACCAAAGATGTGTGTTCGAATCCCGAAATTGATATCTATTTTTCATTATTATTATTACTACTACTCTTATTATATTGTTATATTTTTTCGTATTCTCCTAAGAGTAAGGGAGAACTAAAGGCAAGGACAAATTGATTCTGTCTGAACGAAAGACTAAAGCATGTTGTTTCCTTAATTTGACTGTGAACAAGCAATATAGAGCGCAATTTGATTATGTGGCTTCTAAATATATAGCTACTACACCAAATGTAAAAAGGAGCGAGTGCGAATTTGGGAACATCCCAAATATTACGTTTCTAGCATGGATTCAGTTCTCGAAAGGAGACACTCGGATCTTTCTAGCACATGAATTTCGAATACCTGAGATAGCCTAAAAGCAGATCTTCCGGGCGTGAAATGCATTAATGTGAAAAACCACAGTAGCGCTGTGGTAGAAATTAAATGATTTTGTTATTTAACGACGCTGTCATAAAATCGCGAGGATCACAGCAGCGTCGCCGGTGTGCCGGAATTTCGTCCCGGAGGAGTTCTTTTACGTGCCAGTAAATCTACTGACATGGAGCTGTTGTTTTTAAGCAAGATCAGGGCCGGATTTGAACCCGTGGCCTTGGGATCAGTAGGCCGGCGTCTAACCAGCTGAGCTACCCAGACCGGCACTTTGGCAGAAGTACGGAGTTTCAAATACTGGCGAATGTTTTTCTGTCTTTCTTTCTGTATTCTATCTAAAACGGGAAAGATTTTTTCTTCAGATCTTCATTTTTTTTTACATCCGAAAGGTATACGATACAATTGTTTAGTTCAGGCAATGTATCTATGAAATTTGGTGATAATTGCCGAAAATTTTTATTTTTACAATTTGCATTTTTTTATTCTGCTAATACTTTGTACTTTAATGGCACACTAGTTTTCTCAATATCAGCCACTTTTAAAGCTCCCGGAGAGCAATTAAATGTCCTAGAGCGGGTGGACATTCCTCGCTAAACTTCGTCGCTACAGCTTTGAAATGCATTTTCGTTTTCACTGTCTCTGGCTTTAGTCTCTTGCAGGAAATTTTCCTTCAGAAAGGTTATGAGTTGGCTGTGCTGAAATTAATTCGATATATGGCGCGAATCTGATACATGTTTTGCTTTCAGACAGAGAAATGCCGTTAATGTTCTGTAATTCTGTAATATTACCAGGTTATTTCTGTGTTCCAATGTATTGTTTAGTTACTTAATAGGTTTTAAGTTACTCGTTAGTCTATAGTAAAACAGTAAACGCAGGTATTTTATGCATTTGGTGTGTAAATTAGCAAAAGTGCATAGTGTTGGTAGAGGTTAGCTAAGAACAATACATTTCTAAATTTTGTGAACAATGCAAAGGCGAAGAGAACGTTTTCTATTAAGAAACGAGCAAGGAAACTTAAAATTCTCAAACTGCTACTGAGGCCAAGAAGAAAGCATCAGGGTTCCACATATGGTGCTGGGA
The DNA here is from genome assembly GCA_030765045.1 of Tenodera sinensis. Classification (NCBI taxonomy): domain Eukaryota; kingdom Metazoa; phylum Arthropoda; class Insecta; order Mantodea; family Mantidae; genus Tenodera; species Tenodera sinensis. The sequence goes on along the minus strand of CM060964.1, from coordinate 285,514,214 downwards.
AGTTTTAAATTGATTGAATTTAGTTGAAGTACAGAAATATATTGTTAAACTTTAAAATCCACTTTTCTCAATTTTTTCCATCATTTTTCACTACTCAAAATGCTTCTTGGGCCCTAGTTCATAACTTACTGGCTTGAAATTTTCAGGAGAGCTTCAGAGATTAAAGTATTAAAATTTGTCATGCCCTGGTTAAATATATCAAATAATTATGCTGAAATTAAATATTTTTCGTAACTCATACTGAAAAAACTTGAAAATATCAAACTGTATAGAAAACATTTTGTTCTCTTAAAGTAATTAAATGTAAGCAATGGTGATGACAATTTCTTTATATCTATATACCGAGCTCAAATTAAAAATTTAGAAATGATACAATAAACTATAAGGTCCAAGGGTCATTTCATATTAGCATATCAAAAAGTGATTTAATATTAATAAATATTAATTTAAAAACGGTTTGACATACAACATTGCAATTTTGTGTACACTATTTACTTTATGTTCTGAGTGTGTGGAAAAAAATTCAAAGCAACCAGAAGTAAACTGGACTTTTTAATTTTTATAGATACATTGCCTTAACTGAAGCTCATTTTACAGGTATAAACCAATTAATGTTCATTTGCAATTGAATAGCTGATTATAACCAAATGCAAGCAAAACATTGCTTTCAGGTTTATCCTATGCTTCATAGTATTTCCATTGATGCAATCTTAGAAAGTTAAAATTGTTGCTATTAACCTGTTAGGGTGACATATAATTAGATGTAAAACTACTTCCATTACTTGCCATCAGTGTAAGCTTTGGTCATAACATTAGTTTGTCAAGAGCAAAAAGCGAATATGTAATTTAATTTTATAGCTTTTTAAACACAATTTATTTGTAATAATTGCTAGAAAAAAACATTCTAGCAGCAATGAATACCCTTAATTAAATTAGCAAACGTATTGCCTGACAAATATTTCAATGGTATAAATGCCGTTTGCTAAAGGTGCAGAGTTATTTCTTCTTTGATCCTCCCTCAATTTTTCAAAAACCGGTCACTGGCCTGCTGCTTTGACAGATAAGACCTTTGACCTTACACAACCCTTGCTCCCGCTAGGAATGACCAAACAACGCATACGCTACCCTTTCAAAACGTGACCCCAGTTTCTTTTATCCTCTTCGGACACAGCTTCAATTCTTGTAAGGGTGACAGTTAAGGTATGACTTTCAAGTAAAACCAGACCTTATCATTCCTGAGTTCAGTACTGTTTAGGGTCAGAGTTTACATACATATATGCCTCTTGTGCTTAGAGAACACGCGGGGTCCGACGAGGTTCAGAGTGATTGTACCGGGTTATACAGGGGAAACGAAATCGATAATCAGATGTTTAAATGCGAATACGTAATAGGCTGGCCTCAAAATTTTATAACCTTTCCATAACATTGTGAGAAATAACTATAGCAACAGGGCATACGAGGGGTGTTCAGTAAAGACTGGCACTAATATTCATACAACAATGTATTGTAAAAAATCACTCATACAGACTTGTCCCCCTCAGACATCCCTTAAGTTCATTTTTTGCTGTCGGGTTAAGAAAAAAAAGTCATACGGAACTAGGTCAGGGCTTGAAGGTGGATGGGGTACTCTAGAGATGTGATTTTGCGCCAGGAACTCGATAACAGCATTAGCAACATGTGGTCTGGCATTGTGGTGATGAAGTTTCCACTGTTGAATGAGATTCTTTCGCTTTTTTGAGGTGTGATCCTTCACCAATTGCTTCAGTACTTCTTATAGTTAGTTCGGCCGAAAGTCGGCTTTCCAGTTCCTTACAAAGCGACCGCTTTATTAGCTACCGCAAAGCTAGAATCAAAGAACCCGAACTGGAAACGCAAATAGCGCCCCAGTGCAGTGATTGTAGTTTATCTTGGAACTGTGTGAGAGTACGCCATCCCATAGTAATAAAACAGTGATGACTATGGTCTTTATTGACCGACTTCCGTACTCGTGACTGAGATTTACAGGCGATTATCATACACATCGACTCTCACAGGCTGTCAACAATCAACTGACTGTTTAATTTTCACTGATTAGCGATTAGAATACGCACTTCAATGGCGCATGGACAGATGTCGCAAGCAGCTACCTAGCGGAAGGAGAAAAAAATAAGTGCCAGTATTTATTGAACATCCCTCAGGTGGAGGTATGTGGGGTGCGCGCGCGTGTTGTGTGTTTTATTTGATACGTACGCGTTAATGTGTGATATTGTTATAACAATCGTTTGAGCCATTCTTGAGAAAATCAAGAATTTCCGAGGGAAAAATCCATTTAAAGGTTACTCTGAAGTGGGAGCATTTTGTTAATCTTCGCTTTGGATCTTTGGAAGATACTGATTTTTAACAGCAAATGTAGTATTCGTCCGATGTTTTGATTTTGAGTTATGCTATTCACACACGCGCACGCATTTCAAAATGCTTTTTTTTATTTCCTTTTTGGATTCACTCTGCCTCAAAACCTTCATTTCCAGTAAAATCTGGAATTTTGGGTGGAATACAACCATCTTATCTACTTACTAGGTACGTGTTAGAGAAAGTAACAATGTAAAACAGTTTTCAGATTCGCGCTTGCAAGGTAAAGCGTTTTAAAATGACTAGACATTGCATAGTTTAGAACAACACGTTGTGGTTAATATGAAACCTTTTCGTGTCATATTATTCCGGAATAATCTATCTTAACATTTAGGAGAGCTGTAAAATAGCAAGCAGCGAATCTGTATGCCCCTCGTGGAAGAGTCTTGTGGTGCTTGTATTTGCAGGAGCTACATCTTCGTCACGATTCAGGGTTACAAGCGAGAAATGGAAATCACGATATATTGGAGAAAACTGCAATTACTAACCCTCGCAAATGTGCATCGTCGGCATATTGTTCTGCTGCAGGATATGCCCTACTTCTTACTTCAAGCTGACCGTCTTGTGGCGAAAGTGTTCGAATTGTATCAACGAAGATGGTATAACGCAGGAAAAAAACATGCCGCTGTTGTCAATTCCGTATTTTAAAAATCTGATGTGAGCACTCACATGGCTTTCTCTGCTGACTTGTGCAAATTATTTTTAAAAACCGTTATGCTTATATCTACTCCGTTAACGATAAGGCGTACGTAGAAATTGTTTTATTTCATTTTCCTTATATGCACAGTTGTAACAGGAGAATACAGTAGGCTTAAGAGAGGGTCAAATTGTTAAACGGCAAAACTTGTGGTAAAACTTCTTTCTTTTACTAGACTTTTTATAGGACTGTAGGCCTACAAGCATACATTTAAATCGCTATATAATTTGCTTTAAAGGATCGAACAGCTATAAAAATTTGCTTAGAAGTAAAGTAGAAAGTCTGTTGTGTTTTATAATAGTAAAATTCATATATGTGAATTTTGGCAGTTCTTTTTCGCCTCTTTAATGAGGTTAGTGCGCCTATAACAAGTTTCAGCGGGGCCAGTTCCCGGCGGGAATGTGAAGTTCTCTTTAATATCTTTCCCTACTCTCCAGAGAGTTTGGGAGTGTGAAAAGTTAAACACCACGAAAACCTACAGTGACATAAGCTAACAAGTTCAAAAGAGTAAAAATACCATCAAATGTGTGTCAGGTTGTCAAGAGATTTTGATTCGTCCTTTGTACCAGATTTATAATCTCATTAAGGAAAACACCTTCCCTGATAAGTGGAAATTAACTAAATTAACGCCAGTTTTTAAACCCGGTGATTGTTTTAACATGGAGTAGGTATAGGCCAGTAGCTATCTCATCAACCCCAGCCAAAATATTTGAGAATATACTTTATAAATATATATTTTGTCATGTAAAAACAGTATTGGTGTCACGCAGCATGGGTTCATCTATCGTTAAATATTCTAATATATTACTTTTTGCGGATGATTTAAAAACTTTTAGTTCCGTAAAGTCTGTTTCCGATTGCCTTAAATAAATGGAGTAAAGACAATAGCCTTTCTTTTAATGCATCCAAATGCCAAGTTATGACATTTTCTAGACTCAAACGTAATATTGTTTTAATTACTAAATAGACGAAATTAATTTACAAACTGTGGAAACAAAAACTATCTAGGAGTTAGTTATCTTTAATAAAAGCTTATCATTCATGAAACACATTAACGCAGTAGTCAGTGCAGTACACAGAAATCTGGGATTTGTCATTCTTAATTCATCCTACTTCACCAATATAAGACTTCTAAAACCCAGGCTCGACTATGCTTCAGTTGTATGGAGTCCTCAGTGGTAAAAATATTCAACTTATTGCAGTTACTCAATTCAAATTCTCGAAGTGTGTGTTTCTCAAACATTTTCATTATTTTCCTAAGTTTATATCGTATGAGTCATTGCTTCACTTGAGTTTAAACGTCATCACATAGAAGAAATTGCCATTTGTTAATTTTCCTGTACATAATGTAATTGACCATCCTAACATAAGACAGAGTTACGTTTCAAATATTGGACCAAATAGATTCCGTAGTATTTTTTTCCTTCAGAGGGCTAGTACTGATTTACAGAAGTATCCCCGTATGCTTAGAATGCAATCACTATACAATAAATTACATCCTTTAAACATTGATATATTTCATATGAATGTCGCCCGTTTTGCTATATTCTGTGATTATTTATTACCGATAGTAAATTGATTTAGTGTGCATGTAAATCAATGTTACCAACCTCCTATTTTGTGTTTATATTTTGCTATGATTTATTTTGTGATTAATTTTGTGAAATTGTAATTACCTATTTTGTTAAATTAAGTAAAAATTGAAGCTATTAACAGTGAAGCAACAAGATTCTAAAATAAGAACAAATTAGAAACTAAAAACTTCACTTATGACTTTGAGAATGAGCTGAATATAGCTTGAAACCCCTGGGTCAGAAAAATAGAAAAAGAATATCAACATACTAAGATAAGTGAAGTTTTTAGTTTCTAATTTGTTCTTATTTTAGAATTTTAGTACCTATTTTGTATTTATTTTTCCCACTTAATTATGTAATCAAACTGATATTGTAAATTTTAAGTGAACATTGTAATTGAGGAAATCTGTAATGTTTACATTATAGGTAAATAAATAAAACCCGATATGGCCATAGCAATTAAAGGGGGCTATAGAACTGAACTTGCAAACGCCTCCCCCCCAAAAAAAAAAAACCGTTAAAAAGACTTAGAGAGGCAACGATTCCACATCACTGGTAAATATGAGCCGAGAGAATACCTTGTAACATTTATTTTTGTAACATTTTCATTCCATTCATAACCTGGTGGTATTATATAATTTATGAATGAGGCCCGGATTTGTGTGACCTAAAGTATATAAAAAGAGGACCTTAAAATGATGACTTAATTACCTTTATATAAAAATGGCCCAAAAGAACAAACAATGACTTAAAATGACCTTCATTTGTTTATCTCATTGCGCTTTTCGGTTATACTTTATCGCTGAATACTGAATTACAGTTCGTTACAAATAGCTTTCGTAATGTTCACATTGAGAAGCTTGTTTCAAGATCAACAAATGCTACGGGCCATTCTTAAAGCAACAAAATTGCGGGTTTCCACCTATTCTTCATCGTGGGAATACTTCTACATGACTGTACATTGTATCATATCCACGGTTTCCATTTTACCTTCCGTACGACTTAGATTACTTGCGACGGCTTCAGCAGTTCTCTTTGATTTTCAATTTCGCGGAAATATTTGTTTTTATTTTTGGTGTGACGAAATACAAATATCTCTCAAATATAGCATGTGATCTGTGAGCATAGTAACCATCACATGGTGCGTCCCTCAAAAGTGGCAGCTAGATAAATTCTACTTTCCTTTAGAATAAAAGAAACGTAAACCGTTTATTTGGATGTATTAATCTGGGGATAATGAAATGTTTAACAAAATATGAATAGGACAGCCATATTTCAATAGATTTCCAAGAGTTTTTACTTTCTCTACTACATATAGTAAAGTAGAGGAAGTATTGTATTCCACCCAAAAATTCGATGTCGAAATTTCACGGCTTTGAGGCCCCCTGAATAAAAAAGATAGTAAAAGGCGCGCGCGTGTGTGTGGGTGGGTGGGTGGGTGGTCCGTCTGGGCAGCATAACTCAAAAATGAAAAGTCGGTTAAAAACCAAAGTTGGTATTTAAGTATCTTTCAAGGATGCGATACGAAGATTTTGAAGAAAATTCCTCCACCCTAAACTAACCTTTACATGGAAAAGTTTTCGAAAAGTTTGATTTTCTTGAAAATGGCTTTAACGATTTTCATTAAAATGCCATATGTTTGAGATATTTTTATGCCAAATGAAATATGTATCTTGAACTTTCTGGCTATAGCCCATTTAGTCCCATTTACTCTGAATGACTTGCATAACTGGTAAGCTGAAAGAGACAAAATCTTAATGCACAAAAAATTTGGATCTTGCTAAAACACCATTTATGTCTAAATAAATTTTTGTAGTGAACCATTTCGGAGATACTACTTGTTTGTGTGAGTTTTGGGGAACTTAAGTTTCTGTAAAATGAAACATCGACATTCATTTCTTTATATGTTAACCATGCAAAGAGAACGAAATCTCAAAGCTTTGTAAGATTTGACTATCGCTCAAAGCCTACTGTATTCTCATGTTCTCCTTGTACCTACAAGAAGATACAGAACTTCTGCAAATGTTTAGCTCAACTAACACTAAGAAAATATAGGAATACGAGTTTGTAAGAATGGTTAGTACAAGAGTAGAGAAAGTCATGTGAGTGCAACACATCAGATTTTTAGATATTATGGTCGTGAAGCTTGATTCTACTAATATAAGAATAATGCAACCAGCTCCCGAAAAAATGCTAAAAAGCTGGGTTTGTTCTTATCAATGATTTAAAAATTACTAATAACCTGTAAAAATGCCTTATGAGATATAAATGCAGAAAAATGACCCTTGGACAACTGAAGCTTAGTAGAAATCTCGCAAAAATGGACGTATTTCATGACTTCAAAAATACCTAGGGGCCATACATTCAAAATGTTTTTTGAGTTTTTATATTACCTACAAATACATATATTTATGTAATGTGTGTTAAATACAGAATAAAAATGTTTTTCATTCTGAAATTTAAGATTTTTGAAAATAATTTTTTCACCATATTCACTTTTTGAAAATGTTCCACATGATGCCGTTTTCATCCGATTCTTCTGAAATTTATCATGTAGATTCCCAAAATACAAACAGTTAAAATCTGTCATATGCTTTTTTTTAAACAATTTTTTAGTTATATTTAAGGCCACATAAAACTTAAAACAAAACTATAAATTTAAAATGATAGAATTTAAAAATTATTTTCTTTGAATTAAGGCTAGTAGAGCAAAATTGACAGACTTGCGCGTTATCACATTAATATAATACTTTTTTAAAATGGTAATATTTTAAAATTGCCTCATGTGGAGCATTTGACATATGATAAAATCCAATTTAAAATTTCGTAACTCAGAAACTAAAAGGGATATCACACTGAAATTTAAAATCCTCCAGTGTTGATGTGGAAGAACAGAAAATAAATGCTCAGCTAAATTGGCTGAAACCTTTAGAAAATCACGTTTTTAGTTGTGTATTCGCTTGAAAGTTGTTTAATTTCACTTAGAATGTTGTGAGCCGAGCATCATCTGAAAAAAGATGCAAATCATTGAAATCCAAGCCCTGTTTATGAATTAGGATCGTTCAGTGTGGACATGGTAACATAGGGATCAGAGAAAGGTCGCCCTAGAATCCCTGGCCTGTGCTAATGTAAGATCATCATACGTTAACACCTTCATCTTTTGTTATAATGTATGTAACGTAAAGGAAATCCTCTCAATACATTTCCAATTTCCGTTGGTGAATTTGTATGATCTTATGCCACACTATTGTTTACCATTAAGAACAATTCCGAATTTGCAGAATGTTGGCACCCACTTTCTTCAGGACTAGTAAATACGCGATGGGGTTGGTTTCGTTTAAACCAGCCCCAGCAGACGAGAAGCAGGAAAGTATTCGACGGGAGGCAATTTTGAGGACTCTCAGCACTAATGCGTGAGTTTTCTCAACTTTTGATATATTAACGTATAACTGTTGCGCCTTTGTGTTGATGGGATAAAGCAAAGCATCATCTGCAATGGGAGAGATGGTTGAAAATTCTTCATGGGAGGCGATTTGGAGGATTTTCAGTAGGAATGGAATTCTTTACACATGTTCTTCAGGACGAATAAATTTTATAGGATTCTATCACAAAAAGACACCCCTAAAGGAAGAGAGTGTTCGGCGGGAAGCAGTTTTGAGGTTTCTCAGCAACGGTCCTGTTTTCTCAATACCTCTGTGAAATAAAAGGGTGAGTCATGTTCTATCCATTCTTTTAAGGTTTGTATAACAAATACCACAAACTTCAATGAGTGAGGGGAACGAATGTTCACCCCAGGGCAATTTTGAGCCTGATCAGCACAATGTGTTTTTTCTCAATTTAAGATACTGGGAGTGAAATTTCAAATTTTCTTAATTTTGGATGGATATTTCTGAAAATTTTGTGACTGCGCTGTTATTAAATTAGTATTAATACCAAATTTCATTCAAATTGGATGAATACCTTTGAAGGTATAAATTATTATTATTATTATTATTATTATTATTATTATTATTATTATTATTATTATTATTATTATTATTATTATTATTATTATTATTATTAATTATATTTTTTGTAAAAGTATCGCATATTCAAAATGTTGCACGCGCCTCAAAAGTTGCGCAAATGGGGTAGTATTTTTTTAATTGGAGCTTTGGGCCATAAATAAAAATTTGATGTCTGATTATTTGGATAAATTCGACGAGGGAATTTATTATAATTTGTATTATGTTCAAAAGGTTCAAATTAATATTTTTTTCATGGAAAAAACATTAAAAGAATTATTACTGGTGTTAGCATGTATTTTGGGACATAGAATATTACAGTGGATACTTCTACTCATTTTGGGAAATTTTAGTTGTATTTAAACAAAAATTGAGACACGTTTAATGTGTGGATGTGAAGTTTTGAGAAAAACGCTGATTTATAAAATATGCTGGAAAACGGTGAATTATATTCTTTAGGTATCAAAACCCCCCTATTTACATTCCTCAGTAATTTTACTTTACTTTGTGCCCTCCTGTACTTTTGTGCCCTTTTAGCCACCTACAGCCACCTTTCCTGTTTGTAGCAGTAGGTCTCCTGCTTTCGTGGAGTCGAGTTGTATCCCTTTTCTGACTGATCTTTAAGCAGTTGGTGAACATCCCCTTACCAAAGATCTCAGCTCCTGAGAACCTGAACAGCCCATATTAAGAACAGAAAAAGCATTTAATGCCCCAATTTCTAGCTGCTTCTTAGAAATAAACATTTATTTGGGACAGTTTTTCCAAATAAGTGAACACTTTCATTTGTAGTTTGTGTCCCCAACTATCACAGTGTACTAGTTCAGAGCAAGCTAGTCTCCAATATAATAGGAACAATACTTCTAACCATACTATCATCGAACTGAACAAACAACTTGTAATGGCTCTGCGGAGTCTATGCTTCTATTATAGAAACGCCAAATTTAAGTACCCTGGAGTCATGCAATACATTGACATATACATGAAAAACTTTTACATTTACGTGTGGCCAACCAAAATATTTGTAAATTTGAGCTAACTCTCATGAATAAAACAAATGTCTATAAGAATCACCACATAACGAATCCAACACAAATACAGCAAAATAACAAGCCCAATAAATTTTCTTTTTACTTCTCATTCAGCACACGTCTATCATATAGGTAGCTGCTAAAATATATCAAAGATGATAACACAAAGCAACAACAAGCCATTATAAGTGGAAACTTTGTTTTGAGATTCACAGAAAATGTGAAAAAACTGGAGTAATTTCTAGAGACATGCAGGGAAGTGTGTCTGGCTGACTTTAAAGGGACAATACCACGTGCGCGGGGCTCTTTAAATGGCTGTAGCGATCGAATAGAGGGCAAATGCAAATTTTCACTCTTTGCGGATGCCCAAACATTCAAAGGATCATTTGCAGCAAAAAAAAAAAAGTGTTTTTGACCAAATTTTGCTAAAAAAAATTTACTCCCAGTGTCCTTTAAAAAAAATACTCAATGGGGAATAGGGTGTAAAAACGTTGCATATCAAGCTAATTGTATGATTTTGAGTAGGAATAGGTTTTTTAACGTCCTCCAACGTCATATCGGAGGATGAATGGATTAAATGCGTGAAATGATGTTCGAATTAGCCCGAGGTCCTTTTAGCTTAAAGTTACCCGACATTCATCTTCGATAACTCATCCTAATCGAGATTCGAGTTCGGGACCTCTGATATGAGGCAGACACGCTACCACCACACTACAGAGGCAAGCTGTAGGAATTGGGTATTTGGCACAATGAATGTGAGGTGATTAAATTAAAAGAATTGAATACTAGCAATATTGTAATGGCTTTAATTCATTTTATTGTAAACAAATAGTTTCAAATGTTATAATATATTAAAATCATGAAAGCCTGGGTAATGCCGGGTATTTCTGCTAGTACTGCTTAATTATGCTAATATTTTCGCCCGTTACATTAAAAAGTTTACCTAAAATACAACATTGTTGTGTGCTGTGTCCATGAAGTCGTGACTAACACTGCGAAATGTTTAACCTGCGTAAAGGTTCCTGAAACCGGATATGTTTACATAAAAACAAAGTTTGGGTACTGCGTTAACCATCTTAAACACGAGCAGCGTTTCATGTGATTCTACACGTGTATGTGTGGCGAAAAGGAATTATTCATTTCCATGCTAGAAACACAAAAGAGACATTAAGATTAGCTCTTCATGCCTAAGAGAACAATAGAACTTGATGTGTGCGTGTATTCAATGGCATCGACTATTGATAATTTGGCATAACTACCAGAGAGGGTTTTAGCGTATTCAGTGCGCGTAAATTTCCCTAGCAGTGTTGATATTCAGTGTGTGAACAGTCGATAGTTCGGCATCACTGCCACAAAGATTTTCACCCAAGCCGCAACGTAAATATGGTGTAGACTATCAATACTTTAGCACCACTGCTGCAAAGTAATTTCTTACGCCAATATTATATATTATATAAATATCATTTCCGTCGACTACGATTGTTTTGCAGGAGAGCCAAATAACTTTATAGCCTCTCCACAATGCAATATGCTATGCCAGTATCGATTACTATTAATGATGTTGCCTATCGATAATTTTATAGCTCTGCCACAAAGGTTTACGGTGCACCCACATATTAATTTGTTCGTCAGTATCGATAAATATAAAATCGATTCAGTAAGGAACAGCATTGCCATATAGTTTCACAGTGTATTTTGTTTGGCCATATTGATGACGTGGAATGTGGATAGTTTTGCAGCACTGTCACTAGGATTTACCAACAACAAGCAAACCTATCCACAATGTAGTAGAGGTTGCCCTGCAATGCGGTGCGCGGCGTTATTACAAAGGAATCCCACTCACGAAGCAACAGTTAGGACCTGCATCGTGGAACAACGACACGGCGAATTTGATTTGAGGGCTCTTCAGGCTACGAAATAGCTTTCCTAAACTGGGTCACGAATCCTGAGGCACTCATGGGGTCATCAAGGATCTGTTTTCCTAATATCTGCTTAGGATACGAACGTATGCACAATTTTGTTACAAAATGTATTATTCCCGTCGCTTTTAAAAGAGAAATGAAAGGGCTGATGAACATATGTATACAGGTTTTCTTTCAATTTTTGTTTAGTGAATGCCTCTTATCTTTTGTACAAAACATGACACTGCTGTCGAGCATTACTGTATATAGTTATGACATACTGTCGTACTACTTTTCGTATGAAATATTTAGTTTCCAGAAAGTATTGATCCCCAGTTCAAAATATTCTAGCTGTCAAATTAACGGGGAGAAAATTGTCAATTTTAATACACAACGATATCAATTTATGGTGCTTCTCTGGATTAGTTTATTAATTTTATTTTAACATTACACCAATTTTAACATTATTTTCTTATATGGCATTTGTAAAATTATTTTATATCGATTTAGTGAGTAATTGTATCTTGTATGTAGTACTTGACACTTTATCGATATATAGCTATAAACTGACAGACATGTAAAATCATGGAAGCTTGAGCGTGATGGTTAGCGTGTCTGCCTGAGTTCGAATCTCGCTTAGGGTAAGTTATCCGGGTAAGGTGTTTTCGAGGTTTTCCCTTATCCTGAGAAGACGAATGTCGGGTAACTTAAAGCTCTATGGACCTCGGGCTCATTTGAACATCATTTCACCCATTTCATTCACTCACCGTCCGATATGACATTACGTTGGAGGACGTTAATTAAAAAAAATGGAAGCTTGAAAGTAGAATGATAATTCAAGTGGAGATGAATAGTTTTGGAATCAATGTATATTTTCAGACTGGGTTACGTCATGTAATGGTTATACAGGGGTGTTACAATTGAATCGCCCTATTGTCATATTTTCATATCGTTCGTGTGACTGGTGTGGCACATGTGGAAGTGATATGACTTTCTTGATTTTTGTATACAAACTAGATGAGTCATTCGTATTAGTAAAGTTTAGTTCATTTCGATATCTCAAATAGTTTCGCAGAAATACTGAAGTGAAAATAGGGCGATTCAACTGGGACACCCAGTATTATTAGAATTGTGTGTTCAGGGTCGTCTGTGCACTTAACGGAAAGCATCATCTCGTGAGGAAGAAAAAATGTAGGCGACACTTCTGGAATGAATTTAGCTGCCGGTAGCTGTTTCCTACGAGGAACAGTAAACAGAAACGAGTCTTGAGCTGAGGTGGACCTTTGTATCTTCCAGAAAATAGCATTCGCGGCACTTCGACAATTTTCTCTAAGAAATGCCATCCTAACGCCTTAACTGCAAACTCTGAATAGCGAGAACTAATTTACTATTCACCCACAGTACACATTGTTGTTGGAGAATGCGATTGGAAGAACTGCATTGCTTGGGATTCAGTGACGGGTTTCCCCCGTGTTTATAATGGAGCAAGCTTGCTGCAGTACAGTGCTGATTGCTAATAACATTAAGACCTGTGGATATATATACTGGTCTTCCGGTCCCGCGACCTCTGTAATTGGAACATGTGCAGCGCAGGTTATTGTAAAACCTCGTAAACCCGTTTTTCTCGACCAGTTTTCTGGCATGCAATCGACAAAGTCGAAAACTACTTTGAATTTACTTGCCTGGGTGTATTATCCCTCCTACTGATCATTTTAACGTGTCTATTGCACTTCTCGATGTTGGGGAGGTTTGGACAAGTAAACATTTAACAGTGTTAGTTGTGTTCCTTTTTGTGCAGAAATTCACACTGTGTAGATCTAAATTCCGTTATTAGAGATGTTGACTAACAACCGATAAATTGGCCTTTCCTGAGGAAAGCTACATTTGTATGCACCACACCTCTTGCTGCCTAATTATCCATGGCTCATATTTAAGCTATTTGAAGACTTAAAAGCACATAGCTACAGAACGCTCATTTTATATTTAATTGATCCAAATGTTAATTGGATGTAATACTAAACAATCCCGATATAACATTCCTGGAATTCATGTTCTCTGGTTTATTGATCTAGGCTTTGGTCGCGGTCCAGTTTTAGTCAAGGGTAGCGTTTGTGCGTGCCCTAAACCTTTATGGATTAAATAGGTGTAACTACGTAGGCTAGGTACGTCTTTCCTTTGTAGCAAACTCTTTGGGTTACAGAGGGCGCTTTATGTGCCAATTGTTCAGCTATTTTCGTTCATGTAGGGTGGTTTTCTATAACGCGAGTAGGAAGCCAGAATGGAAACGAAAACGGAAAGCAATACAAACATACATTTTGGTTCACAGTACTCCGGGAACGAGGACGGGAATGCATATCGATAGCAAAGTGAAGTCCCATGTGCACTTTGGGACTTCCTTTTTTTTTTTTTTTTTTTTTTTTTTTTTTTTTTTTTTTTATTTTTATTTTTATTTACCGGCTTCCAATTCACCAGCATAATGCAGATTACTCGACAGAGTAGCACTTTCTAAATGTAGATCCAATACTATTTTCGATTCCTTTAGTAGTATCAAGCATCATTCTTTTATTAATAGCATTCATTAACATTGTACTACTTCGCAAAGCGACGAGGCGTATTGACCTTGGCTGTCGAGCGCTACGATCGCTTCTTATCTTCTTTATTAGAGCAGCGAAATAATAGTAACAAAACACAAATAGGTGATCTCTCGCGCCTGCCGGTATATGAGACGTCGCTGTCTTGAAGATATGATCGCATATGAACAGGGTGTACATACACCGTATCGCCTTGTTTGTGCGATAAGCTCGTGTAAACAGTTGGGCAGTATCACATTCTTTCCGATACACCTCATGGCTTTGCCAAGTAGTATGTTCCTTGGCTCCAGATAGGCCCTGGAAGCCTGCATACGTGCATTAACATTACTTGTTATTCATTGTTATTTTTTAATTCATTTCTACCGGTTTTTGGTGTACTTTTTAGTTCTTTGCTGTTTCTTGAGGCAGTAATAGCTTTGAGTTGCTTGTAAACAAGCTACAGATGACGTTTACGCTAGAGGAAGCAACGCTCAATGAATCAGCGTTTCAAACTCGGCTGACTAGCTCAAAAATCTGCTAAGTTGCTCTAAGATCGTCCAGAAAACAACAAAACATGGCACATACCTGAATTTGTGGGTTAATATTAGGTACCGTGAAAGTAGTCCCCTTCTGCATTATACTATAGTGCGCAACGTAACGCATCACATCACATATCTTATACTTACAAATACTTCCGCATTGACCAAAGCAACTAGAAGTATCCTTGCTAAATTGTTGAGTCTCGAAAGGGATTCTGTTTATTTGCAACTTCATATTTTGGGATTGAGAACTTAATCTTTCCTGTGGTCGCAAAAGCCCTACCTGCTCTTCAAATGCAGAACCCAAATTTGGATTGGGATGCAAAAACTGATGGACATTTACTGAAAGCAGAAGCAGATTTTCTTGACATCCTACAACGACCACCATTTCTCCCTGTACAATGCAGGAGTCAGATAACGCTGACTGAATTTTGTAATCGCACCCATATTGATATAGCCTACGATTTCATTGTTAGGTATTCAAACGTTGCCGTTTGAAAATTAAATTGAATCATTTTGATTTTTTTAATATTTTAATTAGTGGAGGATTACATTAAGTCTGCCAGATTTTGGGCTGTCGGGTGACAAGTTAATTTTCCGGCTTCAAGAAATTTAAATTGGCTGAGTTGGCACCACTTCCGTGAATCTATGCAGTCAGGACGCACTTTGCTGGAATTTCTTCCTGTTTCTTTTTCCTAGCATGCGACTAGAGGCAACTGTAGCGGGTGTTCCATGTCACGGCTGCCTGAAAAAGTTCACAGCGAAGAGCCTAATGTGCACAATATGAATCCAATATGTCCAGCTCCAGATTTCGATTTGGAGAAAGGTGGATGCAGGTAATTCTGTTGCAGTTACACAGGAGCATAGCGGAGAGATCAGGACGATAGTTACATGTTAAATAAGCACGTGGTTACTTGTTGCCCTTGATATACTGTTGCATGACCTGACGAGAAACAAACTGGCATTTTAAAGGTCATTGATAAGCTCTAGTTATTTCCACAATAAGCTTGTGACCATCTTTTAAGATTATGTAACACTCATTGAGAATGTATCAGCCTCGAATGTAATTCGAAGAAAATTTAATACGTAAATTTTATTCCCCGTGATATTTTCATCAAAACGACTTTGGCTAATTTTGAGAAAATAGCGGAGGTGGGGAGTCCCTTTCAAAGGCTTGTTTGGGTTGGGAAATTTACTTGAAAACCTCCTGGCAATTAAACGTAGTCTAGCCTAAGTATGACTGCATTTTTCCAATTCTTCGTGTTTGAGTAATTCTACTCTCGCTCTCTTAGCATACGCAGATATGCCGGACCTTTTTCTAAAAGTGTTCCTTTTGCAACTCGGGGGATCTCAAAATGTGTATTCACGGCGAAATCACGTAATGGAATTTTTGGTTGCAATAAAATACTTTATACTTTCTTGTATACCATATGTTAGCGGCAAAGAAAGTCAACTCTTAGATAAATCTTAAGTCTGCCAAATGAGAATTGATTACGCAGTGTTTGTCGAAAACACATCTAATAGAGAAAAAGAGCTAAACATACCGTTGGGTATTTAATAAAGAGTATTGAACCAGTGTCGGAAGTGTCCCAGCCCAAAGCTAACTTTATTTTCCTTTTCAAGAAGACTCCACTCCTCTCTTCGAGTGGTGGATTGTTTTGAGCACGAACACGCATATGGGAGGTTCATGATCTTAAGTCTTCAGCCTTCTGCGAAGCTCACGAAATGGGCCAAGTTGGAAACCAGTCTCCCACAATCAGATGCTATTTTCATCGTTGTATTTTCTCTGCACGGATCGCAGATATCTGTGAACTGTTCTGAACGCTATCCCCTTTAAATGGAAGCATATTGATACAGTCCTGTGAAGGACGTGTAAGTATCCATTTTTCATGCCTAAAGTTTAATATCTTTAGAGCGCTTTCAGAAATGTGGTGTGCGTAGCCAGCGAATGTGCTTCTGTTACTACGTGGGTGTAATGTTTATGCTGAAAGAACGCTTCTGTGAACCCATTCATGGCCCAAGAAACGCAAACTGGAGTAGGTATTTGTTTTATTGGTGCCATGGGTGCGGCAATAAGGCAGGTATATGAAACTAAATGTTATCTTTCGGAAACCAGAAAGTTATTTCAGCATTAGCTACTCCAGAAAAACATTTGTGTACGTTGCAATTATTAATAAATGCCTTTAACCATAAACCTCTTCACATAATTAACATTTCTGGACTTGATGAATGCATAGATAGTAAAGTTAAACTTGGGCATTCATTTTGGATAAACACGAAAATCCTGTTTGGGAAGTAATGGCCATTTTAATCCATGTTTCTTAGAGATAGAGGGAGAGGGGGGGGGGGGGCAAGTCCGATGCATAGCAAAATTCATATTTGAGTCAATGCCTATTGCATATTTTCAAGAAAATTCCGAAACAAGCTTTTACATGGAAAATGTGTAGTTTTCTCAAAAAGTGCTCTAACAATTTTGATAAAAATACATGTTTAAGATATTTGCATGACAAATTGTATATCTTGATTTTTCCCTTGTACCCTCAGGTTGAAGTGTCATATGGCGTCTGTAAAGATCTTGTGTGATTCTTATTTCTTCCCCACGTGGTGTCAGTAATAAAAACTGACAGTACATTTTGATCTCGTTGGACTTGCCGACATTCAAATGGTTGTATCAAATCATTCTACGCTCTCGAATCTGTCTGTTGTCTAGAATGTCGCGTGTATAATGCTGTTAAATATACAGGCAAAATTGAATACAGCTGGACATCTGTCATACGAATAATGGCGTTCACTTTCAGAAGCTAAAGATGCATATAACACATGTTCAAGATTTGAGTATGAGACTTCATCAGATATAGCAAAATCTGTGTGTGTAAACTTGTGTTGCAGAATTGTTTGCTCTATTACAGATAACCACATTTTAAGCAGTGAATGAACGAATGGAGAAAAAAGACTAGTTCTGCTATGATTCATTGTACTTTAAAATAATTACGTAGTTCACCTAGCTAGAATGTTTGATATTCCAGCAAAATTACTTCCCTAGTGGCTATTGTTCCGTTGAAATATTAATTGCCTTCCAGCGTAATTTATTCCAGCTAGAGACATTTTTAATGATGAACCAGGAATACCGCTTGACGGAGCGATTAGTCCCACCTTGCCTCCGTCAATTCGAACAGTGTTTTAATTAGAAGAAAAAACTAGTGTGTACTGTTAGGCATTTCAAGGTTCTGTAGGAAATAACCGTTCGACTCACTTCAAAACTGTTGAAAGCTATGGAAGGAATTTATACAAATGCATGTTTATCTCTCTCTCTCCCAAGATGTCAACGACCTTCATTATCCAAGGTAAAAAACAGTAAACTAACCGGCAATGCAGCAGTGTCATTAGTCAGGAAACGTATGACTGCACTTTGTGATTGGTTTTCAGGATTCCCGCAAGCACCTCCAGAGGTAATTCCACAATGTTTTTACTTTGTTACAATGTTATAGCCCTAACCAAACATTCTTAAATGTATACATTCTGGTTTTAGCTATGTGTTTTCATTTAATATGGTCTTTGAGTATCCAATAGGGAGGCTTAAAATGGTTATTTGAGAAATCGCGCCGTTCGTTAAATGTTAAGAAAAAATAGAAGTACAAGTACACTTGCATTGGGTGACTGGAACGTGGTACTGTATGACTGCACGATAATGAAAACTCCCAGTCTAAATATCGCCAGGGCTATGTAACGTTTCCTGAAAACAGGAAATTCAGAGTAATTGTTAAATGTCTTCCTCCAAGACTAGGGCATAACAAACCACACAAAACGTGCACAAGTAAGACGAACCAGGGTTTTATTATAAAATGTTTCCCTAAATGTCACGTGATACATACAGATAAGGGGGTAACGTTGCTGTATGCTTAATCTTCCACACATTATTCTCATCAAACTTCTCATACTTGCAAGTCCTTTGATCTCGGACTGCTGAGGGAGAGCCGATAGTTATTCTGTCACTAGGTGATATGTAGTTGCTAAGCAAATATGGCTTACACTAAACTTACACTACTGTGAGAGAGCCTGCCGAAATCGTCATGTTGACACTAGGTGGTAGTTGCAAATCGAATATAGCTTTCGACGTACTATTGCTGTGGTGTTGTTTTCATTAGATGGTATAAGGAATGCTATGCACAGCCTCGCCAACCTCATCCTCGATTTTTAAACTGACTGTAGCAGGAATGCTGGTGTTTTCAGGGCAGGTGCGCATAGGTATACATCACCGGAGTTTAGTTGCGACTATTACCCATTCCATTTGTCTTCTGGAGATCGATACCTGACAATTCCTGTATAAAATGTCATAGTTACGCCATCTAATAACTTGCTCCGGTCTTCGAGGACTGCATTTAGTTTTCACCTCATAATCTCTGGTAGAATATGCTTAAATTGCGAAAAATCGGGGTATCATTGGTATTACTGGTCAGAATTGCATTGCTGCTATGAAACAAAATACGTGTATGGTACTAAGACAGTACAGTATATCAGTGATATATGTATAGAGCCACAATTCTTGGGCTGTTTCGTTCAGTGCTGATGGCGAACACACTCACGGCATAACTGACACTCCTACGCACGGTGCGGTACTACAAATTGTGGCTTTAGTCATACATTATAAATTGAAATGCAGAGAATAGGAATACAATTTTAAAATAATTACAAATTCACGCTTCTGTGGGCATTGAATAAGTTCTATTCCCCTAAAGTCCATTATAAGGTCCATTTCGTTTCGTCTTTATATATGCTACATATTCTTTGTTTATATGCATTCTTAGTTTAGACGATTGTATGTTGAACCTCATGTCCATAAGCAAAACAGATTTTCAACTTACAAACAAGTACCGCAGCACAGACAGTGGTATTGACTTGCTGGATTGACTGAGATGCTCGGAATTTGCAACTCTTGGTAATGAAAAGTGACCTAAAAGGTGCAGAAGTTGCTAATTATGGAATATGAGCTCAAATGTGGTTCCGCATTGATGAAGGGGATGGCAGGGATTTTTCTAGCCTGTCAAAGGAATTTCTTTCATTCATGAATATATGCCCTTTCATCACAGTAGTGTGGTTTATGCAAGGGAAAGCAACTAGGGATTCAGCGAGCACACCGGTCATACAGAGTTAATTTGACGTACCATATATGAAACATGCATTTACAAAAATGATAATTTGTAGAAGACGAATGCCTCCAGGCTTCAATTTAGTAGAAACACTATATTTCGTAACCTCCACGTCCTCACTCTTCATGCAGAGAGACTATGATTCACATTTTTTACTTGATCTATCCATGTTTCATTGACATATTACTGATTTTAATTAAAAATCGGACAAATGGCTGGATGTTTTCCGCCGCCGCAAACCACTGTAGAGTCGTAGTTGACGCTTCAAATACTGGCTTGATTTAGCCGATAAAGGGCCAAGTTGGCATAGCTAGACTTAACTTAAAGGTCTTCTTGGCTGTCAGTGGCCATTGATAGAAAACGTGAGTATCTTTGCTGATTATTATCAAACTGTCGATAAGCGTGGGACAGTCCCAGTCGTGGTGTGATGTCACATGTGAAGCCGGCTCAGTGGCAGGTGGAGCATGATCCTGACTCACTCAGTAAATGAGCGATGACGTCAGGCTGCTGGTGGTGAATAGCGACAACAACCAGATTATTTCGCCCGGTCGCTCCGCGACAGGCGGCCGTGCCCAGAGTCGGTCAATGAGCATTCCTTGGGACCATGCAGTCTGGTGAATCCGCAAACCAAGTATCCTGCTAACTTCCGTAAATTGAATCATTAAGTTTCTTTTCTTCAGAATGCGTGCGGTTCATTCGTACTTAAAAGACATTTGATTTTGTTCCCTTAACCTAATGCATTTCTCTTTTAGTTCCGAGGGTAAAAAAGAGTTGCCAAAGTACGTTACCCAAGTTAAGTTACGACAAAAAAGTGTTGTGTGGGAAGTTTCCTGTGATTAATTCTTTGATGTTTGGTCAGAATGTATGTCCAGAAACACGTTTGCCACCCCCCCCCCAAAAAAAAAAAAAAAAAAAAAAAAAAAAAAAAAAGAAAAGAAAAGGTAAACGAAAAGACTTAGATCAGCAGTTCTACCTTCACATTTTTAAGCTTTTAACTGCTGTACTTCCATAGAGAATGATCTTGCCGAAAAACTCCTGCTCAAGCGCCATGGAGTCAAAGCAGAAGGAATTCGATTACATTTATTCACGTGATAACAGTGTTGAGCATACCATTTCCAAGAAATGGCAGTTTTCCCTCGTGCTTATTAGTAAATTCCGAATTTCACATATTTCTCGTTGATGCTGTTTTCAGATGTGTGGCGGGAAAAATTTATACCTATGATATGCCATAATCAAAGTAATTTTCGAACTTTTAACTACATATGTTTCATTTTATTATATTCACCTAGTGACATAAAATTTTCTTTCGTGAAAATGAGATATGTTACAAGACTTCTGCATAAGTGACAGTTTCTTGATGCCTGAAAAATAGCCTTTAACAACCATGTACCAAATCAATTTGACAAATATAACTATGTACGTGATCTCACTGCCAGAAGTCTCTCGCGCACCCAATCATAAGAGTATCAATTGTTTGTAGGTGATGTGCCAAAAGCTAACCATGGACCCCAGCACGCCTGCTCTTGCGTAGGCCATTGAAGTGAAGGCCAACTGCAGGACTAGGTATTGACAACTCGTAGAATCTATTATGTAGTGTTTCTGACATGCAAACTACCAGTAGACTACGTACTTGTTGTATGTTGTGTAAAGGTTAAATGAGGTTTTACATAAAGCTTTTGTATTTTCAGTAGATGCCAGCCCGCCTCTGTAGTGTTGTTGCAGCGTGTTTTCCTCTCGAGTTCGAATCTCGGTTAGAGTGAGTTATCCGGAGGTTTCCCTTATGGTGAGAAGATGAATGTCGGGTGACTAAGCCCTATGGACCTCGGGCTCACTTGAGCATCGTTTCACTAATTTCATTCATTCATCGTCAGATATGAGGAGGACGTTAATTAAAAAAAAGTTGCCACCTGTCCCGATTTTGTCGACATTGTCCCTACTGTTATGCAATTGTCCCGTCCACCGACACGAGTGTGAACACCCTAATGACCTTACTTTTCTGTTTTTAGGTTATAAACCTAGTTTTATGGTCGAGTCTAGGTTTTATGTCACATTACATTTGTAATAATATTAGTGATAGTATCTATTTCCTTTTTGTTTCAAAGTTGTTCATCGTGATAACTGCTTAAATTTAGATTTACCATCTAAACAGGGCCTCTCAAACCATGATTTGGTCATAAACAAATTAACCAGTTTAACACTGGGCACCGCACGTGAGGAAGCAACAGTGATGTAAGTGGGGAAGGGGGAGACGGCAAAGCTAGAGAGAAGCGTAAGGAAAGAGCGCTTGGAGGTTTGCACCGAGATCAACTTTTCGTAGTCGCATTTTGCACCTTGCCATGCAACCTGAGAGGCCCTAAGCAAATAATGGGTCGGCATTTAGAAACATGCGGCCCCTAAAAATAGTAATAGTTTCTGTCAGTAACAAGTGTCTTTAATGAAAAACCCGTGGACGGAAGAAAGAAGCAAACTTGACGAAAAATCCGAGGAAAGTGAACTTTTGGTTAAAGTGCTACTGGCAATCAGTACTACCCCAGTTTCAGCAACTCCTAAACGCTGCTGCATCAGGTTAAAGGCATAGACATAACCTCACACAGTGCAAATGTACGTTTTAAATTATTTACATTTTCTACTTAAATGTATTTGTGAAATAAAATACTGCTTCGATTTTTGAGTTCCTCAAGATGACAGCTCTTATGTCCAGAAAAAATTAAGTGTAATTTATTATACAGTAAATCCACTGCTGTTCGTTCCAAGATGAAAATTTGGATTCAGTTTTAAGAAATATCTCATTACATGTGTACCATGTTACATGTGAAATTAAAGGTCATTAAAATAGCTCTAAAGTGAGAACAGGCCATCGACGATGCAAGTTTGCGGATTTATGACAATTTTTGTGCAGCTATTCTAGCATTTTCGATAATTTTCAAATTCCAGTAGAAGGAAAAACGTAGACATTCTCGTATGAACAGGCAAGCCATCAAACGTTATAAAAATACATGCTGTTAGGTATTGCAGAAAGTACAAGCGATAGAAACTCTGGAAATCAGGCTAATCTCAAGGCATCTTGTGTGTGTGCCGTTTTATTGAAACAATGACATTTTATTGTTGCAAACTCAGACTAATGGATGTTTATAAGAAGGCAATGAAGAGATATATGTATGGACAAGTTAGTAAACTTTGTTCATTAGCATGCAAATGGTTTTAATCGACAAACGTTTCGTTGGCATTTTCAAAACTAGGTGTTTTTTTTTTTTTTTTTTTTTTTTTTTTTTTTTTTTTTTTTTTTTTTCGTACTGACACGTGGATAGCGCGTTTTTGCGATTACCCCCTTCAATTGAACTTTCAAAACGTTGAGACTTTGTGCTCTCCATGGATACCGTGCACTAGTGGCCTCTAATTGACTCTGGAATAGATCATTTTGCATTACCAAGTTCCTTATTTAAGATTATAATTTATTTGAATATCTATATTTAACAGAATTGTCGAACTTACATTATCATAACGCATGAATTAAATGTTTTACGCAACGGAATCGAGGAGGCATTTGGAATGCATGTAAAGTACTAAGATATGCTCCTTCGGTTGAAACCTGCCTTTCAGGGTGACGAATGCACTACAATAGCATATGTCTATCATGACAAGATTTGATCGCCTATCCTTGCGTTCCATGCGGCTCGTTTGTCACCATTCCATGGTGTGCAATTAGCCATTTGGGAAAGGAAAAGTAGCACGGGGCAAGGCTGGAAGAAGCAGTGCTTAGTGATACACCATAAAGAATCCCATTCTCTAATTGATTTAAACGGCACTGACTCCATTCCTTTGAGAATGAAACAGTTTATATCATTCTCCGGGGAAGATTATCTCATAGAAAGGTTCAAGCCGGCATGTTTAGCCAGTAGAAAGGCAAGCTGCATAACGATCACAAAAGCTTAAGCCTTACATACATATTTTCAGACTCTTCCAGGTATTAGCCAGTATTACATTTTTGAACTAGTTTTTAGCAGTTATCTCGCTTGGTTGATGGAGTGGCCAGACTTGCTGGACTGGGTCAAGTGGTATTACCAAAGTGTTGAAGGTACAGTTTCATTTAACTGTACTTAGTAATTCGCCATATGGAAAGCAGAGGTTAATTGAGTTTCTGCACAGAGCACAAGGGCATGTACCGTAATTGAGTGCAGAGTATGGCTTGGCATTTGGAACAAGTTGTGGGAAATGATACTACATTGTATTCGTAGGCGTAGGTGGTGAACATGCTGTATACTTTATAGTATATTGCGTACCACGAACTTTTAGTTACTGCTTATCAGGTCGAGAATGCATTTTGGGAATACGAGGCCCGCAGGGTCACCTTTTCCCAAGCATTCGAGCTCTGATAAATAACTTACAGTTCGTGGTTAGTGAATTACTTTCTGCAATACTTGAAAAATCCGTAAAACGCAATAATAAATCCAAAATTGCTTTTCCATATGTTTTTAATATTAAGGGAAAAAAATGAATTCTCTGTGTGAACAAATGAAAAGCTACATCTAAAATATGGGCAAAGCCTTATTATCCATTCTTTTGTTAATGAATTTCGCAATAGATTATTTACTTGAAGTAGCACATGTTTTGGTTTCTAGGTTATTTGTTTATGTAGCCGAATTGAATTTTTGACTTTTGATAGTTATCATCGAGCAGTAAAATGTTATAAAAATGAGCGACTTTGCTATTGAGAAAGCTGCGGATCTAGCATGTGTATCACTTTACCAGCGAAGTCGAAACAAAGATATGTTGTTGAATGGTACTTTCTATATGGTACTTTCCGAATGTGGTGCTTTAATAAAAACGTTAACAGTTACACCAGTGAGACAGTTTCATTGGCATATTTTGCCAAGGATTCATTAATAATTTATTTTTAGGTTAATATGCTGTTGAGTGTGACGTCATTTCCTACTGGTACCGTAAGTATTAAAGACCAGTTTTAGCCTTGTTGCCATGGTAATTGATAAATGAATTGTAAATTTAGCTTACGCTACCAAATATGTGTGTTCGCAATGATTAACTTAGGTATCAAGTATTGTAAAACATAATGTGCTGAAGTGTTTTGTATAGGCATATAGACATTAATAAATAGGAGTATTTGATATTGTAATAGAGTGAGGTAGTGAAACGTTTATGCGGTAGGTACATGCTACTATGTACTATCCCAGTTGTTGAGCATTGTCAGCCAAGCCTAGTGTTAGTGCACATGTTTCAGATGAAAGAGTTTGTGTGAATGTGTTAAAACAGCTCAATTGTATCTTCATACCATGTTATATTAATAAATGTGTTTATTATTTAATGTGCCTGACAAGAAACTGACAGTAAAGTTGGTTAAGTGCCAAGCAGCAGCGTGGAATGTCAATGAAAATACATGTGTAACAATTGCTGCGTATCCATGGGGAATTCAAATTGATTTGAGTTCTCATTCCGGATTGAATACTGCAGGGAAAAGCGGATTCAAATCGAACTGAATCCTTTTAGAAATGGGATCGGGTCGCAATTTTGCTGCATGGAAACACATACCAGTTTCAAATCGATTTGAATCCGCCAAAAAAGCTAACTACTACTGTACTCGTAGCACGCTGGTCATTTTGTTTTCTTAGTGGAGGTGGTGTAATACAAAAAACAACAAAGCCACTTTTATTGTTTCTATAATCTCGCAGTATAATCTTCTAAAATACGTTCACTAACATCAAAACGTACTTAAAATTCAATATTCAGATTTCACCCTTCCCCTGCCAAAAATAAGCATTTTAGAAGTGATAGTTGTGAACGGGCAATGGATACAAAAAGGAATCAGTCGTGTTTGACACCCATCAAATTATTGCGTTTTAATTTACCCAAAAAGTAGTTGTGATGTTGGCTCTTTTTCAGATGATTGAATAATTTGATTGCAGCAGTTTTGTATTCAATAAAACAAGTTCAGGGAAGGAAACAAAGAAGAAAATGGCAATGTTGATTTGCGTCGCCATGAACTGAATTAGTGCGGATAACATGTAGGTTAAACAGCCGGTCGAAGATCCGGCTCGGCTTGCCTCGCCACGCCAAACTCATTTTAATCTGATCGGGACTTGAGTACATATCTATCGGATCTAAGAGAGATGTGTCACAATAGTGGAGATATCGCAGTGTAGGGATTAGCTGTAAACGATAGGGGATAACCCCACCACTAGTCCACATTCCTCTCTGGGGTTTGGAATGCAAGGAATGTCGGGATCAATATCTGACCCGGCTATAACTGATGCTAGTTCATACCAACCCTCCAAACAATCACGCAAGCTTAAAGTGAGCAAAATGTGGAGAAGCACTTTCACTTGCAACTTATCAACATGTTATCGTTAAGATATCGCTATCTGATCGATGATTCGATGCAGATTGTAGAAATCAGTGCTGCCAACTGTACACCTTTACCTAAGCAAAAGGATATGGAGGTTTTTTTTTCTTTCTTTTCCTCGAGGACGCTCCTTGACCTTAAAGGTTTTTGTGTTTTATACTCTACAAAAGTTTTGATTTACGTTATACAAAGTATTGGTTGATCATGGAATCATTTTATCAAGAAACGAATATGTTCCACTTAAGGGTGCAGTTTAAAGGCTGCATTCCAGATCCCCCACCCCTCCTCCATTTGTAATGCCCCTTTCCACTTCTGTGGTAATATCGGGGTCGTCGACTGAGAAAACTTAATGGTTGACTAGGTTTTTACTCATTTTCATTATGAAACCAATATTCGCTCCCACATTCATACTTTAGACTGCGGAAGGTAGAGAATGGTTGTAATTGCCGGGAATCGAATCCGAGACCAGTTCGTATGTGTAAACACACACTATTAGTGCTAATGCATTCACGAGGTTAGGTCAGTTCCATTCTTATTGATCTCTTTGAGCTGTGGTCGAATCCCAAAATGACTTAAAGGACCTATGCTCAATCTTGTGTTGCGTTTACACTACTATATATCATGTCGGTCTGTGTGGCTCAGTTGGTTAGACGCTGGCCTACTAATCCCAAAGTCGCGGGTTCAAATCCGATCCAGACCGATGGCTTTTAATTGTGCTTAAAAACGACAACTCCATGTCAATAGATTTACTTGTATGTAAAAGAACTGCGGGAAAAAATTCCGGCACACCGGCGACGCTGATGTGATCCTGGCAATTGACAACGTCGTTAAACAAAATAATTATTTTAATTGTACCAAGTATCGTTTATTTTTATATATTTTACCAACTATTCTTACAAAAGTAGAATATAGATACAGAAGGCTGAAGCGTTTCACTATTTATGTTGGCTTTGAAATTTCACTCTTTGTAAGGCATGATGAGAAGACAACTTAACTTAGCACTTCAAAAAAATATTATGATCAAGTATTGGAAAACAAACTAATAGGAACGAATGTCTAGGAAATGGCCAATTGCCACAAAAAATTGATCTAATTTGTACCTTAAACGAGATGTACCTTTTCCGTGTACAGTTTTTGTCTATTTCTTAGGGTTTACCACTTGAATGTTGGGCTTCAGAGACTAATCGCAGAAAATCCAATGTATTTTATTGTGTATTAATAATGATGGTAGGCGTTTTAATACAATTCGTTGCAGCATTTGAGAAAATTAAATACGGAATACATGTTCTGTATTTTTTCCTGATTATTCTAGTTAAACAAAAATTCCTTCAAATCGAACCTGGGACTTCCGGGTTAAGAAGGTAAAATTTTGACCACGATCGTAGAAGCAAATCCTGTATATGGTTATTAAAACATGGTTTTATCGCGCTGCTCAAATGGTTAACCTGTGCTTTATCTTTGTTAATAGAAACCTCTTAGATAACGCACTGATTATTCTCGGAAGTTGCCAACGTTTCACATTGCACCAATGAGCGCGTCACTTCAGTCAGTGAATTCGCAGAAATCACAAATGACATTAACTCCACGTGGAGTAAAACAGCGTTGCAACGTGTATGTTTACTTGGAGGAAACGTGATAATGTTGCTTTCTGCGACATTGAATACCTCCAATCTTATCGCACCCTTTGATGCCGCGAGGTTAACCATTTGAGCAACACGATTATAACCAATGACGGGATTTCCGCTGTGCGAGGAAACGGAGTCGGCGAGTAAATAGCCCGGCAGAGGTTCACTAAAAGCCTTAACTAACAGCCAGCATTTCTTATTGTTTCATTAAACAAAATGGGCTGTATTATTTTCCTAGCACTTATCGCACACCACGTTCCGATGTTCAGGTCACAGTGAGGCGTTTAACGCGACCGTTAACAAATATGATGCTTCGGCTTCTGTGTTAGACAAACATTCTTAGTCAGATGTAACAGAAAATAAACTAGGTGAAATTGGTGCCAGTTTAAAGTGGTCGCCTCGAAAATCGTTAAATTAACGTCGATATGGGACTTCAGAAAAAACCTGTACTCTCGTGTTTAACGCCTGTTTGTGATCTAAAATGTGGAGTGCAGTGTGCGATAATTGCTAGAAAAATAGTAGAACCCATTATTGTTAATGAAACTATGGGAGATGTGGTCTGTTTGAGAGGAAAGGGGTTTAGTACGCATCCGGCCGCACCAATTTGCCGGCGACCCTCGGTTCTCTTGCACAGTGGGGAGAGCCTACGATTGGGTTACCATATATTTTAATGACCCTGTACTTGAAAATTTGTAGTGAAGAAAATAAAAGATGCTTTGAGGTATCTATAGCCCAATTTTTTAAGTAAATTGTACCATAGTACTGTTTAAGTATGAAGTATAGCGCAACGTGCTATGTTAGAAGCAGATTTTAAAATATGAATTGTATATAATATTCTGCTTTCATTAGAGAGAGAGAGAGAGAGAAAGAGAGAAACGGAGCTGAAAACCTTTGAAGGCTGTTGAGTTTCATTACAGGTTTTACCTATGTTTCAAGTAGTTTTATTTTGAAGTACAGTCCTTGACTGCAATTAAAGAAAGTGCTTCATTTGCTGACGTAATCAGAAACAACTCTCTACGGATAATCCAGGAGCTTTCTCTTGTTGGTACTGGAAACTAGCGACCTCTGGAATCCTATGAGATATGAGCTGCCTGTATATCTTTTATTCCTCCAAAAATGATTAAAAAGCGTATGCCGCTATGTAGTTTTTATAAGAGACATGAAATATGGGCGGGATGCTAAAAACTACAAAATCAGATCGGGCAAGAGCACCGAAATATATTTTTAGCGCAGCTCGTGTGTAACATATAGGAACACACAGTTTTCCATGTACTACATCTTTATAGATGTGATCGGTATCAAAGAGGTAATTTCCACTATCACTCGTTTCTACACGTGAGCCATCTATTTTGTTATACGTTCACCCAGATAGTAAAACTGGGTTTCTTTAACGTGTATAGGCGTTAACAATAATTCCAAATTAAATAATAGTTAAGCCTTTTGTGTAACACCTTCTATTATATTACGACCCCCGTAGGTGACTTTACTTATATCTGATAGGGTTTTTCAGCAGAAGTGCCTCACCATTTATGTTTCTGTTGAAAGTGGGCCTACATGAGATTTTGTAAATCTCACGTCAAATTCATGGCTTTAGACTGGACTATAGATTTTAAAAAAATGTTGAAGATACATATATAATTCGGGTTTACAGTCGTGGAGTGTGGGTCTCCTAAAATTGCTCGAATCTATACCTAGTTTCCCAAAGCGCTTGGACATATACAAGATGAAAATTTGATCATGAAATGCTTGACACGTTAATGTACCAATTCACTGAAAAGGAAACTTTAGTGAATTATCTTTCACATCAAACTCCTAAATAACGATGTGCATAAGTAGAGCTTAGGACTAGTAGTTTTAGTATAAAATATAAATTTAAGGAACTAGCTGTTCAAAAATCAAGTATGTGTCAATGTAACTACGAGTAAGGATGTTATGATAACATCGTTGCTGTCATTGGTAGGAAATGTATTCACAGCAGTGTAGGTAAATGTTACCAAGTTAGGCAGGGAAAGAAGGAAAATGATCGGAATTATAAATGGGATTGAGAAGGTGAGATGCACTCTAGATAGCATATATACATTTACCCTTTCTCCACCCGTTTAAATTGACGTGTCATCATCATCATCATCCTCTACCTCTATCTACAGGCCTATGTGGGACCTAGCCTTCCGCAGAAGGATTTTCCGATCGCAGTATTTCTTACCAACTTTTTCCAGTTCTCATTCCCAGAGTTCTACTGTCCTCTATTATTTCATCCTCCCACCTTAATTTCAGTCTTCCTCTGGCTCCATCCTCTGGTCTTGTAGTCAACAATCTTATGCGATTTTCACTCATTCTCATTACATGAAATCTTAGGCTCTTGTTGATGTATCTTACTGTGTTTCTCATGATTATGTGTGTATATTCACCACGATACATCGTTGTATGTAGAAATTATTTAAACTTATGCAATAAGTGCTTAGGTATAAACGTAAGGAAACAACGTTCATATTATTTATCAGAAGGATGGAGGAATAATTGAGCAACTCTTGCCTAGGAAGTGAAAACGTCTGTTAGGTTCATTGGCTTCCTCTACCCACTATTTTTATGTAGTTTATACAAGTGTTCTTGCTAAAACTTATTGTTTTAGCTTTTTCCTTTTAACCAAGAATACCATATACAGAAATGGCATTACCAAAGTCACAATTTTTAGTACCGCATCGTGTGTAGGAGTGTCGTTATGCCGTGAGTGTGTTCGCCCAGACCGAGAGGCCAGCCAACAGCACCCTTGCACATGGTAAGTTGACTATGAATTGTGGCTTTAGTCATTACACGTTTCATCGCAAGTAAAAGGTGACTACGGAAAACGAAGCGATAGTCAAATGTTAAAAAGCGGCTTTGAAATTTCATACTCTTTCCATGGCACCGCGAGAAACAAACCAATGGCAACGAATATCTCGGGCATGTTTAATGGGTCATAATCCATTCCAACTGAGAACTTCATGGACTATTTGCAGAAAATTCAAGATGTGCATTATATGGCCATGTACATATCGTAAACATGTGGTATTTCAGTAAGAGCCTTTTTTGGCAACACTTGGTACCTGAGTCTTCCGAGAAAGACTCTTGGTTACGACTGATGGACACTGGCCACGGAAGCATCTTCTTGTCGCGTCTATGCAAGATGCTTCAATTAATACCAAATTTGCTATTTATCGACATTTTCATTTTCAGTTACCTGTTCACATACTTGCGTGGGCGCCTTGTTTATAAAATTGTGTATTTTATTCAGGGACCTCAGTTCCTGTTACCGTGAAATCTCGGTAGTGAATTTTTAGCTGGAATACAAAGTTCCTCCACGCAATGGGTGAGTGATAAAGAAACTAAACAGTTCACACAGCACATGTGAACTTCACACGATTGGGAAGTGTTTTTTAATTTTTTTATAAATATGTAGGTGTTTGAAACTTATTGTTAGAGGCATCGCATAATAAGGCGAAACAGCCTCATGCTCACCATTCCGCCGACACGCAGCGGAAGAATCTAGCGCTTGACGTGGTCGAGAAATTGATTTGGCCCCACCGTACCTTCAGTTGTAGAAGTGCCTTGATTTGGGAACGACCTGACGATGGATTTGGTGTTTGGTGCGCTTCAGGAATAGCACAAGTGTTATTGAGTGGGCTACACTACTCCGGCTGAAGGTACATAAATTCTGCTTTTTAACATACAATGCACTTCACACATAGTTGCTTCTGCCATGTTGCACCTGGAGCAATGCGATATATCGTAGAGCGCACAGAAATTTCTCTCATTCCATTAAACGAGAAGCTGGAGTAAAGCTTTAAATGTAAACGTTCATGTTATTTTCGAAAAGAATCTCAAAATATGTAGGGATATCCTCCATTGTAGCCAGTGCCTCAGTTTTATCAATGCATATACGGGAATGACTTGAGTATAAATGAACGCTTACGCTTTATATTCAGTTTCAATCGAGCCATTTCACTCTGAAGTCAGATATCAAAGGTATTACAGTTCTAAAACTTGGTGTACGAGGGGTCAAAACATGTATAATGATGTAGCGTGCAAAATATTACCTATTCATGTCACCATTAGTTGCGATCCTACTTGCTAAGCATCTATTAGCATCGTTTAGTACTTGAGCATTAACTCACTCCTGGACCGCTGCACTACGAAGTTGAAACATTGTACTAGGGAGTTGAAACTGTATTTAAGAGTTTGAAGAAACTGTAGCCGTATGTATTTTACATTTGTTTAAAATTAGTACAAAATTAAGTGTAGTTTACAAACTTCTTAGGATTGTTTCTCAAATATAAATAATTCATTTTAGTAATATTTCCTTTAGTAATACAAATGAGTAGCTCTCGCGCAATTATCTGACTAATATCGTACTCGGGAATGGTATTTGCTAAGACTATTTACTGAATAAAACGCTTAATAAATAATATTCATAACAGGAAAATTATATTTTATATAAGCTCTCTTGTTTTATTATGATGATTTAACTATGTAATCATATTGCAACGAATCTGTTAGATACCTTGTCGATCGGTGTATGGCAGACAGCCTTCTAGGTGTCATCCGTGTACCGCGCCATATTGCTTCGTCAGGTGTCCACAGAGGCCTTAGTGCTAGGCAACTGAATCTCTGATGCTATATCCACCTACGCGGCCCGGGTTCGATCCCAGGGACCCGCATGTGGTATTTGTGGTGGACGAAGCGGCGTCAGGGCGGGTTTTCTCCTGGTGCTCCGGTTTCCCCCGCCATCTCATTCCACCGGTGCTCCATCTTCATTCCATGTATCATCAGTGTCATCGCCTGCGGTGCCGTAGTAGTAAAAGCGGGCGTTAAACACTACTACAACAATGATGCTATACGTTCCGGGCAGATGGCATTAAGGTAGCATCTAGTCTAACCTTGGATCGACGGCAGAGCATTCGCTATTACCATCCGTTTTCGTGTTAACTGTTATTTTAGACCTATGGTCGAACTGCGTCGTGGTATTACATATCCAGTCCGGTATTTGCTTTGATGACTGAGGGAAATATGAAAAAATCCCAGTGAGATTGGTTGGGTTAGCCCACGGTATTTCAACCGAGACCTCTGAAATGCGGGCCACAGACGTTATCCCCTGAGCCACCCCTCTCGTTAGGATATTAGCTTTGTCTTTAGTTTACAAATCGGGAAGAAAAATTGCGACAATCTTATTTAGATAAGAGTTTATTTATTCACCTGTGCTACAACAGAGCAAAGCTCCAATTACAGTAGCTACATGTAATTTATTTATGCAAGCATGACTAAATGCAAAACAGGAGTACAAGAAGGAATACAAAGAAACTAAAAATAAACTAGATATTAAGCTATTATTGGAGACAAGACATTGCAAATTGTATATTAATCAAGCGAACAAGTGATACAGCAGAGTAAACAATAATTAAACAAATTTGAATATAATAGAAAGAGAATACTATAAAGGATTAAGAAACTAAACTAAAAATGAAACGTCTATTGAACTATTATATAAGACTAGAATTACAAATGAATTGAGGTTGTGATCTCATAAACGCTTGATTTATAATTACTAGTCTTTCATGGATTCCTTCCATAAGCTTATGTCGTAAGCGTTTGCAGCAATCAGAATTGTCATTATGAAACTATGTATTCATGATGCTTTTGAGCCATAGCATGTACCGTAAACCCTCACAATGCAAGTCGGAATGGCGTATTACGAAATTTGTATTTTCGTTACCGCAAAGAGACGCATATAACTGTTTGGGGGTGGAATCCTAGGAGAAAGTGCAATCTACGGTAAACTTGGGTAAAGAATCAGATACCTAGTGACAAAATCATTGGGCTGATTGCATTGGAAACTATGTAGCTTCTTCGTACATAACGTAGGCTATTTACTTTCTCTACTGGTAAGTCGGGGAAGTATTGTATTCCACCCAAAAATTCGATGTCGAGATTTCACCGGAAATATGTTTTGAGGACCCCTGAATCCAAAAAAAAAGAAAAGAAAAAAAAAAGCATTTTTAGAGAAAGGTCCGTGTGTGTGTGTGTGTGTGTGTGTGTGTGTGTGTGTGTGTGTGTGTGTGTGTGTGTCAGTCTGTGGACAGCATAACTCAAAAACGAAAAGTCGGTTAAAAACCAAAGTTGGTATTTAAGTTTGTCTTTCAAGGATGCAACACGAAGATTTTGAAGAAAATAGCCCCACCCTAAACTACCCTTTACATGGAAATTTTTTCGAAAATTTTGATTTTCTTGAAAATGGCTCTAACGATTTTGATTAAAATGTCATATGTTTGAGATACTTTTATGACAAATGAAATGCATATCTTGAATTTTCTGGCTATAGCCCCTGTACTCTGGACGACTTTTGCATAACTGGTAAACCGTTAGAGATAGACCAAATCGTACTATACAAAAAATGTAGATCTTGCTAAAATACACAATTTATGTCTCAATAAATTTTCTTGTAGGGTGAATCATTTCGGAGATATTCCTTGTTAAGTGTGTGAGTTTCGGAAAACTTAGAACTTTCGTGATATGGATCATCGTTGTTCATTTTTTATATGTTAAGTGTGCAAAGACAACAGAATCTCAAAGCTTTAAAACATTTGACTATCGCACAAAGCCTACTGTATTCTAACATTCCCTTGCACCCACAAGGAAATAAGCAATAAGATAATTTGTACAAATGTTTATTTCGACTAACACGAAGAAGATGCAGGAATAAGAGTTTGTAAGAATGGTTAGTACAAGAGTAGAGAAAGTCATGTGAGTGCAACACATCAGATTTTTATATGTTAAGTGTGCAAAGAGAACGGAATCTCAAAGCTTTAAAAGATTTGACTATCGCACAAAGCTTACTGTATTCTAATGTTCCCTTTGCACCTACAAGGAAATAAGCAATAAGATAATCTGTACGAGCTTTTATCTTAACTAACAAGACGATATAGGAATAAGAGTTTGTAAGAATGGTTAGTACAAGAGTAGAGAAAGTCATGTGAGTGCAAGACATCAGATTTTTTTATAGTACTGATGCATTATTTTGCAAAATTTATGCTTTGGATTATTATTACAGTTTAGTTATGTATTACCAGAAAACGTGTTTATATTGAGCTTTGTTTCTCATAGTTCGGCAGCTGTGCTTGCGCCAAATTGGCATAGAAATAACGGAGATAAACTGGCCATATGAAGAAATCGGGACAAGGTTACGGGTTGGAAAGTGGCAGTATCCTAGCAAGTCGGCATTTCGCACATGTTTCATCATTTGTTTAAATGCTGCACACTTCACAGTCGGAGCAAATGCAAGCAAGCAGAGTCGTAAAACATGGCTGTCATTTTGGCAGTACGAGTTCAGCATTAGAACTCGGACTTAGGAACCAGTAAAACTGGACATGCATCGATATACAACCTTGGGACTTCGGAGCTGAGACATTTAGCGCGTCATTGTTTATTTTTCTGCTCGGGCTGTACCTGGAGATTATACCTAATTGACCAAGGTTTTGTAGTCTGACCTGCCACCCAAGTTTTAACCAGCAGCCTGTGCAATGCTTATCATTAAGGGCGAGTCTCCAATCTATAGGGTGCAGTATTCTGGTCTAATCTTTCATTGTTAAGCATTTGATTTTCTTGTATTTTAAAATTCTAAACTAATAAAAGTTAGCTTTCTTATATTGATACTATAGATGCATTATAATGCATATTACAGCCCAAATAACGTAACATCCTCTTACCCCTGTGTTACGGCGTTTGACCCCGCAAACCAAGCTGTTGCGAGTTAGCTGCATTTGACGTTTTCCAGTGCCGAAGAGTCGTAATCCCAAAGTATTTTGAAGTTTTTGCCACATTTTGTATATGTATAAAGAAGTGCGGTTGAATGTTTGGTGCAATAATATTTAAGCATTTCTTAGTTCAATGCTTTAAACCACAAATTCAGATCTTGCGCAGCAATGTTCATAATTCTTAAACATTTATAATTTATGCTCCTTTTTAACTTATAAAATTAATTTGCTTAGAAGTACGGTTTTAACACAATTGGTTTAAACAACTTTTGTTCAATTATGAATGGGCTATTTAAAGTAATATGCATTTCTCAGGACAGATAGCATTGCGTTGTTTACAAGGCACTACGCGTGCTGTGCATAACCGGTATACAGGGCTCCACCCTTAGATCCGCACTTGAAGTAAACACAACTAACTCGCGGTACGCCAAAACCGAAGCACAGCATAACATATAGTACCCGAAATACTGGCAATTATCTGTGAGTTTTGATATATAACTCTGTTGACGACTACTGAGTGTAACGCGATAGCAGCGATATTCCTGAAACTCCTGAGTAAATATCGTTCTGTTTTGTAATAAACACGAGGTATGAGTCCACGTGGTGTTTGGTTGTATTAGTCGCAGGTAATATGAACACCAGGTTATCGCGGAAGGATACAAGGTGCGGATCTAAGGCTGGATGGAGTATAGGTATTTATGTATGTAAACACGATAACAGTGCCACTAATCCATACGCATTGTGGAACGTTTGATGAGCTTGGCCTAACTATTGATAACTGCATAGCAAGTGTTGAGCAAACTATTATATTAAAGAAGCCAAAGTTTTACTTTGCTAACTTAAGAAAAATGCATTTTAGATGCCAAAAATGTCCAAAATATTACAACCACGCTGAAAATTTACCCGTAAATCTGGCCTGAAATGTTGCTTATGTATTTTTTAAAATTTACTTAACATAATTTACATTAACACACGTGTAGCAGATTTTACATAACCACTGTTAGTAAGTTAAGAAAAATGTAATAAATATCTGAAGAAGCCTCAGATGCGCAGCCACGTTCACTGCTTTGGTTTATTTAAATTGTCACTAACTCTCCTTTTTACTCCAATAAAATATGTAAACGAAAATATTCCTAGAGGATCGGACATACTTAAAACGCCTAAATTGTAATTTTTGGTCATTTTGGCCTAATTTTCACCGGCCGATCCCATTAAAGATATAGACCTTGAAATATTAGATTGCAAATGAAAATTGCTTGCTTAGAAGAGGAATTGATGTTTAAAGCAAAATTAGAGCCTATGGTCTGATTTTAAAAAGACTGGTTTTAATTGTACATGTATTCACAGCCTTCGCTGCCGTTTACCGCGTCTGTGTGTGTGTGTGTGTGTGTGTGTGTGTGTGTGTGTGTGTGTGTGTGTGTGTGTGTGTGTGTGTGTGTCTGTGTGTGTGTGTGTCTGTGTGTGTGTGTGTGTGTCTGTGTGTGTGTGTGTCTGTGTGTGTGTGTGTGTGTGTGTGTGTGTGTGTGTGTGTGTGTGTGTGTGTGTGTGTGTGTGTGTGTCTTTCGCATGATGTTCAACAACAGCGTACCATTGCTCATTACGGATTGGACGAACTTATGTGCCTTATTTCGCACGCACTCAAACAATAAAGATCTGGTTAAAACAACTTTTTTTGAAATACATTTTTTTGTCATTAACCATTTCTTGTTATTGATTTGAATGTTCGAATGCTTTATGGCTTTCTGGAAGTGTTAAGTGGTCATTCGTGTGTTTCTCGTGGTCAGTAAACAACAGAGTTAAAAAAACAGCCATAGATAAACTCGCTTTTAAAAATTTGAGATGACTTCAGCTTTCTTTGTACCTACAACGAAAAATGTGGAAAAAAGTGCAGTAGAAAGAAGAGTAGACTTGCGTAAGAATGATTAGAGCCAGAGGAATAAAGGTAACATGTTTTTTTTTTTCTTTTTTTTTTTTTCTTCCTTCTTTTTCTATTTTATTGATATACGAATGCCAGTCCGTGATAAACTGTATAGTTCGGATCAATTAATCATTGAGAAAGTACTAACTAGTTCGTGTATTATATCTTTTGTTTATGCTTTTACGTCAAAAAAGAGCTTAACCATAAATGTTAAAAATATGGCATGTTTATGTTTGCACCGTTAGAGAGGCCGACGGGAAAGAGTGACGAAGAGAAAAGGGAGAGAGGCAGACGAGAGAAATAGGGAGGAAGGGAAAGTGCAATACTAACCTCCCAGTTGTAGGCGTATGTTTATGGAGTTTTCGCCTTGGACAGCAGAGCGCACCGCAGTACTGCTGAAGCGGTGAAGTTGCCTATACATAAGGAAATGGGATCGAGAGCACTGCCTAATACCTACTTAGCTAACCTAATTTACTGCATGCAATTGATGTGCAACGCAAATACAAACATTCTTTGTCACTTTCCAACTTTAGCATTGCGCCGATTTTAGTGTCATAATATCTAAATACTTCAGAAAAGGATGATCATTACCTAGCGAGGTGGCTCATATGGTAGCGTCTGTAGCTCGCTTTCGGGAGGTCGCGTGTTCAAATCATTGTGCCAGTCAATTCTACCTTCTTTCCCCTTAAATTCTCAAGTGCCAGGATAATAACAGATTGGATATTCAGCATCACGATCCAAAGTAACACCCAGAGAACAAAGAAATAAAGGCAAAACTGGATTGTACAGGAAGGCAACTACACAATTACGGGCTTCTATGATGATATTCTCCAAACAGAAGGTAAAGGAAGACAAGTTACTTACAGCTATCTATCCAGCACCACACTACGACAGCCAGCAGTTCCACGATTTCAAACTCCGCATTCCTAAACATCCAATCACAATAAAATGGATGGGCAAGGGAGATGAAGGCGCAACTGAGCTCATCTGTTTGGCATTCATTGACAGCGAAGTCAAAACAGTCTAAAAGAAGAAAGGAAAAAATGGTTAATTTCCGTTTCATATATCAATTATAAATCGCAGTGTGTGATTTTAATATGAGCAAATCTTGTTTCTGTCACCGCACAGGCAATTATTTTTTAACCCTTAAGCGCTCGTAGCATATCCATGAGTTAGATGCTTGCCTCATGCTCTTGCGAGGGTAATTAAATTAATTAATGCAGTACTCAGCATTTGTGTAGTATTAAATGCATTGACTGGCAGATACGTTCTACCTTAACCTCGTCTTTTTGACGTGGAGACAGTGTACATAAAGTTGAAGTTGTAATAATGTTACTAGCAAGTGACTTATTAGAGCTGGCATGAATAAAATATCTAGTCATTTAGTAGATTGTGATTCCTTAATTACGTAGTTGAGTACAACAGAATTGATAGACTTGCGTAGTTATTTTTATTTGTATTTGTTGGGCAAGGTTTTCCTACATTTTCTGTTATTTTAGACATTTCACTGTATAAGAACGCATTTTACAACGCAAGTAAGGGGCCTTGAGTTCAAAGTTTAAACGAAATACTTGTGCTCTAAAATATATTTAGATGATTCGGAGATGTTGGTAATTCCTGTATTTTTGACATGGTATGCATTACACTAGTCTACAATGATTCTGTTACTGAAACAAAACAAGTGAATTAACCCTAATTCGAATGTGCTGATTACAGATCTGAAGTCATTTTTGTTCTACCATGTCACAATTTTTAAATAATTACTATTTACATTTTTATTTTAAGTAAATTTTGATAAATTTCATTGCATATTCAGATTAATTATGTCATTGTGGTATTGACCTCCTTGATTTCATCTGTTAGTTTTAACATTTCAACAACTGCTCACCAGGTGTTTTCGTTTTCCCGCCTAAACTTATTGATTTCCATTAATGTGGCTTCTTTTGTGAAGTAATACAGAAAGTAGAAGTAAAATAAGTTAATCTAAGTTCATGTAACACTGTGCTGTAAGGAAATACATAAACAAATACAGTGTAAAGCTTTTCTGTTAATGTTTTATGCACTTAAATACCAAGATTCAATATATTTCAAATGTAAATTGTAATCTACATACATTATGTGATTTACATAACCTACATGAGCTTATTTATATTGATGCCAGTATTCATTTCATTTCGTATCATTTCAGAAGTTAATTTTTTGTTTTTGCTATATCTGTGAGAAATTTACACCATATAGCCAGCGTAAGAACATGACAAGTCAAGCGAAGACTGCTTACAGACATTACTTCGCCTGCACAGTATGCTACTCAATGGTTGTCTGGGAAAAGATCTATACCTTTTGCTGTGCCAATGATTTGGCGTGAGCAAAAGGACCACATCTCAGACTGCTATTCTTGCATTACAAAACTTTCTGGGTTCTCAACGAAAAACGAATCAAAATTGTATACCCAGACTGACCCTGCTTTGATACCAGTGCATCCTGATTCAGGGAATCCTGTACCACTTCCCCCCATAGATGTCTTCCCTGAAAATGAACTGTCCCATGAAGAGGAGGAAGACACAAGAGTACTACTGGTGCTGAATATTGCGAAGGTGAATTAGATTCTTCTCAAACTCATTTACTAAGTCAAGATAATCTCAATCAGGAATTTGTCACTTCCTAAACACAAGGCTGAAATCTTAGCCTCTAGACTGAGGGAATGGAATTTGTTGCACAAGGGTATAAACTGAATGATATAAATGCCCTCATAAACGAATTAGGCTATGTACACCAATCCCGTGAATGGAGGTTGTTCATTGACTCAATTAAATTGAGTTTAAATGTGTTTATTACACATTGGGAATAGTACACCATCAATACCTATAGCTTACGCTGCAGGACTGAAGGGGACATGAATCCATTAAATCCTCCTAATACACTACACAACATTTAAGTGGCACATTTGTGAAGATCTAAAGGTTTTATCACTTTTACTTGGCCTACAGTTAGGCTACACTAAAAACACGTGCTTCTTGTGTTTGTGGGATAACCGTGATGACTAATCATTTTAAGATTCAACACTAGCCTTCAAGAATTGAACCAACTGTTGGAAAAACAATGTGAAGGACGAGGTGCTCGTTGAGCCACAGAAGGTATTTTTTCCACCCCTTCATATTAAACATGGACTCATAAAACTTTTTGAAGGCGATGAAACATGGTGAAGGATTTAAATATTTAAAGGAGAAGTTTGGGAGAGTTAAAAGTGATACGAAATTGAAGAAAGGTATGTTCATTGGACCAGAAATATGACAGCTTATGTGTGTCACTATGTTCAGAACCAAACTGAGCGCTCGGAAGCTTGGGACACATTCGTACTCGGGGCCACTAGGTTTCTAGGAAATTATCGAGCTGATAATTATGCTGAGCTAGTACATAAAATGCTGCATTCTCACCTAGACTTTTTCCCGCAAAATCTCGGGGCTGTAGGTGATGAACATGGTGAGGACATATCAGTCCTAGAATGCAGCTACTAGGATCAGTATGGACCGAGCATGCTGGTTCACAAGTAACAGTCCCATGCATGCACTTTTATTTTTATTTGTATATTTATTTTTGTGCTCGCTACACGTTGTAAGTCTACATTCACCTATGAAAGTATTTAAAATAACATAATATATCAATTTATCTCACTTGCTTTATGGGACCGGTGTTTATATGAAATGTCATATTCAGACTTACTTCGTAATAGCTCCACTCTTAAAACTAAAAAAAACCTGAAGCTCTAAAAGAAATCTGATCGTAGATCTGGAATCAGCACACCAACTTCAGTATAAGGCACACAAAGTTTCCTCAATAGCAGACAGTTTTTTGCAGACTAGTGTTATTTACTCGCACGTGCAAAAAAAAAAAAAAAAAAAAGCTCAAACTTGGAGCATTTCATTCAAGCAGCGTAGGGAACACCTTATAAAATTGATGTAATATTTTTTTAATTTGATTTTAATTAACCTCATATTCGGCTTTTGAAATAAATTTATTTCTCTTCGAAATATATATAGATGATGATGGACTCAAGTCTGCACAGTGGAAGTTTGACTATAATAAATAAATAAATAAATAATAATAATAATAATAATAATAATAATAATAATAATAATAATAATAATAATAATAATAATAAAGAACAGCAGACATTCAGAAATTAGAGTGACATCGTTTGGCGCAATGCTAGGCCACGTTCTTTTGAAAGCTTTTTGTATTTTTAAACCAAATATCAACCAGCCTATAGCGAAAGCGGGGATGCTAACACGGCTTGTATTCTTATATACCATTTTTCTATTTCTGTACAGTACTGCTGATCATGAAGTCTACTTAGATGGATACAAATTGCTCGTTTTAAAATGTAATTCTTGCTTTTAAATATCTCAATCGGTTGAGAAATCAGGTCGTGACCCGTACATTTTAAAATATCTGACATGTCCACCTTTTTGAATTTTGTTTCTATTCTACTCACTTTGTAAAATTGCTGATTTGGATGAGTTTCATCGAAAAGTGTATATATTACTTTCTCTACTGTAAGTAGAAGGAAGTATTGTATTCCACCCAAAAATTCGATGTTGAGATTTCACCGGAAATGTATGTTTTGAGACCCCTGAATCCAAAAAGAAGCAGTTTTTGAAAAAGGTGCGTGCGCGCGCGCGTTTGTGTGTGTGTGTGCCAGGCTGTGGACAGCATAACTCAAAAATGAAAAGTCGGTTAAAAACCGAAGTTGGTATTTAAGTTTAATGTCTTTCAAAGATGTGACACGAAGATTTTGAAGAAAATTCCTCCACCCTAAACTACCCTTTACATGGAAAATGTTCCAAAAATGTTGATTTTCTTGAAAATGGCTCTTAACGATTTTGATTAAAATGTCATATGTTTGAGATATTTTCATGACATGAAATGTATATATTGAATTTTCTGGCTACAGCCCCTGTAGTCGTATTTACTCTGGACGACTTTTGCATAACTGGTAAACCGTTAGAAACTAGATATTTACTATGGGTAAATCGAAGAGTTATTGTGGAGGTAACTCATTTAATAAGGTAATGACTAATTAAAGAACAAACACAAGATAATAAGTATGCTAAGATCGATTTTATTTAGTTTGTTGAAATTAAAAGTGAGCCGAAATTCTGTTCAGAAAATAAACTCACCGTTATCAATGTCAATATACTATAAACTTATATATCTCGCATCATGCAGGAGCCAGATATGCATTATTTTTAGTATATGATTGTGTATTTCAGCTATAAATGCAGTTTTAGAACCTTTACGTAATGACTGGAAGTGTTACCTAATGTAACCGGTTTACAGATTACTTAAATATTGCTCTGCAGCACTTTACTTGGGCAGTATTTTTTCCTTTATTTATGTCTTTTATTAGAATGTAAAAGCCTTGCTGTGCAAACCGGTAGGCGTTTATTGTAATGCTACAGGTTATGTTTGTTTCTGTTTGCAGGTTATGGCGTTGTAGGCAGATTCCTCCATAAGCGCTTCTAACCCGCAGTGGAACATGAAAATGGTGTTGTCC
Source organism: Tenodera sinensis (assembly GCA_030765045.1). Classification (NCBI taxonomy): domain Eukaryota; kingdom Metazoa; phylum Arthropoda; class Insecta; order Mantodea; family Mantidae; genus Tenodera; species Tenodera sinensis. The sequence goes on along the minus strand of CM060964.1, from coordinate 285,471,130 downwards.
CAACGGCAGCGGGAGGAGTTGTAAGTATAATTTACGTTTTCAGCATGAGTGACGTAAATACGTATATGCGTGTGTGCTTTAACCTAAATGCCCATAGTTTAGGTCTGTTCATGGCACTGATCACACGTTTAACTTGTGGACCGGCCACGGACAAACAGCCAAAAGCCTCAAAATACTATCTATCGTAGTAGGAAATTGTAGGGGAATTATTACATATTGCAATTCGGTAAACTTTCACGGACTCGTTCGGTTTCAAAATCCTTATATTCCAAAATATTATGTTATTTCAGTCTCTGTAAGGTATAAATTCTTCTGGGCATCGTGATGTAATAAACATCCGAAATTTAATTGCTTTTTTCCTCAATAAATTATTGAAACATTACTTAACATGCTACACGCTTCATAGTTTTTGCGCAATTAGCTGGCAATTTTCAGTGAAACAAGTGGAATGGGATACTTCTTTCTTGGTTTCCGGTATGTTGTCTTGTTGGCTTTTTTAAACAATTATGCCGACGTTTCCCCGTAAACTGTGTTCGGCTTCTTCAATGGGCGACTCCAAAACTCGCCAAATTAGTCATTGCGTACTCTGACTGGCCTCGCTGTCCCGTCCCACTAGCAATCCTATTGGTTCCTTCTCATCCAATAGGAAATCGTTCTGCTAATAGGGTCTTTCATATCGTGTTGTCGTTTGCCCGTGTCACAGTTCAGACTGCTCTTTTCTGTAAATATTTCTATGCTTTCCCTCACTATTGTCACATATTACTAAAATGTTTAAGGGGAGTTAGGGGTGAGTTTAGAAAATTCTACAATTTGTATGCTACCAGTACCAAATTTTAACCACGTTAATGTAGTGCTTAGATATGCAGCTGTACAAAATTTGAAGTATGTAAATCAAATAGTTTTTTAACTAAAAGCTTTTAATTGATTATAAAGATACTATGATTAAAAATGCTCCTTGCATAGCAATTTTTCCATGTTTGGCATGAAACTTGGTGATCTGATGCTTCATGAACTTGAAAGTCATAATTGCTCTGGGTTTTTATTTTACACCAGTACTTTTGAATCTGGAATTTTTTTAATATGTCTATTTACAGATTTCACGTTTTTTAAACTTTCCATCGGCATTTGAATGTGAATATGTTCAATATTACTTGGCTGATATCAAAACCCAGAGCAATTTTGGAGCCTTATATGATTAAGAACAGATCCTGAAAGTTTCAAAAGAATCCCTTAAGAACTCTGTCGCAAGGAGTTTTTCAGACGCGTGAAAATGCTGAGAAAAAAGAAAGTGAGAAAAACAGCATTAAACTTTTAAAACGTTCTAACCTCATCAGAGGTGTGTTGCAGCATTGGTTTTACTTTCTGACCTCTTATCCTCTCCTGTGCTGACAATTTCTGCAATTTATGGGCTATCTTGTGTGTGTTTGTTTCCTGGCACTGCATTTGCTACTCTGAATACATCTTCTAGCATTGCACTTTTGACAAATGCATATTGCTCCGACTGAAATGTTTTCATTCCTAAGACTATTCAACACTTGAATTGACTTCACACACCCCATATTAAACTCCATTACAGCTTTCAGTACTGCAATTTCAAGTTTATTCCTAGACACACACCTATTTTGGACAAATAGCTCCACGCAACATTGTGAAGAGATTCATTCGAGTTCTGTGTCGTGCCCTTGGCATAGCGTCCTAAGAGCTGATTAGAACCAGTCGCTGATCCGGAGGTACAAATTTAGTTAACACTTCTGGAGACAACTTGCAGGACATTTTCTTGTGATTTTGTGGATGCAGATTGAGGATAATTTACATGATTGAGTTTCTGATACGTCGATTTGCAGTCTCGGTGGGTGCGTACGCCTAACCACCAGCCATTTAATCACTATGCACCACTATTTAAAAATGGCCGTGAGACCTTTAAAAATGGCGCTGGCATAAAAGTCATTGCACTTTTTAATAGACAAAACATTGAGAAATTTTTCAACATAAAAATAAAAAAATCAACTTTTTTTACCAAATGGGCCAAATCTCACCCCTAACTCCCCTTAAATTGTCAGTCAACGTGGTGGCCGGTGTTTTCTGCATGTTCCGCGATGGCAGATTTTTCTGGTTGAGAGAGTTTCATGTATCTTATGTTCCTTTTGTTCTTGTATTGATAGAAGTGCCTGTTTGACCTATGTACGATTCACCACAATCACAGGTAATTTTATAAACACTCGGATTATTTTGTAAAGAGTTCTTATCTTTGACTGGTCTTATAAAGGAACGCGGTATTTTAATTGGCGTCTTTCTTGTTTGAATTTCTGTAATGTTTTTGTAATACTTTCCGTAATTCCTCGTACGTAAGATGTGTAAGCTTTCTTCGCATTAGTCTTTTCGGGATGTTGATATTCCTGTATTGCCTTCATATCTCGGCTCAGATAGCCGTTAGCCTTTAGTACATCTCGGAGATGTTTTAGTTGCGAGTCCTGATTTTCTTTGTCGCACCGCGTAGGGCACGCTGATGGAGTGTGTTTACCATGGCTCTGTTTATAGCTGGAAGGTGATATGAAGAGGCTTCTATGTACCTATCTGTATGAGTTGGTTTCCGATACACGGAAAATCAAAGTGTTTTCATGGCTATATCCCGATCCACCAGCTCCTCTAAAATGATAGTTTTCCATCCTTCTCTAACTTCATAGTAAATTGGATGTTGTGCAGACTATTGGTGGCCCAAAATTCTGGGATGGTGCTTTCTCCATGAGGCCAGATGACAAAAGTGTCATCTACATACCTCAACCACATTACAGGTTTTAGGGAGCAAACGATTCAAATTCTTCCATGAAGAGATTTGCCACAACGAAGGAAAGGGGACAACCCATGGCTGTCCCTTATACATGTTCAAATAATTATTCTCCATAGCTGAAAAAAGTGGAAGAAAGACAGTGGCCCACCATGTCTGTCCAATCTTCAGGTGGTCCATTTGCTTCGATTTTTTCTTTGATGATAAGTGCATCTTTTATGGGAATCCTAGTAAAGAGAGAAGTGACATCGAAGCTAACCCGTAAGTGGCGAGGTTCTAATTGAAACTGTATCTGTACCACATGACTTGTATCTCTAACCAAAGTTGGGGTCTTGCCAACCAGCTTTTGAAGTTCTTTTGCCAGAAAGTGGCTAACTGAGTGGACGAGTTTCACAGTAATCCATTGAAGAAGCGGAACAGAGTTTGCGTCGAAACGTCGGCATAATTTTTAATTTTTTAATTTCTTAAAAAAGCCAACAACACCTTGCCCATGCGGAAACCAAAAACGAACTAAAATATTTGACGTGTGTGTGTGTGTGTGTGTGTGTGTGTGTGTGTGTGTGTGTGTGTGTGTGTGTGTGTGTGTGTGTGTGTGTGTGTGTGTGTGTGTGTGCGCGCGCGCGTTAATCTCCAAAACAGCTTGACCGATCACCGCGAAATACGGCATGTATGTCTATTTTTTCATTTTTCCATTGAATTTTATGCTATCCATTTTACCATGCAACTTATTACATTCACACGGGTTTTCTCTACTCGTTTTTCTTTTACGAAAGATAAGCAGATTTTTCTCTACCCCCTCTTCTACAATTACTCGTACAATTTTCTGTATGTTTGAAGTAGGAATGCAACGCGTTACATTCACACAGGTTTCCCTACTCACTTTTGTTTTATGTAACGCATTAACACGTTCTTCTTTACTTGTTCTTTATATACAATTTTCTATATGATTGAAATAGAAATGCAACTTATTACATTCTCGCGGCTTTCTCAACTGGTTTTTCTTCCTATGGTATGTGTTATTGTTTAAGAGTGCGTATGTGTAGTGTCGTTTGCGTATTTTTAATTTTGTTTAACCACGGGCAACGCCGGGTATTTCAGCTAGTAAATGTCTGTCGCAAAATTTGATGGCGGGTGGCTCGATACTAAATTCATTCATAGGCTTGTATAGTTAAACACGCTGTAAAGCCAATTATATGAATATCGTTTGCACCCACAAAATTTATTTGGATAGCAGGAAAAAGAATAGTAATAGTCCGCTATCTGCCGCCATTGAATTTTGCGGCTACCATAATATAAAACCGATTCAGTTAAGAACAAAAACGTTAACCTCTCTTATACAAATGCGAACAGGTCCGTGAAATTTTGTATGATGCCTTCATATTACAGTATGCGACAAATCAAAGGTCTATTCAGAAAATCAATTTTAACGACAAAAAATATCAAAATGCATCGGTATAGCATGTGTTCAAAACGTCCACCCTCCCGTCTCGCACATTGTTCATAGCGATTTTTTAGATTGTTGAACATGTTGATGAACACCTGTTGTTACAAGGACACATGATTTATCTTCTCCCGTAATTCGGAAACATTTCCAGTGGTTTGGGGCAGTGAGATCCAGGGAGTGTGGGTTCCATTCCACGAAAAATTCAGCGATCCCCAAAGCCGTGATTTGTAGCTCCATCTTGCTGCACCATTGTCGATGCAGTGGCAGGTTTCTGGCATGGCAAAAACTGTGCAAATCCCGCACGTTTGTTCCAACAAGATCCAGAATAAATTCTGAATTATCTGAGCAGTAGGATTGCAACATGACGAAATCGGTTCTTGCACACGTAGGAACTGCAAATTCTGGACATGCGAAAATCGTGTAGCCTTCAACGCGTGCTCAGGTTATTCAGGCTCACAGATTAATAATTGTTGAGCTAATGCTCCAGCCATACAAACTTCCAAAAACTGTTCTGAGACCGTGCTCAATTGTGCATGTGCGTAAGAAAATGTTGGTATTAGTTCGGGACGCGTTTGAGAACCGCTTGTTGGAACAGACCTTAAATCTTTCTGATTTACTGTTAGCGGGTTCTGCGCATCATCCTCGACGAAATAAGTGCCCAATACCTATCCCGTGTCCGGATACGGCGCACCATATCCTATTACTTGGCAAAGCGACGAGGCGTATTGACCTTGAATCGCTTGTATAGTCAGTGATAAAACAAATAGATGATCTATCGCGCCTGTCGATATGAGACGTTGCTGTCCTGCATGTGAACAGAGTGTACATACCTGTCTCGCCGTGTTTGTGCGATAAGCTCACGTGAACATGTGGGCAGTTTCACATTCTTTCCGACACGCATCATGGCTTTGCCAAGTAGTATCTGGCACACTATGCAGTGGTTTCTAGAGGGCAACATCAGGACGTCCAAACCCTAGAAAACGAGTTGTTTGTCGGTTGCTGTAACCATTAAAGTGAATATGGCTTTCACCTGAAAATCCTATGTTACAGAAGAAACGTGGGTCCGGATAAATGTTGGACAACACTGGCCAGTCCGAGTTGGACGATAAGCAACTTGATTACACTATGCGAATCCGTCGAACAGACCTGTCGCTCACACCAAGTACCACACGGCGCTACCTAGACGTAATTCCAAGGCAAACACCCACAAAAAATAATATGTAACATGCTCAGAAGAATTCGTTGCAAGTGGTAAAATCACAACTGAATACCGAGTACCTTTACTAAAAGTAAAAATACGGCTTGCAGAAGTTTTTAAAATGTGCTAAATATTGTTTTCTCCATCTTGATTCATGTAAATTAAGTTTCGCTTATTTTCCTGGTCACGTTGAGTAAACAAGTGCAGAGTTATGCACTAAGAGAATTTAAACGAGTTTAGGGTGTGGAAGGACAAAGAAGTCAAAACACATTGCCATTTATGTAATGATGTTGCCGTCCTCGGAATTAGTTTATTCAACTTGGAGATTTAATCTAGTTGATCGCCATATTGGAAGAGGAGTGGTTGCAACTTGTGCATCCATGAAGTGATTCCGAAACCCAAGAGCGCGAACTATCGATACATCGGTAAACAAAATCTTTATCCTCTCATTGCTTTGACTGTTATTCTATAGCATGTGCTTTAAATGATCAGGCTCTGAAAGAGTTTATGAACTGATTGCTTAAATGGGCCTGTAATTTGGAGTTGCCACGCGTATTTTCTCTAAGACAAAGGAGAAAACCTATCGACGTGAATGTTTTCTTTGTGGGATGTCGATCGCCATTAACATGACGTTAAATATCATACAAATTGCAGAACATAACCACCGTCCATCGGTATTCAAAGACAATGACTTAAAGAATGATGAATGCGTTTTAATAATAGTGATGATATAAAGTAACTACTCCTCAGACGTAACAATGTTAGGCATTTGTATTAAGGGGAACATGATCACCATTCCCATATCGGTGTAGAGCAAGTTCGGGTAATATGGAATACCATTTTTATTACCTTCTCTACTGTTAAGTAGGGGGAGTATTGTGTTCCACCCAAAAATTCGATGTTGAGATTTGACCGCATTTTTAGAAAAAGGTCCGTGTGTGTCTATCAGTTTGTGGAGAGCATAATTCAAAAACGAAAAGTCGGTTAAAAACCAAAGTTGGTATATAAGTTTAATGTCTTTCAAGGATGCGACACGAAGATTTTGAAGAAAATAGCCCCACCCTAAGCTACCCTTACATGGAAAATTTTTCGAAAATTTTGATTTTCTTGAAAATGGCTCTAACGATTTTGATTAAAATGTCATATGTTTGAGATATTTTGATGACAAATGAAATGTATATTTCGAATTTTCTGGCTATAGCCTATGTAGTCCTGTTTACTCTGGATGACTTTTGAATAACTCGTAAACCGTAAGAGATAGGCAAAATCTTAATGTAAAAAAAAAAAAAAATGTAGATCTCCCTAAAACACACAATTTATGTCTGAATACATTTTTTGTAGAGTGAACCATTTCGGAGATATTCCTTGTTATGTGTGTCAGTTTCGGAAAACTTAAAACTGTGGTGAAATGGAACATCGTTGTTCATTTTTTTATATGTTAAGTGTGCAAAGACAACAGAATCTCAAATCTTTAAAACATTTGACTATCGCACAAAGCCTACTGTATTCTAACATTCCCCTTGCACCTACAAGGAAATAAGCAATAAGATAATTTGTACAAATGTTTATCTGAACACGAAGAAGATACAGAATAAGAGTTTGTAAGAATGGTTAGTACAAGGGTAGGGAAAGTCATGTGAGTGCAACACATCAGATTTTTTCTGCCATATTTGGGGTAATAGTATTATTCCGCTAGTTATATTTTTAGTGAATATAACTGAACCTTTTTAGAAACTTCTTATGCCTTACTTTGGACAAAAAATTAGAATTTATTAATTTTCGATAAAAAGTGCCCAATTGTTTATTGCGGGTAATATGGAATAGAAAGGATAATATGGAATACTACATAAATTTCCCAAATAATTTTTTCAAGTAACAAATTTACATAACAGCTTATTTCTAGCTAAAAGTTTTTCTCGCATAATGCACACATTTGGATTACAGTAGTATGAACATAAGCTATAAAATATAGTTCTGGTTTTATTTTGCATTACAAATGTATTTACAGAAAGGTGAAACATAGTGAAGATTTTCCACTCCTGCGTGCCCACATGTTACACATTAGGCACTGGACCCAAACTTCCTCTTTTCTATCATCTGAAAACTTGACACTACAGAAAATGCATCTTTTGTATCTGAAAACTTGACACTACAGAAAATGCATCTCCATCCAAGGGAATATCTTTTCCCCATTACTGTGCCCTTTTTTGCCATTTATGAAGAAAAAATTTAAATGTATTATAAAAAGTTGTAAAGTTATAAATTTTATTCATTAGAAACATTGTGAGTACTATGCAATACTTGACATAAATGGAGGGCAATATGGGATAGCAGTACTCCATATTACCCGCCACGCCATATTGAAACAGTATCACTGCACGAAAATAAAATGAAAGCAAAAGACGACCGCGCCGTAGCCGACGACCAAGGCGGCCCGGGTTCGATCACAGGCAACCGCATGTGAGGTTCGTGGTGGACGAAGCGGCACTTGGGCGGTTTTCCTCCGGGTTCTCCGGTTTCCCCCGCCATCTCATTCCATTGGTGGTCCATCTTCATTCCACGTATCATCAGTGTCAACGCCTGCGGTGCCATATGTAGTAAAAGCGGGCGTTAAACACTACACAAAAAAGCGAAAGATCTGTGCAGCACGAATGTTTGAACATTTGTTATAATTATAAGAGTTTACATCTATAATATGCGCTCAAATATGTTTCATAAATATTTAGAAACTTGCCTGCAAAACGTTTTAGAAGATTGTGAATGATTATCTCATTTCTAACTCCATGTGGCACAAAACCAGGCGAGACTGCTTGCAGGGCTCTGGAACTAACCTCTGATGTATTTCTATGGATGTCAGCATCAAACAAGCAAGGAACTCGAGTATTCCATATTATCCGAACTTCCTTTACTCGTATTATGCCGACGCATCGGGATGGTCACTTTCCATTAGGGAGCCGGCTAATGTGGAAATGTCAGTGCGATTTAAGAAGAAGAAGAAAAGAAAAGAAAAGAAAAAAAAAAAAAAACTACTCGCTTATACAAATAAGACCCCAGGTAGAATGAAAGATGATTAAACAAATCTTCACAAAACATAAGTATAACTACATATGTCTGTAAAGTAGTAAGTTTTTGCGTTGTGCACATTCGCACCAAGATATACAAGTACATGCAAGAAGAAATTGGGGAAAATAGTAAATTCATTTTTAGTTAATATTTATTCTTTAGGAACAATTTTATGTAAAGGAATTTATCTGAATGAATTTATCTGAATGAATTTGAACGAGCTACGTGATGGTGTAACTTCTAAGGGGAATTGCATCATGCTGAGAAACGTGGCAGGGAGTTTGCACGTATTCCCTGTCGCCGATTTACTACAAGTTCATACAAAGTTTCTTGTTTGCATGCTGCATGTTTATGGAAATACGCAATTTAAAAAGTGACCTCAGAAATTATACTTCAGACATCATTTTTCACTTAAAATGCTCCTTATGATGCAGCTTATCAGTGTGACATTTGAATTTTCTACATCCTGCATGTTGGATTTTCTCAAAAAACGGCTCATGAAATGTTTCAGATATTAGAGTGAAAATAAAGTGTATATCTAGAATTTTGTAGGACTAGCCTACAAAGCCATCTCTACTATAGCGAATTCCTTGTGACTTGAAAACCACAAGGGATGAGCATACTCTAAATGAGTGTGCCAAATAAGTTTTTCCTAGAGTATTCGAAATATTTTTCGTAGTGTGTTTACATGTTCCCACATGTAAGTGTAATTGAACAGGCATTCTTTAAAAGTATGCGAATCTCCTCTCTCTCTCTCTCTCTCTCTCTCTCTCTCTCTCTCTCTCTCTCTCTCTCATGATCTAAATCAGTGGTGTTCAACCTTTTTCTCCATGTACCTACCCCCAAAGACAATGGTCCATTCCAACCTGTACTCCTAGACGTATCCCTAGAGTTAGCCTTAATTCAAAATATATACAACCACATATAAAATAGTTGTTCAATAATTTTTAAATGTTACAAAAAGGAGGATTGTGCTATAAATGCATAAAATAAATACAGGAACTACGTTATACGTAATACACACATATACAAAAGTATATGAATTTGTATACATGTGTATCTTTATTGGTGCCATATTTGGGGGGCGTGTTCCTGACATCAGAACAGTAAAAAAGTTCATATGTACAATAATTTATTTTAGACTTATCACAAAATCGCAAGTTACAAAAGTTGCTCGAAGTGGCTACCTCTTGCTTCGATGCACGCAGTAAGCCTGCTTACCATCCTCTGGCGTACTCCGTTGAAAACTCCTGGTGTGTTTCGTATTTTTCAAATCCAGTATGGATACATTCTTTCAAAATGTCAACATCAGGCACGAGAGTCGCATAAACCGAGACTTCAAATGTCTCCAGACCAAGACATCCATTGGATTCAAATCAGGCGATCGAGCAGGCCATGTAGTGGGTCCCCTTCGACCAATCCATCTTTACGGAAATCGATCACTCAAAAACTTAATGATCTCAAGAGGCGCATTGTCAGTTAAGTGTTGCAACTCATTTCTGAGAAACTGGAGATAGGTTTGTCCATTCAGACGCGGAGGGAAGAAGTAAGGACCAATGTGATCATGAATGATTCCACCCCAAACGTTGAGAGAGAACCTCTAGTTAATGGTTGTTCTGTGGTACTTCATTAGGATTTTCGAGTGTTATGAAAATTGAAGATGTCGCAGTAAAACTAGCCTCGTCTGTGAATAAGATACAGACTAGGAAATTGATGAACACAGCGTACATGCGTTGGCAGAAACGTCTTCTTGGCTCAAAGCCCACCTTATTGAATCCTTATACACATTGAAGGTGATACAGGTACAGAAGATTTTCATGCAGAATTCTCCAGATAGTCATATGACTGTCTCCCTTACTGTCATACTCGTGCTTTATAATGGACCTGCATCCATGGCACGAAGAACTCGTTCAAGCTCAATGCCTCGTACCGCTCTTGGTCTCCCAACATCTCTAGTACTCTCCTCAAATGCGCCATTCTCTCTCAGGCGTTGCTGAATTCGTGCGAATGTTCTTGCACACGGTAACTGTCAGGGTACCTTTCTGCACGAAGTTCACGTGCTCGTGCTGCATTTCGTCAGTGCGCGATTGGGTGTGGCACAGCCGGCTTAGCTCCTAAATAAACTCCGCGCGTAAAGCATGTATAGATAACATTCTAACCTTATGGAAGATGCTGGAAATGTCGTCCACCCTCGACTAAATAAGCATTATATCGGGAAAACTTTTCTGTTTCGATGTCAGAAATACGTTCCCCAAATATATGACGCTAATAAAGATAAATCGTGTATGTTTGTGACATTAATGATATGGCTGAGCTTGTTTCCTGCACACCAGATCCTTCATTCTTCTGAGTCTTAGTGCAAGTACCAATGGTGGTTGATTCTGGATTCAGGCGATTTGTTTTGTTTTGATTGCTGTCAATGCAGAGAAAGCCTATCACGCAAATAAGTACCAACCGATAGAGTAAGCCAAATGGATTCTTGGACAGAGGGCAATTCAAATCCCTCTGGCTGAAATATGTTTCGTTATTTGTGATTATTCAGGAAACATACTGATTTTAAATCTTATATACACATAAGAGGCCTTCGCGTACCCCAAGTTGTATCTGTCTGATCTAGATAAATAATGTTTTTTAGTTAACGACGCTTTCAAGTGCCAGGGTTATATTACCGCCGCCAGTTTGCCGGAATTTCATTCCGCAGGAGTTCATTTACGTGCCAGCAAATCTGTCGCTTTTAAGTATATTTACAAACAATCGCTCTGGGCCGCATTTGAACCCGCGACCTTAGGACATTTCATTGCGCCTTGAATAGTAAGCATTACTGCATTCGGAGTATGCAAACAATTTAAAATATGTACATATTTCTTCCCTGTTTTAAGGTAGTGCGATGGCACGGAGGCGCCCCTGCTCGCTTGTATAGTTAAAACGAAAATTTCTCCTGAAGTGTTGCGTAGTCTATTGAATGAAGAACGCGCAATGTATTCATTTTATGTACTGGTAGCTGGCATTATCAGGAGATTAAAATATAGCTTAACATCGAGCTCCAGTTTATTAAAAGCTTCGTGATGGTGTTTTCGTACTAGGTATAATGCATGCATGCATGCGTATTTTTTATCCTGTACGTTAAATTGAACTAAATCTAGAATTACATACTTACAGGCTTGGAAATAAAATATGGATTGACCTTTACATAGGTCTCGCGGAAACCAAATGGAATACTGTGAAAAATAAATTCAAGTTTTCCACCCGGTCATTTTAACACCGAAATAGAAAACGTATCTGTTACGAAGAAACTGAGATTTGAATGAGGCAGGTATGTATGTATAGTATTTTGCAAAACATGAAAACCCTACCCTACTCCTCTGCCAAGGACGGCATTACTTTGAGGTATGGATTTTACAAAGATTGCACTTCAAAAATATAATGGAGCCACAAGACGGCTACATTGCCTCTCGCCCAGTTTGTCTTTTGTTTGTTAATGGCTATTACCCAGTGGCAAGGGAAGCGATCCTCCTCTGAGGATTCTTATGATTTGCAGAAATATATAGTTTGGAAGGTCCATTCTCACAGTAAGACGATCTCCACGCGCGTACTGTATCTAGCCACAACACTAGCTTCGTGACCTTTGCCCCAGTGTACATTCATGGTCTACCTGGCACTAACCCCCCCCCCCCCCCCCTCCCTCCCGGTCAAGTTTCTCGGCGTTGAGATGGACCGAGCTGTCTCATTCAGATAGATAAAAGCAAAGTTCAGAGTCCAAGGAGATGGCCGTTCGCAGTTTCAAATTGGGACGCGCAATTACTGGCAGTTGTACAAAAACTTTTCATTTTTGTTTGTCATTTTTGGAGCAGATACATACAGTACATCGTTTATTCATAGTAAGGGATTACAGCGTTAACATCTTGTTACTATACTTCGGAATCTATCTGTTGATAAAAAAATATCAACATTTTAAGCACCTGAAATACGTCACAACATAAATTCGTGGCTAACGGAAAACACGGGCTACGGCGCGAACTGCAGTGACGTAATAATTGTCCTAGTCTGGCCATGGCCCAATGAAGTAAAACCTCAATCGCCTAATACACCCATATTCTAAACAATAAAAAGCTTGCTCGTTGAATTCATACGAAATATACAGTTTTATCATGATGGTTTACAACGTTGGCCATTACTACGTAACTCCGATTCGCGCTGCAGCCTGTCTTGCTTGTTAGCCATTCATAATAACACATCAGCGTGTCTTTACACTTGAGTAACTTTCAAATCATGCATGTAATTCGTGAGGGCAACACAGTAGCTTTACAAGCTTTACTGGAATTTTCTCTAAAATAGGCTGTCATTACTTTGCATTTTCACCCTCGCATCTCAAGTATTTCTCCTCTTACATATATATATATATATATATATATATATATATATATATATATATATATATATATATATATATATATTATTCGGCAAAGGCCTTCCAACAGAGGGGAGAATTAAAGCATTTTTAAATAGCTAAAGTCTGAAATTGATTTTCAAAGCAAAAATCAAGACGTCCTCTTCTCCCATTTTACCCCTAATTCTTTCACATTATTCACCATTTCCTTAATTGACACAATACCAGTTTAATACCTTGAACAGTTACTTTGTAATAAGGTTCTGGAATTCACCAGACATTAAGAAACAAATAGTACAGAACTAACACGCAGACTGGATCTGAAATTTGGGATGTCTTGTGGATTGTCATCGTGGCATTCAAACGTTGACCAGAGACGTGTCAGCTGCAACGGGTTGTTTCATTGTAACTCAAATGTACCTATAGTGTTTTAGTATTTGCCCCTTTCAGGCAGTTGTACACTAAAAGAATACGTGAAGTTTAAATCAGGTGTAATCCCTTTAGACGGCTCTAGGCATCAACAATGGCAGTATAAAGCATACTCAGCAAGCTTGATTTGTCATGTATATGAACAAGAGTTTGAAATAATAAAAAATGGGGCTTTGTTTAGGATCATCACACTGCTCTCGTTTAATGCTGGAAATATGTGCACTTCATTTAACTTCTCTGTGTACATGAGATAAAGACGTTCTGTGTATGTTTTGAATTTCCCATGTATACACACAAGCAAATTAATGTTCCAGGCTGGCCCCGCAGTTCAGTCGGTAGAGCACCCTGGTTCGATTCCCGGCAGGGAAGGGGGGGAGAGTAGGAACTTTTCTGCAGCCACGACTGTCCTTTATCATCCCTAGAGTCTGGAAATATGAATGAGAGAATGAATGTGGATGTGATCTAATGTACTAAAAGCCATAAAGATACAAAACCCAATGTTAAACGAGTACCACCATTGCCGATTGGCAATATGTTCCACAGGAGAGGCCACCGATGTGACCTTTGCAGTTAAAGGCGGGATATAAATGGAACAATTAGAAAAATATGTTCCATGTCCAACTATCTTCAAAGCGTTCTGCCAAGCATTGTTACGCATGTTATTGTAAACAGACGAATAGCACCTTGTACTTGGCATTCGGCTCTCAGGAAAATTGTCATACGAAAATCAACATATCGCATTTACAATCAGTTTTGCATAATTTTGTTGTGAATGTAACATTTTGAACAGAGGCGGAATATGTCTTATCCCCCCAAAAGTATCCAGTTTGTATAGAAGTGTAGCAATGGCAAGCAAGCCAGGGCATTATACACCCCAGCGCAACAGCCAATTGAAGGGCGTCATTGGTGGGGTGCAGTACTGGAGGGTGGGACGTGGTCAGCTCCTGAGCCCTCTGGGTCAGTTGTGCGGCTCTCTCGACCTGGGGCTGCTACCCCATGCTGGTACCGGGGATCGAACCCGGACCCTCCGCGCGAGAGGCAAGCGCGCTACCAACTGCGCTACGGAGGCGGTCTTGTTACCATTGTCAGTGCTAAGGTTGTCTTGCACTATATCCTAGTTACGTCGTTATATCCCATACGTATTGTCTCTGGAGGTTTTTTTTTTTCCCTTTCTAAAATGTGCTCCGCCTGCAGATATTGCTGTAGTGTGTTTCCAGCGTTTCTTTCTGTATTATCACTTCAACATATAGGCCATATTTGACGATTATAGTAGTACCCATCCCTTAACGACCACATTCCAAGAAGTTGTAAAACTGTTCGTACCCTCAGCCTTCTTCGGTTGCCAATGGCATGAACAAAGAGGTCCTCCCAATATACTCGTAGCAAAAGGATCTGCGGTTGTCAATTATTCGCCTAAGTACAATTGTGTGTTCAGAGTTTCTAAAAGGTAGTGGGACGACGAAGGCGGTTAAGTCATGAGGATGACTGAGGCCTTCCCCTAACTTCCGCTTCACAATGTTTTATTTAATGGCGCCAGTTGTCATCTAGTTTTTTTTTTATTTATTTATTTATTATTTTTTTTATTACTGTCAGAGAGACTGGACTTACAAAACCTTGTTTCTTATCACTTGTGTATTCTTCCGCGCACAATGTCCTTCGCATTCTCCCTGATCAGTTAATGCACGCCTTATAGCGATATACCAGACCTGTACAAAACTAGGTCGGGCGATAGACTGTCATCAGTCAGGTGCTTTCGTCATCCTGAGAGGCAGTTAAGTGCCCTGGAATACGTTAAGAAAAATGGTAATGTTAAATAAACTAATTTGCATCGCAGAACAACCTATTCCAGGACAGCAGCCAATGAGAGGTGATTAATCACGTAGCAGTTACGATACGGGACAAAGTTATGTGCATAAAACTGACCTTAGGTGATCGTGTGTTTGCTGTTATGTGGAGAGTTACAGGAAATAGAGAAATGGCTAGCGATACATGAGACTTGAGGGGGAATTAGTAATTTTACAGAATGACGGATGGATCTCGTCTTTTGCATTATGAGCTGATATTGCTTCATCACATTCCTAAAGCTGGGTATCTCTTGGGTTTCCAACAAAATTACGATATGTTGGATAGACAGCCTTATATGCTTAGTAATCTTACTATGGCCATTTGGTTTAGTGGCTTGATAATTGGTCTAAGTTGCTTATGGCCTTCCTGTGCCATATATTTCGTTCTGTTTCTTTTACGCCAGGCATGTCAAACAGCACTCGCCAAGTGTGAAAATATTCCCCTATTTTCCTTCCCTTCAAATCGGAGAACGAGAAAAACAAAGCGAAAACCGGTTCTACTAGTGCGTGCTACTGCAGTTAAGGAGGGGTGGACTCCTCTCTTCACACCCTGGGAGTGATGTTTGACATGCCTGTTTTACGCCATGGATAGAACTTTGGGTCGCAGTATTGCATATCCAGTCCACTATTTACATGGCAATAGAAGAAAATCACGTGTGGGGCCTCGAATTGGTGGTAAATGGGATTTTAACCCAAGACCTCCCAAATGCAAGCCAGATGCGCTCGTTGGGTAGTTCCTTTAATTTATGGAGCGTTACTAGATATACATACACCATGTTATCAACGTCGATCTCGTAACTCGAATCAAGGCAAAGGCGCTTTTGGTGTTTGTCCTAATTCATGCGTGTCCCACTTTTTCTATTGTGGCCTGCAAAACACTGGAAAGAGAAACGTGACGGATAAGCTGAAAGAAGCAAGATAATCTCTGTGTGGAGGAGAAAGATAAGCTGTCATCAGTTCCTTTGAGAGCGCAAGTGCATTTGTTTGGAAACACGTTGTGTTGTATCGCTAGCGCTAGCCGAGCGTCCCACCCTTCCTTGCAGACAAGGAGTGGTGGACGGACTTACGTCAGGTGCTGGGAAAAGGTCAGCTCTGCAGATGAAATGACTTCCTTCAGTAACCAGTTCCGTTCCTTTACTCCCACTGCAAATTCTGTGTAGCAAAAGAGTCGAGCAAAATGTTACATATCAACGTAGGAGGGAATATTCATTTTCAGTATTTCACTCGGAATAGATTTGTGATCCACACAACTCGACTTTTATCAACTCTTCGACTGTTTGTTACAAAAGATTATGCTTCTATTACATATTAATGGAGCTAAATGTTTGCGAAAATAATTTCATTAGATTTCATTTCATTTTAGGTATAGGAGCGATACGAGGCTACTCTTTGCACGACGAATTAATAGCAAATGAATGGTTAGTTAGCACTTCAAAAATTTTAACTAACCTATAAAAATTCAGGGCAATAACAATGTGTGGGAAATGGTTAATGCAGAAAATACTTGGCAGTAAAAATGAAAACTTTACAATTATTCTCACAAAATTCAATATATACATTGTATTAGACATGCACATGAAACATGTTACTTTAACATAATTGTGAAAACCCATTTTTGAGAAAATAAGAAATAACGAATAAATGTTCCATGTAAAGGGAAGTTTGGGTTGAAGTTCCTGCGATGCATTCGTGGAAGATGTTGAACTTATGTCCAGTTTAGTACTTCATTTTATGTTTGAGTTATGCTGTTCATACACACATAAATACTGATTTTATCTAAGAATGTTTTAGTCTCAGGGTTTACCAAAACATGTATTTTAGGTAAACTCTCGATATGGACATTTTGGATGGAATAAATACGGTAATTTATGTAAAACTTCAAAACATCACTGTTTTCTCAAAGTTGTTAGGAATGGTTTGAGGTATTCGAATGGTAAATGGCATGTCTTGAGTTTTGTGCAAACAGCTTTTGAAGTCCTATTCATTCGTTAAATTTTGTATTACTGCGAAAACTTGAAATGGCAGTTATTACTGTAAAGATAGGATCTGCTAAATTTCGTCATTTTAGCAAATTTTTATTTATGTGCGATTTAGACAATTATCTGGATCATACCAGAGCTGTCGGTGTGCCGGAATTTCGCCCTGAAGGAGTTTTTACATGCCAGTAAATTATTGGCATGGAGCTGTCGCTTTTAAGCACATCTAGCCGGGTTTGAACCTGCGACCTTTTCGTTTATTTGGTATTATTAGCTTTGTTCTATGACAGTTTTAAATGCATATTGGCCATTTTTATAATCCCAACCTAACGTTTAAATATGAAAACGAACATTTCCATCAACCTCGTGCCCTAAATTGTATTAAGCAAAAAGTAAAAAAGTACAACACATACATCAGCAAATTGTTGAAAATGTTAGTAGAGAATAGAAAAACGTGTGCCTGAAAGGTTACCCCCCCCAAAAAAAAAAAAAAAAATAAAGAAGGCATTTGTAGAAAAAGCTGTGTGGGAGGGTGGGTGTAAAAACGAAAAGTGGGTTAAATACCCAACCCTAACTTGTTGAAGTTCAGTATTTTCCATAGACGCGACACGACACGATTTTGAAGAAAATCCCTCACTCCAACTACCCTTGGAGCAATTTTCGAACATCTTCATTTTCTAGAAATTGGCTTCGGGTTAGAATACCGTTTATTAAAGATATTTACATGACAAGATGTGTATCTTGATTTTTCAGGGAATATATTGAGAAAAGCTCATTCGGAAGAAATGTCCAGTTTATCTAATTGATGGAAAGAGTGTGGAATTTGAAGGCCGACATATAGCCTCCAATTATTAAACATATTTTGACTAACGCTGTTCCCTTTGTATCCTAACGAAATATGTAATATAGTTACTCCTGCATAGATTTGTCTACATTAAAATGACGTAGGTAGAAAAATAAGCTTTCGTAGCAACACTTTGTATACTCACTAATACAATAAGAGGGTAGAGAAAGTCAATGTGGGTAGTAGGAATACGTTTTATGTGGTAGTTAATAATTGATTTTCCGAATGCCAGTATAAGAAGTGAAGCAAATGAACAATCATTACGTTGCATGTGTGAAGTTAGATGTCTTCAGCTCATTGAAGGAAAATAAAATATACCTCTCTAGGGCCGGCTTCAAGAACTTCGTATCCTGTGCACAGGTACTACCGCTGTTTGGTTTCTTACTGCAAACTGAAAAATCATTAATATCGCAGCGAGATAAAACGTTTCTACCGCCCATGGGGAACTCCTATATGAAACAATCATCGGAAAGCCTTGAAAATGTATCGTTTTTGGACTTGCTCAAAGTCTTCAAATATGAACACTTATATTCTGATTCTGGCATAAGACTTAAAAATACAACTAAGAAAACTGAAGGCGAAGTATATACAGAAAATGTTCATCCTGTAGGACAGGCCTGAGCGACTTGCGGGATTCCTTGAGCGACCTTTTTTCCTGCTAAACTTATCAGTGCAAGGCTGTGAGTAGACTGCGCTCAGGGAGCACCAGTTGCCCAGCCCTGCTTTAAAAGCTGTGTTGAAGTCACATAGATGCAGTATTTTTTGAACTGTTAATACTCCGCCTTAGACTGTTTTTGTTATGGGTTTCTTTTTCACTATCTTCTCTTTTGCGATTTACTGCCATCTGGAGACATAAAACATGAAAATTGAGTTTTATCTCAATGGCTCTGGGAGAATCGATATACCGAGAGGAAGGTATGTACTGCTTCGACCATGCGTTAACCGGGGATTCTACTAGTACATGAGTGTGACAAATGTGTCTAATACAATTATTGCCAATAAAGAACCGTTTCGCCGAAAAAAAACATAATTTGTGTCAAATATTTGGAGCCATCTAGCTTCTTGACGAATGGATATAAATGATTTATTATTTCATTAACTGTCGTACAAACATTGTAAACAATGCTATAATGCATTTAATGTTTACGTGACGTCAAATGGCTCGTATAAATTAAACTTTGCATGAGATTTTAACATTAAATTGTGACTAAATCCATTCAAATTAAGGTAGAAATGCATTACAGCATTGTTCAGTGTTTTCATGACAGTGAAATAATAAACCATTTATATTCATTCGTCAAGAAGCTAGACAGCTCCAAATATTTGACATAATTTTTTTTTTCGGAAACGGTTCTTTATTAGGAATAATTGTGTTGCACATATTTGTTCCACTCATCATGTAGAACCTCTGGTATGACCGAAGCTGTATCTTTCACCCGTATAACGACCTTTAACTAAAAGTTAAAGTTATAGATAGGTCATATTGGGCGATGAATGGAATGTTTGAAATGATACTCATGAGCCCGGAGTTCACAGAGCTTAAGTTACCTGATGTGTTGCACTCACATGACTTTCTCTACTCGTACTAACCATTCTTACAAACTCTTATTCCTATATCTTCTTCGTGTTAATTAAGATACACATTTCCACAAATTATCTTAAAACGTATTTCCTTGTAGGTGCAAGGGGCATATTAGAATACAGTAGGCTTTGTGCGATAGTCAAATCTTTTAAAGCTTTGAGATCCCGTTCTCTCTGCACACGAACATATAAAAAAAATGAACAACGATGTTCCATTTCACGAAATTTATGTTTTCCGAAACTCGCACACACAACAAGAAAATTTATTTGGACATAAATTGTGTATTTTAGCAATATCTACATTTTTGTATAGTATGATTTGGTTTATCTCTAACGGTTTACAAGTTATGCAAAAGTCGTCCAGAGTAAATACGACTACAGGGGCTATAGCCAGAAAATTCAAGATATATTTGTCATAAAAATTCCTCGAACACATGACATTTTAATCAAAATCGTTAGCATTTTCAAGAAAATCAAAATTTTCCAAGTAAAGGGTGGTTTAGGCTGGTGCTATTTTCTTCAAAATCTTCATGTCGCATCCTTGAAAGACATTAAACTTAAATACCAACTTTGGTTTTTTAGCGACTTTTCGTTTTTGAGTTATGCTGTCCACAGACTGACAGACAGACACACACGGATCTTTTTCTAAAAATCCTTTTTTTGGATTCCGCTGGTCTCAAAACATATTTTCGGTGAAATCTCGACATCGAATTTTTGGGTGGAATACAATACTTCCCTTACTTACCAGAAGAGAAAGTAATAAACTGGAGGGGAAAAAGACTAACCAAGATTTGAATTGAGGAGCTGTTGAATGTGAGGCAGATAATAGAAGCGGGAAATATTGATATTTATTTTGTTACCCGTACAATCCTTTCTTGTCTTATGACTTCTTGTCTATCAGTAATTGGTTCCATAGTTATAAATGAATGTACATTTCTGAATTCGACAGCGGTTTGTTTTCCTGTCCAATATCGATTCTCCCAGAGATATTTGTACTTATATCCCTCATATACGCCATATTACTAATTAATATTTTGCGTGTAATGTAATATATTCAGTAACGGTAGAAATAAATGTAAATATAAATGTTATATTTGCTATTCACATTGCATCTATCAAGGACTAAGCTTGCAGCCTATTCCCTATTCACTTCAGCTATCTCTTCCTAGATCCGTATTTCTCGCCTTATGGTTTGTATTTTGTTTAACAGTTTTTTATTCCCGTTCGTTTAAACATTTGTTCTTTATTTTCTTGTATACGTTCATAAATGGAAAACATTTTAAAGTCTGCTGTTATTCCTTCGTTTCGTATTTGATCTAATACTATAAAATCTTTTACTTTTCTTAAAACGTTTATCTCTGCAATATGTATACGAGTATTTTGTTGCTTTTTTTGGCTAATGTTCATTATTGACCTCCATAGGCTAACACTGGTACGGCCATTACCTTATGGTATTTTAATTTTGTCTCATGCCTTTTGTTTTCGGAATCCACGTTTTCAGTTAACTGAACATTAAAATGCCTACTTCTAAAATTACAGTTTATAAAATCTATCCAGATATTATTTCTTTAGAATGCCACTTGTCTTCAAGACACTGCTTAAAAATTGAAGTGCATTAATTGTTTGACAAAAGTACGCATTTTCATTTTGGGACCTATTTCAGGTATTATACGACAATCCCTCAAGTTAAAAAGAAAACGGGCAGTTAAATATGTTCTTGGTAGCATATCGAGACTTCACAGCTTACTTTGCATAAGGTATGACTAGTCAGCTGACCGGAAAACCAGTTCCAGGTTGTGCAGTCAACACTTTTACCACCATTAATGAAGAAAGAAATGAAAATAATGAACTGCAATGTAGTAAAACAAAAGGAAGTTAAAGTGCTTGTGATCTTATTTGCTTCAGTTGTAAGCAACCTTTAAAAGAACGCTTTTAAGTTCTCTTGTGAATCGCGTGCAATGAGAGAACACATTGCTATTTCTGGCGAAAGTGACTCCCTTCCATTTATCCTCCTGAGCCTTGGAAACGTTAGAGACAAAGCCTGAATGTAATGGGTTCGATGCTGAACGTCTCTAGTTTCGACGTGAAACATAGCTTACACAATTCTGCACTAGATTTATGAAATAATTTCGGATTGATTGTAGACTAAGAATATATTTGAAAATTTAATTTTAATATAACTTCCCAGTTTTCATTAAGCATTTCACACGTTTGCAGATCGCATCGCTACTCAGTAAATTTACGTGGACAATTATGCATGCCTATACATGATCACAGAATAGAATATGGACACAAGTGTTATACCGTTTACTGTTAAAAAAATAAACCAGTTTCTTTCAGAGAACACAGCAGCTTCTCACGAGTAGGACATTTCTTCCTCATATAATAATGATACATATTCTGCCTGACTGCATCCTTTTGAAATGCAACGAATGAAGTTTTAAGACTACTTCGTGGCCTGTGTTTCCCCTGGGTATGCAAAACTGCAGATGGCGTATTAAAATCAACAAGACACTTTTCTTTTGGTCACACTCGAGGTGGTTTTTCACAAACTCTATCCAACACCTTGGTAACTTGTAGAGGGGGCCCACCATTGTCCCGCTCCTTCTCAAAGTACCTACTTACGAAGTCTCAATATAAATTGGCGGCTTTGGCTCTTATAAACAATGGATTTGTTTTCTTCATTCCGACGAATCAGTGGCCATATTATACAATAATTTATAATAAATAAGACGAGAAACAGTACAATCGAAATTCATGCTCGCTCAAAATGGCTGACAAACTTCACGTGCTCAAACACCAAAAAACTGAAACCACGTGGTCCATATAAATCCAAGTTGGCAACACGGTGCTAGATTTGGATGCGACGCCTACCATTTGTGCTAGCAGAAAGTTTAACATCCGGTGCTACCAGTTTTTGCCAAAAGTGCCCACAACATATGTAAAGCTAGTAGATATTCCAACAGAATGGTATTATAACGAAAATATTGCATGAAAATGAAACCAGAAACCTGGATGTCGATGTTTTAAATGTAATATACATTATATAGTAGAGGTCTGCACGGGCCGACTTTCTTAGGCCCGGCCCGGCCCGAGCCCGAGAATAGTGTATAGGCCATGGCCCGAGCCCGACCCGAGCCCTATTGTGCAATTTTCTTTTAAAAAAATTATCCTGCAGTTATTGACAATATTATTATTATTATTATTATTATTATTATTATTATTATTATTATTATTATTATTATTATTATTATTATTATTATTTATTATTATTATTTATTATTATTATTATTATTATTATTATTATTATTATTATTATTATTATTATTATTATTATTATTATTATTAATTATTTATTTATTTATTTATTTCCTAAAATCCAATTTTTGTCCAAATACTTACGCTAGTGAATGTTGAGTACCTGCATAAATAACGTTAGTACATTAATATAGTTTTAAGATCATGATATTGTCTCGTTAAAGCCTTAGAAATAACCTTTTTTTTTCAAGTTTCAAGAAAAGGTTATTGGTGTGTTTCTAAGGCTTTATCGGGGCAATATACGATTATAAAACAATTTTAATGTACTCAATCTGTTGTAAGCTATCCGCAATTGGCCATAGCAGAAATTAGGAGGTGGGAAGTTTAGGCATTATAAATCATTAAAATAGGCAGGCAAAAAGACATCATCAATAGTTCAAATAGGCAGAAAAAGGGAATTATAAATACTAAAACAGGGAATAAGAGAAATCCAATAATACATTACACTATTCAATAACTGATCGTCATATTTTAAAGAACTTCAAAAATTTAAACGAAGTACTGCCGCGATACATGTCCCCCATCTCGTTATGATAGGTTTGGGGGGGGGGGGGGGTGGCAGAGTTACAATCTGTGCAATGTACTTAAATGTCAGGATTCTTGATGAGGCTTACACAAAGATCTTCTTAATACTGGAAGTCCATTTGCCAACATCCAGAAACAAGCATTGTATTCTTCTAACACCCTGTGAAAGCCAAACGGGCTGTACGAGGGATGGAGGTGGTTTGTAACCTGCGACGTCTTTGCGTTAAGTTCATTAACCATTGAACTTCATTTTTATTCACCTGGCCTTAATGCTTAGAAATTCCTATGCCTTATTATGAGCGTTAGTTTGATATTTATAAGCGAAAATCAGCGATTGAGAACGAACGGGATGCCCTTCCAAACCAGCATTTGATGTTCATCGAAAAAGTAAACTTATTAGAACGGTTTTAGGACTATAATCATTACCATAGATAAAATCGTATAAATCTGTGCTATGATATAAACCTCAATATTTCCGCTATCCATGAAGATTGCTGTGAGATAGGTTTTAGGGGAATAATGTTTATTTCAACGGAGAACCAGACCATAACCAATAGTCTGCGTTCACTGCAGGGAAACACGAATTACAGTCCTCTCAAACATTAAATGCCAAAATAAAATACTATTTCGGAATTAAAGTTTATTACTTTAGCTAATCCCTACCTATAGTGAGTAGTGGATGTAAAATTCCATATTGGGATTTCACCGATATGTTCAAGTGCCCCTTGAATAAATGAATAATAAAAAGAAACTGAGCTAAAAGGTAATTCAGAAACAAAAACTCCGAAATACGTGCAAGTATTTTAACTTCAGTCTGTCACGAAAATTTTCAGGAAAATGCCCGCACCCTAGATTGCGCTTTATTTTCAATTTTCTCAAAAATGGCTGTAACGATTTTGTTTAAAATATGTTTGCAATATTTGCCCCACTAATACAATGTATGTTGAATTTTCTGCGAATGGGTTGTGAAGTGCTCTTAATACTGAACGAACGTTGTGTCCTATTGTACGTGTAACACTTAGGGTTAGGCCATGAAAACTGAATACACACAAATGTAAATCTTTTTAAAACACGTAATTTATGTCAAATATTTTCTTGTAATAATTTTCCGAGATATTCCTTGTACCGTGTTAGAATATTTCTATTGTATTACTCTGTGCGTGGGTGCGCGTGCATGTACTCGCTATTCTTCTGTTTCTGGTGAAGTGAAAGGAATTTCAAAGCTAGCACATAGCAATCTTGTTTTTCCTCATCAATCACGATTTCCTTTCCACCATTTCCTTTCGTTCCGTTTCCTTCTCCTGTTTCAGGTGGGCTTCTATATTTCGTGACATAGGATGGTGCCGGAAACTGGAGCGGATTGTTGTTCCAAGGAATTGAACGTGGACTCGAGAGGGCTACTGAAGAGTTGTAAGCACAACAATATAACAAACATGCATATATTGATTTAATTTGTTAAAAGAATAATTTTCGAAAGTAATGAACGCATTGTCAAGAAACTTCGTTGTAATAATGTGTGCATCAATTTAATATAGAATAATTTTCGAAAGTAATGAACGCATTGTCAAGAAACTTCGTTGTAATAATGTGTGCATCAATTTAATATGACTGGGTTTGCTTGCTTGCTTGCTACTTGTCATGAAATGTTGACAAGATTAATGCAGGCATGGGAAAGAGGGGTGACAGGAATGCAATCGAGTGTTTACCCTTTGCACTTACCCCATCACCAAATGTAGGCCAGCTCTCTTTTCCGGTTCTCTTTGTTTGCGGATACACACGTCTTTGCAAACAATGCGTGCAGTGGCGGAACCTAATAGAAACACGATGTATTGGTTTTGTGATTACGTTACGTACATTTTCTTTTGGCATAGCAAACAAAGTTTTATTTTTACCAGGAACACAAAAAATAGATACTTTACGTCCCCGTTCGGCTTTGAAATATCGCGACATGATTCCACCACTGACACTATTTGAGGGACTGCCCGGTTCTCTGAGGTAGATAACAGTGGAGGGGCGTGGCCTCATAGCTAACCGGTGTGTAGTAGAGTGGACGGGGTTTAAGACTATTCTGTAGGAGAAATGGCACATTGTGCCAGTTCTCATGTATGGATTAATGTATAACAATGTGTACAACAAATGTTAACTCTGCACTTAAATAATTGAATTGTGTTTCTATAAACCACGTAATGTTATGGGGCATAAAATAATTAAGAAACCAAAAATCTCCGACATAGTTTAAGCATTTTAACTTGAGTATCTCACGAAGATTTTCAGGTAAATACCCGCGCCCCAAACTACGCTTTATTTTAAATTTTCTCAAATGGCTGTAACGATTTTTATTAAAATATGTTGGCAATATTTGCCAAATAAAAATGTATGTGATTAATTTTCTGTGATTTGCTAGTGAAGTTATCTTAATACTGAATGAACGTTGTATCCTTTTGTATGACGTTTAGACCATGAGAGGTAAATGAAATATCTGTATAAACACAACTGTAAATCTTTTTAAAACATATACTTTCTTATGATAACGATTTTCCAAGTTACTCATTCTACCATGTTTAAATTGTTCTGTATATTACTCTGTGTGTGTGTGTGTGTGTGTGTGTGTGTGTGTGTGTGTGTGTGTGTGTGTGTGTGTGTGTGTGTGTGTGTGTGTGTGTGTGTGTGTGCGCGCGCGCTCGCTCGCTCGCTCGCTCGCTCGCTATTCTTCTGTTTCTGGTGAAGTGAAAGGAATATGGGATTTCAAGGCCAGCATTTAGCAATCCTTGTGTTTTCTCATCTATCACTATTTCCTTTCCATCACGTCCTTTCATTCCGTTTCCTTCTATTTAAGGTGGTGTTCTAGAGTTCGAGACGGACAATTGGTGCGCATGCTTGTTCCAAGGATGCTGCTGACGAGTTGAAAACACAGGAAGATAACATAAATACATATTCATTTAATTTGTTAAAAGAATAATTTTTGAAAGTTTTGAACACATTGTCAAGAAATTTTGTTGTAATAATTTGTGCACCAATTTAATGTGACAAAGTTTGTTTACTTGCTTGCTACTTGTCATGAAATGTTGACAGATGAATGTATAATAATATATACAATAAATGTTAATTCTGCACTGAAATAATTGAACTATGTTTCTGTAAACCATGTAATATGTTATGGGGTATGGTGTTAGATTCAAATGAACTAAAAAATATTATATGTACAATATAGGCATCCATGTCAGTCTGAGCCCGCCTCGGTAGCGTGTCTGCCTCACGTTCAAGAGGTCGCGAGTTCGAATCTCGCTTAGGGTAAGTTATCCGGGTAAGGTTTTTTCCCGAGAGTTTCCCTTATCCTGAGAGGAAGAATGTCGGGTAAGTTAAAGCTATATGAACCTCGGGCTCATTTGAGCATCATTTCACCCATTTCATTCATTCACCAACGATATGGCATTACGTTGGAGGACATTAGTAAAAACAAAGTCAGTCTGGTGTCCGAGTGTTATAACTAGACCTTGGATTTTTAGGCTGTCAAAAATGATAATTTAGACACCTAAAAAAGGTTTCAAAAACTTTAAAATAGGTCCTAAAATGCAATTTTAGGTTCTTTAAATTTTGTAGAACTTGGAAAGATAATTAAGTCTAAGATAATAACAAACAACACCAGAATTCGCGTATATGTTAAATTAAATAGCAAAAAATTAACAATATGGATAGAAAGAGTTTTAATTACTACAACCAGTAAGTGTTTGTTGTACTTAAAAGAACATACATTTGCGAAATACACATTAACTTGTTTTTTCCTCCGTAAGAGAAATTCCAAATAAAGTGACAGTCCAGTGAGGTTATAAATTTATAACAGAACAATACAATATGGAAAAAAAGACATTTGCTATACAAATACAATGTTCTGTTTGTATTCCAGGTTTTGATTTTGTTTTAAATCTCTATTAATGGTTACAGCATTTTGTGCCTTATTTATAATTGACATTACAATATATCACTAATTTTTCCAAATTTTCCGGTGTTAAACTGCATCCTATATCTGACAATCATTTTATAAGCTGAAAAGGGCCGTTCCACAGAAACTCAAGTATTTGGGACATAATTAAATTTTGCTAAATTTGACATGTTAATTTGTGTTGGCAGACTTACATCGTCGCCATTCAACACATCGCACACATTTTTCAAAACAAAAAATCGAACATTATTTTTCATCAGTGCACTCCACTTATCTCTAACTTTGTCACTAACTCTCCCCACTACCATATTTACTTTGGTTTCTACTTCTTTAATGAAGACAATTTGCACGGGAAGGGACTTTCCCGTTGCTTCAAGTTTCGTAATGCAAGGAGGCATTGACTGTATATAAAAATGTCTTTCTTTAGTGTGCTGTCTTGCAATAGTTTCTACAACTCGTACACATGCCACATTATCATCTGCCAATCCATTTACAACACTGGCTATTTCTTCCAAATATTGAGCATAATACACAACAGCGTCAATTCAGGTGCCCCACCGAGTAACGACAGGTTCAGGAGGGAAGGAGCTTATCGAAACAATGCTACTCTTGAAGGGGATTTTCATGTTTGACAAGACTGTTAACTTTGGGAAATTCATTTCGGATGGTTTCAGAACTGTGTAATGCATGGGTTAAACGTAATGTGAGTTAAATTTGGATAGGTTTTCAGGAGAGGTGAAGCAGCAACCATGTAAGATGCAGCATCGGCACACAGAAGAACTGTGGAATCATCAATAGCTGTTTTTAACAGAGCAGATACTGTGAAGAGGGTTCATGTGGATCCATTTTACCATCAATTGTTTGCCATAGCATCAGTGGTTTCGTCTACACACACCAAATGCAGAAATCCTTATAATTTGGCGAATTGATTGCAGAGTTGTCTCATATACAGAATTTAGACAGTTTTTTTCGAAAGTAGTTTCAGATAGAATGAAATACTTGCAGTATTTATGTAAAAATCCTTTGGAATGGTAAACAGTAAGAGACGGACAAAAGCTTACTAAATAAAGAATGTAGATCTCGTTAAAACACAACAGGCACTTGAAGTGCAGAAAATGTCAAATACTACTGTTTTTTAGTGAACCATTTCCAAGATATTCTTTATTATTTGTTTGAATTTGTTAACACTTATACTTTTCTCAAATGGGAATATGACATTCTTTTTTTATCTCTTGACTGTACAAAAATAGCAAAATTTCAAAGGCATCACATAGCAACCAGTTCTTAAAACATTTCATTATCGCTTAAAGTCTACTGTATTCCCATATTCCCCTTGTACCTACAAGAAAACTAGTGATACGGTAATTTCTGAAAAGCTTATGTTGATTAAAATGTAGTAGATAGAGAAATAAGCATTTGCAAGAATAGTGTGTATAAGAATGAGTATAGCTCTAATATTTACGAACAGAGTTTCTCCAAATTGAACTATGCTAAAAGTATCACTATGTTACGCGACGATCACTTGGTGTATCTTCTAAGGCTACGCAGTCCAACTTTGTCGCCACTTCTTAAACGTAAGCAGTACCAAAAAAGTCACTAATGAACAGATGTTTATTGCATAAGATTCGTAAATGTTTTCGTAAATCAAACGCAACGTACATATAACCAAACCACCACTGCAACACAATTGAGTGTTAAAGAGTGGCGCAGTCCGCATAAAGTGGAAAGAGGTAAATCCAACCTCCCCTCTTTCGCAAACTTTGGACGTCGCTGATCTACACAGCGGAAAATTCGTCATTACTGGCCGTTTAGTTTTTTGTCACCTAGTTCATGTCTTAAATATAACAGGCACGTTGGAAATACCAATTTAGTATTTAAGTTGCAATCAATGTTGTGTCTGTGTGCGCGCATGCGTGCTCGTGTTTGTTCGGAGGTGTAAACTAACGACCAATAGGGCCCAAATTGCAGTTAGTCGCGTATTATACGGGGCCTCTCGAAATTTCAGCTAGAAAATGTGTTGTTGCTTATGCTCTTCTAATTAAACTTTCTCCAATTTTCTACGGCGCCTGTGTGTCCCATGTGCGATGTGCAGCTGTCTATGTTGCATGTTTTGCTTGATTGTCCGCGATATGCTCCGGAGCGCCAATCCCTTGACCTGGGTTTTACTCAGCGGTCGATTCTAGGCGGCGACCCTGTACTCATAGATAAGGTGCTGCGGTTCGTCTCCGAAATTGTGTTCGCGAAACAAGTGTAAGGCTTTTAATTTTACGGTTCTAGAATTGAATTCAGATTTGTATTGTTTTGCTGTTTTTAGCGTTTTTACCTTTCACTGTTTTAACATTCTCTCCTTAAACGTTTTAGCTGTTTTAGCTTAGCCTTTTAACAAGTTTGTGAATGTTTTATCCTTTAAAATTTGACTTCCGGTCCAAATGACCTAGCTGTCGGGGTTTCCCAATAATATTTACATAGTTTAACTGGAACACTGGCGTCAATTTTTGAGATTGCGATACATCGGAGTAGTTGATCGCTAGAAAATATTAATTTTAATAATTTAAATTATCTAATTTCAAAAATTCTCTCGGAGATAGTGTAAATATTGAAAAGATTAAATAAGTGTGGCTGTTTTGTTCAGATTAGAAACCTGTATGTGTGCGCTCCTTCATCGCCCACTTCTGATGTCAGCGCTGTGGAAATATATTTATAGTCCACTGTAACATTCCTTTTCCGCGCTCTGTATCCTCTAAGCGTTACCGTTTGTCAGAGTCTGATTATGGCATTATTTAGAAGCACATATGTACGTTATTTTAACATGCAACAAAATTGTTCAGTCAAAGTTTTAGAATATTTTACGAGTGTTTTTCATATACTGACCTTTAACAATTAAATACATATTTGTAACTATTTTATTGCAGAACTATATTAATTTATTTCAGTATTATAAGTGCATTTAAAAGAACAAATCTGCGCAAATGAAGTCAAATGTAATCCCATCACCCAAGGTCGCGAGTTCGAATCTCGCTTAGGGTAAGTTATCCGGATAAGGTTTTTTCCGAGGGTTTCCCTTATCCTGAGAAGACGAATGTCGGGTAACTTAAAGTTCTATGGACCTCGTGCTCATTTGAGCATCGTTTCACTAGTTTCATTTATCACCCTATGGCACATTACGTTGGAGGACGTTAACATGCAAAAAAGAAAAAGAAGGAAAATAAGAGCATTGAGTTATATAAACATAACCTACTCTGATCTTGCAGATACCAGGGTTTGCCAAACAAATAAGCAAAGAGTTCTATGATGGAACTGTAGTCCAGCTGTCAACATGAGCAGGTAATGGAGCGGGTTGGGCACTGAAGCCAGGCTTAGTGCCCTTAAGGGTGCACCCCAGGGAGGAAGGATGGGGAGATCTCGGTGCGGGGCCAGATCCCACGGACAACGAGGGACGGAAAAAGTTTCTATGCGCATATCATCCCTGCCATATTGCACCTGACGCTTTCGCTGACACTAGAGACCCTGAAAGAACCAACGAGGTGAAGGATGAATGAAATGATTAATAAAACGAAATGGAAGGACAGGAAATTAGGGGGATGTAATTATCCTTCCCAACATTCGCCTGGCGACCCGGGGTCAGGAAGGTTGGCCATGGGAAACGAACCCACGACCTCCCGAATGCGAGCCTCGCACGTTACCGCTCAGCTTGTGAAGGTAAATTCTCCTGGCCCTCATACTGTAGCTAACATTGTTCTCATCTGTGAACTGTGTATCCTATACCTCTAACTCCAGCTAGTTGAAACCTGTACCCAAAGATTCCAAGTAAAATGAGACATTTAATTACAAAGGGAACTTGTTGAGCCTTGCGGGAAGGCCCCTATGGATTCGGTTAATATACCTCCATGCAATACGTATATCAAACCAGTGTGCATGGTGACTAGATATGGCCAACTAAATATCGTGGCTATACTTTTACAACCTGTCTTTGTTAAAATGTCACACATAAGTTTTGATTTTTGTTCTCAAATTCTGTAATGCTGAGTTTCCCTACCCTTTTATGTCTTCTTTGCATAGGTAAATGAGAAACCTGTATTCAAAATTTGACACAACATAGCAGTTTCCTCTCACAAAATATTTTGCTTCCGCTAAACGAGATTATATCGACAGTTTATCTAAATATTGACGATCAGCTAGCACTACATACCATCTGTAGGGGCTCCAATAAAGTACTTGCTTAAGTGCTAGCTGTGTGTCAATTCGCACCCGCTGTTTGAAATTTATATCGCTAAATTTTCCACAAGGGTGGCTAATGAAAATGTAGAAATTCATGTATTACTAACCATTAAAGCGGAAGCAACCTTTCGTGGAATAGACGCCTCTATTAAAAACATCCGAGCCAGATCATAGCATTTAGAAGCATGGCATTTTGTGTTTAATTTTGTAGGCGATGTAGACATTAACACGTTTAGGCGCTTGGGTTGTTTTCTGACTTATGATTTCCCCATAACTAAGCAGAATTACACATTTCTACTCTATACATTGGTAGACATACAGAGTGTTAAAATGATATTGGAACAAGAGTTAGGATTTGGTAAACCAGAAATAAATGTTGCTATAAACATATGTTCGAAAACATGTTGAGATAAGAGCCATTTTAGTTGTGTTGAGTATTTACACCAGACAATGGACTTAATCTAAGGGATGGATTGGTCAAAGAGGTCTAGTCGCATGGCCTTCCCATTTACCGGACCTCAATCCATTGGGTTTTTGGCTATGGGGACATTTAAGGGCATTGGTGAATGCCAAACCGATCGACAATATGCGTACGTTACAAGAGCGTGTGCCCAAATCCGAGAACGGCCAGGTGTGCTCGAAAGATTTCTGGACCCTTTTGAGAAGAGGAATTGAAGAATGTGTAACCACATAGTAGAGCATCGCCTGTAGTAGTATCGACATAACACGCAGATGTTACCAGAGGACAGAATGGCAGAAATCATCACAATTCTTGTTTGGTGTTTATGGATATTTAACTAACAATTGCTCCGTTAACCGTTTGTGACAGTCAAGTGTTCCCTAGAATGCACTTGGTGAAGTTCATTGTCTGGTGTAGGTATTCAACAGGTATTTGTTTCCGGACGTATGTTTACAGGAACATTTGTTCTAGTTTTGACCAATCCCAACTCTTGTTGCATCACTTTCCAAACACCTGGTATAAAATGCGCATAGATTTTAGCAATTGTTCTTTTACAGTGGATGCAATTAAAATCGCGTTAAGGTATTTATTGGTAATGTACGATTATCTACTTCCAATAATCAGATATTATGATAAAGAGTCAAATTTAATGACGTACCAGTAATGGCACGACCCTGGAATCCTGTGGCTACAAAGAAAGTGAGCCGAAAACTGAGTCTAAATGAAGTCTTTGATTGGACAAATGAATCAGATTTAAGCAATGTACTGCTGCGACTGAAACCCCAAGACGAATTTATTTTTAGTTTCAAGTTTTAGAGCTCTGCCATTGAGCTACTGTGACATACCTGTCCTAACACACGCTGAAAGCTTGAAGGTATGCTGGGATGGATGAGAGGAGGTCGATGTGCAATCGAATGCATTGGATTACCCACGGTAAACTAATAATTGATAACCTTTTGCTCATACATTAATTTTTTCTTCATCTCTGCTTCGATTTGATTGGAGTGACATATAAGATCCCAATTGTTCTGTTTTGTTACCTTTTATGTATGGCACAGTTTAATTTCGAATAAATCGCGCCTCTGCTTATAACAAAAGCTAGTATAATTTGTATGCACGTTGCTAAGAAAGTAAATGGTTGAGTCACTGCCTTGGTCAGGTTATATAATAAAAGTAAGTAAAAATGGAACATTCGTCGAACACAACTTATAAAATAACTTAGTTTCCCTTTTGTAATTTAATTTCGCGCTTAAACTCGTCTTTATTGTTTCCAGTTGAAACAGTTATCATAAGCATTTTTAGCACAATTAAGTTGCCGAATACTATTACTGCTCACGATGACGTATGTTTGGTGTTCTAAGTCTCACACCTTACTTTATTCGGTCGGTTCGTTTAACATTTTAACTAACGTATTTAGTAAATGCGAGGGGTAATACAAACCCTGGCGATGAGCGAAAATCACAAATCGCGTGTTGTGTTCAAGTGGCTCGGATTTGCGAAACTGTGCTGGTCTTCTGAAGCTGGCAATTGGTTAAAAACGCTGAAAGGAAGTGTTCCAGCAGGGGATCGTGTTTAATAGGAATTGCTTGATGCGTGTTGGGCGAGGGCGGGCGGGCTTGTAGCTACATGGGTTATGTGGGAGGGCACTGACTGACCGGTCTACGGAATGAACAGCAAATGGAAAAGTTAGGAAACTAAGTTGAACTTATTCATTCCATATTTTCACGTGCACACAAAGCAATTGCCTGTCCATGGTTTGGTTTAACGCACTGATACTGTTGACCGAGGTTTCACTGGCCAAACACACCGGACTGCAGTTCGAATCCCATCATTGCAGTGCTGTACATGAAGCATAGTAAATCGATCTCGGAACGTTTCCTTCCCAATAGAGGTCTGCAAACAAGCATCACCCGGCCCGAGCTCGCTTGTGTAATTCTGTTTTATACAAATTTATCTTGCAGTTATTGACATCTTTACATTATTATTATTATTATTATTATTATTATTATTATTATTATTATTATTAAATGTGTCGGAATAATCATAGAATTCCTATTAAAGAAATGCTGGGATAATTGTGCTCTTCTCGGAATTCCGACATCGGTTATCAAAGATTATGATAAATGATTTTGTACCTCTTAATTTCAAGCCCGAGCGAGACAAAAAGTTCTCAAATTAGGCTCGGGCCCGCGGAGAACTCCACTTCCCAACTTTCCTTTTCTGAATTATCCATTTTATGTATAAACTAGTCTCACCGCCTGTGGTACCACCTGAAGGAACGCGTTAAACACCATTCCAAAGATTACGTATGTCTGTGTTTTCAAGAACTCGTGAAACAACTCACGTGCCGTTGCACCTTCGGAACATGTGTAGTTTTTTAAATTAGTTCCCTAAAGTGCTCTCTGTAAATGTTGCATTATTACCGCCA
The DNA here is from genome assembly GCA_030765045.1 of Tenodera sinensis. Taxonomy (NCBI): domain Eukaryota; kingdom Metazoa; phylum Arthropoda; class Insecta; order Mantodea; family Mantidae; genus Tenodera; species Tenodera sinensis. The sequence goes on along the minus strand of CM060964.1, from coordinate 285,436,690 downwards.
TAACACGAATACATCTAGAATTTAATAATATACACACAATTGCCATGGCAAAATGGCTGAAAGCTCGAATTTTATAATCTGACACGGCTGATCACCCGAGAAGCTCTTATTAATTCCCATCTTGTTTCAAAGTTTTGAGGGTGCAATTAAATGTTTGTCATATATCACGTTGTAATGTGAGATGGATAAAAACTAATACGTACTGCCAGCTCAATCTTTTGTGTTGATTTTTGAATTGTTTTAAATGTTTTTCTCTACCTCTTACTATAGAAGTAGAGGATGTATTCCGCCAAACGTTTTACAGCGAGTTTTCGTACAACTCACGCGTGCATTTGTACACAGAGTATAACTAAAATATGAAATATGGATAAATACCAAACTTGGAATAAATTCTCAGAATGTGACACGAAGATTTGTAAGGAAATTTCCCCTCCCCAAATTCTTTCGTTTGAAATTTTTTTATTTTCTCAAGAATGCCTCTTAACATTTTGGAACTAAAATACGATCTATGTAAAAGTTGAACCGATAATACATTAGAAGTGGACAAAAGTTACATCACAAAAAGTGTAGATCTCGTTACAACACGGTCTGTGCTAACATATTTTTCTGTAGCATCAGCCATTTCCGAGATATTCGTTATTGAATTCATCAATACGGAACTGTTTTGAAGTGCTAAGTCATTCGCTTCTCGTGGTCAAACAGAATGGTATTTCAAAGCAAGTACCCGTTTCTAAACTAGTGACTATTTGCTTTGGTGTATCCCCCACCCCTGTACTACAATGAAATGTGTAATGAATCTACTTCTGTAAACGCTTGTCTCGATTAACATGAAGTGTTGAGAAGAATAAGCTTTTGATATAATAGCTGTTTGTAGAAGTGTAGGTTGAAAAACTCGTGTTAATACAACACCAAATTTTTATTTATTTATTTTTATTTTCTTACTACGTTCATTTATTCGCAAAAGAGGGAAATTGACGTTGAGGGTACATTGCATAGAGCTAGCGGAGTATTTTAAATCAAATTATAATACGATTTTCTAAACTCAAAAGCAGTTAAACTTTGAATCGTTAAGTAGACATTGTCAAAGTGTAGAGCAACAAGTTGCCAAATAAAACCTCTGAAAAACCTTCGCCATTGATTTAAAAACTGGAACGTAAAGAAAGCGCCCAGAGAGCGGTACTTAAGGGCAAATACCTTTGCCGACACTTGCTGAGCTGTGAAGAGCCCTTTACAGACACACGAAGAATATAAATCCAGGTATGTGTTCATTAGTGGAGTCATACCGTCATATAGCCCTGTGAACCATTCGGAGTGAGGCACGACTACTTTTGTAAAACCAGAGCATCCCAGTTTGTCTTGAATCGACTTAATTCGCCCTTTAAATTCCACTATGTTAAAAGATTGCCTGCATCAGAATTCTCCTTTATACATTGTAAGCTCTCTTAGACGATCTTATACAGATCATGTTGTAAACTCACCTGATTAACCTCCCGTATGTAGGACTTACACCCCTAGGACTTACAAGCCTATGCCTAGGGTCAAACGCCTGTCGGGGAGCAGAAGAACCTATGGACCGGACAGAGTGAAGACCTGGAAGCGGCTGGTCAGCCAAGCACCAGGTATGACAGTGAGGAAGAGGATATGAAATGCAGGCGAAGTGGGTGGTTGGAAAGGTAGTGATGGGGCAGTTGGAATGAATAGTGGGGGAAACAGGAGAACTCTGAGAAAACCCTCCCAGACTCCGCTTCGTCCACCACAAATGCAACATGCGGATCCCTGGGATCGAACCCGGGCCGCCGTGGTGATAGGCGAACGGTCTAGCCGCTTGGCCACGGCGCCGCTAATTTCTTTTTCATTTTTTTTATTTTAACTCGAATGACAAATTAATTTAATTTCCTTCCATCCATTCTTTATGAAATTATTACACACGATCTACAGAATTTTATGGCGAATTCTCCCCTTTACTCATTATTGTATCGCACAGCCCAGGCTGTTACTTATGTATGAAAAATTCCCCGATATTTAGGCAAAAGAATGTGAAACATCGTAGGGAACTCCTGACTTCCTTAACCTTAACGTTTTTGTCACTTTTGGAAATAAGCGTAAAACTTGACAATGTATATACAACTTTCCCTGTTAGAATCCCTTGTTGCTTGCATTTTGTCATTGCACCGATTAGGGAGGAGAGAGGCCTCCCCACTGAAGAAACTTGAGCCAGTGTTGGGAACCAAATAATTAGTGCCTCGGGTGTGTTCTAAATCAAAGAATGCTTCTCGGCGCACACTCCGAATCGAGCCGTTACACAGAAAAAAAAAAAAGCAAAGCAAATACCTCCTTATTTCGTGGGAAGCAGGGTTTTACACTCGGAGCAAGTTACTATGTGTCGTTCTTTGGCGCGAGGCCTCAAAAGTTGTACCCCCGCAAAATTGAAATGTGGTGTTTGTGTTACGTTTTAGAAAGCTCAAATTCATTAGCTATTCCGGGATTACAGTAAATTAGACTAGCAAAATTTGTTATTTTTCATTAACTGTTTCGGCCGTTCCGGCTCTCAAGTGGTTATTTTTCAGTAACGGTTCCGGTTCGCAGATGGCTAATTTTCAGTAACTGCCCCCCCCCCCACCGCCCCAAACCCCCAAAGAATCCTAGGTTCGAAATAACCGTTCACAAGAGTATCGGGAGACGATGCCCCCCCCCCTCCCCTCTCCGTCACCATGAATGCGGAATTCGTAATGAATTGTTAACATTACAAATTATTAACATACATTTAGCTAACATTAAACGATGAATTTATAGTTTTCCTCCCTGCGTTTTTCCTTAATCTGACAAAGGTCAGCCTTGTAGGAACCTTTAAAATATCATTTATAATCTGCGCATATCAGCGATGTCCAATGTTTGCAAAAGAGGGGAGGTTGTATTTACCTCCTTCAACTATACGCGGACTTTGCCACTGTAACATTCAGACGTGCATTGTGTTGCAGTGGCGGTTTGGTTATATGTACGTTGCATTTGATTTGCGAAAACACTTTCAAATCTTATGTGATAAACGTCTGTTCATTAGTGACTTCTTTGGTACTGCTCATGTTTAACAAGTCTATCAATATTTGGCGACAAAGTCGAAGTGCGCAGTCTTAGAAGATACACCAAGTGATCGTCACGTAATATATTGCGATAGACTTTTAGTATAGTTCAATTTGGAGAAACTCTGTTCGCAAATATACGTAGAGTATTATTCACTCTTATACACATTCTTGCGAATGTTTATTTCTCTATCTCCTTCATTGTGCATTTTCAGAAAGTGTATGGGAATATGAAAATACAGTAGGCTTTAAACGATTGTGAAATGTTTTAAGAGCTGGTTGAGGCTATGCGATGCCTTTTTAATTCCGTTCTCTTTGCGACGCCAAGAGATAAAGAACGAATAAAATATTCCTATTTGAGAAAAGTGTAAGTATTGCCAAATTCACACAAATAATAGTCTCTTGGAGATGATTCACTCAAGATCAGACGTCTTTCACATAAATTTTGTATTTTAACCAGATCAGTAATTTTTAGTTAGTAAGACTTTGTGTCTTTACTGTTTACCATTTATACAAAAGTTATCAAGAATGAAGAGGTCTTCTGAGGACATTCCTAGAACTTCAAGTTATGACTTAAAAGCTGCCATGGAATTGCCTGTTTGTGTCCGTCACTGGATACTGACTACTTGTGTTTGTACACTTCATGAGCAAGAGCTGATTCACCCTCCGACTGAAGCAGGAGGTGGGGAATAGCCGCTAATTACGAAAGCGTCTCCAAAGAGACAAGGTTGTACATAGCTGTGATAAAAGGTCAGCCTTCTAGGAACCTTTAAACATTCATAATCTATATAGATCTGAGATATTAAGATATGTTAATTAGAAAGTCCTATCCGATACTGCACTTGGCACCAGTAATTATTGGCGAATGGAATTATAAAATATAGGTTAAAGGATAGCTTTAATCCGTTGGATAACTGGAGAAACAAAGTACGGTGGGAAACAGGAACTGCGGCGTAGGTGGATGTAATCTATAGAATTATTGGCAAACTGCGTGGGGTTTCTATCTAGCAATGTGCTTTCTTTTTCTTTGAATTTTGTTTTAAGAAGCTATACAAGCTGTACGTGCAATTTTTCATAAATGGAATGCTCAATGGTATCTTTGTTCATTTATGATGCAAAATAAGCAAGTAGTATGCTACCATATTTCATAAGTAAAAGCATAGTTTTTCTAAAAATAAAATATCATTCTGTCTTAAATATTTAAATGTTTTGCAGTTGAATTATATAAAATCGGAGCCTCTCCATAGTGTTATTTAACATAGTTACAACTATAATAAAATGCATTTTTAGCTTTATGTTTTTTGTAATTGTTGTATAGACCCCTTTAACCTGTACGACCTTAGCTTGAGAAAAGAAAACTGATAGGTCGTATTACTCGTCAAACTGTAGAGTGCTTAACGTTGAGTTTTATTACTTTCTGCTTTTAAACATGCTCACATTCCAGACTTTGTGAAGGATAGGTTTCAGATTAAAAGAAAGTTCCCCGCCCCAGTCGGGAACCGAACTAGGATATCTTGGTTGAGAAACTAGGATGGCCACTCGGCCACGAGTGTCAGTAAACAGAAATGAAACCGTAAAAATGTTTTGAACTGTAGGTGTTTAAATGGGCAGTGTATAAACATGGCTGATGGGGTGGGTCACAGGAGCTCGAAACTTGCTAAGAATGTTAATTAGATTTAACAAACTGTTTGTAAAAACAGCACAAATTTTTCTTTCAGCTTACAGAAATTATATTATTTGAATGAAGTAAATAAATAAAATCTGAGAAACTTCCATACCGGCACCTGATTCGTTATACCGGAACGTGTTTTCCAAATTCTATATTTATTACGATATTAAAATTGCATTGCAATTATAAAAATAAAATTTGTTCAGATAACATATACTATAAGATAACAAAATGAAACAAATTATGAACAAAGAAAAACAAAATTAAAATGATTCTTCCAATAATTGGAATTATTGCTGTCCAGTTCCGGATGGACGGGTTTTTATTTCACTTCATCGTTGATTAATGGGTCGCGTATCCTGAAATGGATCCTCTCTTATTTGATGTACTCTTTCACCATTTTCTCCTAATTGTCACATTTCCTTTCTTCGGAAGGGTTGACATGTTATTATGACTGTGTCTGGAATTGTTATCTAGTGCTTTAGCAGATACTAGCCAAGTCATATTTTCCAGTTGTACATAACCTTGTTATGTTTTTTCTAATAATTAAATTTTAACAAAACTTAAAACGGTACTGTTTTTCTCCTCCCCCATATGCTACTAGCCATTGCAGTATCCAGCCGGCCAGGGGACGAGTTCGAATCCCGAACGACACAGATAGGCGCTGAGCCAACAAGCAAGTAAGTCTAACGCGTATAAGTAGTAGTCCCAGATCGATGCTGGACCGTTGTGTGACGTCATCATACTGCCGTCCTATTGATCGAGCGAGAAATTTCACGTTGCCTGGCGACGACGGACTGCTACAGATGAGTGTGTGGGTTGCATAGCGCTCGGGGGTGTTTCCCATGAAGCATTGCGTACGAGGCATGCGTTGTCCCTGACCTTGATTTGAGTGCTGCAGAATCACCAAGGGGGTTAGTAGTGCCCACAACTACGCCAATCAACAGCCATTGATAAATAATGAGATGTAGTCCCTCGGTTTTTATGATATCAACCTAATTGTGATGTAAAGCCAATCGAATCGCTTCTAGAGAAAACACTACCTTTGAAACTGGTGATGAACTACACGTCTTCTCCGCCCAGTCATCGTGTTAAGGATCTTTTTGCAATCAGAATCCTTGCACAAAAGTCACCGCTTTCTCTCTACCCAGCCACTCTTTCGTGAGACGCCATAAATTTGGCCAAACTCTCAGCCTGCTCACTTCTCAGTGACAAATGAAAGGATAGAGCAAGACTGTCGCTTCGCTAAACACAATTTAATATAAATATTAATGTAGTATCACTGAATTCACATGAGTTTCTCTACTCATGTACAAACTGTTCTTACAACCCCTTACTCCTCTATCCTCATGTTAATCGAGATAAACATTTGTAGAACTTGCCTTATTGCTTATTTTCTTGTAGGTGCAAGGGGAATATGGGAATACAGTAGGCTTTGAGCGATACTCAAATCTTATAAAACTGGTCACTATATGAAGGCTTTGAAATTCCGTTCTCTTTGTCAAGAGAGAAAAAGTGAATAACGACCTTCCATTTGAGAAAATTATGCAAAACAAATAACAAGGAATATCTCCGAAATGATTCACTCCACAAAAAATTCATTGGATATAACTTGTGTGTTTCACGAGATACACATTTTTTGTATAGCAAGATTTGATCTATCTCTTATGGTTTACCACTGATGCGAAAGTCATCAAGAGTAAACAGGACTACATAGGCTATAGCCAGAAAATTCAAAATGTACATTTCATTTGCCATAAACATATCTTAAGCATGTAGCATTTTAAACAAAATCGTTTGCCAGTTTTGAGAAAATAAAAATTTCTAAAAAATTTTCCACGTAAAGGGCAGTGTAGGGTGGAACAATTTTCTGCAAAATCTTCGTGTCGCATCCTTGAAAGGTATTAAATTTAAATACCAACTTTGGTTTTTAAGTTATGTTGTTCACATGGACACATTTCTCTAAACATTTTATTTTATTCAGGGGCCTCAAAACATATTTCCGATGAAATCTAGACATGGAAACTTTTTAAGGAATACAATACTCCCCCTACTTATGGGTAGTAAAGAAAGTACGTATCTACAATGAAATGTGTAATCCAAGTTTATGTCGAACAAGATGTAGAAGGTTTTGTAAGTATAAAAAGTAAAGTGAATATAACATATCTTTCTTTCTCCCTTCCTTGGCAGTGAGGTCACCTTTCTAGATTCGCAACGCCACTTTCTTTCCTCAGAAAAGGCAGAATGTTTGTTGAACGCGCACTGAATGTCGGTGTTTGCCACTTCTAAGCCGAAAGCGCAACACTTGAGCGATAAATTGCTCAGTGTTAATCTAGTCAAGTAGTTTCTGCGAATTCACTGACATTTCCGTGTTTATTGGACATAAAACTGGCAAGTCGTGGCACACCGCGCTAGTTTTACGGTTACGGCGAAGGAGTGTCGGCATAGCTGAATATTTACCCCAGATTTACCCATTACCATAGAAGTGCATGGTAATCACAGAGCTAGGATTTTTATGTAACATCAACATCTAGAATATGTACATATTTATGGAATAATATTGGGTGAAATATGTATTATCACTAGGGCTAGGAAGTTCATGCATTTGCATGTTTTTTCATAGGGGTTAAAAATGTATGCTTTTACATTATGTGCACGAATTATGGAATTTTCAGTTATTTGGACATGATTTTATGTTGCATATGACTGCATATTTTCTTGATTTTTGATAAATGCATATTATTTCAATATTATAGCCCCTATATTGCATATTTTAATGATTTTTATGGTTTTTTACTACTTTTTTCTATCTGGATAATATGTTTCATATTGGCAGTATTGCACATGACAATGCAACTCACGAATATTTCAATATTATTGCCCCTATATTGCATATTTTTGTGATTTTTATGCTTTTTTATTTTTTCATCTGTATAATATTTTTCATATTTGTAGCATTTCTGAGACAATGATTCTTTCCCATTGGTAGATAGATTTGTGTCCAGTACGAAGATAATTTTTGTTAAATCTCCTAAAAGAGTTAAGTTGTTTAGATCAACAGCCCCTTATATCCGACTTCCTCCTGCACTAGTGTTAACTCGATGGGGAACATGGATCGATGCAGTTTTATATTATGCTGAGCACATAGAAATAGCCGAAGAGGTTGTTAATTCATTGGACTCGAAAGATGTTTCATCAATAGAAACTGCGCAAAATATTCTGTCAGGCACTGGGTTAAAAGAGGATCTTAGTTTCATATCTGCCCACTTTTCGTTCTTACCAACAGCCATAACGGCATTGGAAGCTGTAGGATCTCCTTTACATGAATCACTTACTGTGCTTGAAAAAACAATATGTGATCTAAGTTCGGTTCCTGGTAGCATAGTACAAAAAGTGAAAGAGTGAGTTATGTAATTTCAAAAAATTCTGGTTATAAACAGATGTGCGATATTCGAGACATCCTCGAAGGAAAACCATCTGTCACACCAAGAGACTTGACTCTCTCAGTGAAGCCGTTAACATCATTTAAATATGCCCCGATAACATCTTGTGACCTGGAGAGAGGTTTTTCACGTTACAAAAGTGTTTTGCGAGACAACAGACGATGTTTTACAGTTGAAAATTTGTGCAAAGTGTTGGTTGTGAAGTGCAATTTAGCAGTTAATACTAGCAGTGGGACCACTTCTGCTTCAACGTCTAAGGAATAAGGTAACTTTATTTATTACTTATACTAACTCGTCTTGTCTACTGCAAAGGGTTATTGTTTTAATTAAATAGTGCATATTTCTTGGCATATTTTCAAGTTTTTAAGAGCATATTTGCATGCATATTTCAGGGTTTTTTAGGGCATGAACTTCCGAGCCCTAATTATTACATAAAAATTTTAACATGCGTAATACTAATATAATTTAATTTTTATACGTATGATGTATTAAACATATTACTTGAAGATTCATCTTATAGACCTCATCATTCTGGACGATTTTTGCATAAATGGTAAACAGTAAAAGTCAGACAAAAGCTTACTGAATACAAAATGTGGATGTCGTTAAAACACATAATTTATGCCAAATACCTCTTTTTTATTTTGAGTGAACCTTTTCGTAGATATTCTTTATTATTTGTTTCAATTTGCCAATGCGTATACCTTTTTCAAGTAGAAATGTGTTCTTCGTTATTTTTGATCTCGTGGCTTTGCACAGAGAACGGAATTTCAAAGGTATCGCATAGCACCCAGCTCTTAAAACATTTTCCTGTCGCTTAAAGCCTACTGTATTCCCACATTTCCCTTGCACCTACAAGAAAATTAGCAATAGATAATTTCTGAAAATGCTTATGTCGATCAAAATGTAGTAGATAGAGAAATAATCATTTGCAACAATAGTTTGTGTAAGAGTGACTATAGCTCTGCTAATATTTGAATATCTGCGAACAGAGTTTCCCCAAATTGAACCATACTAAAAGTCTGTATTGCTATATGTTACGTGTCACTTGGTGTATCTTCTAAGACTATGCACTCCGACTTTGTCACCAGATATTGATAGACCTCTTAAACATAAGCAGTACCAAAGAAGCCACTAATGAACAGATTATCGCATAAGATTTGAAAGTGTTTTCGTAAATCAAACGCAACGTACATACAACCAAACCACCACTGCAACACAGAGTGGCATAGTCCGCATAAAGTGGAAGGAGGTAAATCCAACCTCCCTTCTTTCGCAAACGTTGAACATCGCTGATATAGAGTTATAGCTATGGTATATCTATTTTGACTATTTTGCGACTAAAATACTCTGTGATCTGTACGTATATTATAAAGACACTTATGTAAGAAACCATGGAATTTAGTTTGAAAACGATTCCATGTCTCCCTATTTCAGTTCCATTTCTGACATGAATCTGTCCCCCCCCCCCTACCAGTTTACTACAAGAATGGCAGATTAACAACTTTCAGCACAAAGTTTATTTTAAATTATATATTCCTTGAAAATTTTAAAAACTATCTATTGCCCTTTTTTACAATTCGTCATAGGCAAAGCCATAATCTAAACCGTTTGTGCAATCCGGGCTTAAATTTGTGCACCTCAGCTAATGGCTAGACCAGGCGTTTCCAACCTTTGTCGTTAGGGTGAATTGGTTTGCGGGCCACATGATTCAACTATTTTGCCATATTAAATAGGATCTAAATTCTAACATAAACCAATTAATTTTAAAAATAGCTAATCTATAGATGTTATCTTTTGAAAATATATATAATCATGTATAATCTAATAATTCTAAAATATATATTGAACAATATAAATTATAAGATATTATTAACCCCTGACCGCCTCCGTAGCGCAGTGGTAGCGGCCAGCCTCTGGCACGGAAGACCCGGGTTCAATCCCCGGTACCGACGTGGGGAGGTTTGGCACGAGGTGCACTCAGCCTCGTTAGGTACCTGAGGGGCCAATTGAGGAACTACTTGATTGACAAGTAGGCCCTTGGGTGAGATGACCGGGGTCTGACCATGTTGCACCTCCAGTACTGCACCCCACTCATGACTCCCATGGTGGACACAAGTGGGGGGTGGGCCTTGGCCCGGATGGGCTGTTGTGCCAGTGGGTTACGGTTATTATTAGCCCTTGTATGTTTAACACATGTTAGTTTAACATTCGAATAAAATTGCTATATTAGAATAATAGAATTAATATTTTGCCTGTGAATGTGGCATCTGGTACTGCTTCTCACGAACAAGGCATGCAGTATCTGGTTTGATTGATGTAGCAACTCGAAGCGAAATCTCCAGATGACTGTCGGTGATTCGCACTTCATATGTTTCATCCCCCATACTTATGTATGTGCTACTGAAAAGTGATGCGAAACGAAGTGCATGTCTATTAATGCCCGGGAAAGTAGTAGCGATAGAACTGTAGTAATGGGACATTGTTAAAATGATTCTTTAGGTCCGACGCTCATTGAACACCAACGCACTTTGCAGATCTTAAAGGGAAAGAAATAAGATTGAAGTTACAACATTCTCCTTGAAGTCTTGAAATGTAGCGTGGAATTCGTTTCGTAATTCTGATATAATCTCTGCGGACTTTTGAGAATTTTTATTATTACCCTTTTGTAAGGCTGGAAAATGCGGCAAACTCAGCATCCATTCTGCGTCTTCAAATTCAACAATAGGTTTGCCCTTCCCCTCCATAAATAGTATTTTGATCTTGAGATCAGACATTCGCTTCAATATTTTGCAACGGCTCAGCCATCGTACTTCAGTATAATCAACAATATCTTCTAATTCCGAATCCAGATTTTGTAAGGAATTTTGAAATTATCTATGTCGCAAACCATGAGAACGAATGAAACTCGTTACTTTTACGACTTCCAAAACACTATCTAAATTTAGGGACGTAGCACAAAGGTTATATTGCACCATTTGGCCAATCTAGACAAAACTTGTGGGTAAAATAGCTATACTCCATGTAGCCCAAGAAAGGGTCCCGGTGTAAACAAATGCACATTCACCACTGCAGATATGTGGTTCGTTTGTGCATTGCATGAATTATCACCCATTTTGTATTTTAAATAATAAAGACTGAATTAGTAATTACGGTCTTGAAATAATTGTTTCGTGTAAAAATAACTAAGTGGCTTCTTTTCATTAAAATGGTCGGGCAAACATGGTTATTCCCGCGTTATTTATTGTAGTGAATGTAGTGCTTACGTTGCGATCATGGCTGAATGCGTAGAAGTGGTGAATGTGTTCAACTTTTTATTGGAGCGTGATGATGCCCTTGCTGTTGAATGAACATCGGAAGCATGTGTGTGCGCGTGCGTGCGTGCGTGCGAATGCTTTGCGACCAAGTGAAGAGCCTGGTCATGAACCTGGATGACGATATCACCACTTCTGATTCCGAGCTGTGTTGCAGTATTGCTTGGCGATTCTGATTAAAATGTAGTTTTTGCTGACAAAAGTGTCTCATATTTCTTCATCCATTCCTGAAATTGGTTTGTTTAACAAGCTGACCCCTAGCTAAGTCGGTAGAGCACTTGCCCGCTGTGCAAGGGTTCGATTCCCGGCTGGAGGGTGTGGGTTTATCTTTAACTAGGATTGTTCCCCATCCACGCTAAAGTCTGGAAGTATGAATTGGAGTGTGAATATTAATGTCATAAGTTAATCCAAAGTAATAGAAAGCCAAAGTTGAAGACCACCGTTAAGCGAGTGAACACCATTGCAGTTGAATAATTGTTCCAAGCCGCCAATATGTTAAAGGCTCCATATAAATGGAACATGAAGGTATAGTGTGCGGGTAGGTCCGGAACTACAAGGTGTCAGATACCTACTTTATGTGTAGTGTGTTTTCGTCTATCACTGAACGCTTTAAAAGTATACATAATTCCTGCTCAATGTCGAGGACTTCACTGGGTATTCCCAGGAAATTCAATATATACCTACATGTCATGTAAGTTGGTATATTTACGTAAGATAGGATATTTTAATCAAAGACTCAAGTCGTTGAACCATTTTTGAGAAAATAAACGTTTTTATGTAAATGGCAGTTTCGGGTGAGGCGATTTTCTTGAAAATCTTGGCAGATGCTGAACTTCAATACCAAGTTGGGTATTTATCCAACTTCTCTTTTTTAATTACGTATACAGGTCCTGACATGTGGGTATCTATTTCTAAAAATGCTTTATATATAAATGGATTTCAGTTTTCACTGAAAGTCGAACAGATGAAGACCGAGATTTAAACCTTTTATGAGAAAGCAGGATTGGAGACAGAAAAACGTCGCACGCATAGATTAGATGAAAACGATAAAACTAGCAGAACAGACATTTGTTATTTACGGGTTCAATAAGTTCAAAGTATTTTTATTTCGGATCGATCGCTTGATTCATGAGTGAAATAGTTAAAACCCATGTGGCATAGTATTCTCAGTGCGAACATCATACGATTCGTTTAAATTAAAAATAAAAGTCGTTTACTTTGTTTAGCGTTGAAATAGTCTGTGAAGTTTAGAAAAAATAAACTCGAAAAAATTAACTTCTTTAAAATGCTCTTAGAAAAAATCTGATGTGTTGCATTCACATGACTTTCTCTACTCTTGTACTAACCATTCTTACAAACTCTTGTTATATCTTCTTCGTGTTAGTTGAGATAACATTTGCAGAAATTAATATTGTTTATTTCCTTGTAGGCGCAAGGGGAATATTGAAATTTGAGCGATTGTCAATCTTTTAAAGCTTTCAAATTCTCTTTGCACGGCTAACATATAAAAAGTGAATAACCATGTTCCATTTGACGAAAGTGTTTTCCAAAACTCGCACAAATAAGGAATATCTCCAAAATGGTTCACTGTACAAAAAAATTTATTTGGACACAAATTGTTTTAGCAAGATCTATATATTTTTTACAGTATGATTTGGTCCATCTGTTAGGATTTACCAGTTATCTTAGTCATCCAGAATAAACTGGACTACATGGGCTATAGCCAGAAAATACAAAATATGCATTTCATTTGTCATGAAAGTATCTTAAACATTTGGCAATTTAATCAAAATCGTTAGCCGTTTTCGAGAAAATAAAAATTTGCCATGCAAAGTGTAGTTTAGGGTGGAGGAATTTTCTTCAAAATCTTCGTGTCGCATCCTTAAAAGATGTTAAAACTTAAATACCAACTTTGGTTTTTAACCGACTTTTCATTTTTGAGTTATGCTGCCCACAGACTGACACACATACGGACTTTTTTCTAAACATGCTTTCTTGGATTCAGGGGGCCTCAAAACATACATTTCCGGTGAAATCTCCACATCCAATTTTTGGATGGAGTATAATACTTCTACTTATACGTAGTAGAGAAAGTAAAAATCCTCAATTGGGAATTTACACGACTAGCGATGTAGGTAACTTCACAAACGCGAGATTTAGGGGGAGTTACCACGTAAAAAAGTTAAAATTTTCAAAATTGTTCGTTTATTCCTGTTCTTTGAAAGCTGGCGGTTAAACTGACATAACACTTACTTAGTTTGCCTTACTTAACACTGCTCATATTTTTAAACTGTATAAAATGACAGTGATTGACACTTTAAGAGCAATTTCCCGAAAGCCAAAATTTGTCTCATCCTCTACACTACTACAGAGTGTAATGTACTGCTTCGGTCATACGTTAACCAGGGGTTCTACTTGATGGATGTAACAAATATGTCCAATTATTGTCAATAAGGAATCGTTTCGCCGGAAAAAAATCATTGTCAAATATTTGGAGCTTTCTAGCTTCTTGAATGAATGGATATAAATGGTTTATTATTTTACTAACTGTAGCGCAAACATTGTGTGAACAATACTGAAATGCATTTATATCTTCGAATTTAGTCACAATTTGGTGTTAAAATGTCACTGCAAAGTATAATTTCTAAGAGTTTTGGCAACGTCACGTATGTTTCATGTCGGTGTAATAAGTAGAATTAAATTTTTACCACATATTCCCTACATGTATTTCAGACTTTCACACGGGTTTCTTTATAGTGCCATTTTTGTCAAAAAATAAAAGTATTAAAACTTGCCAAGTTTCTTATGTAAGATAATTTTTAAAAATGAAAATCCGAAAAACCTTTTAAAAACTATGTTAAAAGCTCATAAAGGCTTCGAAGAACACGTAAAATGTCAGCTTCCTAGACTTAGAAGGGACATGTATAGTTTTAACATTACCAAGAATGAGTGTAATGTGTGTAAATATTATGCAACATTTTAAAGCTTGTTTTCTCGTAATCTTTCCTCTACGTTTCTTTCCTCTAATTGATTGACATTTATATAAATGCTCAAGTTCTCTTCGTTCATGTTATGCCTTTGTGTGCATCAATGCATGAACTCTGAATTGAAACGACGAAGCACTAACCACGATAACTAAAACATTAATTTGTTCGGATGGTATAAATAAAAATAATTTTGCGGGCTAAGGTCACGAGTACTGTCGTATTGTAATTTATCGATAAACCTATCAGCTTGCAACTGACACATTTGAACCGCATGACGCAACACGTTATCTGGAAGTTTGATGACACCTAACCACAGCACTATGCATTGCTTATTGCCCTTCACGTTTTGAGGATCAAAGCAGTACAGAGGTATTCCATATTTCATTTTGGTGATGATTATTTCCGCTGTTTCGGGCTTGTGCTGTCGTGGCTATTTTGTACAGCATAAAAAGAACACCGATTTAAAGCATATCTATATAATCTCCCCATTAAAGCTATACATTATGGATACGTGGTTCAAAGGGCGCAGGACCGAAGCCTCCCGGACCCTAAAAGGTCCCTAATTACATAACCCCAAAGCCTTCCGGTCAAAGCAGATAGCAGTTCCAGTTTGGTGTTTATATTTGATGAAGCATTACATACTTCTAGTAGAAGATGTTAAACATATTTTTGCGTTTATGATTAATAACAAAGAAATATGGTTTTAATACCAAAAGAAAATGAACCTCTAATGCTTAAATTTGAATTAGTGGTTGTTGTTCCAGTTCGTTTAGCGCTACCCAAGATGTAGAGGAAGATCCCAGGGCCGCCAGACATTACTTATTTTCTGAGTAATAAAATGTCCAGAGTAGTATTAGTATCAGGGTTGCCAACATTTAAAAGTAAAATTATCCTACCAGCCACTCAAAATTATAGATTTGGATTCAAAATTATCGTACATCATGAAGCAAACGCTACAACAATAAAAATATCAGTATAATACTTATGAAAATATAAGAGTAATGCTGTAAACGTATCTCCACTTACAAGATTGATGACCTCAACAAATATTACAACTTTAGCACTTATGTTTCTCGCACTATTCATCTGAAAGTTCAGCTTCCTCAGCCGTTGCAGCATTGTACAAATTTGTTGTTGAGATAAACCTTAACATCTTCTCGGTGACTTGCAGATTTTAAGATCTACCACGTTCTTTCATAAGTTGAGGCAGCAAAATGAGTTCATTACCGTATCTAGTGCCAATCTGTTTCTAACTTTGGTTTTTATTAAACCCAGTTTAGGAAAAAAAAAACTCTTTCACAAGAAGTGCTTCTGTGGGGCAAGGAAACCACTGATAATGCAAAGGCCGCTAGTTCTTTGAAATCAGTATTTCCACCAAGGTGACATGTTTAATAGCATTCCAGAAACTGTCAGGTTCAGGCATGTTCTTTATTTCACACGGCATAGCACGTATTCCGAGTTTTCTACATTGCCCATCAATTTTCTGGACAGTGCCTTCTTCATTGAGATTATCAGACCTGGGCACACTGGCAATAAGAGGATAAAGGGTAGCAGGCTTAATAGGGTTGGAAATGGTTGCTATGGGGTGGAGACAGACAATGAGGACAAAAGTGGTATTATTTGTAATTAGTTTCATTTCGCTGGTGTGACAAACCAGTGAAAATGATATTTCGCCGATATCGAACTATCATACATTCAAATTATCGTACGCCCCCATAATTTATCGTACGGGTTGACAACCATTGTACAAACATTAAAATTATCGTATGCCCTCATAATTATCGTAGGGGTTGGCAACCCTGATTAGTATGTACTCTGAAGGTCGTGCTAGCTTGGGCCGGTGGCCAACTTACAGGCACCAGGTACTAAAGGCACCTACATTAACTGCTAACTTTTCTTAAAGTCTGAGTGCTAATTTTTATATTATTGTTGTTGTTGTTGTTGTTGGTGGTGGTGGTGGTGGTGGTGGTGGTGGTGGTGGTGGTGGTGGTGGTGGTGGTGGTGGTGGTGGTGGTGGTGGTGGTGGTGGTGGTGGTGGTGGTGGTGGTGGTGGTGGTGGTGGTGGTGGTGGTGGTGGTGGTGGTGGTGGTGGTGGTGGTGGTGGTGGTGGTGGTGGTGGTGGTGGTGGTGGTGGTGGTGGTGGTGGTGGTGGTGGTGGTGGTGGTGGTGGTGGTGGTGGTGGTGGTGGTGGTGGTGGTGGTGGTGGTGGTGGTGGTGGTGGTGGTGGTGGTGGTGGTGGTGGTGGTGGTGGTGGTGGTGGTGGTGGTGGTGGTGGTGGTGGTGGTGGTGGTGGTGGTGGTGGTGGTGGTGGTGGTGGTGGTGGTGGTGGTGGTGGTGGTGGTGGTGGTGGTGGTGGTGGTGGTGGTGGTGGTGGTGGTGGTGGTGGTGGTGGTGGTATAATGATATTTTGATATTAAAAAAGTTCTGAAGTTTACTTAGTGTGAGTGTTGATTCTTATATATGATAATTATGGAACGATTTTAATCCTATTTATAACCAGCCAGACAAATCCTAGGAGCTAAACATCCCTGAAAACAGTTCAGGGCATCAGCCGATTTATTTCTTCACTTTATAGTAATAGTAGTAGTAGTAGTAATAATAGTAATAATAGTAATAATAATAATAATAATAATAATAATAATAATAATAATAATTAATAAATAAACGCAAGAATTTATCATTTCTTGCTTTCCCACTTTATCATAACGGGAGAGCGAAAAAGTTCCGAACGGGCTGCGCAGTGTTTTTGACTGTCCGCATCCTCGGTGCCCGTTGCCATCTGCTGCTATCATAGGAAGGCGAGGATGAAACCATACATTTTTACTTTCTCTACTGGGAAGTAGGGGAAGTATTGTATTCCACCCAAAAATTCGATGTCGAGATTTCACCGGAAATATATGTTTTGAGGCCCCCTGAATCCAAAAAAAAGCATGTTTAGAAAAAGGTCCGTGTGTGTGTCTGTGTGTCAGTCTGTGGACAGCATAACTCAAAAACGAAAAGTCGGTTAAAAACAAAAGTTGGTATTTAAGTTTACTGTCTTCCAAGGAAGCGACACGAAGATTTTGAAGAAAGTAGCCCCACCCTAAACTACCCTTTACATGGAAAATTTTTCGAAAATTTTGATTTTCTTGAAAATGGCTCTAACGATTTTGATTAAAATGTCATATGTTTGAGATATTTTTATGGCAAATGAAATTTATATCTTGAATTTTCTGGCTATAGCCCCTGTAGTCGTATTTACTCTGGACGACTTTTGCATAACTGGTAAACCGTTAGAGATAGACCAAATCATACTATACAAAAAATGTATATCTTGCTAAAATACACAATTTATGTCTCAATAAATTTTCTTGTAGGGTGAACCATTTCGGAGATATTCCTTGTTATGTGTGTGAGTTTCGGAAAACTTAGAACTTTCGTGAAATGGGTCATCGTTGTTCATTTTTTTATGTTAAGTGTGCAAAGACAACAGAATCTCAAAGCTTTAAAAGATTTGACTATCGCACAAAGCCTACTGTATTCCCCCTTGTACCTACAAGGAAATTAGCAATTAGATAAGTTGTACAATTAATGTTTATCTTAACTAATACGAAGAAGATATAGGAATAAGAGTTTGGAAGAATGGTTAGTACAAGAGTAGAGGAAGTCATGTGAGTGCAACACATCAGATTTTTAAAACTACTTTTAAAGGCTTTACATTACCAATTTTGTGAAAGGACATGCTGAAACTGGCCACTGGATAACCTACCTAAGCGGGATTCGAACTCACGTTCAAGAGGTCGCGAGTTCGAATCTCGCTTAGGGTAGGTTATCCTGAGAAGACGAATGTCGGGTAACTTAAAGCTCCATGGACCTCGGGCTCATTTGAGCCTCATTTCACCCATTTCATACACTCACCGTCCGATGACATTACGTTGGAGGACGTTACTTAAAAAAAAGTCTTCCATATATTTTGACATCTCTTTGGGAAACTATCCATCACTCGCCGTAGTTCACGTTGAGATATGCTAGCAATTTCCTGTCGGATATTTTGCTTTGATTCTTCCAGGGTGTGTGGGTTTGTCTTGTACCTTTAAGTTACCCCAGAGATAGAAATCGCAGGGGGTTAGGTGGGGGAACCGAGGTGCCCACAAATCTGCACTAGTTGTTCTGTCCTGAAACACTCTTTCAATTCTTCTAATCGAAAGATGGCCGTATGTGTTGTTTTGTTTTTAAAGCAAAATCATCTTCCTTGTCTGTTAATTTTCTATAAAAAAAGGAGCAAAATTGTATTCAGGTGTGTACTGGCGTTAACTGTTGACTCGAAAAAATTGACCCTATAACGCGAAACCTAATATTGTTAATGAAAAGGTGAGTGATGGATCCTTTCCTAAAGAGGTGCATAAAAATATATGGACAACGAAGGTGGCCAGTTTCAGCATCTCCTTCCATGAAGCTGGTAAATAAAGACTTTACTGGTAGTTTTAAAAATGCATGGTTTCATCCGCATCTTTCTATGATAGCGGCAGACGGCAACGAGCGGCAAGGACGCGTACAGGTAAAACACCGTGCAGCCCATTCGAAACTTTTTTGATCTCCCGATAGTTGTAACATACCCAAAAATTCAATATCAAGATTTCGTCATAAATAAGCCGTTTTGAGATCCCAAGATGGTTATAAAATGGCCCTTCTTGCGTGCGCGCGTAGGCACTTGCAGAACAATTTTCTTAGCTAAACAACTTGAAAGTAAATGTAATATTTGTTGTCATTGGGATTTATAAGTACCGTATCAGTATCATATGAAGTACGATATGATTTTAGTGAAAGTTGGAAGATGGAGTACATATTGATTTACATGGCGTTAGATACGCTGAACTTGTAAACCAAGAAAGTGTATTTACAGCTGCAGTTCAACTGTTGCATTATGAGTAGCACCCACCGAAGGAATGTTTCATATCTGTGAGCAGAACAAGCGCAAAGTTATGATTTTAACTGAGAAGAGCAGTTTGATGATAAAGGAAGTTCTAAATTACACCCCCATTTTGACGTTTCTCTTCCCCTTATCCACGTCGAGTACAATGCGCACGCTCTTCGCCAGATTAATGAGTTCTGGCGTTACAAGAATGCTCCACCGAAAATATCTCGGGGAGGGGGACTCCATAACTGTAGTCCGTGCACGCAATTGCTCTGATTTCAGGAACGGAATGCAATACCGCAGCTAATTTCATTATTACTTTTGATGGCATAGCTACTTGTGGCTCATGTAGGGTTTTTAAACTCTAAAGCAACGATGTCCGACCTTCTCACTTTAGAGACGCTTACGTAATTAGCGGTTATCTCCCCCCCCCCCCCCGCCGTCCTCTTTCAGTCGGAGGGTCAATCACGAACAGTCAGTATCCAGCGAAGGACACAGACAGGTGATTCTAAGTCATAACTTGAATTTTCTGAGTATTTCCTCAGAAGACCTCTTCATTCTGGATGATTTTTGTATAAATGGTAAACAGTAAGGGACAGATAAAAGCTTACTAAATAAAAAAATATGGATCTTGTTAAAAACAGTTCATGTCAAATACCTATTAGTTTCTTTTAAGTGAAGCATTTCCGATATATTCTTAATTATTTGTTTGAATTCACCAACGCTTATAGGAAATTTTTTTTAAATCTCGTGGCCTTGCAAAGAGAACAGAATTTCAAAGGTTTCGGATAGCAAAACATTTGACTATCGCTTAAAACCTACTGTATTCCCATATTTCCCCTGCACCTACAAGGAAATTAGCAATAACGTAGAAAAATAAGCATTTGCTAGAATAGTGCGTGTAATATATATGCTGTACCTACATATATTTGCGAACATTTTCTTCAAATTTAACTGTATATTAAAAGTCTGTATCGCAATACTTAAGCGACAATCACTCGGTGGATCTTCTAAGGCTATGCACTTCGACTTTGTCGCCAAATGTTGATAGACTTCTTAAACATAAGCAGTACCAAAGAAGCCACTAATGAAGATATGTTTATCGCATAAGATTTGAAAGTGCTTTCGTACATCAAACGTAACGTACACGTAACCAACCTGCCATTACAACACAATGCACGGCAGAGTGGCATAGTCCACGAATAATGGAAGGAGTTAAACCCAACCTCCCCTCTTCCGCAAACGTTGGGCATCGCTGCTCTAGAGCATTGATGCTGCTACTAGTGCCTGCTTTGTTGAGTAACAACTGGATGTGGTATGACAAATTTCACAAAAATGTGGGATATGGTGGAAATTAAGGTCATCCAACGTAGAGCAGGGTTTTGGAAGGAAGTTGGGGAAAGAATCGAGAATATAGATAGGCAAGAGATTTGTATGGTTGTAGGGATAAGGATTCTTAGAACTGTTGAACCATTGAAAGGGAAGGATTTGCGTTGATGCGATCAGGAGCACTGTTTTTAAAGGGTAAAGATGCGTTGTGTCTGCTAAGCTTAAATGGATATTTCACTGCCTATTACAGTGTGCTGGGGTGAAGAGATGGAAGGAGAATTAATGGGAAATAAAATGGGACAAGTTACAGAAAGAAATTGTAGCACTTAAAATGCTGACTGGTATAGGAATAAACGGGAACAACTCTATGGCAGAATATTTGATAAAACTAAGGAGAAACGGATTAGAGCAGTTCAGATGAGAGAATTGGGATATAATTGATACAGTAGCACAGGAATGATGTGCCAGATAGCACGCAGAGCATGTAAGTGTAGCTAAACAGTGGGTCTGACTTTTAAGCCGTGTTTACACAGTGCCAGTTCATGAGACAGTTGTCCTTGGTATACTCATCGAGGCAACATATTGCCGTGGCAATTGTGAGGGCAGTTAGCTAGGCAATTGGGCCGAAGTGCTCACACGTAGCCAATAATTTTATGCCAGTTAACTGTCTTCTAACAATAACTGTCCCAGCATCGCGTAAATGCTGCATTAGGAAGGAGTGTACAAAAGACAACTGACAGTGACCATGAACGCAGCAAAGAATTACAGCTCTATTAAAGCATGCATAGAATGACCTCCATGGAATTGCTGTTTACAAATTTTTGAACAGTGCACAATATCCGAATATTCGCAAATTTGCAGCGCGAATTATGACAATGCTCGCCGGCACTTACGCATGTGAACCGTTTTTTTTTTTTTTTTCTTTCTTTCTCTCTTTTTTTTCCCCCTCCTTTCATGAAGCTAACAAAGCCAAGATTAAGAGTTAAACTGTCCGATAATGTGGTGACTACTATTAGACTTGCGTATTCTAGTAATATATAACCAAATGTAACAAAGTTACATTCTACAAGTCAATGTAACGACACAACTTGAGATTTATTGCGCTGTAGTATTATTTCTATTACAACCAGATTAATCTGTAATTTAATGCTTTATTAATTATATATTCTGATTTGAAAACTTGCTAATGAAGATAACAGTATCCAAATTATATTTTGTTGTGTTATGGAGAAAGGTGAGAATTTTTGTTCCGTGATAGCATAATCTATTTTCAATTATTAAACATATACATACATAATATTAAGTGTTGTCCGCCAATGGTCCTTATTCACTCCTATGCATGCATCAGTATACTCGAGTCCCAGTAGCCAAGCGGTATCGGCACTACTGTGCATAGACCGCAACGTCAATTGTAGCCACCCTTGCTCTGTTCAGAGCACGCCAGCACGCGAAAACACGTAACACAGGTCTATGAGCTGTTGTAGCGGAATCTAAAGAATGAGGGCTTCATTACACGGGTAGGTAACCTTGGGAAGCCTCTTATGGGGTTGTTAGACTTGCTAGCACTTTTGCTAATGTGATTGTGAAAATTATGTTTCGTTGTTTTGTTTATTTATCGTATTAAGGGTATAAATAAATATTCAACATTTAAATAAAAATAACATTTGTTGGTTGATGTACAGACATTTTAACGTAACTTTGACTCCCAGACTTACTTTCTTAGCATCTTTCTCTATAAGCTCTACAGATCCCTTGCTCCCCTATCGTTAGATGGCTCTAGAAGCCATTTTCTAACTCTGCCGCTTACCCATGGTAGATGAACCATTTATCTCGTTAACTACGATATTGAGATTGTATTTGAAATGCCTTTTTGATGTCCCTTGAACCCAGAAAAAGAAAGCTTCGTGTTTGTGCGTGTATGAGCGAGTGAACAAGATAACTAAAACATCCTGTTACATTTACATGACTTTACATACCCACTGCTCTACAAACTGTTGTTACTAAAGCTTATTTCTGCATTTCATATTAATCGAGATGAACATTCACAGAAATATGTTTATTATACATTTTGCTGTAGGTAGAAGGAAGTACAGAAGACTGATATATAAAAGTGGGTTGCGACATACTGAAATATCAACTCTGCATGACCACCAGAAATAAATACAGCGGCAAGTCAAAAGTATAACGTGTATGAGAATTTTAACCAGTAACTAA
Organism: Tenodera sinensis; assembly: GCA_030765045.1. Taxonomy (NCBI): domain Eukaryota; kingdom Metazoa; phylum Arthropoda; class Insecta; order Mantodea; family Mantidae; genus Tenodera; species Tenodera sinensis. Next base: position 285,413,763 of record CM060964.1, on the reverse strand, counting down.
TATCTTGGAAATGGTGAATACTGCAATAAAATCTGTTTTGATGAGATCTGCAAAGTAATAACTTTTTTGTCTAACTTGTGTAAAGGCAGCGATACCAAATTCATTCAGAATGAAAATAGCTTTGTGGGCTATCCGCAGGAAATTCAGTATATACGTATTATTTGGTGTAACATTTTAATCAAAGTTGTAAGCCATTTTTGAGAAAATAAAAAGTGACGAAAAATTGACCGTGCAGAGTAGGCCTGGGTGACTCGCGGGATAGCTTGGGCGACCTTCATTCTTTTTACCTGTTAAACAAGGCCGTGAGCAGGCTGCGCTTAGTGAACACCAGTCCCCCAGCCCTGGTGTTGAGAATAGTCTGTGATGGGGGAATTCTACAAAAATGTAGAGCTCGTTAAAATATAACACATTTTTCTGTGATATTAACCATTTCAGAGGTATTTTGCTATTGATATGCATTTTCCCATATTTTATAATACACTTTTGGAAATATTAAGTGACCATTCCCTTGTTTCTCGTAATTTCATGCAAAGAGTGTGGAATTTCAAAGGCAACATATTTCGACACACTCTCAAAAGATTTTACTATCGCTTCAGCCTCCTGTATGTCCCTTGTACCTATAACGAAATATATAGTGATGCAAACTTTTCTGTTAACGCTGGTTTCGATTAACATGAAATAGATACAAAAAAATCTGATGTGTTGCACTCATGTGACTTTCTCTACTCTTGTACTAACCACTCATACACTCTTATTCCTATACCCTCTCGTGTTAGTTGAGATAAACATTTGTGAAAATTGTGTTATTGCGTATTTGCTTGTAGGTGCAAGTGGAATATGGGAATACAGTAGGCTTTGAGCAATAGTCATCTTTTAAAGCTTTGAGATTCCGTTCTCTTTGCACGGCTAATATAAAAAAATGAACAACGACGTTCCGTTTGACGAAAGTTTATGTAAACGTCGTGCAGAGTAAACAGGACTACATATGCTATAGCCAGAAAATTCAAAACATACATTTCATTTATCATAAAAATATCTTAAACAAATGGCATTTTAATCAAAATCGTTTGAGCCATTTTCGAGAAAATAAAAATTTTCGAAAAAAAAGTTTTGTTTTCAAAATTTTTGAAAAATGTTCCATGTAAAGGGCAGTTTAGGATGGAAGAACTTTCTTCAATATCTTCGTGTCGCATCCTTTAAAGATGTTAAACTTAAATACCAACTTTGATTTTTAACCGACTTTTCGTTTTTGACTTACGTTGTCCACAAACTGAAATACACACACACACACACACACACACACACACACACACACACACACACACACACACACACACACACACACACACACACATATTTTACTAAAAATGCTTTTTATGGATTATGGGGTCTCAAAACATACATTTCCGGTGAAATCTTGACATCGAATTTTTTAATAGAATACAATACTTCCTCTACTTACTATATGTAGTAGAGAAAGCAATAAGTTTTTGTAGGAATAGTTTGTAGAAGAGAGAGAGAAAAGTAAATTTTTTTTTTTTGGGGGGGGGGGGGAATCGCGTCAATATCAGATTTTTCAAGGCATAATCTCCGATATAATTGAACTAAACGGCATAAAGGAGACAATTTGAAGGAAAAATGTAATGTATAAATTGCATTATAAGAAGTTAAGTGTTTGTAAGTTTAAAGTTGTAAAGTGCAAAAATTGTAGGGTGAAAAATCTGATAAGTTGCACTCACGCGACTTTCCCTATTCGTGTACGATATTCCTCTACTTCATATCAATCGAGATAAACGTTCGCAGAAATTATCTTATCGCCTAATTTTCCTGTAGGTGCAAGGAGAATATGAGAATACAGTAGGCTTTAAGAGTACAGCTGGTTGCTATGTGATAGCTTAGAAATTCCGTTCTCTTTGTATGGCCAAGAGATAAAATGACTTCCCATTTGAGAAAAATAAAGTATTGGAAAATTCAGACAAATAACAAGGAATATCTCGGAAATGGTTTACTACACAAAAAATATGCATTTGGCATGAATTGTGTTTCAACGAAATTTACTTTTTTGTGTAGTTAAAATTTTGTCAATCTCTTACGGTTTACCAGTTACACAAAAATCAAACAGAATGAAGAGGACTTCTGAGGACATTTCCAGAAAATTCAAGATATACGTTTCATTTGTCATGCAAATATCTTAAACGTAACATTTTAATCAAAATTGTTAGAGGCATTTTAATAAAATCAAAATGTTCGAAAAATGTTCCATGTAAAGGGTAGTCTGGGATTGGGGGATTTTCTGGAAAATCGTCGTGTCTCATCCTTGGAAGACGCTGAACTTACATAAATATCTAGCTTGGTGTGTGATCTACTTTTCATTGTTGAGTTGTGCTGTTCACAAGCACAGAAAGAGAGAGAGAGAGAGGCCATTTTCTAAAAATGATTTTTCTTTTTTGATCCAGGGATCCTCAGAACATGTATTTCCTGTGTGAAATCTGGATGCCGAATTTTTGAGTGGTGTACAATAGTCTCCTACTACTTTGTAGAGAAATTAAAAACTACGAACTGAGGAAGACCGGAGCTGTGTATATTATTCCATAGCTAAAAGGTTGCCCGACGTATTACAGTCGAACTTCAGTGACGATTTAATGAATTTAAATTACCTCCCTTCGTTCTTTATGAAATTGTGCAAATATCCCCTTCAATGTTATTTCTGTGGCAGCGAACTTGAGACATTAACGTTTTCCTGGACACAGTTTTCTCGTTAATACAGTTATTTAGCATACCCTGCTAATAAACTTGATTCACCATATACAAATAAGAGAAAGCATTTTTTATGTTGGCAGTTGGCATTAACAGGTCCGATTCTCTTTCTTTTGCTGTCTCTTAGTTTCTATCTCTCGTACGCAGTAACTGTTAAGAATTGAATGCATATAATGAAGACATTCTAGTCATGAGCCGGCTGTTCTGCTGAACTGAGACTTCTGTAGAAGTTTGGTGATCTGTTTGCATCATTTGTGTGCTGATTTACGGAACTAGTCAATGCTACGTCTTACCACGTAGCCCAGCCCCGCATACAAACATCACCTTTATCAGCATTTTTTCCAATATATGAGAAGTGTGTATATAAATTATAAATATATAAGAAATATATGGAATTTAGCATTGATTATCCCTGTATATAAAACAGGGAGCAGAAGTGAATGCAATAACTACAGGAATAAGCTTAAAATCTTGCTATAAACTGTGCAAAAATTATAAATAATAGACTAACTGTGATTTTGGAGCATATTATATGCATATTATATCAGAAAAGGCCGTTCTCGTATGGACTGTATATTTACCATTACACAATTATTGGAAAAAGGAAAGAAAAGAACTTGCTGATATTTCTGGCTTTTGTTGATTACAAGAAGGCCTTCCATAAAGCGAATCGAAATAAACTATGGAACATAATGAAGGCAAGTTTTTCTCTACATCTTGTGAGAGCAATACAGAACTTTTATTACGAAAATCAAACAATAGTAGAAATAAATGGAAAAAGAAATAACACTAGAAGTGAGATCATCCAAGGAGTAAGACAAGAGTGTGCTTTATCACTTGCATTGTTTAACACGCACTCAAACACACATGCACATACCCACACACTGTGAATTAAACGACCACTTGAGTGTTAATAATGGAGAAATCTATACCCTTCTTTATGCGGATGAGCAGGCATTAATAGCCGATACAGAGGATAAATTGCAGAGAGTAATATATCTTATATATTTAAACGAGCAATTCTTGTATATATATTTATTCCGCGCAACTTGGAAACGGCTCTAACAATTTCGATCAAATTTTGTATTCAGATAGAGTTTTGCTTTTTAAGTTCATCTATATAGGTGTGATTCCCGAAAAAACGCGATTTTACATTTAAAAAATAACATTTTTTATTCCCGCTTTTACAGAGCAATTCTTGTATATACATTCCCGATATTTCAGAAACGGCTCTAAAGGTTTGGTTAAATTTTTGTACACATGCATATTACATTCAGTGTTTTCTCTACTCACTTTTAGGTAACACATTCACATGTCTTTCTCTACTCACTCCTCTATAAAGAATTTTCCATAAAAACGCGATTTTACACCAAAAAACATTTTTATCTCCGCTTTTATAGTAAGTCATACCATGTTCTGTGTGTTTGAAACAGAAATGCTATTACATTCACACTGTTTTCTTCTCTCACTTTTAAGTAACACAATTCACAGTGGTTTTTCTACTCACTCTTCTACAAAGAAATCGTACAACTTTCTGTATGTTTGAAGTAGGCATATTACATTCACAGTGATTTCTTACTTACTTTTAGCTAACACATTCACATCTCTTTTTCTACTCACTCTTCTAAAAAGAACTCATACAATTTTCTGTATGTTTGAAATAGAGATGCTGTATATTACATTCATACTGGTTTCTCTACTCACTTTTAGGTAACACGTTCACATCACTTTCTCTACTCTCTCTTCTATAAACAATTTTCCATAAAAAACGTGATTTTACAAAAAATAAAAAAATAAAAACATTTTTATCCCCACATTTAAAATAAGTCATACAATTTTCCGTATGTTTGAAATAGAAATGCTACATATTATATTCATACTGTTTTCTCTTCTCACTTTTAGGTAACGGATTCACATCTTTCACATCTCTTTCTCAACTCACTCTTCTATAAACAATAATGGAAAATAACTCCATAATGGAAAAAATGCTCGACGAAAACCTCTAACTAGGTGCATATCTGGGGTAGGTTTGCGTTCAGCAGTAGAAATGATGGTGTTTATGAAATATTTATATGAATTTCTATATCTCTTGTATCTCGGAAATGACTCTTAACAATTGTGACAAAAAGTTTTATATAGTTAACATTCAGGTTTATGTAAATAAGTATCTTCTTCCATAAAAAACAAGATTTCTCAAAAACAGAGGCGAAAATCGCCGAGCGAAGCTCGGTCACCCAGGTACTAAATTGAATGCGGTAGCTGGCGAATACAATATGAAACTTTTGGAGGAAAAAACTAAAGTAATTGCTTTCTTAAGGAAACGCCTCATAAGTTGTAAAATAGTAATAAATGAGAAAACAGTAGAACAAGTTATGAGCTGTAATTATTTGGGAGTGAATGCAGGAGGAAATGAAGAATATGATGAGAAACTGCGAAGGTTGCTACATACCTATATGTGGAACAATAAGAAGGCTACAGGGGAAAGTTAGGAAAGAGACAATATACTGGCAATACTCACCCTCCTGTATGGGTGGGTACTCGCGCAACAATACAAGAATAGGCCAGAGACAGCCGAGCAGTAGTGGTCACAGACGAAGCAGAAACAGAAGAAAAGAATTACAAATGGAAGACATCGTTACCAGGATAATAAAGTATCAAAAACAATGGCTAGAGCGTGTAGAACGTGTGACTACCACTACCACCCAGAGGCAGAAGAGACCGAGGTCGCCCATATAAACAATGCAGAGAACAATTTTAATAGTTTGGATCTTAACTATCTTTGGTCTCAACATTGTTAATATGTTATTTTACGCACATTTTACTGTATGTTTTGTAAAATCAGCTGTAAATACCTGAAGCCGGAACAGGCCAAAGGCCTAATCCGTGTGAATGACGACGATAATGATAATATAAGAAGTGTAACAGATGTTTATTCCCGCATACGTTTCAATTATATTGCTTGAAATGAAATGTGCGCAAAAGTGTCTTAGTTACTCCATAGAATATGGATGTAAAATATTCTCTGTTCCATGCATTCTCAACTGAAAGTTAACGCGTCTTCGCATGCATGTTCTTTCATTATTCCAATGTATTCGTATTCAAGTACAAAGGCTTTGTAAATCCTGTTTAATCTTACAGCAATCTATAAAATTAAATTGGGTGCTGTGCACACCTTGTCTGTCAGAAAACATCATGCTTTTCAATGGTAAAAGGATTATAATGCTTTTGTGATGACCGTACATAAAAAAGTTCCTTTCTTTGTATTATTATTATTATTATTATTATTATTATTATTATTATTATTATTATTATTATTATTATACAGATTTCTTCATTTTGCAACGTAGTAGAGCATTGCTCCATAAAGCTACGTAATTAACACTGCTGTGTTTCTAGTGCCCTAGTTTTGAATCTCCACAGTAAACCCATTTTGTTAAACTGGGGAGCCAGTGCTTTTTATCTTGCCTACAGCTCACTTGGAAAGATGAAAACTCTGAAGTTTTGAATTGCCTGTTTGCTCCCCCTTATGCTGACTTCGACAGCAAATGAAAAATAAGAAGTTGTTAGGAGATAAGATATATCTGTCTGGAACCGAAACCGTCTAACGTCGAAGATCATGATCCTTTTCTTATCCGTTTCATTTTGTTGCGCTGATGTCTTATGTAAGGCACAGCAGATATAAATAAGCTGGCTGTTTCTTATTTGCAGCGGTAAGAAAGCCGAGGAAATGATGAATCATGTGACCAATGGATGTTCCACGTCTGTACCCCGTTAATTAATTGAAGTGTTGATAGACTGCTAGAGTAATTTCAACGCGTAGTTTGTTGCCTTTAGCCTGACATTTCCACTAGTCACCCCCTCCCCTTTCGTTGGCCTTAGCCATTCTGATTAAAATCCCTTCCAACACTAGGCCTTGGGACTTGTTACAATTTCTATGCTCTTTATTGATCGTAAAGGCTATTAAGTAGTGTCGTATTCAGGTGGCGAGCTCTTTGGGGGACGCAGGGGGCAAGTGGACCTTGTGCCAAGGACGATTTCAGTTACGGCCGAGGGTTATAAGCACATACAGGCATAACCCGCGGCTTCGCTGGCGTTATCCCATTCAGTGATAAGGTGTTTCTTTACCAAGTCAATAACAAGACATTGTACAAATCAAAACACATGCATTACTTTCTCAACTACGTATATGAAATAGGGGAAATACTGTATTCGACCCAAAATGTTTATGTCGAGATTTCACCGAAAATATGTTTTGAGGCCCCCTGAATCCAAGAAAGCAGCTTGAGAAAAAGGTCCGCATACGCGTGTGTGTGTGCGCGCGCAGCATAACTCAAAAACGAAAAGTCGGTTAAAAACCAACTAACTGTTCTTACAAACTCTGGTTCATCTTCATGTTAACCGAGATAAACATTTGCAGAAATTATTTTATTGCTGATTTTCTTGTAGGTGCAACGTTAATATGGTAACACAGTAGGCTTTGAGCGATAGTCAAATCTTTTAAAACTTTGAAATTCCGTTCTCTTTGCATGGCCAAGAGAGAAGAAAGTGAATAACGACCACCAATTTGTAAACAGTTTAAGTACAGCAAAACCACAGGTAACAAGGAATATCTCCGAAATGGTTCACTCCATAAAAAATGCATTGTGACCTAACTTGTGTGCTTTAACGAGATCTACATTTTTTGTATAGTAAGATTTGGTCTATCTCTTACGGTTTACCAGATATGCAAAAGTCGTCAAGAGTAAACAGGACTACATAGCCTATAGCCAGAAAATTCAAAATATAAATTTCATTTGCCATAAAAATATCTTAAACATATGGCATTTTAGTCAAAATCGTTTGAGCCATTTTTGAGAAAATAAAAATTTTCGAAAAATTTTCCATGTAAAGGGTAGTTTAGGGTGGGGGAATTTCCTTCAACATCTTTGTGTCGCATCCTTGAAAGACATTAAACTTGTCCAACTTTGGTTTTTAACCGACTTTTACTTTTTGAGTTATGCTGTTCACACGCACACACGCACGTGTTGCTTTTTTTTTTTTTTTTTTTTTTTTTTTTTGGGATTCAGTGGGCCCTCAACACATTTCCGGTGAAATCTCGACATCGAAATTTTGGGTCGTGTACACTTCTCTTACTTAGTATACGTAGTAGAGAAAGTAAAAAGAGTACAAAACAAATTCTGTTCTCACTGTGGTGAGTTTGTTTCCTGTGTCTGCTACCTCCAGATGATTATCAGCTATTTTTAGCACATTAGTTCCTCAAACTCAAATTGTGGAATTCTTAATGTCATTCGTCATCTAATGCAAACTGTCTAATTAAAGTACCTTAATGTTTCGCAGTGGTGGTTTGTTTATATGTACGTTACGTTTGATTTACGAAAGCACTTTCAAATCTTATGTGATAAACATCAGTTGGTTGACGACTTCTTTGGTACTGTTTACGTTTAAGAATATCAATATTTGGCGACAAGGTCGGAGTGCATAGCCTTAGAAGATACACCAAGTAATCGTCGCGTAACATGTTGCGATACACACTTTTAGTATAGTTCAATTTGGATAAACTTATACAAACTATTGTTGCAAATGCTTATTTCTGTCTTCTTTCTTTCCCTGATTACCCTCCCCTTCTGTAGGACTTACAACCCCTAGGACTTACAAGCCAGTGCCTAGTGTCAGACGCCTGTCGGGGAGCAGAAGGACCTCTGGACCAGACAGTGATCACCTGGAAGCAGGTGGTCCAGCCAAGCACCAGGTATGATAGTGAGGAAGAGGATGATATGAAATGCAGGCGAAATTGATGATTGGAAGGGTGATAATGGAGCAATTGGATGAATGGCGGGGGAAACCGGAGAAAACCCGCCCAGACGCCACTTCGTCCACCACGAATACCACATGCGGGTTCCGCCAAGGTGGTAGGCGAGCGGTCTAACCACTCAGCCACGGCGCCGCCATTATACTTCCAGACTCAGGGAAGGATGAGGAATAATCCTGGAGAAAAATGCCTACCCCCCTGCCGGAAATCGAACCCGGGACTCCTTGCACAGCAGTCAGGTGCTCTACCAACTGCGCTACGGGGCCAGCCTTATTTCTCTATCTACTACATATACATTTTCAGAAAGTATCTTATTGCTAACTTTCTTGTAGGTGCAAGAGGAACATGGGAATACAGTAAGTTTAAGCAGTAGTAAAATGTAAAATGCAAAGTGTAAAATGTAGCTGGTTGTTTTGTGATGCTTTTGAAATTCGTCTCTCTTTGCAAGGCCAAGAGATAAAAATGAATATAATATTTGAGAAAAGTATAAATATTGGCAAATTCAGACAAATAATAAGGAATATCTTGGAAATGGTTCACTCAACAAAAAAAAAAAAAAAAAAAAAAAAAAGAAGAAGTGTTTCACATAAATTTTGTGTTAACGAGATCCAGATTAAATAAGGAAAAATTGAAGCTATTAACAGTGAAGCAACAAGATTCTAAAGTAAGAACAAATTACAAACTAAAAACTTCACTTATCTTAGTATGATTTGCTGACTCTGGGTTTCAAGCTGTGTCCAGCTCATTCTCAAAGCCATATAAACAAACTCGTTGCCAAGCTACAATCTTTTATTTTTTTTGAAAAACAATTACTCTTATTCAATTTTTATTTACCAATCTCTGAAAACAAAAATTTATAAATACAATCTATAGGTGGTAATTCGAAGTTCATGACACGGTTTCTGTTTTTTAAAATGAAATTTTTTTCCCAAACCATTAAATCTATAGGATTACTTAATTGTTTTAATAATTTAACTTCTGGATTAATTTCATGATTAAATGACCAAAAATGATCTGCCACAGCTGATTTATCAGTTTGTTTATATTTAATATTTCTAAAATGTTCTTTTATTCTGGTTTCTAGATGACGTTTAGTTTTACCAATATAAACTTTATCACAATCTAAACAGCTAAATTGATAAATGCCTGATTTTTTTAAAACTTTTAAATTTACAAGATAAAGCTATACAATTCACTTTGGAAACTGAGAATAATAGATTCCTTTCATTTCTGGACTTAAAAATTAAAAGACATAACAATAAATTGAAATTTGGTATTTACAGAAAATATACTCACACTGATAATTGCATAAAATATAAAAGTTTTAATCCTTTTGCACATAAATTTGCTGTTTTTAATAGTTTACTTTATAGGTTAATAAATATACCCCTTAATAAAGATGAATTTGACAGAATATAAACACATTATTAACACTGCAGTAATTAATTGTTTTAATACAGATTTTGTACATAAAAGGATAGAGGAATTTAAGTATCAAAAAGCTGTCAAAGAAGTTTCAACCCTTAAAAAAATAAGATAATTGTATTTTTAAAAAGTTTACTTACCATCCATGGGCTAATAAAATATTTACAAGGATTTTTAAAGAATATGGAATAAATTTGGTCCCTCAAAATAAATTTAATATGCAAAATTTACTTAATTTTTCAAAAAAAGATAAAATAACAAATTATAAAAAATCTGGTATTTATCAATTTAGCTGTTTAGATTGTGATAAGTTTATATTGGTAAAACTAAACGCCATCTAGAAACCAGAATAAAAGAACATTTTAGAAATATTAAATATAAACAAACTGATAAATCAGCTGTGGCAGATCACTTTTGGTCATTTAATCATGAAATTAATCCAGAAGTTAAATTATTAAAACAATTAAGTAATCCTATAGATTTTATGGTTTGGGAAAAAAAATTTCATTTTAAAAAACAGGAGCCGTGTCATGAACTTCAAATTACCATCTATAGATTGTATTTATAAATTTTTGTTTTCAGAGATTGGTAAATAAAAATTGAATAAGAGTAATTGTTTTTCAGAAAAAATAAAAGATTGTAGCTTGGCAACGAGTTTGTTTATATGGCTTTGAGAATGAGCTGGACATAGCTTGAAACCCAGGGTCAGCAAGTCATACTAAGATAAGGGAAGTTTTTAGTTTCTAATTTGTTCTTACTTTAGAGATCCAGATTGTTTGTTTAGTAAGACTTTGCCTGGTAATTAGTGTTTATTCATGCGAGCAAACTTAATGCTGGTGTACGAATCGTTTGGGGAATTTAATGTCATACTGGCAAGTTTGCCATAGTAGCTTAGTGGTTAGTAGCACCTGCTCTATGAGCGGAAGATCCGTGGTTGAAATCCCGACTATGGCAGTGAATTTTTCAGTCCTGATTCCACCTTTTAAGACTTTGTTTCTTACTGTTTACTATTTATGTAAACGTTATCCAGAATGAAGAGGTCTTCTGTGGACATTTCCAGAAAGTTCAAATTGTGAGTTAGAAACCACCATGGAATCTCCTGCTTATGTCCGCCACTGGATACTGACTGGTTGTTTGTACACATCACAGGCGTGAGCTGGGCCACCCTCCGACTGAAAGAGGAGGGGGGGGGGGAGTTGTAGCGGCTAATTATGTAAGCGTCTCCAAAGAGACAGGGTTGGACATTTTAGACGTCGCACGGCCCAGCAACTGATGTGTGCCCATGCAACCACAGGCCCCAGGCTGCACACCCGCTACCTCAGGCCTGCGCCCCAGAGAACCAGTCAGGAGCTGCAACCTGCCCGCTCAGGAAAAAAGCAGAAGTGTATATAGTGAGTGTTTCAATGTGCTGGGAGGCATAGCTTAGTTTGCCCAGCGAACGAGTGGGACGCTTGATCTGGAGTGCCCACTGTGCATGTGTATGAGTGTATATGTATTTATATTGTGTGTGTGTGTGAGGGGACGTATCTTATGAATGCCCCAGAGTGAATGTGTGAGCGCATGTGTGTATATAAACTATAAATATATGTGTACAAAGAGGAAAAGACCAAACAAAAACAGTTAAAAGTGAACAACAAAAACAATACCGAGAGAAACTGTTCTCAGTGACCCAAAGCGGGTCACTGTATGGGTTTCTAGAGAAACCTGCTATACATATATATTTTGTAAATAGTCATAAGTACAAGTGTCATGTAAATTTAAGTCTGTCAGCTGGTCCCGTTGTACCAGCACCAGGCAATATTCCCAAATAAGTAAACTGAGAACTGAGGGTTGGGCATTGCTGGTCTGACACATTGTATTAAATGGAGCTATTTAGGGTTGACTTAACATGACATAACGTGGCGTCAGTGCCAAACTTTTCCTTCATGTTACTTCAAGTTTGGATGTCACTTTACTAATTTGAACCAATCAGGAAGAAGTAATGCCATCGAGTTTCTTTTGTGTTGCTCCAAAATAAGATTATGGGCAAATCCATACTGTATTTGTCGTTTAAAAATGTTTCTTACTGCTCATTTTTGTATTCTATCTTTTCATTTTTGAAAAACATAACCACTGATTAGAGAAAGGAAACTACATGGAATATCCGCTATGTCTGCTAAGTACAATAACAACCAATCAGAATCATTTCCAGTACATTAAGTGTATCATGATAGACCTTGTTTCTTCAAGTCATCTCCCATCGCGATAAGCCACGTTAAGTAAAGTTCATCATAATCCCGGCATGACTCAGTATGACTGTTTTACAGGCACTAATAACAACGAAATATTAGCATTACTTCTTAAATCTGATGTGTTCGACCATGGTATCTCCAAAATAAGCATCTTTGTTTTGTATTTAATGCTTTAAAGATGAAGAACCGTCTGTTGCGTAATAGTGCAAAAGTAAGGCACATGAATGTGCAGAGTGCTGTTGGCAAGCGTAGTAGGCATGTACGGGGTAGATGCTAAGCTTTTATATATAGCTTCTAAATAGTTACGGATATTCTTTATGTCTATCTGTAGAAAGAGTTGCCATCAAGTTTAACAAAACTTCTCAAAAAGAAATCGTATTAACAAACTGCTTTCACAAGATTAAATAACAGCATTGAGCTCACTTTGTGCCTCGTTATAAATTACCCTTCTGTAGGGGAAAATGGTGCAGATGTTCCGTACCTCTAGTGGTACCTAATAAATGTTATGTACAAAATGTCTTGCCAACTTGGAGGAAAGGTAACGTGTGCATGGTTGTACACAATATAATGTAATACGACATACAACCTTGGTCATTATTTTTCTTTTTTACTTTCTCTACTGGTAAGTAGGGGAAGTATCGTATTCCACCCAAAAATTTGATGTCGAGATTTCACCAGAAATATAGGTTTTGAGACCCCCTGAATCCGGAAAAAAAAAAAAAAAAAAAAAAAAAAAAAAAAAAAAAAAAAGCATTTATAGAAAAAGGTCCGTGTGTGGGGGGGGGGGGGACAGCATAACTCAAAAACGAAAAGTAGGTTAAAAATCAAAGTTGGTATTTAAGTTTAATGTCTTTCAAGAATGTGACACAGAGATTTTGAAGAAAATAGCCCCACCCTAAACTACTCTTTAGGTGGAAAATTTTTCGAAAATTTTGATTTTCTTCAAAATGCTCTAACGATTTTGATTAAAATGTCACATGTTTGAGATATTTTGATGACAAATGAAACGTATATCTTGAATTTTCTGGCTATAGCCCCTGTAGTCGCAATTACTCTGGATGACTTTTGCTGGTAAACCATTAGAGATAGGCCAAATCTTAGTGTACAAAAATGAATCTTGCTAAAATACGCAATTTATATCCAAATAAATTTTCTTGTAGGGTGAACCGTTTCGGAGATATTCCTTGTTATATGTGTGAGTTCCGGAAAACTTAAAATTTTCGTGAAATGGAACATTGTTGTTCTTTTTTTTTTTAAAGGTGTTAATTGTGCAAAGAGAACAGAATCTCAAAGCTTTAAAAGATTTGACTATCGCACAAAGCCTCCTGTATTCTAATATTCCCCTTGTACCTACAAGGAAATAAGTAATAAGATAATTTGTACAAATGTTTATCTTAACTAACACGAAGATATAGGAATAAGAGTGACTTGTGCTGTGACTTGTCTTCAACAGTGTGTGCTGGGAAATACTCCTCAACATTGGAATTTCCTGTTGACCCAGAGACTGAACTCTCAGTATCCTCTAGCTGAGTTGGTGGAACAGGAATAGAGAGATCTGCTCCATGTGGCACAGGTCTTAGAGCTGATGCAAGACCATCTGGATATTTCATTTTTGATTTATTATTTTTTTTATTGTACCCAGATACGTTATACATGCAGAAGTAACAATCATAATGATTTTTTTGTTCACACCATATCATAGGAATCCAACTTCTTTGATTTCTGTTTTCCATTGTACCACTGCCTTAGTCTTTCACTACATGTTTTGCAAACAGTAAGTGGAGCCCATGTTTGATTTTGATCTCTTAGCTTAACATTAAAATATGCAAAATACACTTTTTTAGTAAATGATGTAATGTTTTCTGCTTCTGTAGCAAGAAAGAACCACACACATATCAGAAGTTATTAGGATCATTCACACATTTTCTTCTAGAAGAGGTTAAAGCCATTGTTAAAAATTTACCACGACACAATACGAACTAAAAATAAATAGAAATGATAAACCCTTTCTGGAAATTGTACTACCGATGACCATGAGTTATAAGAAGCAACTAAAGTTCAGATATATCTTAAGACAGACGTGTCCCTAAAAGGGCGAGTAATTAACGGATGTTTGTCTAAGATTCAATGGTTGAAAGCCTTATTGCCTGGACATGGTCGTGCAGAGATAATTTAATATTAGCCACTCGCACTCAAACTATTTACACTAGTTATCAACTCATCACGGAAGAACATAAGGGGTGACTTATTTTGTAAATATACAGTATTTATGTTCTGAAGAGCCACAATGAGTGTTATTCATCTTAAGTTATAAAATTATAGACGTATAATAATCATAATTATAGTTTCACACATATTACTGTATAGGTCTAGGGTCTAGTTTAATTAATAAAATTTCAAATTGCATAAAAATGGTAGGTGTTATGGAAAACTGTTATCATTTTCGAAATCAGCACACTTTTTTCCATAAATACACACTGTTCATGAAAACCGGGAAACTGATGCAGGCTAGTGTAATTCAACAGATGAGCGGCCACAAAGAATTAAGGACTGTGTCTGTGCCAGAGGTGGTCATTTTGAATAATTGTATGTGATTTAGATTTTTCATACATCCATGTAAGCAATATTATTTGGATATTAACATACCTTGCACCATGTTTTGAAAATTTATTGAAAGTTTGTGACAGTGTTCATGATAAGGCTAGGTATACAAAAGTCATCCAGAATGTAGGGGTTTTCACAGATCATTTGCAGAAAATTGAAGATATAAATTTTATTTTCCACGCAAATGTCTCTAAACATGTGGTATTTTAATCAAAACTGTTAAAGCTGTTTTGAGAAAATAAAACTAGGAAGATATTTCCATGTAAACACCTATCAGCCACCCAAGCCCTATTGCAGAAAGGCAGATGCTGAAGAATTATTGAACACCGTTTTTAAGAGGAGGGCAAAAACTAGAATGGCTTGAAATGCATGAACGGCAGTACATCCATGGATGATTCAAAAGAAGAAAGTATTTCGTGTGATTATTTGCATGAGTACTACTAATTATGTCACTATCCTAGTTCAGTAGAGCATAATTAAATTGCTCTTTTGAATGAAGAGTGCTGAAATGTGTAGTTTCTGTGCAGAAATTTTGAAAATATGCATACAATACTGTCTGTTATATCCATGTTGCTTAAACCATAAATGTTTGACCTAGAGTAATGCCATGTTTTAAGTAGAGCAACTGTGTAAATGGTTTGGAACTACCTTTAATGAAAAAGATTGTATATTACATATTTTGTGTTTCTGTATTGTGAATTAATTCATATTTCAAATGAGTACTTTTAACATTTGCAGCAACCATAAAGCAAAACACTTTGTTGAAAAGATTCGAGTTTCAATGAATAAAAAGTGAAAAAGCAACTGTCTCTGTCTCTGGAAGTCTGATACAATCAAATGTTACAAGTTAGTTTTGGTAAAATATAGTGAGAACCTACGTGACAATCAGATGTTGGTTATTATACAGAAACAAAGCTGGTCAGGTTTAAGTGACTTGTGGAAAAGCAAACATGTCCTGTTTAAATGTGTACTGTCATGAAGTTATACTTGTATTTTCACTACACACTTAATTTTGAACCTAAAACACAAATGAGTATAATCTTATTTGTTTCAGAAACAAAGCAATTGCCGACTACCTAAGCAGCAATGGCTATATGGACGCACTGGAGGCTTTTAAAAAGGAGGCTGATATGCCAGGAGAAGTGGAACGCAAATATGGCGGTCTCCTTGAGAAGAAATGGACTTCTGTCATCCGATTACAGAAAAAGGTATTTGATCATTTACAGTGTTTAGGGATGTTACAATTTATCATTAAAAGTAATATTCAATTTGGAACTTGTTTACATTAATAAGAGTGCATTTATGAATTTTGTTTCAGGTATACTAATTCATGTTGGTCTAACATGAAGTCACCTTTTTCATATTTATATTTTGACATTGAAAGACATAAACTAGATTAAATTAGAAATGAATAGTCAGAAGCTTTCATGCCCGGGGTTAGAATTAAGGCAAGAGATTTCTTCCGGGCTTAAAAGCTGTAGTCTGCTGGAATTTTGAGGTCCAGACGTTTCTATGCCATACTACCACGCCAGACTACAACGTGAAGCCATAGAAATTTACAAACACCTCAATAATTTTAACAGAAAGGAAGAAACTCTAAAATTGAACAAAACCTGGCATCCGATACTCGAACATAAAAAAAGAAGTACTAATGCAGAAAAATCAATTAAACCAATCAGCAATGAAGAAGAAGCCAGCCAATCAGCAATTAGAATGGCCCACCCATCTAACACACACCTCCCGCTCAAGCCCAGCCAATCCCCTGTGAGCGGCCCACATATAAATATGGCACCTCCAGTCATAAACGATTCTGTTGTAACTGAACCTTCACCGAGAAGACTCAGACTACGCCACCGATGATGTCCACCGCAGGTGTGGATGAAACGTCTGGACCTCAAAATTCCAGCAGACCACGGCTTTTAAGCCCGGAAGAAATCTCTTGCCTTAAATTAGAAAGTTTATAATCATATACTAGGCACAGCCTAAAAACTTCTACACCTGAGTTACACATGGACAGTCGTTTGCTAAAATGAAGTTTTATGTCGGAACATCTTGGTTGAAATTTTAAGTCATTATTTCAAACAGTTTAATACAGCATTATAAAGTAAAGAAGTTGTATGCACGTGCTGTAAAATTGCTTCGATTGAAGCAGTCATGCATTGACCAAGTCCTTCACAGACAGTGTAACCCAAAGGCAGTTTATGCAACTTACAGGATTGTCTTGGGAGTGTTCTTTCTTTAAACACTCAAAAGCAATAGCAAAGCTAAATTTATGTTAATCTTATTGTACATCAGCTGCATTTATAATTTTTCTTGTAAATGCCATGAAAAAATATGTGTAATTTTGTGTGCTTTAGCAGCTTTGATGTGTCTGTCAACAGCTTTTTTCATTTCTGAAGTGTTCTCTGTGACAAACCCTAATGACCAGAGACCGAAACTTAGGCAGACTGCCTTTTTAAGTGTGTTAAATCAATATTGAATTTGAAAGTGAATCTGTACAAATTGTACCTTTGTGATTGAAATGCCACAGTTTTATGTTGCCTTTTTCTGCATGAATGCCTATTTTACGAAATAAATGCTTTTTGTTGCCTTTATTTCATTACTTATCTATTATTTACTAATTGTTAAACATTTCCTTCAGGTAGATTTTATTTCAATAACTGTTAGTCTGCGACAGTGAAAATTACTTTGCTGCATGTATATTATTGTCTTAACTTGCAGACAACATAGGTATCCTTCCTTTAGTTCATTATTTTCTTTGCAGCAATGAGTGCTGCCACGCAAATAAAGGTATAGATAATAGAAAGCGTGTGAATTACTGCTTGTGTTTATTTTAAAAGACCATTAAAGGGGGTCTGACTTCTGGTGTTTTTTTTTCTCTTTGTTTTCATTGCGACATTGTAGCTAGCAGCAAGATGCCAAAATTCAGTGTTCCTTTACACAGTAAATTACAGGTACTTAGTACTTTTGGATCCAACTGTACCAACAGTAAAGTACTCACATGCAAAATATGCAAGCAGTTGGTGAACTACGAAAAGAAGCATTTTATAGCACAACATATCGGCACAATGAAACACAAAAATGTACTTTCCAAGGCTTCTGGGAAGATGATTTCTTTGCTTCCAACAGTAATTGTAAAATTGAGTCAAATCCCAGTTTGCATTCAACTTATGTAAAGGTTTCCCCAGCGCTGGAATCCCTTTGTGGAAATTACAGAATCCTACATTATCACCAGAGACCGGAACTGAGGCAGAATGCCTTTTTAAATGTGTCAAATCTATCTTAAATTTGAAAGTGAATCTGTACAAATTATACCTTTGTGATTGAAATTCCACAGTTTTATGTTGCTTTTTTCTGCCTTTTTAAATATAAATGCCTATTTTACAAAATAAATGCTTTTTATTGCCTTTATTTCATTATTTATCTGGATAAACTTAGAAACATTTCAAAAATTCTACAAAGTGACAATTCTGTTGCAGTTGAAATGGATCGTACAATGATGCTATGTTTTAGATTTGCTCCAATAACCTCTGTCGATGTTGAGAGGTTATTTTGTCACGTGAAAAATGTGTTATCTGACAGGAGATTCAGCATGACCTCAGAGAACTTAAATAGCATTTGGTTGTGACGTGCAATGAATAAGGATAAGGCATTGCAATACACAAGCCTTTTTAAAAAATATTTCATTTTTGTGTCAATTAGAATACTAGCATTTTGTTTAAAACTTTGAAGTTCTTTAAAATATGACGATCGAGTTATTGAATATGTAATCTATTAAATAAATAGGTTTTTCTAATTACCTTTTATTGCCAGTTTTAGTATTTATAATATCTTTTTGCCTGCCTATTTGAATGATTTATAATGCCTAAACTTCTGGTCTCCGATTATCAGTCTTTAGAGAAGTATACAACTAATCTGTACGTAGCAAGTCAAGTTTGCGAAAATGTTGCTTAACCGAATGTTACAATGACAATGAAAATCATTAAAGATAAAATGAAAAATAAGATCTGGATTTCTATCGACGAGTCAACTGATACTATGGGTTGTTCCATTGCCAATGTTGTTATTGGACCATTAGATCCTACAGAAGATGAATCAATGAAACCATTCCTGCGTACAAAAAGTTAACAGTTCAACTAACACAAAGTTATTCACCAGTTCATTAAAGTTGCTAAAGGAATTCAATACAACTTCTTACTTTTCATCAGTGACGCTGCACCATATATGAAAAAGGCTGGAATTAGTGTTAAAAGTGCTATTTCCAAACATGCTTCACGTGACCTGCGTAGCACATAGTTTTCATAGGGTGTCAGAAGAGATACAGTGCTTGTTTTCGGATGTTTAACAAATTGATTTCCAGTATTAAGATCTTTGTGAAAGCCCCATCAAGAATCCTGACATTTAAATCCATTGCACCAAATGTATCTCTGTCCCCCCCAACCTATCATAACGAGATGGGGGACATCGATCTCAGCAGCACTACTACGCTTCAAATTTCCAGAGTATAACTGAGGTGGAGGATGAAGCATCTTCAATTGTAGCAGCCAAAAACTTCTCAACTCTCCAGAAATGAAAAATGACTTAACTTTCATTGCGACCGAATTTGGGTTCCTGCCACAAGTGATCTGCCAGCTTCAAGAAAGAGGACAACCTTTGATGAAGTCAGTGAAAATTGTGGATGATGCAGTGCAAAGATTGGACAATGTACCAGGGAAACAGGGTTCATTAGCGAAAAGTGTAAAAAGGTGTTATCGAAAAATTGTGATCTGGATAAACTTAGAAACATTTAAAAAAATTCTACAATGTGACAATTCTGTTGCAGTAGAAATAGATCCTACAATGATGCTGTGTTTTAGATCTGCTCCAATAGCCTCTGTCGATGTTGAGAGGTTATTTTGTCATATGAAAAATGTGTTATCGGACAGGAGACTCAACATGACCTCAGAGAACTTAAATAGCATTTGGTTATGTGTAACGAATAAGGCATTGCAATACACAGACCTTTTTTAAAAATATTTCATTATTGTGTCAATTACAATGCTAGCATTTTGTTCACAACTTTGAAGTCCTTCAAAATATGTCGATCGAGTTATTGAATAGTGTAATCTATTAAGTGGGTTTCTCTAATTGCTTTTTATCGCCTGTTTCAGTATTTATAATGCCTTTTTGCCTGCCTATTTTAATGATTTACAATGCCTAAACTTCTGGTCTCTGCTAATGACGGGTTATCTTGAATCTTACCTTAAATTTGTAGTTGATGTTGGATCTCGTAGTCCTTTTTTCAGATGGTTATCAGCTTCTTCTCACCAGTTTTCATCGTTGTCAGCACAACTCAGAGCTCCCATCTGTTCCTGAACAAATACATAACATTACCTTTTCTTGGTAACAATTTTTACTTTCTCTACTATGTATAGTAAGAAGGGGGAGTTCTATATTCCACTCAGGGAAAAAAAAACATTTCTAGAAAAAGGTGTGTGTGTGTGTGTGTGTGTGGGCGTGGGTGCGCGTGCGAGACTCAAAAATGGAAAGTCGATTAGGAACCAAACTTGGTACAGTGGAATCCCGATAATTCAACCTAATGTGGACTGAGAGGTTGTTGAGTTACTGAAATGTCGAGTTTTATGGAATAAGGAATCTGTTATTCACAACCCATAACATAACACTGCAAATTACATAAATATATTCTAGCACACTATAGGAAACAAAAGCATAACATGCTAAAATGTATTATGTATTAATGTTATCCTTTGTCTGGTCTCTTTAATGCAACCAATTTAATTTCCATTGTCAATTTAACTTCTCTTTTCCTGTTGTTTGACATTTTCACTGGCAGAAACACAACATACTGCAACAACTGAATTATTATTTATTTATGCCAACAAACTTACTGTTGGTGTTTTTAAACACACAAGCCGTGTGTGGGCAAAGTTTGAGAGGTAGAACTGGAACTTAAAAATTCAAATCCCAGTTGTGGCATTGAATTTTTAAGTTCCAGTTCTACCTCTCAAAGTAAGCCTGAAATCTTGGAAGCTGCCAGAAATATGTAACTGGCAGTTTAACTTACCACGTACATTAGTATTTTGTGCACATAGCGATTGATTTTGGTTGAATATGCACGAGTGACATCATGCAAATTGATGATGTGAATAACATCTGTTTACTTCCTTGAAACACAGAAGATATTGCTGGTAATGTGAGATGGTACCGTACTTAATCACGCACAGTACGTGGAAGTCGGAAACATAACTGACACCCCAATGGTCTTGTAAATACATAAGTGAACTCGATCATAAACCACTGCACTATTGTCACATCTAAAAATACTTTGTACTGATAAAGTACTAAACCTTCAAACCTTCCGAGCAAGTGTTTGCACTGTGTATCCACATTATTAGTGGCAAGCTTTGGTTTCATGACAATGGTCTGGCAATTACTTATGTTCTGACTAGATATCGGTCAGTATGTGGTCAGTCCTTTTGTCACTGAGGGAGATTGTGGTAGCTTGTACACATGCAGTAATTAAAATTTACTTATAATATTCATATTGTGTAATAGATAATAGAAATTATTACAGCCAAGTTTAACAATAAAAATTTTTTGAAAAAATAAGAGGTCAAGCTACAAGGAATGCTGAGTTGTCAGGATTCTACTGTATTTAAGTTTAGCGTCTTCCAAGGATATGACACAAAGATTTTCAAGAAAATCCCACCACTCACCAAGCTACTCTCCAAGTGGAACATTTTTCGAACCTTTTGATTTTCTTAAACATGCTCAAACAATTAAGGCACCATATGTTTAAAATATGTCCATAACAAATTAAATGAACAAATTGAATTTTTTGGGAATATCCTCTGAACTCCTTTTAATTCTCAATAACAGTTGCATAACGGGTAAACCATAGGAGATAGACCTTCTTTCCACACAAAAAATATAGATCTTGTTAAAGCACACAATTGGTCAAATACAAACCACTACTCGGTTTATAGAAAGCTGTAAAATCCATTGTATGTTCCCCGAATTGTGTTCTTGTTGGTAGTAGATTTTACAGTATCACTTATTTCTTGATATCATCTTCTTGAGGCGTGTAGCAATGGTCTCACTACATATAACATTCCAACTTAGAAGCATCCATGATGAAATCTGGCCCAAAGATGGACTTGTACTTCTAGTGGTCAGTTCATTGTCACCATTCATCATCCACTTGTAAAAACAGCTTAAGTTGCCTTTGGATGGTTTATTAACAGATACATCAAGGGGTAGTAAAATTGAAGTTAGGCCCCCAGAAAAAATGGCATGCTAGGTGTCACAGAAGTTCCTCTACTTCATTCATCTTATGACCTCGGGAGCTGTCCAAAACAAACAATGCCGGTTTCTGCAACAGTCCCCTGTGCAGTTTTTATCTAGTCCAGTGTTAACTCTTTTTAAGTCCATCCAACCCTTCTGTTGCACCCTAATTTGTAACCCAGGAGGAAACTGCCTTTGAGCATGGTTTTCCATTTGAAAATTATTAAGGTGGCAACTTGGCCGTTGGCAGTAATAAATTGCAAGCATTGTAGTGCAGCTAAGTTTTTCATTCCAGTTGTCCTCAAACTGTATAGCATTCCTTTTTGTATAACTCCTCTATTCCTAGGCATATCAAAAAGTACTGGTGTTGGATTGCAATTGCTGATTTCTGACACTTGGTAATCTGTTTTTATGGAAACCCTTCAACTGCTAGTTATCAGCATTCCATCCTATATTGGGTGTGATAGACTGCATAATTTTGATCAGAGGCCTCTTTATCAGGCTTGAGGTTCTTTTACATGCCATAGATCTACAACTCTGGACCAATACTTTACTTCCCTTCTGAAGGAAGCCATGCTAAGGATTTTTACGACAGACAAAAATCCATTGTCCTCTGCCAGGTTTGATCCAGCTAACTCTGGAACCAGAGGCTAGCATGTTACCCCTAGACCATGGAGGACATCTGTTTCTTGGCGCATGCACATGATGTACTGATGGAAATTCTCAATTTTGCTGTATAATTATACAGATTATAATCACTAAACACATTTTTGCATATGTTGCAAAAATCAGAGAGATTTTATCGATACATAAAGCATGATTAGCTTTAACCCTTTGTTTACCAGTGGTTTCACCATGATGGCAGTAAATAAACAGAGCCATAGTTATTTATGTATTGCAGTAGTTCGCGCCAAACCTTGTCTAGTACTGTGCTGTGTTGTAATTTGTTTTGTGGTTATATATTTAGCAAAATCTGATCTGTTTCAGTAACGTAAGTTTGGTTATAAGTCTTGGATTATATTTTTATTGTCATGAAGTGATTATACATTAATATTTTCTGGATTTTATCAAAAGTATATGTGGTTTCAGCCTGTAACCACTGGTAAGTAAGCGTTTGTGCTGTTTGCCAACCTTAGCCATGGCATATCAACAATTTTGCGCAGCTGACTTGACTAGTGACATGGTGTATACCTTGCTAGCTGAACTACAGAGTGATGATGAATCAATTGTTTCTGGAAGTGACAGTGAAGGTGAAGTTTTGTGTATAGAGGCGGAGTTACCTGCACATGTGAACGAAGAAATCCTAGAAGGAACTGACATTGAATGTAATGCAGAATAAGTAGCCGAAAATGAGTGTGGAGAAGAGGAAATTGTGTGGTTGAAACATTGGGTGCATGATCCTGCTAACGTTTTTTTTTTATCTAGTGCACGTAATACTTCAGATGAAGTGGAACTTGCTGTAGAGGTTTTCCGGTGCCCTTTTTCTTCAGAACTTACTGCACATATCATGTATCATACAAATTTGTATGCAACACAAAAAATGGGTGGTCCAATGTGCTTCCAGCCAACAAATGAAGGTGAGATAAACAAATTCCATGCTATAAACTTGCTTATGAGTATTAAAAAAAAAAACTTCCTAGTTATGCTGACTATTAGTCTTCACATCCTGCTTTGAGAGACACATTTCTTCTATTATGCCCAGTAACCGTTTTGCATGGCTACTGAGCAACATTCATTTGAATGACAATAGCCAGCAGCCAAAAAAGGGAGAAGATTTATTCGATAAATTATATAAAGTTCGCCCTCTGCTGAAATTTCTGGAGCATACATTTCTTTCAACCTTCAATCCAACAAAGAGATAGGCAGTTGATGACTCCACGATACGGTTCAAGGGGCCCTCGAGCCTGAAACAATACATGCCTCAGAAACCAATAAAGCGAGATTAGGTGTTGATTAGGGCAAATGAAAATGGATACATATCTCAATTTGAGATATACATAGGGAAGATAGACCCAAAAAATGAAAAATGCATGGGGGAAAAAGTTGTCAAAACACTCACCAAAAATTTACAAGGAAAGAACCACAAAGTTTATTTCGATAAATACTTTACTTCTGTTCCAGTAGTGAAATATTTGAAACAAAATTGAGTGTATGCCTTTGCAACAGTGAAAACGGGAAGATTTGGGTTTCCTTCTGATTTCACAAATGAGAAGTACTTGGAGAGAGGAGAGTTCCAGTTTAGATGTTCACACAAAGGTATGGTGGCTATGATATGGAAGGATAGGAAGGGCATCCAATTTATTTCAAATTACCACGATGTGGATGACATCACAGTATTACGAAAGAATAAAGATGGAATTTGACAACAATCTCATGCCCTTATTAGTAAAGGAGCATAATAAACAATTGGGCTATGTAGACAAGGCAGATATGTTATCTTGTTACGAAATAGACAGGAAAGGTAAGAAGTGATGGCACTGAATAATGTAGCAGAAACTGCACATATGCCTGTAAAAGGAAAATCTAGAAGGTGTGCAATGTGTAGCACAGCCAAGAATCTCCACCGAACCAAATGGACATGTCAGACCTGTGGTGTTGGACTTCGAATGAACAGTTCTAAGAACTGTTTCACTACATACCGTGCTACATAAGAAATACCAGTTTCCCAGTGGTTTCACTGTGAAATCACGTCTTATAATTAAAGGTGGACAATATTGTTTTCCAAATATAGGTGAAAATGTAATCTGTATAAGCATCACTTTGAGGCCCAATAAAAAATTTGCAAAACAAATGAATACTTCCGTTCATGGTAAACAAAGGGTTAAACTGGTCTCTTGAAATGTTAAGTTGCTTTGCTATTGGTTGCACCTTTATCGGTTGCCTATCTCACAACATCCATTGTTGTGTAATCTTCAACATACACCAGCACCTTGGTATCAATTTCTAGGAACTTTCCAGTTTTAGAAGCAGGAAAAGAGCACCCTGATTATATTACTATTGTGAACCTAACATATTGTAGTGGTGGCACATTATTCTTCAGTATTTCTTAGTGGTGAACAGCTAGAATATTAATGTGAATTATATGCTGAAAAGCATCCTTCCTGATTGCCTTATAAATTAAGATGCAATGATTATGCAGTGAAATACAGTATTATTTTCTTGCCTTTTTATGTAACTATGTTTTAAGCTGAAAACTATCCATAGAAAAACAAGTACTAGCAATTCTTTGTTCTGCAATCTAGAAAGTGTGTACTAAAATATATATAATAAGTCATTGAAATAAGTGTTCATACAGTAATACAGTTCAAATTTATTACTATTTTTTTCATATTAAATTAAATATAAGCGCTAAGATTTTGACTAGAAGGCTATGCCATTAACCCTTTAACGATGTGCGTGTTCATATGATCATGGTTTACCGCTTTCCATTTAACAACATTCCAATGCATCTTCTTCTTCCGTAGAGTTTCACTGGTGGTTTCTATCAGCTACAGAATGGTGTGGTATCCCTGTCCACTCATATTGTCGGCTTCTGTAAATAATCATTCTTGTTGCACAACTTTTAGTTATTGCTAGTGTTGTAACAGCTGCAAGATGTCGGTGCGCTTCAAGTAAGTTTCCTATTTCGTTTATAATTAGAGTTTGATTCTGTGATAAACACTTGTAAAGGTCTTTGGCATGGTTAGTGTTCCTGTTATTATGAAACAAAACAATAGGTTACTGCGTATATTTGGCCTAGACCCTTCCAAAGTAAAGCATGATCATATGAACAAGCTAAGCACATGTATATGCAGTATATGATTTATTCTATTTTCACGGTTGTGTTACCTTACACGGCTTAGACATTGTGTTGCCATAACAAAACTATTATTTAGGAAACTATAAACTTGGTATACAGAATATAACTTTCCATATGTTTTTAACAGGGATATAACTCTCTGGGAAGCCTTGGATATTTTAGAATCAGATGAACCAATAGGAGATGTTGACAACATTTTTATAGAGCCTCCAGATGCTGTCTACTCCGACGAAGATTCTGGTGAAGAGGATGGTGGTGGTGGTGGTGAGATTGATAATCATACAGGGTGCCAGCTGTCTAGCCAAGCAGAAACTGTCCTTACCAACAGTGAGCGTGTAGGTGGTGCAGTTGATGTCGCTTCAGAAAACGCACTTGCTCCACCACAGAACAGTAAACATATGAAGAAAAGCTTCATGTGGACTAAGGATGATAACAGAAGTTTGGTTGGTATGTTTCCAGAAGCTGATTATTCATCGTTATCCCACAAAATGCCTGTGGAATGTTTCGAACTTATGTTTGATGATGAAATAATTAAATTTATGATAGGAGAATCCAGGAAATATGCAATATTCAACAATTATGATGATCCTAAAATAACAGTAGAGGAATTTAAAATGTTCCTCGCTATACTTATTTTATCTGGCTACAATAATGTCCCTAGTGAAAGGTCATATTGGGAAGTATCAGAATATCTGCGGAATATGCTTGTTGCAAATGCCATTAGAAGAGACCGCTTTTCTAGATATTTGTTGGTCTATTCACTGTGCAGACAATACTCAACCTAATATGAATGACATGATTTGGAAACTGCGACCACTTTTGAATATCTGATGAAAAGATTCACCTTCCACTTCAGACCAGAGTAGAATATGGATTTTGATGAGTGTATGGTGGAGTATTTTGGAAGACATAGCTGCAAACAATTTATTCGTGGAAAACCTATTTGTTTCGGCTATATGGTCTGGTGTCTAAACACCCTCTCTGGTTATTTGATAAATTTTTATATTTATCACGGAAAAAATCCTAACGGCTATGCAGAATATGAGGAACACTTCGGAAAGTGTACTGCACCGATGGTTGAGATGCTCAATGAACTACCAAATAATATGGTTCACTTGCCATTCTGTTTGTATTTCGAGAACCTTTTTAGTGGGATGGAACTACTGGCTCATTTGAAAGCGTGTGGATATGGCTCTACACGGACAATTAGGGAAAATAGAATCCCAAAAAACTGTCCTATTGTCCCTTCAAAAGAAATTGAGAATCAGGTACGAGATACGTATGACATGGCAAAAAGCTCTGATGGTATAGGTATCGTACATTGGAGAGACAACGCTGTAGTTACTATAGCTTCCACATGTCGTGGAGTAGAACCAACTACTTCAGTATCCAGATATTCTCAGGCAGAAAAGTGAAAAGTACAAGTCAGTCGACCTGCTGTATTTCAGGCTTACAATGCAGGAATGGGCAGAACTGATAGATTGGGCCAAAATGTCTTGTACTACAGAATTGGGATCCAGGGAAAGAAGTGGGGTGATCCCTGTTTACATGGTTGGTAGATGTAGTGGTTCATAATTCCTGGTTACTTCTAAGAAAATCTGGAAATAACACTCAACTTTCGCCGGTACATTGTGCAGACATACCTGGAAAAGTACAAAACTACACCATCAGGAAGAGGCAGACCCGCCACGTCTAGATACAGTATTCAACATTACAGTGTTTGTGATATATTCGTCTTGAGAAGAACCACCTTGTAGCTCCTTGCAGTCGACGATGCTGCACTGGCAAAGAATGCACCAGCACTGTTCGCACAGAGTTTATAAAATGCAACGTTAGACTGCAATAAATGTAAACATAGAAACCACTAATGGAATACTTTCAGCGGCAAGCTGCATCTCTTTCATGTTGGTTCCGGTATGTGGTGAATGCCATACTACAGAAAAATGGGCCGCAAAATTAAATAAACCACTGTAGTGGGCAAATAATTATCTCCGAATTTCAAAAGGAAAACAACTTTAAGAAATTGCTATACTATTGGAGGAACCCAGGTAACCATGGAGGCGGTAATAAAGTGATATAGAAAAAAAGATTACTGTCATGATAGTGAAATAAAGAGTTGACCTCAGAAACTAATGCAAAGAAAAAAAAGTATGTATCTTAATAAGGATGGTCAAAAAACAAGCTAAATTGGCTGCCTTGGTACCGTCTGAGCATGTTAATGATCCGTTTGGGAAGGAAATCACACGATGATTTGTTTGCTATATTCTAAGTCAGGCATGTCAAACATCACTCCCAGGGTGTGAAGAGAGGAGTCCACCCCTCCTTAACTGCAGTAGCACGCGCTAGTAGAACCGGTTTTCGCTTTGTTTTTCTCGTCCGATTTGAAGGGAGGGAAAATAGGGGAATATTTTCACACTTGGCGAGTGCTGTTTGACATGCCTGTTCTAAGTAGTACATGGTTATGGAGCTAGGGCACCTAGAAGAAAACCTTACATCAGCAAAAGAACAAGAAATTGAGAGTTGAATTTGTTCGAGGCATATGAGCAAGAACACAAGTTTCTGCAACAAAGTATTGTTCACAGATGAAAGCAAATTTAACATATTTGTAAATGAAAGCAGAATTTTGGAGGAGAATACCAAATACTGAGCCTGAACCCAAACCATTCCAGCCATAGTGAAGCATGGTGGTGGAGGAATTATGGTATTGGGGATGTAGGGCTACATTTGGTGTTGGGGAGCATCTTTTTGTTGTAGGTAATATGGATAGATTTCAGTAGTTGAATATCCTAAAGCAAAATCTGCAAAAAAAAGTTCATATCTTGCATTTAGACCATATTACTACCATCAATAAGATAATGAACCTAAGGATACTGCGGAAATTATGTAGTTGTACCATACTCCCCATGTTCCTAAGTTTCCAGCACAGGGCATAAACCTTATTCCAGTGGAATAATTTTGTAGTAGATTTGAAAAAATGTTCAGAAAACATGAAATGCAAAGTAAGACAGCTCTGAAGCAATATCTAAAGCAAGAATGGTAAAATATTACACCATAGTCTGAGACTACCAAAAAACTGGCTCATTCCTTGCCAAAGAGGTTAACAAAGTATTAACATTATATTTATGTAAATTTAATATATGAATACCCTTTTCCCCATTGCAAGAAGTAAGCTGGTACAAAACTTTTATTTACTTTTTGCAGAAGACTAATTCAGTTACTCGTTTGTACATACTTAATCAGCAGGAAACCCTATATTGTTAGATTACGAAATAACGTCTGGTTTTGATCTTTAGTCCCAATAAAATTATTGTACCTAAACAATGCTGTATGAATAGTTTTTTCAATGAATAATATATATAATATGTGAAACTCAAACAACTAAAAATAATGTGTGTTATACCACTTTGCTGTTATTCACAGCTACGACATACCATATCTGTTTTTTCATCCAGTAATAAGTAATTTGCCATATAATACTCTGAAAAATAGCAAGCTTGTGGATTAAGTCTCTCTACTACCTGTGCTCATACATTAGCACATATATGTTTAATACAAAATCATACTGGACACAACAATTTGAAGCATAAAATCAAGGAAGTGTTTTATGAAATGCAGAGATATAAAGGTGTTATAGATTTTGTTTGACATGTGCATACTTAGTCCTTATGGATTATGTCTATTCCTTTTTATTATAGATTAATCCCGCTGTGCTAAAAGGTCTCTCTGAAAATACAGTAGCTGGTGGATTATATAAATAATTGACCAATTTCTGAATCTGAAAAATTGTGCTTGGTTTTTCACTACTGATGGACATCAATGTCAAGTTGTAGCACTGACTTCTTGTTCAGTCTGTATGATAGAGGAACCTGTCAGTTCTCTCGTGCATAATATTACTATGAAGTGACCACATACCGTGCAACATTAGCTGTTGCGTTTTGATAGATGGGACAATCTAAAATAAAATATATTTTGTTTATTTATTTTTTAAATAATTGTAGGTTTCTCTTTGTGCCATTTAGAGCCAAACATGCTATATAAATTTGATATATTTTACAGTACAAACAAAAGCTAATTTCATTTGCTGCTTTTCAGTTTTGTGCTAAAGTCATGACATCGACAGAATATGCAAAGAACTTGAATTTGTTTGTATTCATACTTTTGGCTGAAAGTATTTTCGTATTTGAATGCTTCTGGCTCAGATGCATTTATTAATTGGTTTGCATTTAGCCCATTTTGCAAGATTAATCAAATTGTTGAATGGACTACATTGCTTTCTCTACCACAGGAAAGGGTGGTAAAAATAAATGTTTTGTTTGTTAAACACGCTGTCAATTGCTAGGATCGTATAAGTGCCACCGGTATGCCGGAATTTTGACCTGCAGGAGTTATTTTACATGATAGTAAATCAACTGACAAGGGACTAATGCTTTTAAGCACACTTAAAAACCAATGGTCTGAGCTGGGTTGGAACCCGCGACCTTGGGATCAGTAGGCCAGTGTATAGCCAACTGAGTCACTCAGACTGACTGGAGAAAGTAATATTACAGAATAAAGAAGCCTAAAGTTAATACAGTGTCAGCCTACATGTAATATTATGTGTGCCTTTGATCAAAAAGTTAATTGGTTTATGTCGGAAATCTGCAGTTTTACTAAAACTTATGCGGACATAACAGTTGTCTTTTCATCCTAGGCTAATAAATTATTAATGGAATCAAAATACGTGCAGACAGATCCACTCTTATTAGTTGCTCAAGTACAC
Organism: Tenodera sinensis; assembly: GCA_030765045.1. NCBI lineage: Eukaryota > Metazoa > Arthropoda > Insecta > Mantodea > Mantidae > Tenodera > Tenodera sinensis. The sequence goes on along the minus strand of CM060964.1, from coordinate 285,383,095 downwards.
AATGAAAATATAATATCTGGTTTGGTATAGTTTCCTACAGCGTAATCTGAAAACTGCTATGAAACTTCGTTTACTTTGGACAATTTGGTTGCAAAATAACTTTATGCTGTTACACCACACACGTTATATGAATAAAGCAGGCTCATATCAATAGCTACAATTACCAAAATATAAGCGAAAATAAAACCACAGCATTTGACACAAAACAATATCAAAGACCACTTGAACTACATAATGTTGAGCTAGTATTTGGTGCTTCAATAATGCATATAGGGGTTTGTAGTATTTTTACATACATTATATATATTACATCAATTATCCCTGATACCGAAATTTAGATTTCCGATCGAATGGGCTTTTGAAAAAGACACGTTTTAATTTAATTGCCGGATATGAGATTTGCGATAAGTGTTAAGTAATAACATAAATAGATAATAGAGCCGGAAGTGTTGTAAGGTGAGCAAGATATGAGTAAATGATAGTCGTTAAATTTGTAGTATAAACGCATTATTGGTTTGAAATTAACGAGTCATGACGTCATACCACATAGTTTAAATACACGTTCGAAAGTCAAGTCTACCAACCTTAAAAGTCGCGCGATATATTTAATAAAATATAAAGTAAACATCGTTTAATCCTAAAAAGGTAATTATATATTCGAAATTCATAAAAGAACATGTTATAATAGAAAGGGACATTTCTAAATTGCGGGAAAAGGAAATAGCATTTTGGATACGAGGCTTTCTTGGATGACGTCATGACATTCAAATAGGAAGAGAACGGTTTTTCTTAGCGTGGGTAAGAGAGAAAGCGTCGGGGCATTACTCAACCAGAGACCAGTACGGGAGTTCGTGCTGCGCGGATGTGAGTGCGATGCCTTTACAGATACAAATATTTTCGGCATCACTCCTGAAAATATTTAAAAAGGAAATAAATAATATAAAAAGTTTCCTTGGGTTGTCCATTACACTTACGCAAACCCGAGATAAAGAGATCTTTTGCAGAACTAGCCGGGGCGAGCTACATCGAAGGGCAACGTCACGTCACCAACGACTTCAGCTTCAAATGGCGATCCAATAACTAGGACACAACGATTTACAGCTTCAAATTGGCATCCCAGCGTGTGGCGCCGAAAGAATGGACCAACCCCCCAAGACGACCAGATCAGCATCGAGCCAGCAGACAAGAAGGTGCCCAGCGTGTCAACATCTGTGAAAAGTGTAGTGAACAAGTTTAAGTGCAGTTAAAGTGAAATAGTGAAAATATTGAAAATTTTGGTGAGTAGAAAAACACATGTAAATAGCTTAGAAATGGAAGACAGTGATAGCGACTTTATAGGTTTTGACAGTCCGGAAATTGAGAAAAGTGTAAGTAGGATGGAAGAATTTAATCAAAATGTAATTGGTAGCAGAATATGCCAAGAAGTAGAAGATCAGAACGTTAGAGAAACACCTAGAGGTAGTTCAGAAATGTTTAGTAGTAATTCAGAAAGGCCAGCATTTATGTCAGAAATAGAAAATATGTTTCAAACGATAATGAAAAAGATGAGTACAGAGTTAAGTAAAAAGATAGATGAAAATAGTAAAGAATTAAGAACAGTGAAAAAGATGAGTACAGAGTTAAGTCAAAAGATGAGTACAGAGTTAAGTCAAAAGATAGATGAAACTAGTATAGAGTTAGGACAGAAATTAGAGAAGGGACAACAGGAATTGGGAATGCAATTGGAGAATCAGAAGAGAGCTTTAGAAACCTTTAGGGAAGAAGTTAGGGAGGAAATTAATAAAGTTAGTAGTGAAGTGAAAGAAAATAGAGAACAGGTAGAACAGGTTAAGGGAGAATTAGAGACAATAAGGCAAGAAGTAAAGAATTCTGAAAAGAAATTAGGTCAACAAGTGGGTGAAAAATTAGATAAAGAAAGGGAAAAAGTAACATATAGATTAGACAAACAAAGGGAAGAAATTAGAGAAGAGTTACAGGGGTGTAAAGTTAGAATAGAAAGATCTGATGTAGAAAATGAAAGGCAGGCTAGAAATTTGGAGGATGTTACAGACCAAATAAAAGGGGTAGTAACAGAAATTACTCAGGTAAAAGAGGCCTTAGAAAATTTGAAATTAAATGAAAATGCATGTAATCACAACAATCTTAGTAATGAAGTTGCAAGAAACGAGGCAATACCAGGTGTATCAGCTGACATTTCGATGCAAAATAGAGGTAACAGTAATTCCCATTCTGATCTCAGAAATAGTGCAGGGACAGGTGACAATTCAAATTTACATTGGCCTAACCATGTCTTAAATGAAATGACACCTCCAGTTTTTGAAAATGAAGATTCAGATGATCCTAAAGCCTTTTTAGAAGGGTTACAAGAGTACTTCACGGTGAAACGTATACCAGAGGAGTACAAGATGGTGATAGTAAGAAAATGCCTAAAGGGTAATGCTGCTAATTGGCTAGGCCTTTCTATGGGTAACAATAATGACTACAGGACCTTTAGGAACATCTTTTTAACCAGATATTGGGGAGCTAGTAGGCAGGCTAATATAAGAGTTGAATTAAGCAATGGAAAATTTAATCCTAGATTGGAGGAATCAATGGTCAACTATTTTATGAGAATAGCGAGAAAATCGAAGATGTTGGATCCTCCCTTGGATGAAAAAGATCTAATAAATATAGTTACTCCACATTTTCCGGAAACGCTTCAACACTACCTAATCATAGCCCGACCCGATAGCATTGCAGCTATGATCGAATTATTATCAGCCTTAGAAGTCAATAAGCCAAAACACGCATTTGGAAATAAATATGAAGGAAAAGAAACTGTCAATTCTTTCGGGCAAGGGGCACAGTATTATCAGAATAGAAGTGAGATTAGGGAAAGATATAAAGGACCAGTACCAAGGATGGAATCATTCCGGTGGGAAAATCAAGGTAGATATAACCAGGAAGGGCATCACCAAAATAGAAATGGTAATCAAAGGGGAAGAAATATAAGGGTGAATTATATTAATACAAATAGATTTGATCGAGGTAGACGGGGACGTTATTTTGGACATAGTAGAAATTCAAATGATGGGTATTGGACAAACGGAGATAATGAGTTTAGACCGAGGTCACCAAGACAGGAAGAAAGGTATTCTAATGGACGAAATTCCCCCGAAAATGCGGAAATGGTTGAGGCCATTAACACGGTCAAAAACATGGTAGGAAGTAACCCCGATTTAATGCAGGAAAACAGAAGTAACAATTTGGGAAATGGTACAGGAGCAATACATAAAAATCAGGGAAACGCCAGACCCGGTCCAACGCGCCTTCAGTGAGAACTGGGTATCCTAGTAATGATTGTGATAAGTACTCGGAAATAAATAGTCCTGGAAGGCAAATGATGATACAAAAGAAAAGAGAATGTAAAAATAGAATCGACGAAAACGAAAAAGTAGGAAATCCACCTAAAATCAAAATTGGAGTAAATGGAAAACAATACAATGCAATTATAGATACGGGATCAAATAGCACAGTATGCTCACAAAATTTTTATGATAATTTACAAAGTAGTGGTTTTAAAGTAATGTCTTTACCAGTTAATGGGATATATTGCTCGCTAGCTGTGGGAAAACGAAAAGAGAGAGTAAAATTTCAAGCAATGATAAATATTGAAATAAATGGGAGAATACTAGGAATTTTATTTCTGATTGTAGGAAGACTTGTGACAGATATTATAATAGGTTGTGATTGTCTTTATGCCTGGGAAGCTGTGGTGAATTTTAAAAACATGATTCTAGAAATGAAAGTTGAAGATGAGACCATTATAGTGCCTTTTGTGGAAGATAGTAGTTCAGAAACTATTGTAAGAGAAAAAGAGGAAGAAGAAATCCAAGGGGATACATTCTTTGTAGAATATGTTAAAGTAGGAGCTATGGAATTAACTGAAGTAAATGTCAAAGAGTACAGTGTCGATAATAAAGAAAATGTGAATGGGATAAAAATGATTTCATAGACAATTTGAGGGTTTCTGATGCAACTAGGTACTATGATAGGGAGAGTAGTGAAGACTTAGAAGAATTGTTGAGAAAAAAAGTAACTCAGGCTGATCAACTAAATGAACAACAGAGGGATAAATTGTTTGAAATATTAATCCGAAATAAAGAAGTATTCTCTGAGAAACCTGGTAAATGTAATATTTATACTCATTCGTTTGAGATGATACCCATCAAACCTTTTACACATAAAGCGAGAGCTATCCCTAGTACAATAAGAGAAGAGGTAGATGCAGTTATAAAGTCAATGTTAGAAGATGAGGTTATTGAGATTTCGAATTCAGAGTTTGTGAATCCCCTATGTATTGTAAATAAGGCTAATGAAAGATTAGGGTGACATTAGACTCGAGAAAACTAAATCATTGTTCATCATACTTTCCATCAGAGAATCCAACAGAACGTGTCCTCCGAGATATAGGAATTTATTTACGTGTACTTACACATCATAATCACAAGGATTGGGTGAAATATTGTCCATTGATAGAAAAGATTATCAATCATACCATTAATGTAACTACTGGGTTTGCACCAATAAAATTAATGTTAGGAATTGAACCAGAACCAATATTGATCGGGGAACCAAAAACACTGAAAATTAATGACATTCAGTTAAGTGAAGAAGAAAGAGCGAAAATTGCTTTTGAACGAATCAAGAAAAAGGCAGAGAAGCGAAAATTAAAGAAAAAGAGTAGAAAACATAAATGGGAACCTAAGATAGGCGATTGGGTACTAGTTAAAGACCATAAGTTATCAAGTGCCTTGCGAGGTAGGAACAAAAGGATGGAATTGTTATATAAAGGTCCTGCAGAAATTATATCAAAATTTGGTTATCATACCTATGAATTAAAAGATGTTAAAAATGAAAAATGTCTGGGAAGATGGCATAAACAACTCCTTCGACCATACAAGAAACCGTGTGGTGCCTTGGAACCTTGATTTAATGTAAAAGAAAAATTGGAAATGTCATTTGTCTATTGGCGCCCAATCAGCTTTGAGATAAAATGTAATTGTTAGCTTACTTGAAAATCATATATTGGTCAGGTACTTACATATTCATGAAAAATGCAGAATGTGAATTGCTATCTACTACAAAGAGCTTAAAAATATATTGTATAGAGCTCACAATAACAGCTTCAGAAAGATTGTTAAATTGTTCATTTCCGCATAGAGAGAAAACAGAATATTTACTTTGTAAACATTTGTTAAAATATTTAGATGTATAGATAGTTATCACAGAAAGACAAAGAAAGAACTTGTCTAAAGAGTGCAATGGATTTATATAAATATATGTACATTTTAGTGCTTAAAGGATATAGTACAGATATGTGTTACAATAACAAAAGTAAAAAAAATCACAGTGCAAGTGATAGTGATAGCGAAGTGAGCAAACATGAACTAAAAGAAGGAAGTATAAAGAAGGACTCTTGAAATTTAACCTTTATATAAAAGCTTCACAGAAGAAACCATAACATATTGTAATTAGTATTTAAGGATTAATGTTAAGTCAAGTGTATAATTGTTTGTCATGTTAAAAGGATTAATGAGAAAATGTGTTAATAACCAATTTCAAAAACAGTGTAATTGAAAATTGTATATAATGGGAGTGTTGCCGATTATTCAAAATACAGGAGTAATTTTTAATTTTTCTTTCGGGCAAGACATTTACATTATTTTATTATGAAATAATAAAATAATATAAATGGGGGCATTTGATACCGAAATTTAGATTTCCGATCGAATGGGCTTTTGAAAAAGACACGTTTTAATTTAATTGCCGGATATGAGATTTGCGATAAGTGTTAAGTAATAACATAAATAGATAATAGAGCCGGAAGTGTTGTAAGGTGAGCAAGATATGAGTAAATGATAGTCGTTAAATTTGTAGTATAAACGCATTATTGGTTTGAAATTAACGAGTCATGACGTCATACCACATAGTTTAAATACACGTTCGAAAGTCAAGTCTACCAACCTTAAAAGTCGCGCGATATATTTAATAAAATATAAAGTAAACATCGTTTAATCCTAAAAAGGTAATTATATATTCGAAATTCATAAAAGAACATGTTATAATAGAAAGGGACATTTCTAAATTGCGGGAAAAGGAAATAGCATTTTGGATACGAGGCTTTCTTGGATGACGTCATGACATTCAAATAGGAAGAGAACGGTTTTTCTTAGCGTGGGTAAGAGAGAAAGCGTCGGGGCATTACTCAACCAGAGACCAGTACGGGAGTTCGTGCTGCGCGGATGTGAGTGCGATGCCTTTACAGATACAAATATTTTCGGCATCACTCCTGAAAATATTTAAAAAGGAAATAAATAATATAAAAAGTTTCCTTGGGTTGTCCATTACACTTACGCAAACCCGAGATAAAGAGATCTTTTGCAGAACTAGCCGGGGCGAGCTACATCGAAGGGCAACGTCACGTCACCAACGACTTCAGCTTCAAATGGCGATCCAATAACTAGGACACAACGATTTACAGCTTCATCCCTCACTCCGTGTATGAATGTAATAATCACCATACCTGTTCTGAAGTCTTGTGGACAATAATCCTTTCTCCAACGTTTCCTGTGGTGTCTGTTGATGTTTGTCCTGGCTGTTGGTGGTGATGCTAAGCTTTAAGCTAAATTTAATTTGTATTTTAATACTTCGTTTGGGCTCTCTGGTCAGGTGTGTTAACAGCTCAGCACTCCGTACAATTTGTTAGGTTAATTCACTTTATCCCGGAATTCAGCGCTCGTCACTACTACCTATTCATTCTAAGGTTGATCCGCGCGAAACTGACAGCACGTGGCCAGTTCACAGTTATAATGTATCCATCCGCCATTCGCGCCAGAAATACTGTCACAACCATGTGGTGAGTGCTTGCGGTACGTACTGCTCGCACGCGGTCCTGCAAAACTTATGGGGGGTATTTATAAGCTCTGCCCCACCTGCAAGGTTCAGCTTATTCCTTTCATTGGTTACTGTTTCGCCCGTTTCGATACGTCTTTATTGGACATGTGTTTTGCAGTTTCCAACAATACGAAAGATTGGTCACGCCTACGCAATGACTGGACAGTTACCTCCAAAACTGTTTCTACCAACCTCTGAATTCCACTTGACCAGACACCGTATATACCAATAAAATATTACATCATTTATACGTACATGATTCACATTTCCATGGACACACTTATATTAAATTAACCCTTATTAAATAGTGTACAACTCAGAATTTGTCCGAGCTCAGAGGTTTTATCCTGTCAAGAGCGGGAAGTAAAGAATTAATAAAATGAGAATGTTATTTCTTCATCTTCATTCCTCTGCTCTACTCAATAACTATGGACAATTGAACAAAGTACACAGTTATATAGACATAGATATCATCATTAATTACTCACCTAGGAGGCCCTAGACTGATGTTGATATCCACTTTCTCAAAAAAAAAAAAAAAAAAAAAAAAAAAAAAAAAAAAAAAAAAAAAAACGTTAAATTTCAAAAGGTTAATTTAGGCCACACGCAACGCATAGAAGTGAGGGTTGTCCAGTATACTGTTTAGGATTTTCACCGTCTCGCTCGTCAAATCTTGGAATATCAATTTCATTTAGGAGATAATTGAATCCTACAAAGCTAGGCACTTGAGGCACGGGCACTTGGAAGTTTATACAGGCTGGTGGAGTTTCTGCAACGGGGCTGCTTCACTCACACCTGTGGATGATGTTTCACTATGATTATCCGGCCATTGTTAGGTTGAAAGTTTAAATTGTTAGTATTAGAGGCAAACTCCTTTTTTGAGACCCCCTGAATAAAAAAAAAGCATTTTTAGAAAAAGGTCCGTCCGCGCGCGCGTGTGTCTGTGTGGGGGGGGGGGGGGTGATACTGTGGACACCATAACTCAAAAACGAAAAGTGGGTTAAAAACCAAAGTTGGTATTTAAGTTTAATGTCTTTCAAGGATGCGACACGAAGTGTGGCGGTCACTAGTGGAAAATTCCAGAAACATTCTAGTGAAGTTGATATTCTATGTTGCTATCTTTTGTTTTTCCTTTATTAAAAAATGCAATATAAAATGGTTTGGTAACACGCATCATCATAAAGGTTACACAATAAACCGCATTAAATAAACCAAAAATAGCCCCACCCTAAACTACCCTTTACATGGAAAATTTTTCGAAAATTTCGATTTTCTTGAAAATGGCTCTAACGATTTTGATTAAAATGCCATATGTTTAAGATATTTGTATGACAAATGAAATGTATATTTTGAATTTTCTGGCTATAGCCTATGTAGTCCAGTTTACCCTGGATGACTTTTAAGTAACTCCTAAACTGTAAGAGATTGACAAAATCTTACTATACAAAAATGTAGGTCTCGCTAAAACAATTTGAATATTTTTTGTAGAGTGAACCATTTCGAAGATACTCCTTGCTATTTGTGTCAGTTTCGGAAAACCTAAAACTTTAGTGAATTGGAACATCGTTCACTTTTTATATGTTAAGCGTGCAAAGAGAACGGAATCCCAAAGCTTTAAAACATTTGACTATCGCTCAAAGCCTACTGTATTCTAATATTCCCGTTGCACCTACAAGGAAATAAACAATAAGATAATTTGTTCAAATGTTTACTTCAAGTAACACGAAGAAGATATAGGAATAAGAGTTTGTAAGAATGGTTAGTACAAGAGTAGAGAAAGTCGTGTGAGTGCAACACATCAGATTTTTTCTTTTTCAATTGCTTTTACTGCATCTTAATTCCTCGTGCATTGTTTTTACTTTCTCTACCACGTAAAGTAGAGGAAGTATTGTACTCCACCGAAAAATTCGATGTCGATATTTCACCGGAAATATGTTTTGAGGCCCCCTGATTCCAAAAAAGCATTTTTAGAAAAAGGTCCGTGTGTGTGTCTGTCAGTCTGTGGACATCATAACTTAAAAATCAAAGTTGACATTTAAGTTTAATGTCTGTCAAGGATGCGACACGAAGATTTGAAGAAAATTCCTCCACCTTAAACTACCCTTTACATGTAAAATTTTGATTTTCTTGAAAATGGCTCTAACGATTTTGATTAAAATGCCATATGTGTGAGATATTTTTATGGCAAATGAAATGCATATCTTGAATTCTCTGGCTATAGCCCATGAAGTCCTATTTACTGTGGATGACTTTTGCATAACTTTTGTAAACCGTAAGACAGGCGTCGGCAAACATGTACTCAATGAGGGGTGAGTATGACGTCTCAACACGCAACCCGCAATGCACATGACGTAATGTAGAACAGGGGATGGCATTGACCTTCGTTCAGTGTCAGTGCTGGACTCGCTCGCTACAGAGTACAATAAGGAATAGTGCACATACTTGAATCCAGCTACGAGTAGTCTACGGTACTTTAGGTAGGCCTAGATATTTCAGTTCACTTCTATTTGCAATATACCATGAACATCTAGTGATATATCACAAGTAGCCACTCTCGGGATAGCACGCAAATGGTAATCTGTTAATCGCAATACAAGATTTTTTTGATTCAGTTTCTTTCCTTCTATATACTTCTGAAATGCTTGAAATAATTCTGTCCATGTTGTATGTTCCCTAAGTGGAATGACTTCAAGCATATTCTTGTATCGAGAGGTTGTTAGTAACTCCACGAGTGAAAATTACCAATTGTGCTGTGTCAACGTTTTCTGTGCTTTCATCCAACGCGAGAGAAACGGCTATAAATTCATGGACCTCGGTTGGTAGTCTTTTTTCGGCTATTTCTCCTATTGTATACAGAGACAGACAAAAGTATTCGGACACACGTAATACGTAATATTGAACCAGCATAATTATATTTAAAACACCCATATACTTTTCCCTTGTGATTGCATTTTGTCCCCTTCAGTCCTCTTGACTACTAGTGTTAGTATTTCAACAAAAATGTTCTTCTTTGATAAAATATGATAATTTCTTTACCATCATCTGTTATTATGCTTGGACATAAGTATTCAGATGCACCCCAATTTGATGGTACAAACACTGTAAACAGTATCTAGATGCAGTGTCTTGTTAGGTCAGTACTGTACTCGCAGTGTCCTATACACATACAATATTAATATGTGCAGTTGCCGCATTTAAATCACAATGGGGCAACAAAGGACCGGAAACTATGATTGTGGAAAGAAAAACCATCAACCTTTATAACCAAAGAAAAAAGTGCGCAGAAATAACTCTTGCTGTTAAAAGAACTCAAGAAACAATGCTCAGCATTGTAAAAACTACAAAGAAAGGAAAACAGTCATCGGCATTGCAAGACAAGGATGTCCATGTAAACTTAGCCTTAGGGATAGGAAGATAGTTGTCAAAATGGTGCAGAAAATCCACAAATTTCATAATCCAAAATCACAACCCTTTTAAGAGAAAATGTAGGAAAAGCCGTCCAATTCCGAACTGTCACCAGAATGCTGAATAGTGCTGGTTTCAATGCCCAGGATAAAACGCTAAGTCAGTAAAGCAAATCAGAAAATGTGCAAGCAATTTGCAGAGGAAAAGATGAAGAGTTCTGGAGCAGGGCATTGTGGTCCGATGAAAGTAAATTCAATGTGTACCTCAGTGAAAGTATGACAATAGAAGAATAAAGAGTGGGATGTTAAGAACATGCAAGCCATGGTCAAACCCAGGGGCGTTAAGTTTTGGTCTGGATATGTATGGTTTCATTTGGTGTGAGTAAACTTGCAATAATTTATGGGATCAAGGACAAGTATGTCTATTTAAACATACTGAAACAAAACGTGAAATTGAGTGCTGAGAAGTTAGGTTTATGTAGGAGTTTCTACTTTTAGCAGGAGTTTCCACTTTCAGCAGGATAATAATCCCAAGCACATTGCATGTGTAGTCAAGCTTTGGATTGATGGATGTCATTCATATTCTGAACACCCACCTCAGTCATCAGACAGAAATCTTAAAATAAATATTGCATAACTGTAAATCCTGAAAATATCTGGAGGAATTACACAATAGGTTAAACAACCAGTTACTGACAAAAATAGATCATCTTAAACAGATAATTCTAGAAGAATGGAAGCAATTAAGTTCTGATGACGTCAGGAAGCATGTAACTCCATGCCTAAAATATTAGGACCATAATACAAAGAAACGGGCATACTATAACGACACATTAAGTTTGTATAGTTGTGTGTCTGAATACTTTTGTCACAAAGGAAAAGCAGGTTTAGTTTTTTATTGCTTATCACAAGGATTCAAGTTCATTTAATATGTATTTAATATTTGTGCTCTTCAATAAGATATAGTTGTGTTATATAAATGACATGTCTAGCTTTTGCTATTACCGGAATACAGATAAATATTTAGTTGAAATATTGGTGTCCGAATACTTTTGTCTGTCTCTGTATATCCTTCTCTGTATGGTTCGTGGTCATAATGCAATATTACTAAAAATACCATATTGTTCAGGGAAAATTATGTTGGCAACTTTACTCTCACATTTTTTATAAAATCTCCATCACTAAAACACCTCGGTGACTGAGCAATCTCCAAAGCAACAGCATAGCTGGCGTGAAGTTGTTTATCAGTTGTAATATTTGAATTAATATTAGGTGTATTATCTGAATATTGCTCTTTGAGCTGTTGCAGTTGGTTCGTCCGATCTAGATATAAAAAAAAAAAAAAAAAAAAAAACCCGAATGAAAGACATTACATCAGTGTTATGCTACTATAAATTTATGAATACATGCTTGTCTATAATTGTATGGTGATTTTATGACATGTATCATAATGCCGTTTGATGTTCCATTGATGAGTGCCTTTTTGAACTTTAGAGCACAACAAGCACCTTACGTTCCTTACATGATGAGAGAAGAAATAATCAAAGTGCTATTCTAGATATCAAATTTAATAGACCAGGAATAATTACATGCGCTCTAAAGCGCAGAAATTTATTTTTAAGTCTTAGTATTAAATTACACTTTGACAGACATGTTTAGAAGTGCAGGTAAATAGGAGAGGACAGTTCGCCCGTGATCGGTGTGTATGCAGTGCCAGTTAAGGCTGCGAGGGTGGGAGGGGGAGGCAGAGTAAGCACTGCCCCTGACACGTCATAGCTGCGAGGTCTCATTGAGTACATGTTTGCCGACGCCTGCCGTAAGAGATAGGCCAAATCTTACTATACAAAAAATGTAGATCTTGCTAAAAAAACACAATTTGTGTCTAAATTTATTTGTAGAGTAAACCATTTCGGAGATATTCCTCGTTATTTCTGTAAGTTTTGGAGAACATACTTTCTATCAAATGGAACATCGCCTTTCACTTTGTTTATATGTTAACCGTGCAAAGAGAAGCTTTAAAAGATTTGACTATCGCTAAAATACTATTTTATTCCCATGTCCCCGTTGCACGTGCAAGAAAACAAGCAATAAGATAATTTCTGCAAATGTTTATCTCAACTTACACGAAGATAGAAGAATGAGTTTATAAGAAGGTTTAGTGCAATAGTAGAGAAAGTCATGTAAGTGCAACACATCAGATTTTTTCTAGTTGTATTTGCCCTTTATTGACATGCCTACTAATCGTTCTCATTTCACCACTAAGCTTCTGCTGTAAGTGCTGGTGTCCGTCTTCACTTTTCTCTCTGCCAATTGCAATTTCAGTTCTAACAACAAATATTTCAATTTCTACTTCTGCCCTAATATTTTCAACTTTTGATTGCAAGGTTACCTGGACTGATTGCATTCCATTTACGGCGTCAGGATTTGGTTTAAGGGCGCTCAACTTCAAGGTCATCAGCGTCGGCGTCAGTTTGTTTCGCTAGGTTTTCCCTGATTTTCTAACCGTCTGTGCTAGCCTCGACGTATTCCTCTAATTCTAAGCTGTTACTATGTAGCTGTTTTACCTCTTTTTAGTTCCTTAACTAATTGCAATATTTCTAACATTGGATTTGACCCACTTTCTGTCGCGTTCCTTTCATTCCCTGTGTTCGGTTCTCCCCTCATGTCTAAGTATGACAATATTTCGCGCCTACTCGAATTTATGGTATCTGCTTCTGTGTTTTGGCTATCTGCTGTGTGTTCGCTTGTCTGAATTTCTTCTCCTACGTCCCCTAAACTAGCCTGTGTGTGGATGTCCTCCATTGTGTCATTGTGTTTCGTTTCTATTGTGCCAAGCTCGTAATCTTTCCCGCGTGTGCGAAGAGTGTGTCTACCACTTCTTGGGAACATTAACGCTAGTTGCACTGAAATTTCTATGATATAAACTAAACATATATCTACATCAGTTTTTGCGTGCTTAGATAGTTCTACATTCGGTATGAAGGTCTTACTTTACGGTATATGGTTACCGTCCTGTAGCGGGTAGTTGCCTCCCTGGTACTTCCTTCATGCTGGTGGTTTGTTTGAAGTCGAAATTCTAAGAGATTTTTGTTGTCCAGCTGGTTGTTGTTGACATATCGCCTTTCTGCCCTTCTCTGAAGACCTGTAGCTCGTCCGGGTGAAACTGCAGTCGTTCTTCTCGATGTCCGGCAACTTAGATGTGACACTCCGGTGTATTTGTGTGTGTGGGCGCGTGCGTGCGTGGCGTTCTGGTCAAGTATGTTAACGGCCCAACACTCCGTGCAATTTTTTTTATGTTAATTCACTTTATCCCGGAATTCACGGCTAGTACGATCTTTCGGCACTACGCACATTCGCGGCAACTTTATGCTCTGGGAGACGCAGTACTTGCCTCTGCATTCCTTGAACTGACTGACCACGAGCTGCTGGCAGGCTGAGGGTCAGCCTGATGTATTTTGCTGCATACCTATAGGATTTTACCGCAGATAGGAAATGTTTGGTGTAGGAAATTTAAGGATGGCGCTGTATCATATGATATTAAGCTTGCTGTCACCACCTTAGCAGCTAATTTCACTGCAAGGCAAAAAGTTCATGTGAACCTTTAGAAATGGTTTAAACATTTGCTTTTTTTTTTTTCTAAGCATTCGCTTACATTTATTTAGAGGAATAAGAAAGGGGAATATTTCTATAACAAGCAGGAGTATCGCGGTGTTCAGTGTGGAGTTTAAGTTCATTTATTTATTAATGACAGACAAATGAGACTGAAATCACTAATATCAGTAATTAATTTATATTTATTACCTACTCAGAATATACGCCTAACTTCAAGAAGACATTACCTGTCTTCAAGAACGCTTTTAAAAAGCATTACTTTTGAAACATTTATTTAATATTTCTGGCACTTAGAGGTGCTTTTAATGTAAGAGCCTCATTTGTTTTTGGTTCTCTGTGCAAATAAAGTGACTGTCACATCACATGGTTTTGTGTTTTTACATCCTGTAAACAAGGAGCACCAATAATCGCTTTTTCATTTACAACAGAAAATGTTTAACTGTTTCATATCTTCAGTTAAGGTTTTTAAATCACGCTCTGAAAGATTACACTGGACAACAAAATTTTACTTTTTGTTTGTGACATGAATGATACCTCACTTTTCTTATGGGTTACACCACACTGAACACGAATATGGTAACAAGAATACTTGATTGGCTCTGGTTTGAGAATAATATTAAAGAAAAACGCAATAGTAATTTGTTTCTATGAAAATCTGCCTGATGTCTTGTAAAATATATTTGTGATCACTTACCTTTACTAAATATGCTATTTGCTTCCTTCTTGTAGTCGAGTTGAGGATCATCCCTGATAACTAGAGCCCAGATTTTTATGTAATTACATATTTTAAATCCTGCATAATATTTCAATGAGAAGTAAAAATGTTGGCAAATTACGTCATTTGGGACTCCCTTACAAATTATTTTACATTTTTTTTACATATTTTGCACGTTTCTACATATTTTAACGATGTTACATAAAACGTACATATTTTCTGGGTTTCATTACAATTTTATTATTTTTTAAAAAATATTTTAGTCACATTATAAACTACTGTTTTCACAAGTTTTGCTGAAAGCAACAAAAATCAATCTGTGAAATAGGATGCAAGTTAAATTAAGAATGCAATAATAACCACCTCGCCTCATTCTGATTGTTGTCCGTTTATATCAAAGCAGGTGCCGCTCGACAATGTTGACTTCCAGTTTCACATTTCTCGTAGTGCTTTGAGCGTTTACAAGGACTGGAGAAATAGATTGTTGCGGTAGTCGGCATCTTGTAATATAATGGCTGTGAGGAAACAAAGTAAGCCGCTGGATAATCATCAATATAGCGAGGCGATAATACTGCAGTTAGTTTCTTGCAAGACTTAGTAAAATGGCACCAATTGCGTCCTCGTTATCCTACAAATTGAATTCATGGGTGAAATTAGATAGTGCATGTACAACCAACGGAAAAGTAATAGTCTGTCAAGCATGCAGTAAAAGAATTGGCTGTTCCATGAAATCTCAATTGGAACAACATGTCAAAAGTGCTCTTCACATATGCAACAAACACCTACAGTCTTCTAGGAAGCAAGTTCTGTTGACACAAATGCAATAGGTACTGTCCGGAAATGATTTTTGAAGACTTGTGCAGTGCAATGGTTGCAGCTAATATTCCGTGGTATAAGCTTCAATTTCCTCAATTTCGTTCCTTTCTAGAAAAATACTGCAAGAAAGTTACTCCTGAGGAATCTACTCTGAGGAAAAAGTATCTTCGTGTGTGTTATGGAGAAGCAGTTGCTCATATACGCAATGAAATTGGAGACTCCTGTATTTGGTTTGCCGTCGATGAAACTACTGATGACATGGGTCGATACATAGCAAATTTAGTAATAGGAAAACTAGATTCCGGAAGTCCAGCAAAACCATTTCAAATCTGTTGCAAGGTGTTAGAACAAACAAATCATTCTACAATTGCAAGATTTGTAAATAATGGGATGTAGATTCTGTGGCCAGAGGGTGTGTGAGAGGAAAAGCTTTTAATTATGATTCAGATGCCACAGCATACATGATTAAAGCTGCTTCCACCCTTAAGGTTTTCTACCCGAATGTACCTGCTTGGCCCATGCATTACGTGTTGCTGAAGTAGTAAGAAGTAATTTTTCCTGTGTGAATAAGCTGATATCAGCAACAAAAAAGGTCTTTGTGAAAGCACTGCACAGAATTCAGTGCTATAAAAATCAACATGTCCATTTGCCTCCTGAGCTAAGATGGGGTACGTGGTTAGAAGCTGTGAACTTCTATTGTAAACATTTTGAAGGAGTCCAGTCAGTGGTGAACATGTTCTCTTCAGAAGTAGCTGTTTCCATACGTGAATCTCAGGACATCTTTAAAGATCCGAAAGTGGCAAGCTCCTGTGCTTACATCAAAAGTAACTTCAGCTGGTTGCCTAGCACAATCAAGACATCAGGTTCCCTTCTTCACGAATCTATGGATTTAATGGAACATGCATCACAGAAGCTTAGTGTAGCTGCAGGAAGGAAGGTGGGTGAAAAATTCAAAGCTGTGCTAAACAGGAATCCAGGGTACTCTATGCTTGTGTCCATGTCTAAAGTGCTAAATGGTGACAGTGACGATTTACCAAAGCATTTCTCTGCAAATCAGATTCCTATACTAAAATATGCTCCTGTTACTTCGTGTGACCTGGAGAGAAGCTTCTCTGCTTATAAGAACATTTTACCCAATAGGAGACAAACGACCACCCCTGAAAATATGGAAAAGTATATGGTTATTCACTGCACGTTGAAAGAAGCAAAAGACTCAAAATGAAAATGCCTGGTTGTTCATTGTATGTCAAGAGATAGAAAACTGAAAATGCGCCCTCATAAAATTTAATTATTTTGAATTGATTGTTTCACTCATTGATAAATTGGTTCAGCATTTCAACTTGCTTTACCGTCTAAAACTTAAGTAAAATAATTATGTGAAATGAGTAAGTTTAATAAACATAATCCAAAACACATATTTCTTATTTCCATGATTACCTACTTGAAAATAAATTTTAGGTAAATTCTGCATAAACCAAAACATTTTCCCTATAATTAATTCTATATTTAGTAAATTTTAACTCATTGTAATTAATTTATGTACTTACAGAACCATCAAATTACAAAATTCTGGGTAATTTGCTGTCTGCATTTAGATTTGAGGTGGTAATCTTAGCATTTAGATTATTACATAATTTTACATATTTTGTTGATATTACATATTTCATTACATATTTTGATATTTTTTGTTACATAAATATGTACATATTTGGCTCCTTGATATTACATAAAAATCTGGGCTTTACTGATGACCCTTCTGCAGTAGTCAGCAAGTATTCCTGCACTCCACTTTCCCTGGTAATGTTTTCCCATTAATGATATTTGTTGGTGCAAATGTTCACCATGTTCATCGCTCCACGACTTTTAGCAAAACAATTTAGATGGGAGTGTAAAATGTGTAATTTAAGCGACATGTTGCATCACATTTTGTGATACGATGATAGAGCAAATTTATATCAAGATTATCATAGGTTCCAGCTTGTTTGTTTCCCAAAAAGTTGTTTACGACTTCTCTGAAAGAAATCCATGCCTTTTGCTTAGCATCGTTTAAGAGGGGTTCAAATATCTCATCTTGGTGAACTTGATGAATCTGTGGGCCAACAAAAATTCCTTCCTTTAACTGGACCTCATTAATCTAAGGACATTTTGTAGCTAGGTATTTGAATGCCAGTCCATTTTGGTCCAACCTTTTAGCAAAGTTTTTGATGAGACCAAGTTTTATTTGTACTGGAGGAATTAAAATGTTCTTAGATTCTACCAGAGGTTCTTGTTTAAAATTTTTCCAGTTTCCGTACCTTGATGTAAAGACCATTTCTTTTTTTATGAAATGAGAAGCTCTATCTCTACTGCCCCATTCACATATGAGATAAGTGTTTAGTGTAGTCTAGTTGGAGTCCAGTTAGTATTGCAATTACTTTGAAGTCTGCTCATATTTTCCATTTTATACGTGTTATGATTAATTGAATCAAGGAGTTTCAGGCTGCCATATGATTCCTCAATATGTACGGAATAATCAATAGGAATTGATGGCAACTGATAGCCATTATGTAGTAATGCAGCTTTGAGACATAATTTTGAAACATCTGTAAACACCTGCCACTGATCAGAGATGTGATTAATGTCAGAGCACTCAATAAGTCACTAACATCACTGCAGAACACTAAATCGCCTTCCTCAGCAGAATATTTCCCGAGGTATTTCTGACGGTCACGAAAAAATGTCACTTTCACATTTTCAGCAAAATAGCTTCATCATTGCAATCTGGAGGCTAGCAGCTCTTCCTTGGCTTTAGAAAGTTCTAGGTCTCTGACTAAATCATTTAATTCACTCTGGCTAATTTTGTGATGTTCAGATTTAATAGCAGGTACGAAGTCAGGTCTACATTATCTAGTTATAGTTTCCTGTCATCAGTAATGTGCCATACTATAAAAATAAGAAACAACTAGCAATTTACAATATTATTTTCGCCATAAGGGGTGCTCAATTAATTAAAACTTGTCTATGTCACTCAGGTCGCAATTTTCCTGTTGACCAGTGTTATTTTCATTAAATTTCCTTTGTGTTAGAAGACGTCTTAACAGAGGTGTTCTGCTATTTTTCACACGAGCCTTTAAGTTTAGGCCAGCCTAAATATAAACAGCTACAGAAATGACCTGGTGTATAATGATCATGATTCATCACTCTCATTTAGAAAAAACACTTGTTCAAAACTAATATATACTCTTAATTTTTTGCCTTAACTCTTCCATTAGATAAAATAACACATTATTTTGTGTTTTGATAATTACTTATACCAAATAACTCGTATCTAAAGATGAATGACTCTTTATGGATGTTAGAATTAAATAAATAAATTGAGACATGCTTGAAACCCTGAAAGGAGGATTAGGTTACCGATTTCTTACAAACAGGAATTGATTTTAATCTCCAGTTTACAAGGCAGGCATCTACTGCTACGCAAGGTGGAGAGTTTGACTACTAAGTTTAATTTTAGTGAACTATAACATCTGTCAGATAATATCATGTCTTAAGTTTAGAGTATAACTACTGCCTGTAAATCAGCACATATTCATTATTCAATCCTCCTCACGTATGGGCGTGAATCTGTTAGATACTATTTTCAATTAATGATACTTCTCTGAATGGGAACGTGCAGTTACTATTATATCATTTTATCTTTATTTGTCTATCGTTAATGAAAGCAATTAGTGAAACAAATTCCACACTGAACACTGTGATACTCGTGCTTGTTATAGAAATATTCCCTTTTCTTATTCCTCTAAATAAATGTAAGCGAATACTTAGAAAAAACAGCAAATTTTTAAACCATTTCTAAAGGTGCACACAAACTTTTCGCTTTGCAGTGAAATTAGCTGCTAAGGTAGTGACAGAGAGCTTAATATCATCTGATACAGTGCTAATGCCCCAGTGAAAAATAGCCATAGCCCTTCATCATTGACTGTGAAATTCAGAACTGCTATCTGCCGGGGGTTCGAACCTCGTCTTTCGCATGTTTATTTTCTAAAATACAAAATTAACAAACGTGTTTAGTTCTCTACAGCTTTTTATCAGGAATGGAGAATCGGATGAAGGCACACTGCTACAAATTGAGTTAATGGGGACATGGCAATGTTGTGTCTGCTTGAAAATAAACGGCATGACAACATTGCTGGGTGCAAAGGTTGCTTCACCCTCAAGTAATATACAACTGTATTCTTTTCTGTTTAATGTATCATGAATTTCATTATTAGCTGGCATCCAGATCTGTTAATTTACGCTATTACAGGCTTATATATTTTAATATGGTAATAGCCTACGAAATTTATAGAGATGCTTTTGAATGTGAATGCTTAAAGGGAAATATTGATTTCAGGAGGAATGTTCCCTGCTTCATTTTCAGCAATTGCAATTAATATCTTATGAAGCATTCAGTTGTAAAATTTTAATCGTACTGCAGCATTCATAAGCTGGTGGTAAAAGTTAAACGGTACGTGGAATAAAGATACCTAATGGAGGAGCTTTATGAGAAATAGATTCCATTAGTTTGTATAATTTTATATTTTGCACGGGTTATATAAATAATAATGTTCCCATTAAGAAAGAAAAAATAAAATAAGTATGCTAAATGGGATTTGAACCCATGTCAGCCCACACTGTTCATTTGAAAGAACACGTCTTAGCCAGCTCAGCTATAGTGAATACACGGATTTGGTCTGACTGATTAAACTCACATTCTATAAGTCTAGCACCAAAACTGAATCATTTTAGTTCTAGTCCACAACTTAATAGAAACACCATAAGAACATATGTTCTGCGGGTGCACTGAAGAAGTTTCACTCCCCTCCCCTCCCCTCTGTGCTTGAGTCCCACTCATGGGCGTCGCGAAGGAACCCCCCACCTCCCCCCTCTGTATATGAATGACTATTAGACTATTGTAATAATTTTGATGTAAAGAATGTTTTATTTAGCACAAATTAATATGCTTGTCTGCAACAAATACTATAAGTCCTATCTTTCACAGTTTTTGGCAACAGAATAATGAATTAATATTGTTTGATTGCAAACTTCCAACATGCGCCTCCCCCTGAAAAAGTCTGCCGATGCCCATGGTCCCAATCTTTTGGCACTTGACACTAGTTCTCACATTTTTGGCATTTATCCTTTTTTCACTGTCACTTTCAAATTCAGGTATGTCTCACCTTCCTTGGCACTGGGTCACGCCAATTGTCTTAGTTGCTAAGTAGAAGTTCATAAGCTTTCGAGGCGTTGCAGTTTATCGCAGTCCTGGCCCAGGTGCTGCCAGCATTCTTCATTTTGTCCAGCCATCTCATCCTCAATCTTCCCTGCCCCGTCTCTCCTTCTTTTGGGTCCCACAGCATTATATTTGTCCAGTGATTGTTGTCAGGCCTTACTGTGTGATCTGCCGATCTCCACTTTGCTACTTGTGCTGCTGTCGAGGCATGCTACTTGCATCCTTCTTATTTCTCTATTTCGTATACAGTGTCTTATTGATACTCGTGCTATTTTCCTTTCCATCTTTCTCTGGGTAATCTGTAATGATGGTCTTTGTTGCTGGGATGTCGTCCATGTTTGTGCTCTTTATATTAGTTCTCATGTTCAATTTTTAGTTATTTTTCATTTCTTTCTTCCTTTCTCTCTTGCTCTCTTCATTCTTTCTCTCTCTCTCTCTTCTTTCTTTCTTTCTTTCTTTCTTTTTTAATTTTTGTTTGTCAACAGGCAAGCAAGGACGTGGTTCTCATTTTGCCCCAAGCAGTTATCAGTATAAAGACGGGGCATTATTTACAAATTTAAAAAGAAATGAACATACATCATTTGGTCCTTTTCTTGCTGTTCTATCATGATAGACAAAAAGCTTTGCTTTGTTTTGCTTAAGGGGGTGATGCGAAAATTTCTGTTTTGCAGAATCCTCAAACTACATACTTAATTTTATATATATATATATATTTGGGGTGATATGTGAAATGGTTTGGCAGAGTTCCAAACTCTGTTGTATGTCAACTAGTTTTTGAATTATTGAAAATTTTCTTTCGAAAAAATTGCAGGTTTCAAAATGAAATTCACTCCACATACTTTTCTAAAAGTTTGAATGTATTGTTGTTTACAAAAACTTGATACATGGATTTTGTAATATCTGAACTGTAAGGGAAATTAAGAAGAAATACATAGAACTGCATAGCAAACATTTCAACATTTTTTCAATCACTACACATACTTTAGTTGTTTTTTTTTTTTTTTTTTTTTTTAATCTCAAAAGGCACCAAGTGAATCCTGAATCCCATGCATCAGTTATTTTTGTCATGCCCTATAGAATGTGCAGTAAAAATTTCAGCCTTCTAGTACCTAATTTGCAGATGCACTTTTGTTTTAAATGAATAAAAAAGCAGCAAAAACTTAAATGAAGAAAAATGAGTTTAAAAATTGTGTGCAGTATAAGCAGAAATAATGACCAAGAAACTGTGCTAGAAGTGTCCAGTTTTTTTTTTTTTAAGTATCTTATAGTGCTTTCACGTCTAGCCATTTTCACAACTATACAACAACTCTTGTTGCTATGTATACAAAACTACCTACATTATACAAGAACTGTGCCAAAATATGTACGCTGAAGAAGTACTACACTAAAATATTCACAATAAACTTTGCTCACAATGTTATATAGTAATTAGATTAAGCACATTGTAAGAAATTAAACAAAGAGACATTGGAGGAGGCCAGCCTTTGAGTATACATACTCAAAGAAGCCCTCAAAGTATAAACAAAACAATTTCTCTGTTTCCTACTCATTCTGTTGAAGGTAGATAACTTGGTGTGTTACATTACATCCACCAGCAGAGCTATTGTAATACTGATGTTATACCGATCACAATGGCTCAGTGACAAATCAGAAACTTTGGAAAAAATCCCAAAAATGTTGGTAAAAAAAATAGCAAATTTGCCAGCTGCCACACCCCATCATAGTGGAGACCTTCAAATATGTAATTAGAGCAACTCCCAGGCACTGTAGTGCTTTGAAACTTCGCATGCAAGTCATTACATGTCAAATCGAACACTTCTGAAACTTGATGTTTTCTCCATTTTTTTTATCACTAGATGAGATTAAATAACCTGTATGTTTTCTTTTTGGTGTGACACACTTATTTTGCGGTTTATTAAATATTATTTTTGCCATATATTCGTATGCTGTGTTATATAAAATTTGGTGTGACACTTATTTTGCAGTTTATTAAATATTATTTTTGCTACATATTCATATGCTGTGTTATATAAAAATTGTTGTACTGAAGATTGACTTATATAATTTTCATGCTTGTAGCATCCTGAAGTAAAAAAATTTCAATTTTACAAACTATTTTGTAGGTGGGCCCCTTTTAGGGGATAGTATTTTTAAATTGTATTTTTAGTTAACAAACGCTTACTTTTAAAAAATAGAAAAAATATAATTTTAATCTTTGAAGTATTATACATTGAAATACGACAGTTTTAGAAAGGAATTTTAATAAGAAGTCATATTATAAATACTTTACTAATGATGTGTGCATGGTGAGTCACTTGGATCGATTGAGGAAAGTGCTATGAACATGTGGACGAGGTGTCATTTCGCATCTGCTGTTTACTGTATGCATACATCATTATGTCACTAGTTGACCTTCAGTATGAGCTGTGGTTTTGTGTGTGCTTGTACTGTATGCCCAGGACAAGAAGGCAAGTCTTAGGAATGTGTAGCGTAATAATTTTGTGCTTCCCGCACAGTGTTTATGCTTAGTTTCCGAGTATGACAAGGATGCTAGGTTTGTTTAAAATACACAATGTTGTCACATAACTCGTCCATAGCTAGAAGTATGCACTCTCATGCACTCATTTCCTAGTAAACAGGTCCGCTACTGGAGCAGATAAACAGTTCAAGCTCCTCTGTCCTTCATTCCCCTCTAGCCTTCTTGTCGTGGACATACAGTATATAATCATGGCTGATTTGGTACAGCGGAGTTAAGACTACTGCTTTAACTCATTCAAATTAGTTAATTACAGAGTCAAAAGTAAACAGATAAAACCAGTGACCCCAGTAATGCTGATTAAACTCAAATTAAAAGGCCTAAACTTATCTCGCAATTTGAAAGTTTGTGATAATTGCCACATGAAAATTTCAAAACTTGCAAAGGAACAAACCACCACCATGTTATGTGTGCCTGATGCTAGCAAAAGTTTGGTAGAAGAACATGAAAATCCAGATAGCAGTAGCTCCTTATCCTAAAGTAAGAACAAATTAGAAACTAAAAACTTCACTTATCTTAGTAATGTTGCAAGTTCTTGTTGCAAAACTGACTCAAGTTTCGAGTTGACTCCAACTGATTCTCAAAGCTATACAAACAAATTTGTAATAAGAAGCTGTTACTAGAAAAAGTACTCTCTTCAGCATTTTAATTACAGAATTTTTTAATCAACTTTCCTTGTGTGCTTTCACAATTAGCATTACTTTGTCCAGTACCTGCGTGCATGAAGCAACAGCAACTTTGAAACTCTGCATATATAGGTTGGAAAATTTGTATATAGACATTTGAAGCAAATTTGTTGACACATTGGAAAATTAAGGATAGAACCTTCTATGACTCTTAATTTTACAATTATTTCCGAAATATCTTCAGTGAATGTTACTGGTACAGTAACTACAGGATTGGCAGCTATAAGATAACGTAGCGTAGCGATATGCGGAAGTAACAGTGTATTCTTCTGACCTGTGGACATAAACAATAGTGGCTTTACGTAGCTAGTTCAATTTGTTTCACTATTGTTAGTAATCAGTCTACAATAATTTATGCTTTTTGCTTATAAATTAATACAGAATAGGTGCTTGTTTGTGTTACACCATGTACTACATTTTTTTGCAGTAAATATTTTGTTCTAATGTGTGTAGTTTGAATAATGAGCTTGTTAGTTCTATCATAAAAATACTTTTTCTACACTACAAGTAAGCTTTTTATTGTTTTTTAAATTATGGATTTTGTGTGCAGATTTTCTGGAATTTTGGATTAGCAGGGTTCTACTGTATTACTATATTACATCACATATAAATGCTCAAATTTGCAATCATGTTATATTTTATGCTCGAAAATTTCACCAGTTATATACAAAAGTATCTTGTTCCAGAGATACTATTTTGATTTATATGTAAAACTGATTTTTTTCCCTCATTGCATAGTTAAAAATAATGTACTGAAGTATAACTTATTCCAACAGGTGATGGAACTAGAATCTAAGTTATCTGAAGCCGAGAAAGAATATATTGAAGGTGCTCCAACAAGAGGCAAGCGATCCCCGACAGAATGGATCCCACGACCTCCCGAGAAGTATTGCCTCACAGGTCATCGTGCCCCAGTTACAAGGGTATGTATAGTGAACTAGTGATATTAGAGAAAAATTTGGCTTTTTCGAAACTCAAAATTTAAATTAACTTATATAAATTGTCTGCAGGGGTAATATTATTAAATACAAGCCTCACTGATTCTGCTGCTTAGCTTTGGCATTTTGATTTTAATTCTGAGGAAATAATGTAATGATTTACTTCAAAATAAATGATATTCTTCCTGAATTAGGGTTCCAGATAACGGCACAAGACATTCCAAATTGTGTGAGGAGAAAAATAAACTTTTGCAAGTGGCAAGAAAATGCCTATCACTTAGTCTCTATGATGCATAGCAGTAAAGTTTGCTAATCTGCCTGTTCAGCAGTTCCCTTTGTAGCAAATTATTTAACTCAATTTTGCAACAACAAAATGTTGGAGCTTTGTATTCCCTTACGCTTTTTCTCGATGTCCCCAAATCATACAGGATAGTATTGCAATAGATCACAGCATCTTTTAATATATGATGGTTAGTCTATATTACCAAGCATCTATTGTTTCTTGTGTTTAAAGGATATAATATTTATGTAGTAATTTAAAATACCTTACCTCGAAATAACCATATGTTGCTATAAGAAGTATTGAAATAGAAATAGTGTAATTGTTAGTATTTATTTCTGTACAGTGTCCTTAAGAAATTAAACTCAGTGTCCTATCTGCTGCTCTATAATTATGTGCAAGTAGCCCCAGAATTAATGCACAGTTACTTAATCATATCTTATATTTACTTTCTCTCCTGTTCACCTATAATAAATTGAAGTATTGTAATGCACCCAAAAATGTTATATGGAGATTTCAGTGGAAATACACATTTTGAGATTTCCTGAATAAAATAGGATTAGGGCGGTAAAGAATGGAATAGCTTCGCTCAAAACAGATATATACCAAACTCAAAAGTTCAGCATCTCTCAGTGATGTGACATGATTCTGAAAATACCTGTTGCATGAAAAATTTTTCATTATTTTTTCTGGTTTCTCAAAAATAACTCTTTAATCATTTTGATTAAAATATTATATGCTCAAGTTAAATAGGAAGAATTTTACATATATCATAAGAGTCAAACAAAAACTTAGCCTAAAAAAATGCAGGTCTCATTAAAGCACAGCTTATCACAAAAAATTTGGTTGCATTAACCATTATATTATATTATGTAAAACTGGTTTGAATTTCCCAGTACTTCATGTATTTTTTTTAACTCCTATGTCACTCTCATATCGTGCAAAGAGCATATAAAAATTCAAAGCCAGCATATAGGAACCCGCTTTCTAAATATTTGCCTGTCACTTCAGCCTCATATATCCTGTTATACCTGCAATGGATTATCTTCATTAACATGTGTACAAAAAGAATGCTTTTGTAAGAATAATCAGAAGAACGCACATAAAAATAGTTGATAGTGGTTTGATTAAATCACAAAGTCAGATTTTTTAAATCTATTAATCTCATTCGGTGATTTTCAGTGGTTGCTATTTGAATGCTGTTGCATTCTCCTTAAATAGGATCCACTGGGTCACAATTGTATTCCAATATTTTACACTGCAAATCACTTACCTTAAAGTAGGGGAGAAGAGTCATCTGGTGGATTTGTGTTCAGGCTGCAGGCTGATCAGAGGAGTGTTTTCCAATTGTAATAATTTGATACAATACACAGATGAGAAGAGTGTGACTCTATGTTGACTGACAAGGCTACTCATGTTGACAGTTTAACTACTATTTGCCATGTTTCCAACAGTTATAGAGTTCCAATGTGTCAAACAAAGGCAAGATGAGTTTATCTGTTTGCATTGACTGTTTACTGCTGTGTAAATGCAGTCCCTCACAGAGCTCTGACTTATTTGATTGGGAAGCCTGATTGCCATCCATCTGCAGACTTTTCATGCCCATTGGCTTGCTGGTATGTGGTTTTACATTCTTGTGACGAAGTAGCAAACTTTCGTAATGGAAGATGCTATGTTAAAATGCAGTGTACTAAATGATTTGGATAGCCACATTCCAAGGCTATGTCTTCACAAGTTGTATGTACATTCACAAATTGAGAGCAATGACCTCTGCAGTAAATTACATGTATGGTGCTTATCTATTGAAACATTATGTTCTGTAGTACAAGGGTCACTGAAAGTTCTGAGAATGGGCTACAATGAGTAGTGGTAAGCCAAAGCAGTTTTTCCTAGCTGTAGATTGAAGTTCAGATAGTAGCACATGCAAACCTAGGTGTGTTCCAACAATGTGCAGCATCAACACTGCTATGAATGTACATCCAGGTGTTTTGCCAGAGGCTAGGATAGATCTCAAGTGCAAGCGACATCACCAGTTTGGGTCTTTTCAGAAGATCCTTCAACAAAAATGAGGCAAGCAAGAAGTTTTGGCAAAAAGTTTCTGTTCATTCTTCTCAGCTAGCGGCTGCATAATGACAGTTCCACTTGAGGGACCAAAGACTGTCACTGCCAAATGCTACACCACAACATATCTACCATTAGTCTTCAATGAACTGAGAACAAAGCATCCTAAGACTGGTCTATGTGGAATTTTGTTATACCATGACAATGCCTCTGCCCAGACTGCACGAGAAACAACTCAATTTTGTCAGGAGTCAAATACTTGTCCTATGTTACCTACAGTCCAGATCTGGCTCCATGTGAGTTTTTTCCTATTCAAAAAAAATAAATTTGAGGTTTGAATAGCCTGAAACTGCAGTAGTGCTTATGAAGGATGCATGTGCACTCTCTTCAAAAATGAATGGCTTTCAGCATGTGAAAAAGGTTTGAAAGAACGAGACATTGTATAGAACTCAATGGACAGTGGTTAGAAAAAATGCAATGATGAGATCTAAATTTTAAACATTTTATCAAGTTCATTCTCGCAACTTTATTAGTGACCCTTATAATGCACCTTCATCAAAACTTAAAAAGGCCATTAGAAATTGGAGCTATTGTGTAATATACTCGGTGCTTCTGGAATAAAGTTCTATGAACATTATTCCCACGTAAAGCTTAATATTAATGTGACTGGATTGATTTTCATCTTGCAGAAAAGCTGCTAAGCAATTTAATGAAACCTGCATAGAGTTGTTCAAAACAAAATAGATAACAGCCACATATCTCCATGGTGATTGAAGCACATGTACAGTATGCATTATTTCTGGGAAACCCTCATTTTGTGCATTTTAAAAATATTTTTTGACTATCAAACTTGTAATAAATGTGAGTTATACCACTTCCTTCTCTCCTCTTGGCTACTACAGTTAAGGAGTGTGTACACAAATGTTATAGCAAATCCAAAACATTAACACTATAGCAGTTGCCATAACAGATAATTTTTCTTACTTCTTATGCATTGTAAGTTACACAAAATGTAATAAAAAGTAGAGCAGTTTAAAAGTTTTTTCCAATTTTTCTAACATTGGGTCATTAATTTTCCTTTTTCAGGTTATATTCCACCCTGTTTTTAGTGTTATGGTTTCAGCGAGTGAAGATGCAACACTAAAAATATGGGATTTCGAAACAGGAGAATACGAAAAGTCACTTAAAGGTCATACAGATTCTGTACAAGACATCGCATTTGACCAGAGTGGCAAATTACTGGGTAAAGTTCATTTCTTTATGAATGAATAAGTAGCTTATTTATTGTGTAAATTGTAAAGTTAAAATTTATGGAAATCTCTTTAGCTTAAGCACTTTACTTTCTCTGCTATGTATTCACAGTAATTGGAGGAAGTATTGTATTCCACCCAAAAATTTAATACTGAGATTTCACCAAAAATACATGTTTTGAAAATCCCTGAATCCAAAAAAAGCCATTTTTTAGAAAAAGGGCTGTGTATGTGTGTTTGCTTGTGCTGCACCTGTCTGTGAACAGCATAACTCAAAAACGAAGTCAGTTGAGTACCAAAGTTCCAATTTAAGTTCAGCTTGTTCCAAGGATGCAACACAGATTTTCAAAACAACCCCCCCCCCCCCCCCCCCCCAACATCCATAACTACTCTTTACATGTAAAATTTTTCAAACATTTTTATTTTCTCAAAAGTGGCTGTAATTTTCATTAAATTGATATATGTTTAAGTTATTTTCCTGTCAAATGAAATGTATATCTGGAATTTTCTGGGAATAGTCTTGTGAAGTCCTTCATTCTGAATGACTAGCATAACTGGTAAACCATTAGATATACACAAAATCTTACTACATAAAACACACAGATCTTATTAAATCATACAGTTTGTGATCTTTCTTTTCCATTAGATATTTCTGAGACATTCCTTCTTATTGGCACAAATTTTCAATATTTATACTTCTCTCAAATGGGAAGCCACCTGCCCAGTCCTGGTCATGCAAAGATAATGGAATTTCAAAGCCATTACATAGGGTGCAGCTCTTAAAAGGTTTGACAATCACTTAAACACTGTGTATACCCCTATTCACATTGTGCCTACAAGTAAATATATAACAAAGCCATATCTACAAATCTTGCTTAACATGAAATAGATAGAAGAATAAGCATCTGTAAGAATAGTTTGTACAAGAGTAGAGAAAGTAATGTAATTTACTATATGCACCTAGCTTTTGTGCACTATTTACTTATTTTAACTTAATTTATGACTTTATTAGGGTTATCAAAGAAGGAAATGCTTCTACTCATGTACTGAAAGTTAATTTACAATGTTAAGAGATAACTTTAAGATATTAGACATACAAATAGTTATACAGGGTGTAAATGAATAACACTGCACAAATTTTACTGGTGATAGACGGTTCATAAGCAATCAATTTGAGATAGGAAACCTATGGTCTAGAATTACAAATTACACTACTGTGGCTTAAAATTGTTTGAGGGTATGCATGCCACTGATCATGCCCACTGTAGCTATAACGCATGATGAGCAAACAAGTCGGCAAATTTCTTAGCTTGTCTATTTAGCGTAATGGTTATGGTGCCTGGACACGAAGGTGCACACGTATTAAAAGCGCATGTTCAAATACCCACAACCCCATATTTTTTATACCCTTTCTCCTTTCCTTCATAAGCACATGCTTAATCTAATTTGAGTTACACAAAATATTTGTGTCCTAATTTTTCGTTCAACTAATGTTTAAACTTTTTGTTTCAAGTTTGTTTAACTATTATTTGCACTTGACCTAAATAGTAGGTACAAACTGAGAATTTCATTTTCACTTAAATGAGATGGTTCAAGCCTAATGCAATGTTATTGTGTGCTGAAGGAAATAGGAAATGAGACGTGGGTGACTCGAGTAGGAAACAGTCACCACATGGTGGTGTTAGTGTCCTCCAGGGTTATCAAGTTCACCTATTGGCAGTATTAGACATTTGTCATAATAACAGATAGGTATTCAGCGTCTCGGGGAGTTGTAGAACTTTGTGCTATTACTTGGTTCAACATTTTGTGAACTGTTTACAGCAGGTCAACTGTTAGAAGGAAAATCTCTTGTATTGACATGGACAAATACCCTACGGTCAGCTTCAGATGAATGGCAATACATAAACCTCCAGCCTAAGTCATCAGATGTGAGAAGAAGCAAAAGTAAACAGTACTCTGTGCATTGCATATGATGTTTTTATCTTGTTATTTTAAACCAAGCACACAACATTTCTCTCAAAATG
Organism: Tenodera sinensis; assembly: GCA_030765045.1. Taxonomy (NCBI): domain Eukaryota; kingdom Metazoa; phylum Arthropoda; class Insecta; order Mantodea; family Mantidae; genus Tenodera; species Tenodera sinensis. Next base: position 285,352,586 of record CM060964.1, on the reverse strand, counting down.
GAAAAGAAAGGAGGGGAAAAAATACTTATCCCCTCGTCAGGTTTGAACTCAATTTGTCGGTTTCATTAGGTCCACAGTCACTTGACATAACCATGCGGCCAAAGCACACGCTCTAGAACTGCCCTATATTTCTGTAGCGGCTCGCAACAACCTATTATCCATTGCAGTGGCGTGCAGCCACATGTTAAGTCCCCAATTTAAGTGCTTTTCATAGCACTACAATTTAGAAGTGCTTGTTCAGAGAGGCAGCAGACAGGCTTCACTAAGTTCATAACGAGCACTATTTCAATTGCAGGGGATAATATTGATATTTTTTTTTTCTGGTTGTGATTTAATGGTCACAATCTTGAATTACTTTGAGTACGTATAACTTATTAACTTGGCATCATAGACCATTGGTTTCCTATCTCAAATGGATTGTCTATGAACCCTTTATTACCAGAAAAATTTGTGCAGTGTTATTCCTTTACATCCTGTATATTCTCTAGAATAGTTAAAATGGTCACTGCTGGTATCAAAGTAAATCACACATAAAACTCTTTGTGATCAGTGTAATCTTCCCAGCCTTGGAATCTGCACATATACAGTGTACTTCGTATCACTTCACGATTAGCAGCTTATGGTATCATTTAGCAGCTCTAGCCTCTTCACTGTTTATCTCTCAGTACTCTCGTAACAGCTTGCTCATTGAAGTAGTACTGAGTGTTATAGAAATGCATTTAATTCATCCTCCAAATTCTTCTTTTGGATGTGTGGTTGACTTGGATTTACTTGGCACCAAGAAGCATGCTTTTACATTCATAGCACCTTAAATTCAACTGCATAGTTTTCTCCTGCAGATAACTGCAGTAATCATATATCTTCATCACAGATGAAATGGAAAATGATGTCCTTGTGCCACCGCTCATCTCTCATAGCTTCATAAAAGAAATTTACATTAACACTCCTTAATTCTTCAGAGTCAGTAAGTAAAACATGCTTTGTCTGAAAAAAACATTGAATACAGGTTGATAGTGATTGTCAACATTATCCAATGCCTAGTTGCAGAAATTATAACAGGAGGGAGAGGGGAGTTGTTTTGGAGTTTCATCAACCTCAGGCACATCAATTTAAAAGGCTTTTGTGCAACCCCATTGGAAAGGATGCTTTCATTGCTTCCCAAAATCTACAGTTACATTGTATAGGGGAAACAGCTTATCAGCAGTTCCCAAAAATTCAGTATGGCTGATATTACAATAAACTACGGTGGGCATTACACCAAAAAACAGCACTGCCAGCCTACATAATAGAAACATTATTTCTAATCTCAAATATCGCAGGGTTAAAGTAACATGCTTTCAAATGATGATAATGCTTGAACGTCCTTACCACACAACACATGAACCTACTCACCTTTGACAAATCTTGTTCTGCAATAACACTTTTGTATAAAATCACTTCGGAATGCTAAATAGTGCAATATATATTTAATGCAATACTATGTTGTGAACACAAAAATAACAGTAACTATAACTGCATATAGTGCTCTAAAAAATTCAAGACAAAACCACACACACCAGCAATACAATGGCATCCACAGATTAATAGATTAATTAATATGGTGACTAAGAAGAATCTTGTTTTAAAATCTATCGGTTGGTGTCTCTGCAAAGGTTAAAAAGCAAGGGCTTCTGTGGCAATATACCAGATGCAATAACATCAACTATAGCTGTAGCTTTATCATGGTTGTATTTTATGAACATTTGACAGTACTAATGCATTGTAACAGGTAGAATACCACCAAATATAATCAGACTGTGCCATAATAGTGGGAAAATGTCACAGTTGGTTTTTGGGGTATTCCAATAAGCTGTTTCTTCTATGGTTAGTTACCTTTGATATCCCACTAGAAGAGAATGCTATCTTCAAGTTTACCAATAGTCTGCAGATGGAAGTAGGATGTCCAGCAATTAAAGAGAACTGAAGGTGCAAAGGAGGGTTCACAAAATATGTCCTAATATGCTATAAAAAAATGAAGTTGAGGGATTCTGTGACTTAAAGCTTTAATAAAAATTATTGTTAACAGTATTTAGAAAGTTATTCTTTAGAAATTTTTAAGAACTGGGTCATTTGCCTGTAAACATTTCGGGACTGAAAAATTTGGCTTTACTTCTAAGAAAATAAACTATACACTGGGCTGGCTACAATAAGCAAATTTATTGTTGGACATGAGTAAAGGATTTGATGATAAACTTTGTTTCCTTTTTTTCAGTTTCGTGCAGTGCAGATATGACAATCAAGCTGTGGGACTTTCAGAACTACGAGTGCATAAAAACTTTGCATGGACATGACCACAATGTGTCAAGTGTAACCTTCATGCCTGGAGGTGACTTCGTAGTCTCCTCTTCAAGAGACAAAACCATTAAAATGTGGGAGGTGGCAACAGGGTAATGCTTCTGTTGTGCTTAGACTCCTGTCTTAATCCTCCCCTTGCATCCAGAAAAAGGAATAAAAACATAAAGTGATGGGTACCAATATTGCTAGCTGTGAAGCAAATTTGATATTTGGTGCAGCAGGTGGTAAAAATGTTCTTCGAAATCTCTTTGTTGAATTGCGAAATTCTTTGAATTTAATATAAATTTTCTGATTTTAGGAGAATATGTAAATATCCTAAAATTCAGTAAAACTATAAACCTTTCCTAAGAGAAAAGACCTGTTTTAGAATAAAGTGTGTTTATGATGGAATACTAAAATTGAACATAATCTGCACAATCCTAGATTTAAGACAATCAGTTTCTTTCTCAAGGATTCAGTTTATTAATAAGAAAATGAGCCCTTGTATTGCTTTTCTATTAATATAGCTGAAGCACGTTAAAGGCAGCCCATTTCTGTGGTGTAATTGGTAGTATATCTGTGTAGTAATCTGGAGGTCTAAATTTGAATCTTGGAATGGTGAGTTTATTGAGACCTTTCCAACATTTCCTTTCACCCAGGTAAGACTCGTGTCTGGCAACACTCAGTTCCTTGGAACACAAGCTTTTTGACTACATGAGGTACTTAAAAAAAGGTGTATTTTGTCACTTAAAGTAGAGTTATAACTAGACCTCGGACCTTTAGTTCCTAAAAATCTTAAATTAGGTACCTAAAATACTTTGCCACGAATCAAAAATAGGTCCTAAAATTACAAAAATAGGTGAACAAAAATTACATTATTTTATTTCCTGTTACAAATTAGCCGAAACATTTGACAATGCCTTTATTGTACATGTCCATAATTAGAGTCACAGCAAACAACTGACACCCTTCCTAAGTTTTCCATTGAGAAACTGCATTGCTTGATCAGGTTAGATTAGATTGGATTGCATTCAGCAAGTTGACAAGTAGTCATGGAGGTGGTGAACATTGAACATGTCGATTGAAATGTACAATCATGTGAATAAATATACACAATAGCATATAAAACACATTTACAGGCACGAAAAACAAAACCAAAAAAAAAAGGAAGAAAAAACAGGGTAATGGAGAAACACAATCAAAACTTTCCTGTAATGATAAGACTTACATAATGCATATTTACAGATATAAATTGAACTTGGCTTTAAACTTTCAGTAGACTTTTCCTGCAATGTCCTACGCTTAGTTATAATATAATTAGCAATGAGTGGCATCTTTCGTCAGATATGTTCTATACATATACATTTAGGTAGCTCTCACACAGGCATCAAATGTAATTAACAATGATTTGTCACTAAAAAGGCTATAGATTACTTACAAAGCAACATAAGCATTAACAAAATGATTTATTACAGTTTCACGGGCGATCAGCCGTGTGAGGTTTAGAAATATTGAGATTTCGGCCATTCTAAACTCCATGGCCTTCGTCATTCTGTTCGTCATTCTGACGAAGGCCATGGAGTTTAGAATGGCCGAAAGCTCAATATTTTTAAACTTCACACGGCTGATCGCCCGTGAAACTGTAATAAATAACGTGCGCCGTGAAAGCTTTAAATCTTACACAACAAAATGATTGTCATTCTTAGAATAAAATGAGCTAAAAACTATTTGCATGACTATATAAGCATTAACAGGATAATTTGTCCTTCAAATAATCTTATACAGAATAAAATGAGCTAGAAACTTCTTACAAATCGACATAAGTATTAACAGGACAATTTGTCATTCATATAATCTGATACAGAATAAAATAAGCTAAAAACTACTTACAAAGCTACCTAAGCATTAACAGGATAATTTGTCATTCAGATAATCTTATATAGAATAAGATGAGCTAGAGACTATTTACAAATTGCCAAATAACACCATCTTATAAGCCGAAAATGTACATTCCAAATCAGCTGTGTCACAGTAACATATTTAGACACAAAGTGGCTGAGCATTCATGTTCAGATGTCAGTGATTGTGCTGAGAACTGTCAGTACTGGGATTTTTTTAAGCACTCAGTTTTTCAGAAATTTTTTCACCAACATAACCGGGAACCAAATTGATGTTTTTCTTTAACCTCTTCTATCAATCCCCATTCCGTATAGACTTGTTTACCTGACGACTCTCGAGCATTAACAGTGGGAACCAGAAAGGCATAATGTGATTCGAGGAATTCAATATCATAGGCAATTGTTGGGTCCTACAAAAGTTCTTTAGCTGAAGTAATGCCTACTGCACCCTATCCCAGTTTCAAAACAATGTTCTTAAGGTCCTCTAAATGCTTGTTGTAATATTGTGTGGTTTGTAACCATGTTCCCCAGTGGGTAAGAATAGGCTCTGGTGGAAGTGGAACATTGAGAAGTTCCTCTCGAAATAATTGGGTCCTCGCAGGTGCTTTGATCAAAACATTTTAATTGTGGAAACCAGCTTATTCACTTACAGATATTCAAGACATATCATCCCAGCTACGCAATTCATGGCATGGGCAAGACGAAGTAATCTGGAGCAAGGATAAAATACTTTAAGCAATCATGTAGGGGGCTGCATCAATGTAGATTACAACACTTCATTTTCATCTAGATGGTTGAGGTAAAGTGTTTTGAGAGCATTATTAACAAAGTGAGCAACTGTTTCCTGGTTAGTCTTTTTAGTTCCTTGCTGCAGATCAAATGAGGTACAGATGGTGCGTCAGGATCCAATATTCCAAAGATTAGATTTGCTACACATTGACCTAATCTATCAGTTGTCTCACCAGAAATCCATATGTATGAATCGCCCATATCTTCTCTTACTCAGCTTAATGTTTCTTTGTATAAGGTATGTAAATAGTTTTCTCTATGTGGATTCTGATGGAATGGTGCAGTAATAGTATTTCTCCAGGAAGCTTTTGAACTGGCTATTTTCAAGTGTATTGAATGGAATATTTGCTGCAACAATAGGTTAACAAAAGTCTGAATGAAATTCATTTAGGTTTGTTGCATTTGATGTTGAGTGGTCATGAACGTTTGTTTAAAATTTGATTTCTTTTGTGATTTTGATTGATGCTTAGCTCCTCCAATGTACTGGGTCAAATGTGACCTTTGTTCACAATAACAATAAAATATAATTAATTTCATGAAGTGCTTCTGAATGAAATCTTAGCAAAATGCTAGCAAGCATTTGTAGCTTGTTTTAATGTGAAATTTACAAAATAAAAATAAAATCTTTTCTGAATTATTTAGTCAGAAGCTACTCACTACATGGAGTACCCTACATTTTCGATAATTCTTAATGCAACCCTAAGTAGTGTTACACAAATTTATAAAATTTACTTACCTCTTTATACCACACATTGCAGTGAATGATTCTTCATTCCACTGAGAAATTAGAAATTCTTTTATCCATTGCCGAATCAGAGATGATCTGGAACTCAGTACTTTCGGCATGTTTTACTTTCCACTAAATACGTCTTCACTCTGAAATCTTACATTGTAATGAATACAGGAGACAAACTATGTATTGTTGACTGTGATTATCAAGGCACGACTGCTATACAGGCTTATGCAGCACTTCCCTATTACCAAATGAAAAAATTGAAAAATGTCAAATTAGGTAAAAAGGTTCTAACCTGAAATTAGGTATTTTTAGGTTGTATAACACCACTATTTTCAAACATATATTTCCATAATTTGTGTATAGACAGCCTTTATTCTCTATATACCGTGAGGAACGGAATAGGTTTTTACTCAAAATCCGAGGTCTGGTTATAACTTATATTCGATGTTTATTTATGCCAACAAACTTACTGTTGGTGTTCAGTTCTGATTCTACCCCTCAGAAATTGCCCTTATACTGGATAGTTTGTATTGCAGTGGATATTGGCATTGTTCAAGAACACTTTTTAATGTTCTATAATTAGCTATTTTCCTCCATAGATGGCACTGAAACACTGTGACATAGCTGATCCAAACCAGTGATTCTGACAGATTTCATATCAGAAAAATTACCTTTGTTATACAGTAGAACCTCAAGTTAACATTCCTTAAATCAATGATTTTCTTACCATTTACAGTATTTTGATTGTCCTGCAGTTCGCTTCATTTCTGAGCACTCTTAAGAGCTAAGATGGCTGTAAATCTACAGTGTTGTAGGCATAGTTTGATGTAGAAGCCTTCATTTTTGTTTAGGTATTGGCATTGAATTTGTATGGGCTAATGTTACCTCAGCAGAAAGTTCTACATGGGCCATACAGCCAATGAAACATTAGCTAACCAATCGAGCGAGAAGGCTCTGTGATAACATACCAGGCTCACAATCAAGAGGTCCATGGTTAAAATCTTGTCAGAACCAACCTCCCTGGCTATGGTTTTTTCTAGGTTTTCCACAGTCTTCATGACTGGCAAATGCTGGGGAGGTACTCCTACTCTTAGGCCTGGAATGTTTCCTTTTCACAATTTTCTCAATTGTTGGTGTCCACTGTTTGTCATGTCATTTGTAGCATCAACGGGCATTAAACACTACCGAAAAAAAATAACTAGCTAGTCTAGCCAACTAAGTCTTGTAAGTCACAGCGATGGCTACATATGGTCATCAGCTGCATGGCAGATGTGTATTACTCAGGACAGATAGCATTGCATTTGTTTATTTGTACCCAACAGAGGAACTATGCATGCTTTGCCTACTCTGTGTACAGTTAGGCAAGCAGCATAAACAGCACTAGCAATCCAGACACATTGCTAATGTCCCGAGTAATACTGGTCTTACTGCATATAATACATGATGTGCACGTTTTTCTAGTGTGTCTTAATTCCCTTAAAATAATGTGACATTTTATATATGTACTACAGTTGAGCTTGTTATGTCTTAATGTTATTTGGTCATAATTTCATTTATTTAGCACTCAGTTGTAATTGTATAAAAACAGAATTTAATTTTCATATAAGTGAAAACAGAAACATACTTGCTAAATTTTACAATTTTCTCTCTGAAAATGTATGAGTGAGGAGGTCTTTTTGTGATTTTACGGCAAAGGAGGCATTTTTACGACTTTCTGAGCAAATTCAAAGTGTTACAGATTTCCACCACAGACAGGACAAAGCTCTAAATTCTATTATATCGTATTGTAACTTAAAATCACAGACAGAATGTACTGCGCTAACTGATATACCATGTTATGTAGGCAGAGCTTACCAGTGTGTCTAAGTCATGATCAGGGTTGCAACAAAATGCCTGGGCTGCAACAAAATGCATACCACTAGTGAGCTCTAGTAATCAAGAGTAAATGGGCGGGAACATGTAGTAGTGAAATATATTAATTGTATAGTCAATTCCCTGATGCAAATTGTTTACTTTATTCACACTCTATGGCTGTGAGATATTAGTTGCCCATTTTTTCTAGCAGTTTTTGTTTATAGTTTACATTGTGAATCATAAAATATGGACTAGAAATCAGTGTATAGCCTAGAGAGTGGTGTTCTATGCTTTGTTTGTTTGTGGTACTTGAAAGAATTTCAGCAATTGTGACAAAGAAGCAGTACTACCAGGTCTTGAAGGATTCTTAAACCCCACTCACTCACTATAAAACAGGTTTCCCCATCTATATTAAATGTAGTTTTTGCACATTTACTGCACTTAACATTTTACACATTCCAAATTTCCTGTCATCGTAAAATTATTATGCTTTGCTGAATTGGGGAGTTTTCCGGGTTTCTGTTTCAGGAAGTTGGCAAGTATGAATTACACCCTTTTGATCTGTTCTGTTAACAGAACACCAATGGTTAAAAACTCATTCTACAATTTTAGTTTGAACTCTGAAAAATGTAAAATGTGGATTTTGTTGCATTATAAAGCTAACTTTCAGGTTCTGAGAACTGTTTTTTTCCTCTTTTTACCTTTGCTGTATTCATACCTTTTTGGTTATCTGATAGTGTTTTTTTTTTTTAATTTGATAATGGAGCTTTATTTCTTAAATTAAAAAATGCATGTTTGGGAAAAGCTATAGTGCTGTTGTCACTGAGTTACATTTGTATATATTGACAATCATTGATATTATTCCCTTAAAACCCTCATGTATATTATTTTTGTTAACAATTGATGCTCTTCTCCCTTACTCATTTATGCTGCAGCATGCTTAAATTGCTATTAAATTAGGATTATATCAAAGCCTGTCAAAAACAATTAAAATAAATGGTGCTAGTTTCAATCCTGATTTGCAGAGTAAGAACTATCTGAACTGTTTTTGACTAACAGTATCTTTTAATCAGTAAATACTCTTAAAGCAGGAGTTTCTGCTCAGTGATAATCAGAGGCAGGTATTTGTGGAGATTAATTTTCTCACTTGTGTTTTTTAATATTGGTGAAAACGGAGATTGATGGAAATTATAGGAAAATGAATTATTTATCTATTCGTATTACTATATTGATATCTTATTAATGGCTAAATTGAAATTATTAATATATTTGCAATGCAATGAAGATTGCTATGAGTTTATCTGCTACCTCTTCTTTTATACTCAATTTTGCCTCTTCAGAGCACCTTAGTATATACTGCCTGCGAATATGGGACGATGTCGGAAGGTTTGCACCTTCTTTAACATATTTTGCTAACCATTCTTTCACTGCTGGTTTATCAAGTTTCTCAATGGGAATGTTAGCCTACAAAATAAATAATAAATAAAAATAAAAGTAACCCTGTCATTAAAAAAGTAGTTTCCTACTAAATGAGATTAACTATTCATTTTAATTTAATTATTTAAAAATTGCAAATATACTTCAATTGTTGTTACTGTTCAAATGTAAAACACCTCATTGTTTTCATCAGATTCCTTTTATTTGTGATCATAATCAGAATAGCTCACCATTTTAGTAAACTGACCTAGCATAACAGCCGTTATTAAATAATAAAAATATCAAGTGTAACTCACCTTAAGCATCATTTTAAGCATCATTCTTGTTGTGTCCATCACAAATTCTTCTTTGTCATCTTTGACTATTTTTGCAACTTGAAATGATTCTCCCAGAGCCAGTTGGCTCTTCATTTTGTCACCGTCGCATTTTTCTTCCTTTCTTTTTTTTTATGTGCATTTCACGTTTAACATGCTTAGAACAGGTGTCACTGCACTTTTAATCTATTCTAATGTTGCAAAATTTACAAAATAGTACTCCATCACCACAATAAAATCCTTCATTGCTGTATTGTTCTGCACACAATTTAGCAGAAACTTGAATGGATGTACGACCCATCTTTACACTCGTATGTCTCAAACCATACAACCGGTCGGGTCCATGAAGTGCATTGCATTGTTTTTGGTCGGAAACATCCTTTTTGTCCCCACTCACATAACAAAACAGACCGCAGGCAGTAGTTACCTCTCTGACCTTGACAAAGTCAGCCCTCCCAATTCTTGGAATTCTTAGAATTTTCTTGTAAAAATTCAACTGCTAAGAAATAAATAATTGACGATTAATTGTGATTAGTTATTATTGTATGCTATGAAATTTGTTAAAAATAAACAAATCGCGATAATCCGTGATTTTGTTAACATTTTGCTATTGCGGTCCCAATTCTTGGTTTATCACAATTATTTTATTCATAAATTAGCTTTAGAAACCCCTAATTCATGGATATTTATAAGAAGCAGTAGCATAATCATACATGTTGTGATTATCGTGATATCCATAAATACCTGCCTATGATGATAATTCTTGTCTACCTACTAGAAGTAACAGGGGATGTTTCTCCCAACCTTTATCACTGTTGGTGAGATATTAATAAAGAAAATGATTCTGCTTTACCTTATAGTTGGTGAGAAAAAAAAAAAACAAAGCTACACTTAATGTTTTATCTTCCATTATTTTGCTCTTTGTAGGATGCTGCTGCAAGGCTAAGCTAATAACAAGTAAATACCCTTCACAGAGAGATTTAAGCTTTTAAATTGTAAGTCTCCCACATACAAATAAACAGATTAAGCAGGTGATGGGGGGACTGACTGAGCATGGCAAATTTAGCAACAGATACACACACTTGTAATTACCCGAAAAATACTCTGAGGAAACTCAAAATTGATAACACATCTCAAAATATACCCTGCAACATTTGGTGCTCTAATTGGAAGAATTAGAACAGGCAATGAAGACATTAAAAACAAAAAAACAACCAGGACCAGGATATGGTATGAACAAGAGGATATGCCATCAAACTGGTGCAAAGCACTAGTAATCCCAATTCTGAAAGGAAAACCTACAACTGAAACAAAGTTAGACCCATATATTGGCTTCAATTCTGGCAAAAATAGCTGATAAAATGGTTGTCAATAGATTAATGTACTATCTAGAAACAAATAACTAGCAGATGAACAGGCTGGATTTAGAATATAATACTCTACTGTTCACCAAGTATCCAGATTAATATATGACAAGTAAACTAGCTAACAATATGTCGGTAGCAGCAGTATTTATAGATTTTCAAACAGCATTTGATCTTGTGTGGAAAGAGTACTAATTAAAAAACTAGTTCAAATGAACTGCCCAAAAAATATAATTAGATGGTATAAAAAATTTCTGTTTCTTCAACAAAGTTGGTTTGCGGTCAAATGGAAGAACACAATATCCAAATACACCCAACTTAAAACTGGAGTAGCACAGGGTGCAGTATCCAATCCTATACTATTTAATATATATATGAATGATATGCCAAAGTTTATAAAATAAAACGAAATAAACATCGCAATGTATGCAGATAACGTAGTTACATGGACGGCTGAAAAAAAAAAAGCCGACAAGAATGTATACACCAGATTAGAAGAAAAAATGAAAAATGTGTTAGTTAAGTTAACTAATTGGACAAAATTAAATATGTCCATTAATGTAGCAAATACTTAATATCAAGTCTACACCATGAAACATTTTGATGGGCAGGGAAAAAAACTTAAAACTTGAAATCAATGGAAAACAAATGGAATATGCTGAAGAAATTAAATATCTGGGACTTGCAGTAGCTAGAAAATTAAAAATGAAATACCATGTATGAAATGTCACATCAAAGGCTACAGAAAGAATTAACATGTTGAGATCAGCTGGATCTAATTGGGGCAGTTCAACAGAAGTTTAAAATAAAACATATAACTACATAAAACCAGTATTAAACCATGGATGTGAAGTACTTTTAACTGCAACTGAAGACAAAATTAAAATTGAGAAATGTCAAAATCAATGTTTAAGATTGAGAACAAGAGCAATACCAGTTAGTACACTTCTCACTGGGACAAATAATAACCCAATTAAAGCCAACATTGAAACACAAGCTGCACAACTATATGTAAAATTGAAAACATACCCAAGAAGACATCAATGGTTTCAATAACTACCTAGAGAATATAAGCCAAAAACACAGATCACAAACAAATCTTTTTTAGAAAAGAATTATAATTGCCTAAATTTATCAGAAAAATACACCCCTCATCCTTCTAGAACTAAGTCAATAGATTTTATTTAGATAGCAACAAATAAAGTGTTGAGAGAACAACTAAATATACTAGAAGACTCACCAGAATTATGCAGAATTTCCACAATTGAACATCTACATAATTAATTCCTTGAAACAGAGTGGCTCAGAATTTGCACAGATGGTTCTGCAGATAAATTGAGAAATAATGTGAGAGGTGATATATATTCTAAATACTTTTCACATTATTTTACATTGCCTAGACTGTCCACAAATTTTGAAGGTGAAGTGGTTGCAATACGAGCATTAGAACAGATATACTATAGGACTGATATAAAAGAAAATAAAGTAGTTGTTCTCACAGACTCAGTTTCTGCCATTGAAGCAGTTGAACGATATGACAGTCCATATGAACCTTATAATATTAAAATATAATAATAATCTTACTTCAAACAAAATTTCAACACATAATATTACAGTGGATATCAGCACATGTGGGAGTGATTGGTAACGAGACTGCAGACTTTCTAGCCAAAAAGGGTGCAGTGTTAGACTCAAAATCTAGTCTTGTGGATTAGATGTGAAACTAAAAAATGTCAAAATTAGTATACAACAAAAATACCAACATAGTATTCAAAAGGAAATTTCCAATAAAAATTATTCTAACAAAAGAAATAGTACAAAAAATAAAAAATTTCCCAAGGAAAGAAGCAGTTGCTCACTTCAGATTAGTCACTGGACATGACTGTTTGGTGGAACATCTGCATAGGTTTGGTTTTATAAGTGACAATGCATGTAAGATCTGCAATGCTGACAAGATTTTAAATGAACGCCTACTGGAATGCCCAGAATTGAGGAAGGCTGTACCAAATGGGAAGGTACATAATTCATATTGGCTGGCCAGGGAAAGATTGATGGATCAAAATCCTGCACATTAGATCAACATTTGGTGAATTTCACAACTTGCTCTCTCCCATTATGTGACCTGTGCTAAATGTTCACATCCCTATAACACCTCCAGAGTAAGACCTACAGCTATTCAGAATAATAAATACCAGGTGACCCAGTTGGCATTAACATTTTCAAGACAAAAATGTTTATTACTAAAGCACATATAAACTTTCAGTTGAACTTGACTTCATCAGTCAGCCTTAATCCTAAGCTAGGTCTGTGGGTATATCACTTTAGGGTACCATGAGATAAACAACTATTGTAGGAAACATTGATATTGATTCATACTCTTTTGGTAAGAAAGGCTCATATTGTGGCTAGGATACAACTGTGCATTTGCTTATACATGATCAGCAAGGGTTCAGAAACATTGCACATTGAGGGTATCTCAGCATACAAAATTTGTCATTTGCCCAATACCATCAATATATCAAAATCTTACTCATTTGTGAAAACCATCACTACTTGTAATTGAGGTAAAGTATTTGTAATAACTTTTATACTTATTTCATTTGCTACAAAAATAAAACAAACTATTGATTATCATTATGTTGGGCAAGGCCATCTGAGCATCATTTGCCAACGTTAATATTCACATTGTAACATTTCTCAATATGAATGGCATTCTTAGTTGCATGTTTGGGGGTTGGGTGCACTGGTTTTTTGTGTGCTATTCAGAATTAAAATCTTATAAATCAAAATGTTGGCAACATGATCGTTTATACTTTTACTGGTTAGGTTAGCTTTATCTCTGAAGAAATACTTTCTGTAACTTATTGCTTATTCTCATCTCAAAAATACAATAAGAGACCACAATTGTAACTTGCTGTTCCTTTGTGCAGCTGCACCCTAAAAGGTCATGTACTGAACTCATGTTGCAGAGAATATAATTGCTGATTTAATGAGCAACATAATTGAAGAGTTAATTTGTATTGCAGGTATTGTGTGAAAACATACAGTGGCCATCGTGAATGGGTGCGCATGGTTAGAGTCTGTCCAGATGGTTCTCTAATTGCATCATGTTCCAATGACCAGACTGTACGTGTTTGGGTAACGGCTACAAAAGAATGCAAGGCAGAGTTACGTGATCATGACCATGTTGTGGAATGTATTGCATGGGCTCCAGACTCGGCCAGTTCAGCAGTCAACGAGGCAGCCGGAGCTGATAACAAGAAAGGGGCATATGTTGGACCATTCCTTGCTTCAGGCTCACGGGACAAAACTATAAAGGTAGTATTAGCATTTTAAAGATAACCTGTAGATTCAAATAAATATGCAGGAATATCTCTCACTATTATGCAGCGGCTACTATGAAGCACCATGTAGCATCACTTTGCATATGTGTCTTTCCATCTTTAATCTCTTGAGGGATATGGACGTGAAATCACGTCCATTTAAAATGACGGATGAGCGATATGCGCGTGTATACACGTCCTGTGCATTTAAGCATTTAACCCTTATTTATCCCTTATCCAACTCAACTTATTTTAATTTTCCCTTTATGAAACATTTTAGTAAAGTCTATATACTTTATTGGCTTACCTTAATATGTTCTTTCTGCAGTGATTTACCTCAAAACAGGGATAAACACATAAGGGTAGGTACATCTCCACATTTGCGAATTCCCTTCTTGCGGCACACGAAACACTTTCAAGATGGTCGGGACTTCTTTACTGTTGGTGGTATCCTTTTAGGATAATGTTTTCCTTGAAGTCTGAGGGGTGCAGGGGTTTTGGATTTTCAACCCCCAATGTGGTATTGTTCAATTAGGCTGCGAGCTATTTATAGTCGGAAGTCAAGGTCGGTCATTGTCCTGTGTGGGTTTAGAGAGCTGTCCAAATCACCAAACAATTGTATATGGTTATATCCAGTTGGTGCAAAAATACCTTTTTATACCACTTCTCCCTTCAGCTACAAGCAGGAAAGTATACGTATGTATTTCAACAAAGAAAGACACAGACTCTACTAAGTTACGAAACTCGCATAAGCAAAAGTTGTAATGTTGATCTATTCTGATGACTCAAGAGACCACGCATACAGTAGGGCTTTATTACACAGTATGCTGACGCATAAGCCACACATACAATGGGTGTTTCTTTACTGTTTCTTTCCGAGAACTTATATTAGATGCGTTTGACAGAGCAAAGTTGACTTTTCACCACAGTGAAACAAAATAGTGCCATTTCAACGTTTTGTAAATACAACTCAACTTTGCTGATGACGTACATTTATACTGCAAATAACGAGTTTTATACCAGTTTTTGTTTCATTAAAATAACTTAATATTTACACAAAATACAGCTGTGTATAAACGACGCATTTTAAATGCCCTGCGCTGGATATTGGGTAGCAGTTCTCGGCTCGCGGACGTTTTAAATGGCCATCGCTCAAGAGGTTAAGCAACTGACAAACCACTGCAAATATGAATTAGAAATTCTGTGCATAAGACTGAAGAAAAATTAACACATTTTAGAGACTAGTCCACAATAACCCAATAGAAACAAGAACAGGTAATAAAACAGCTTATAATTAGGGAGGCAATTTTATGGTGAATAAAAATTGTGAATGTTGGTATAAAAAGAAAGCTCAAATTGCGATAAAAGCTGTAAAATAAAATATTACTGTTATAATTTACATTTCAAATTTTATATGTAGCATGTTCATTGAAATAACAAGTAAGCATGGTTTCTAAGTTCCCAACTGTAATATGGGTTCTTCTATTTGACAAAATATTGTATATTGAAAGAGCTACTTCATAATCACCATTAGAAATTGAAATATAGGTACATAGACTGTGGTTCTCAGTGTCCCATTCTACATAGGGCATGAAAGACCACTTAATTTTGCTTATAGGGCTCTCTATCAAGCTTGAGGTTATTTTACATGCCGTAAATCTATGACACGGTACCACAGGCTCCACTTACCTTCCAACGGAAGACATGCTAAGGATTTTTACTTCAACTTCAACTTCATTGCCCTCCGCCAGATTTGAACCTGTGACCCAGGGAACCAGAGGCTAGCATGTTACCCTTAGGTCATGGAGGATGACATTCATTGCCATGGAAATTCTTTCAAGCACACATGTGCACCTAGCTGTCAGAATGTATAGAATATAACTGTATAATCACGTGCCTTGGCTCTATTCTTAGGTTTGGCCCGGCCTAGCTTCAAACAGGCCCAAGCCCAAGAAGAGGTCATAGTGCACCACCCGGTTCGGGACCGATTGTATAATTTTGTTTTAAACAAAATTATTTTGCATTTGAAACCTGTCAGCAGAACAATAATATAGAATTATAGTAAAGAAATGTTGCGATAATTGTGCCACTCTAGGCATTTAAACATCAGTGACCAAAAAATATGATGAATTATTTTTTATCTCTTAATTTACAAACCTGGGCCCAGCCCGAGCTTAACAAACATTTTTCAAATTAGGGCTGAATCCAGCCTGAGAGCTCACCCCAGCCTGTACAGACCTTTGCTCAACAGTGCATGAACACAAGAAGCAAACAGTGTTAAACTCCCACCATTTTTTTTATTAAACTCGCACTCCCTTCTGTCCATTGCAGCCTTCCGTAAAATACTTGTGAACTTATCGTTCAAGTCTGAGCTATGTGTGTTTGCAGAGTGCGGGAAAACCAGTAGAGGGATGAGGGTTGTTGTCTCTGGCACCTTGCTCCAGTGGTGGTACTGTAGCATGGAAGGTATATTATTCTATGTGTTCGTTGGATGGTCACGCATGCTACTGGCTGTCAACCTACCTTCCCTGTCACCCTCGCGTACCTTTCCTGCATGTTGTAAACATAATTTCATTTCTTCCAGCCACACGGAGCTTGAACTCTTGACCTTGACCTCTGACTTTCTATGACTTTTTATGTTGCAAAAAGTGAAACATCTTGTTTTATTCCTGAAATAAATCTGTTAACGTCAGTTTTACAGAAGCATTGCAATGAAATGTTAATTTCATGTTAAATTATAAATAAATGTTCATTTCGCAAGTAAATATCGCAATAAATTATTAATTTTGTGGTAAATTGTAAATACTCATTTTGTGAGTTACATTAAAATTTGCATTTAATCACTGCTGACAATCACAATAGTATTGATTCTGAAACCTGTTTATTGGAGATTTAACATATTTTGTGTCATTGCAATTCACCAAAAAATTGTGTCCCTACTTATTATATTTGGTACACAATACCCCAGTAATGAGAATGGGAATGCATTTCAACGATCATATCGATAGCAAGTGGAAAGTCGATTTTATGCTTTGGGATGTCATTTGTTTGTAATTGACCAATATTTTTTCACCTGCTTCCAATTCAGCCAACATAGAGCAGCATAGCCAATGTCAGAATTTGATACAGTACCATAAATGCAGATCCATTACCATTTCAGATTCCTCTAGTCATATCAAGCTTTATTCCTTTATTAATAGCATACATTAATATTGTTCTTTGTTAATTTCTACAGGTTTGTGCTATTGGTTTATGAATATGAATTTATTGAGTACCAAAGCATGTACATGTTGGGCTGCCCATGAACTTGGGCTGTAGCCCCTCTGTCATGTGACAGTCCTCTACGGTTCTCTACATATAATTTTTAACATGTGCTGTTTAGTCTTTGACTACAGTTATTTAACCTTGTTCAAACCTGTTCTTTTTGGCTTTCACCTTTTTGATTCACTTATTTTCACCGAATTCTCTCATAGTTTCTTTTCTCTAAAATCATTACTATTTTAGATTACTCATTCCATTCTAAAATTTAGTTTCCCCCTGATTTTTCTTATGTTTCATGATTAATTTCTTACACCTCACTTTTTCACTTTCTTCTTAGCTCTATATCACTTCCACTTCCTTTCCTCACTTAACTTTTGCTTTTTAAGGGACTTGCGTGATATTAACCATCCCTCCTACTACCTCTGAACACAGTTCACTTGATCCTTTCTCTACTGATAAGTAGAAGGAAGTATTGTATTCCACCCAAAAATTCTATGTCAAGATTTCACCGGAAATAAATGTTTTGAGACCCCCTGAATAAATAAATAAATAAATAAAAAAAAAAAAAAAAAAAGCCTTTTTAGAAAAAGGTCTTTTAAGGATGCAACACGAATTTTTAAGAAAATAGCCCCACCCTAAACTACCCTTCACATGGAAAATTTTTCGAAAATTTTGATTTGATAAAAAATGGCATTACATTTTATTCATCACATGGTATGAATGGCTGTGTTTAATGAGTAATTTTATCTTTTGTATTGATTCGGTTGTTTGGCTGTTTGTGTATTTCACTTTTTATCTGTTTACATTGCGAGTTCTTGATCCTGTATTTAAAATAAATGATTCAGGATATTTTTTGTAATATAAAACAGATTTATAAATAAAAATAGATGTGAGAGTCAAAATTTTAAATATACTAAAAACATCTCTAAGAGAATCCCTAGGTCTTAAATTAAAAATAATTCTCAACATCCGTTTTTGAATGAGGAAAACTCTTTGAATATTGTAAGCATTGCCCCAAAGGATCACGTTATACATTAATACAGAATGACCAAGAGAAAAATAAATATTTAATACATTTTCGAGATCCAAAGATTGTTTAAGACATCTAAGAGCAAAACACACTTTATTTAATCTCTTGCATATATCATCCAAATGAGCATTAAAATTCAGTTTTTCGTCAACGACAATACCTAAAAATTTAGCAATAGGAGCAGTTTGAGTATTTATTAAGAGAGGAAACAAAGTATTATGAAACGACAAAATAATAGTCTTACCCATGTTTATCATTAATCTATTAGCGTCACACCATTTTATAAAAGAATAATTGGTATCATTAATATGTTTATCCAATTCATCAATGGTACTTGCTGATATAGCCATAGACACATCGTCAGCATATATTAATTTATCACTATCAATGTATTGATCCAGATCATTAACATAAAGTAGAAACAATAATGGCCCCAAAATGGACCCCTGAGGCACACCTTTGACAAATGGTTTGACATTTTTATAATTGCTTTGCGACCACTGAGGTATGATAAAATTGTTAACTTTTAGAGTGCAGGATCAGTGCCTGCATTTTTACCTTATAGATTTGTTTGGGTGCTAATGACCAAAGCAGCTATGTACCCTAAAGCCCACCACCACCGCCACAACCACCATCTCCTCTTTCCCTCAGGATCTGTGGCCAGAGCTCACATTTGCTATAGAACTTCTTCCAATTTAATTTTCCTAGCAATTTACAACCAGGGAGTGCTGTGGCAGCTGTTTCATGTCATAGCTGAATTTAGTAATTTCTACAGTGAAGAATCAAATACACACACTACAGGTCTAGCATGCCTTGCCCAAGAACAACAAAGTTAAAACTTAAATAAGGAAAATTGAAGCTATTAACAGTGAAGCAACAAGATTCTAAAGTAAGAACAAATTAGAAACTAAAAACTTCACTTATCTTAGTAATGTTGCATGTTCTCCTTGAAGTTTTTAGTTTCTAATTTGTTCTTACTTTAGAAGTTAAAACTTCAAGTTTTCTTGCTCTTTCCTAGAATCTGGGATAGAAATTGCAGATCATCTGGAAATCTTTCTGCAACTTGTACTTTCACTTGGTGAGCTGACATACGAATCATAAATAAATACATGCTATGCAGTAGAGAACAAATATAGAACCATAATACACTTTGGGACTAAGTACAGGACAAAATAATAAAGCACACTGGGGTAATAACTCAATCACTTATCATGTCAGCTCAATACTGCACTTTCAGAGCTGAGAAAAACAAAGTCAACTGCATGACCTTGTGTGCAGTAACTGCATTATTGTGTTTCCGCATGCACAGTGGAAAAACACACTGCGGTTTGGATGTTTTGGGGTCTCTGTATATAGATAAGTGAAGCCTATATTTCATAAATTAGTAGATGATTTCAGCCGCTTAAGGCTGCTTAGCGTTGTTATTTTTCTCACCACCTCCACTCCTAGGCTTGCCTTTGTTATTTTGTTGCTGATTACATATCCAAGGAGTTCCACTTGTTGAATACAAAATTGTGATTTCGTGATAATTCACTGTTATGGCATTTTCTCTCAATTTGGACAGAACATAGTTTGTGTTTGACATTATCATTAAAATCTTTGTCTAGAATTAAGAAGTCATCTGTGTACTGAATTAAGAATTTGTTTGCACTGTTGCCGAATATAATGTGATGGATCTCAACAACACACCTCACGGTAGGAACCTCTTAAAGGACATTCTCAAAAATTTGAGCTGGCAGCCATTAAGAAGAAAGGAACTGTATTTTCAGGCCCCTGGATGAAGTTCTGTTTGCCAGTAGGATGATGACAAATCAGTGGAGAAATATTTTCCTTAGTAATTTTTTATAATTTTCAATGCTTTGACTCCAAAATATATCAGGCTGGGCCTGTCTGTCTGTTTTACAGGCATCATGGTTATTCTCAACTCTCTTGCATTTTATTACAGATTTGACTGGCAAAGGGTGACACTGAGTGTTGAATTATCCTGTTTAGCATTTTGTTGATTACTTGCTTAGCCTTTTCCCAGGCTATTGGGATGTCCCTACATTTCTGTTAAAAGGTTCAGTGTTCTCTGCAGTAAAATTGTGTTTGTAAACCTTGTATTTGCCAGGAGTGTCGGAAAATACACTTTTATTATGAACTAAAATCTTTTCCAACTATTCCCTCTGGCTAGTGCGACCTTTTCTTGAATTATCTCGACTGCCTTATCTCTCCTCTTCCTTACGCAACCCTTTTTTTTTAGACCATAGTGTTTATCATACTTACCGAACATATTGTATTATTGATCAGCAGAGGCATGCATTTCTCTTGTTTCTTGTCCCTGGATTATAGCCGCTACTTTGACGCCTTTACTTATATTCATTATCTGTATGAAAAATTATTCTTCTGCCATCTTCTGTTTTCCTTGTGTCTGTCTATAGTTCTTATTTCTACTTTCAAAATCTAATTTCACTTTTAACTAGTACAGGATGTTGCATCCAATCAATACTTGACATATTAGTTTGTTAATTACGAGGAAAATAAATTCAAGATTTCCTGGTTGATGTTTACTTTGCAGACTATGTTTCTTAGGGGTAATGTCAAAGCTTGTCTCCTTAGTTACTAAACTTTGATACTGCCGCATACTACAAATGCTCATATTAGCTCCAGTATCTATCAGGCGCTACATTCTTCTCCCTGTACCGTTATATTTTTCTCTGAGGTGAGTTAACTATGTTGTTTCCTGCTTGATCCTGTATGGTTGTTACTACTCCATCCAAAATAAATTTGAATTTCTTTTTGGCCGTGATATGTTATTTCCATCTATTTGAGAAATTGTCACCTCATGAATCCTTCCAAACTTGTGACTGGACTCAGCCCTAGTTTTCCTGGCTGTTATGGTTACTTTCATTTTCAGCTATGCCATCTCCTACCTCCTCTCTTTGCAGTTACCCATAGTAACCTTGGTCTCCTTGATAATGTTCTCTAGAAGATCTGTATATATCTCTACTCTTTGTTCTCGTGATGGAACCATACCACTTTTCAAAGTTGCTTTCCCCTCTATTAAAAAAATAGCCCATCTGTGAAACGTGCCTTTATCATCTTGGCTGTGCATGTATCGAAAACAGCTTTGATCCCTGGGTCTGATCTGTAAGGCATTTACCAGATATTGCTAGAAACGGTTGTTATCGTGAAGTCTACCATCAAATCAATGGTATGTGTCTGGGATGGTAATCTCCCTTGTAGTTACCACTCTAGCCTTTATTTCTCTCACCCAATGTGATTTTGTCTGTCTCTGCCTGGACTCCTGGTCCTGCATTTTGACTTAGGCTTGGCTACCAGCAGGTAATGGCAGATATGCTCGAGATAGTGCGATTCAATCATGCTAAGGAAGTCCTATTCACTAATTGGTGGTTCAATTAATTTGCTACTCTGTGCCCATGTTAGCAAGTAATCTACCATACTCAAGATTCCTTCACTCACCATACCGTCTGTTAGGTAGCACAGACCTTATGTGGTTTTGGGTATTTGTATTCCATACTTGTTTAAAATATTCAAAACTGTTGCTGTCTACCAAGGTTAACCTCTTGAGGGATATCGACGTGAAATCACGTCCATTTAAAATGACGGATGAGCGATATGCGCATGTATACACGTCCTGTGCGTTTAAGCATTTAAACCTTATTTATCCCTTATCCAACTCAACTTATTATAATTTTCCCTTTATGAAACATTTTAGTAAGGTCTATATACTTTATTGGCTTACCTTAATATGTTCGTTCTGCAGTGATTTACCTCAAAACAGGGATAAACACATAAGGGTAGGTACATCTCCACATTCGCGAATTCCCTTCTTGCGGCACACGAAACACTTTCAAGATGGTCGGGACTTCTTTACTGTTGGTGGTATCCTTTTAGGATGTTTTCCTTGAAGTCTGAGGGGTGCAGGGGTTTTGGATTTTCAACCCCCAACGTGGTATTGTTCAATTAGGCTGCGAGCTATTTATAGTCTGTAGTCAAGGTCGGTCATTGTCCTGTGTGGGTTTAGAGAGCTGTCCAAATCCCCAAACAATTGTATATGGTTATATCCAGTTGGTGCAAAAATATCTTTTTATACCACTTCTCCCTTCTGCTACAAGCAGGAAGGAATACGTATGTATTTCAACAAAGAAAGACACAGACTCTACTCAGTTACGAAACTCGCGTAAGCAAAAGTTGCAATGTTGATCTATTCTGATGACTCAAGAGACCACGCATACAGTAGGGCTTTATTACACAGTATGCTGACGCATAAGCCACACATACAATGGGTGTTTCTTTACTGTTTCCTTCCGAGAATTTATATTAGATGCGTTCGACAGAGCAAAGTTGACTTTTCACCACAGTGAAACAAAATTGTGCCATTTCAACGTTTTGTAAATACAACTCAACTTTGCTGATGACGTACATTTATACTGCATATAACGAGTTTTATACCAGTTTTTGTTTCATTAAAATAACTTAATATTTACACAAAATACAGCTGTGTATATACGAAGCATTTAACAATTTAAATGCTAGCAGTTCTCAGCTCGCGGACGTTTTAAATGGCCATCGCTCAAGAGGTTAACCTTTCCCACTGTAGAAGTGTTGGTTTCAGCCCTTTCCCAATGATCATCAGTTTTAATTCATCAGGTTTTTGTGTTAATCTAAAATATTGTCCCAAATCATTTACAAATTGCTGTAGATTGTCCCCAAAATGATCCTTAAATGATAGTACTCCTATCTCAATTAGTAAGTGATAGCTTGGATAATACTAGTGTTCAAATGACATTTGTGTTCAGCAAATTGTTCATTGGGGGTTCAGCAATTGAACCTTTATCTCCATTTGGTACGCTTGATGTAATACAATTTCCATAACTGATATCATTATAGTCTTCATGCCTTGTACTAGTCTCAATACTATTTACAGAGCTTCTTAATTTTCTTACACATATTTCAGCACTTTCCTCCCTTTGTACGGCCTGGTGATGTTTCAAGAGCTGCTCGCTACTTTGGGAGGAAATTTTAATTTGTCCTTGATCTTTCTCAAAGTCTGAAAACTTTTAAGCTGCTTATGTATCTTTGCTTCTAATTCATTTTGCTTTTTCTCTTAAGAAGCACTATCAGCTCAAAGCATCGCCCAATTGTTCCTTAATACCCATGCTAGTGAGTTTTTACATAATTTCTAAGTTTTTGACACATTTCTTAAAGCTAGTTGCCCTACTTGTATTTCCTTTACCATTTCACCTTGTTTACTCGCCTGTGAATCCAGCTGATTGTCTAATTTAGCTACTTATTCACCTAAGTTGCCCTTATCTCCAGAGCTAATTCCTCTCTCATTTTCCCATTTCCTTTCTCAACATATTGTCCTATCTTAATGTTCTGTTCACTTAACTTTTCCTTCCAAAGTTTTTATTTTGCTCACACAACCCTTCATCCTTTGGTTTAATTGTTGAAGAAACATTGTTGCCTGGTTCTGGTTAGGGTCAATAACCTGTTCCCTTGGTGATTTTCCCTCTAAACTAGATCTACCATAGGTGCATGTCTTTCTACAATTGGTGTTATGCTGTATGGGTTACTCTTTCCATTTCTTCCTGGTTTCCCCCAGGGGCCTACTACAGTGGGTATGGGAAACTGTGCACTTATGGTCCTGAGCCATACTCTCGATTGGGTTCCTCTGAGGAGCGAGAGAGCAAATGCCAAATGCCCAATCAGCTTTGGTCCACATGTGTGTTTGACCTTCAACCCTATACCTCTCTGAGCATAGTCTGATGGATACCTTTTGTGTGGGTTTTTGGTGGATGGGGAAATGCAAAAGGTGACTGGGTAACCGCGTAATTTCCAGCCCCTGATTATCATGTAGGACTTGTGTTCATATCCGCTGTTAAAGGTCAGTCCCAGGGAAGGGCCTTTGCATGAGCAGATGCACTCTAGAAGGCAATTGGCCACTCTTTCTATACACTGGAAGGTGAGACCCTAGGGTAAGCAAGGTCCACACTAGGATTCTCACCTAAGCCGAGGTGGCACCCAGGATGTGAGAATGCCATCAGAGACATTTGCAGTGGTTGAGGATATAAACACCATGGTGCAAAAAAACTTCTCCAAAATATGCTAAGTCAAGAGTAACGGAAGTAGCCAAGTTGTGTTCCTAGGGCCCTAATGACCTAGTTGTCGACGGGCCCTTAAACACAACTCACTCACTCACTCACTCACTCACTCACTCACTCACTCACTCACTCACTCACTCACTCACTCACTCATTCACTCACTTAGGTGTTCCTCGCTATGTGATTATTACTAGGGTTAGGATTTTTAGGTGCAAATTTCAGATGAAAAAATGAATGGAAAAGGTGCTCAAATAAGGTAAAAAAAAAAAAAGGGACAAAAGGGTGCTTGTTTATTAAACTAATTCAACAATTTCTCTTTCCTCTATTCTAATTTATTGAATTACAAACAAGTACATCAAATTATCACTCATCAGAAGGAAAACACATGAAGCTGTTATACTTCAAGACATTAAGCTTCTCTACACTTTTAAAAGTAAGTCTGTTTCTATTAGGAGATAGAATGTCTTTGTAGATGCTAAAGCTTCTTTCGGCTTCCACAGAAACCAGTGGGGCAAATCTTGTATCCACTCGGAATGGGAATTCTACAGATGTGGCGAAATTCTCAATGTCCGGATTCTTCTGAAGACTAAACACAAGTTTGTCTTTGGCAAAGCCATCTAACTGCTCCCTCACAGAAGTAAAAATATCCCACTGTTTCTCCATTTCCAAACCTTGTTCTTCTAATAGTTTAATAGCTGCAGTTGGGTACTTGTAACTATGTACACAATATAGTTTGTACCTGCGTTGGCTGGATCGAAAGAAAGTACAAACTCTTTAATTTTGTCAAAATTCTCATATAACATAGCAGCACACTCAATCCAAGATCCCCAGCGAGTTGAGACAGAATATTAGAAGACCCCAAAAGAAAATCGTTTATGTGAATATTTGTTAAGAGTGTAATTTGTTTTTTGATGTTGGTATGAGATGGTTAAATGACGAAAGCATGTTGCTGATGTTCATTGTTATGAACAACTAAGTTTGTTTAAAGACGTCATAAATATTTCCATATTTAATTTTAATATATATGTATAAATATTAGAATTATGTGTGTTCAGTCTTGATAGCAAAGGGAGAATGGTTAGGGATCACTTCCCTAACAAGAAGGAACTATTTGATGAACGCATACGTGGATGTATACGAGAAAGGTAGTATCACGTGAGGTGACGCCATAATTCTTTCACTAGCGTCTACGTGTCCAAGACGATAGGACGTATTTTGGTAGCGTGTGAACATTGTAGAACGTTTACCAGACTTTCATCAAGCTTTTATTCCACTTTTTGAAAAAGTGAAAAGACTTAAATAGTTTAAAACGGTGCTAAGAGGATTTATTTTAATGTAAAATAGAGAAAAAGTGGTAATAAAATAATACATTGTGGTGAAGAAACATCGTGTGATTTTTCATTCCATCCGTTACCACGCCCTGAGAGAAATAAGAGCCTCATCGCTCAAACGTGAAACGACGCTTCGATAAAAACTGCACCAGAGTAATGACCGAGAAATTTGGAAGGGGCAGACCAGTGGTTTCCTTGTAGACCACAACATGATTCAGATATTCAGCAGAATCTTCTTCAGGGCAGATATGAACTGATTTGTGATGTCGTATTCGTTCCCTATGGATTCACAAACCCTGTGAAGGGCATGAACCAAGCATGTCACATGCTTCAACTTAGGAAATAAAGGCTTCAATTGGTTAACAGCTGAAACCATGTATGGGGCCTGGTCTGTAACCACAAGAAGAAGCTTTCCAAACTCGATACCAGCAGGCGAGAGTTTTTGACAAAAGTCCATAATTGATTGCATTACTGTACTGGCATTGGCTTTCTGCAGCTCATATATTTTTAACAATATGGGCTTAACTTTCTCCCCTGCTAAGGGAAAAACTAAAATGTTCAAAGCATATCGTTCCATTGAGTATGGTTTCATCCACAATGATTCCCACATCGCAATCAGACACTTTCTCCTTGATTCTTTTTATGGTTTCTTGGTAAACAGGCTTCATGTAGTTTTTTCTGAAAGTACTATCATTCTTATGTCGCAGTGAGTTCATTCTGGATTTATAATGTCAATGTAGTCTTTACACTGTGATTACTTTCTTAAGAGCAAGTTGGAAAGAAATATGTTGAAATGATATTTTCTTTAGAACTAGAAACGCATTACATTCCAAACTTATAGAGCAGGTATGACTAAGGGAAGTCGACCTTAGAGTCCACACCTCGCTTAACTTCTCGATAAAACACCCTGCCTTCCCCCCACGACTAGGCACATGTGGCCTAGAAAACATTTGGAACCAACTGCACAAAATAAAGACAGAGGGTAATTAAGATAAAGGGGAAGGAATGACGAACTATCCAGCAAGCCAAGGTAACAAGGCAATCAAGAATTTGCACATAGTTTAGTTGGATAGCTAAAAAATTATAAAAAGCTATGTAAAGAAGTTCTACGAATAAATTCATTCATCTGTGAGAAAAGCCAAGAAAAATTTGAAAACAAGGACAAGATTTCAAATGCATCAAACAAAAACGGGAAGAAAAATCAGTACATCACAGAAGGCAAAAAAACATCATGATATTGATCTAGAGCCTATCAGGTTTAAGAACATCATCCAAATAAAAGATGTAATTTTGTCCTCCAAAATTTAATATTTATGCAGTAGCTATTAATAAAGCAACATCTGACAGTATGGAAAAATATACTTATAGTCAAGTTCAAACACATGTTCATCCTTGATAGATCTATGGGTAGAAGTGTTGTAAAATGGTTTTATTTTTCTTATATTTGTGTTGATTTGAAATACAAAATTTACTGATTTTGCATTTTAATAATTTCTCTATCTCAACAATCTACTGGTGATTTAAATGGTGAACAACCACATATTTTATGCTTTTTAGCAGAATACTTATAGTTTGGGATAAAAAATGTTGTTGGCTAATGTTCTGGATCTTGGACTTTATCCATTCTTCATCTGGCATCCCAATAATAAGTAGTTAAGGGCTTAATTATAACTGTTTTTAAATGGACACCGGTTTTTACATATCAGCAGTTAAATCGTCCAAGCATAACCACCAGAATGTCTGTAGGACCACACTTGTCATTTTTTAGGGTTCCATTGGACCTAGCTACAACTTAATGCCATGACAAATTAGTGTTTGTATTGGCATTTCCTCCAATATGGTGTGTAACAGTTATACCACTGTAACTCAGTTCTCAGAGCTTGTTTTGTTAAAGCTGATGAGAAGATGAGAATTGGGTAGGAGTGGTTATAGATTACACATCACTACCCCTTGCAACCTCTCATCGGGAGAGGTCTGAAAACAGGAGGCATAGGCTCAGAGGGGAAGAGGCACTCAAGTTCAGGGAGGGTTGGCTGCCAATTATGACTGAGAGAAATGTTAGCTCTTGATATGGTGCACTAGCCATTTATTTTAGCCTGTGGGTCCAGAAGGGTGAAACCTGGGCCAGAGTATTATAACATATTTAGACTTAACTTGGTAGTTCTGGGAGATAAGGCATCTCAACAACAAAATACTGCTTGATACGGCAGTGCCTGATCTGGGCCTGGCATTGTGAATAGATGCAAGTGAGACGAGACAACAAGAATAGACAAACATGGACTAAATTAGCTGTGTTAATAAAGCTTCTTCCTGCTTTGCCAGCATTCTGATGCTTTGGATGCTTGACCTGAATTGGTCCCATTGTTTTACATTCACTGATGCAACCCTACTGATGGTTCGAAACCTGGTATGACCATTACAATACTGTTCATTCTTTCAGGCCTATGGTTGGTTGACTATTGCACATTCCTGTTGCAGATGGAGTATGAATTTTCTCAGTTGATTTACATTTTTACATTGGGCATGGCCTCTAAAGAGGTTTCTTATAAATTATATTGTACTCGAATAGTTGGACTAATAAATTTATTTCTAGTTATCACCCTAGCCTTTATAGGTCATGCTTGTAGCTTCAGATATGAAATCTGCATAGTATTTTAAAGTTGAACTTAATTTATTATAGATTATTTATGAATGTTACTGCATTATTTCTATTACGAAAGGAATGCATTAGAAGTTTAATACAATATGTACATGTATTAGAATAGATAACCATAAACTGGAATTTACCACTAGAGGTTCTAGGCAGTCACCTCAAATGGTTAGTGGTGAGGATATCTGGAGGCGTTCCTCTATTTCTCACACACACACACAAAGTGACTTACTTTGTTAGTAGCACAATGAGGAAGTAGAAGGTACACATGTCTGTTGAGTAAAGGATTATTCTGAAGCTTTTCACCAAGGAAGACATAAAGACATTCAAATTTCTGTGAAGATTGCAGTCACAGTTTGGAACAAAAACTGTTGAAGAACCAAGTGTAGAAGTGGCACAAAATAATTCGGGAAGTTGTGGAAAACTAAAACCCATCAATGATGACCGTAGACAGATGTTACCACAGAGAACACTTGTAAGCTGGAAATGCAAGTGTTTTGTGGGACTCAAAGACATTATGATGGTGGACTTCTTACATGAAGGAAGGACAGTAAAAGCTAACCTCTGCTGCAGAGGCAAAAGTGGTTTATTGTAGCAAATGACATCAGCAACCCATCTGAAGTTAAATTCTTCTCCATGACAATGCAAAGTGGCAAAAGCTGAGATTCACTGGATAATCCTGTAACATCCTCCTTACAATCCAAATTTATCCTTATCCTCCTGTGGCTGTCATTTGTTTGGACCATTTAAAAAAGTAAGCAGGAGAGTGGCAGCAATTTTAAGATGAAGTAGGAATTAAGGAGTTCACATGCAAAACTGGCTGTGAACACTTCCCTCTTTTTTCTTTGAGAAAAGAATATAAAAATACTGCCAATTTGTTGCAAGAGGTATTTTGAAAACAAGCATTAAAAAGTGATGCACCAATGAAGCTTTTCATGGTTTAATAAATTAATTTAAAAAAAATCAGGTTCATGTTTGATCTACTCTCATATGTCATGTTCGGTTTATAAATTAGATTTGATCTAGTATAAAGTACCAGTTTCTGATTTATTTTTGATTTGTAATCATGAGATCTAAAATACCTTAATTACCATAAATAAATTACTCATGCTTTGCAGGTCTGGGATGTTGGTACAGGAATGTGTCTTTTTACACTGGTGGGTCATGACAATTGGGTGCGTGGTGTGGTATTCCATCCAGGTGGTAAATTCATTGTGAGTGCCAGCGATGACAAGACCCTGCGAGTTTGGGACACGCGCAACAAACGCTGCATGAAGACCCTAGAAGCTCATCAGCACTTTTGTACTTCACTTGGTAAGATAAGTTCAACTTTACATGATGCAAGATTTTTTTCTAAGTGTAACATCCAGTGGCATTTTTTTTAAGTACAGCTTCACATTTTTTGGTGTAATATATATTTAAAATTATTTTAGTGGATATCTTGTTGGAAAACATTTTATTAAGTTAAGCTTTATAACTATTTGTCTATTTACTTACTGCACATGTACCCATATTGAATGCAGGGTAGCTTAAGTCTCCATCTTGAAACCAATGCGCCCAACACTGTTTTGTCACTAAATTACTCTATGTAATTAGTAGGTGACAGCCATGAGGCATATGGGAAAGTATGAAACTGCAGAGTTGTTTACACGAGCTTATCGCACATACACAACAAGACAGTTTATGTACATTCTGTTCAGATACAATCATGTGTTCAGGACAGCAACATCTCATGCATCAGCAGGCCTGAGAGATCATTTGTGTTACATTACTGACTGTACACAAGTTACTAATATTTCACTGATGTATACAGCGTATGGTTTTAGAAGGCACATGAACTGAACCAATGCGTGCACATGGTGGCTGCACTGCTGCCAAGTTATGCGCCAGAGAGCGGAAGTTATGGGGAGGGAACGAAGAAAGAAACATTTGTCATGTCACAAATTGTCAGAACGTAAACTCACACAGCAAAGGATAATGATGATAACATTACAAACTGTAACACTCAATATTAACGTACTTATTTACACGCACTTCCTCAGATGCCAATTCCTTTAAAAAAACTGTACACTTTAAAAATATTTCTGGCCTGAGAGCAGAGTACTTTACCCTTAATACCTGTGCCGCTGGTACCAGGCTTTGAAAGTGACATTGTTAACACTTCACTAAACATAATGTAAACATGTGAATTTTCTGCTTATTGTCACAGTTACACAGAGCACAATTTGCGTTACGGATTGGTCTTGAACCGAACTGAAGAATTCGCGCGCGACTGCAGTGATCCGTGGTCAGTTAATTTATTGACTAAATATATGCAGTTTCTAATGACACTTCATAATGTCTTACTCCGTAACTGTGTAATGAAAAAGAATAAAACACACAGGCAAGATTGGAAGTTGCATACATGAGCATAAACATGGGAGTCAGTTGTTTATTCTTGAAGCGATAACTCGAGAACCATACGTCGTAGAAAAATGGCCATTGTACAGGCTGCCTCAAAAATTCTTGCTGCATACACCAAGGCATATTAGAATGTCAAATTTCCAGTAATAATTTTGGGCGCATGAAAAAGAGAAATCTCTGTTGCTCACGCTTGTGCTGTGAGTTCCGAACTAGACAACGCTGCATGACTATAATAGGACAGTCACTCTAGGCAAGCCCTCTCGAGCTCCTCCTCATGTGCCTTCTAATACTGTATGCCTTATAGTAAACAAGATAACAAGGGATTGCAGCACTTGACAACCAAGGTCAATATGGCTCATCACTAGGGCCAGGCATTTAATGACCTATAATTTGGTAAAAAATGCAAAATAAAAAATGCATTTATGACCTAAAAATTACAAAAAATGACCCAAAAAGATGACCCCAAAAATGTTAAAGTTACCAAAAAATAAAGAATTGCCAATAAAAATGCTCATCATCATCATTGTCGCCATCGTCATCATCATCATCATCATATTGTTTATTATTTATTTATTTATTTATTTATTTATTTATTTATTACATTAAGCACTCACTTTTTTACTAAGTTACATAAAATATAACATAAAATCCAAATATTAAAAGAAAATTATAAATGTACATGTTAGAGTATCTTTTATTGAAGAAGTTCCATTTCAGTGCACTTTTATAACAATTTTGAGTTGCAGTTAACAATCACAAATTGGCGGACATTCTCAAACAAAAATGACTGTTAGTCTGCTAGTACTGACTTATAAATGGAAAAGCTCCTCTCTACTTCAATGGAAACAATTAAAACATACTAAAAGCAAGCAATATCTCCTGGATTTAACTCAGTCAGCAAGAGAAAACTGTTCACCAGACAAAGCACTGCCAATTGAACACAATGTTTTGTACCCGCTGTTCTTGTCTATACACTTCTTTATTTTCATTGCCATTGCATGACCCACTTTACCATATGCACAGCTCAAATCATTCACTACTTTATCCACTACTTGTAGCTGTTCCATTAATATTACTTGGGATTTTCCCAGAGAATTTATTGCATCAGGAAGGAATCCAAAATTGGTGTAAGAAAGTTTACCTGCTATTTCTTTATCAGCCAGCAGTTCTTGCACCTTTTTGATTGACACAGAATCAGTATTATCAAAGGAATCAACTACTTTCTTCACAACGACAAAATTCTTGCAATAATAACTACAAGCCTCGAGTCATGTTCCCCATCTAGTCAAAACAGGTGAAAAGGGCAGTTGAATTTCTGGAGCTTGTGCTTTGAATGCTACAACTTGAGAGGGAGCTTTTAAGAATACTTTCTTGACACATCCAATTAATTTATCCACTTCAGGAAAATTTGCACGTACTTCTTCCGCAACCTGGTGTAATGCGTGCGCTAAACATGTCACATACACCATTTTTGGGTAGAGCGCACTTAAAGAAGCAGCAGCTTTCATCATGTAGGGTGCTGCGTCTGTTATAAAAAGCAATACGTTGGAATTTTGAATCCCATTAGGCCAAAGTATTCTCAATGCATGGTCAAATACTAAGCTGATGGTTGATTAGGTCACTATGTCCAGCTGCTCACGATGTAATAGAAATTGTTCCCCGGGGCTGTGTGCTTCTTGAACTCCCAACAATAACATTCGCTACATAACGGCCTACAGAGTCTGTTGTCTCGTCTATGGATACGAATATATTCTTTTCTCCAATCCTTTTTCTTATTTGTTGCAAAGTTTTGTTGTAGCACCGATCCACATAGGTTCTTACAAATGTTCTGGGATCCGGAATTAATTTTCCTGTCTCCTTTCCTAAGAAAGTGCGCAGCTTAGGATGATTCAGTGAAGTGGAATATCGGCAGACAGAAATGCTTCACATAATTTCTTACAAAATGGCAAAAATATTGAGCGAGGTTTGTCCAGAAGCATCTACTGTAATCCTACACTGGATTTATTTTCAAGTCGTTGCAGGCCACGTTTATCCTTCTCCCGTGACATATGTTGTTCTACGGTAAACTTTCTTTCAGCAGCCACTCTCACATCACAGATCTTGCAGAATAATACATGATCGTCCGTGGAAAAAATATTTTCTCCATATTTTGAAACGAATGCCATCAATTTAACACTATTACTTCCCTTCACTTTAGGCATTTTGCTCTTATGGTGCTCGTACAGGTGTTACAAACAACTGATCACCTCACTTAACAGCACAACAATGCCGGTTCACCTGGATATAGGAATTTCCTTGGGAGTGTGGGCAAGTCCGTTAACCACATTCCTTGAAAAATAGGGGTAGGAGGTAGCTTAAGCTCTAAGAAATTGAATTCCTAGAAGTGGGCCAGTTCATAGTGCACATTCCTTGAAAAATAGGGGTAGGAGTTGCCATAGCATTTACTTAAATCCAAGAAATTGTATTGACAAGAACAAATACTGAATTTTAGTTTTAAAAAATGAATTAAATACAAATAATCTCCCAATCTTCCGGAAAAGTGTTAAAAATGCTCAAAATGACCTAAAAATTGCCAAAAAATGACTTATCCGTAAAAAAAAAGTAAGAAAATGCACAAAAATGCCCTAATAAATTGCTTTTATTTAACTCGTTAGTCAATGCCATACCTTTCTGTATATGCAACCAATGTTTCAACCTTCATAAGGAAAAGATGCAAAATCATTAATTGCCTTGCCCTACTCATCACTTTGCCAGGTAGTATATACATTGTCCCTAAATTACACTTACTAGCTATGTACACTAAACACTAACTTTTCAACTTTAACTACACCTAGCCCAAACTTTAACTAAACGTAATCGCTACACCGTAGGGAAGGGCTGGCTAATGTCTTCTATTAGTTCCTGGAAAGGGTCTGCCAAGTGGTTCTTGGTATAAGCATTCCTCAAATACAAATGTGAGCATTCAGGTGTTCCCGTCAAATGCTTCCCCTGTTAGATGATGCCATAGAACTTGCCAGCATGCTTCAGTTCATGTGAACATTTGTCATAAGGTCTACAAAGTGCACGTAATTATTCACTGACAAAATCATGAGGAAATTCACCAGCTATCAGTCCGTATTAGCCCCTGGAGGGATCGGAGTGTATTGTGCTGGTGGATTCTATGTGCTCTACAGTAAAATTTCATAATTTGGAATGATCCACCAGTATCAACAGTAATGTAGAAACCAACAGCTTCACTTATCTAAATATGAGGTGTAAACATTGGACACACCATGTTTCAACAGGTATTCCTGCCATTGAAAACATATTATTTCACTGTTATTATCTTCAGGTGTGTATACTAAATATATTTGGAATGATGTTTATGGAAAATTGAGAGGAAGTCCAACACTCAGACAGTGCTATATCAATGTTCAAGGTTATGTTGACAACATTTTCTATATATGTATGTCCCTGGTTTAATAAACAATATCGTTGACAAATAATGTAGTTTATAGTTTTATAAACTTTCATAATTATGAGTTATTAATATAAATTGCCTATTGCCACATCCGTGATAAATTGTGACGGGAGCTGAGCTGAGCTCATTTGACAGTGACTATCTTGTGCACACTCCTAATTGGAGTCTTTGCAAATGTTGCTATAATGCAGTTACTGTCCCTTTCCTCTTGACACAAAATGTAAATTGTGGGGAAACACTTGCATAGGTAAAAATTCCTTGAGAAAGAGGTTAATGTTTCCCAAATGCATATTGTTAGTATTATAGATTGTTCTGTTCTTATTCCTAGTACTTACCTCAAATATTGATTGTATAAAATAATTGCTAGTATATTTAGAATATTTTGTCAAATTGAAAGCGTGGAAATTGACATATTCAAATGTAAAAATTGGTCCCTTAACTTCTTCAGTGATATGGACGTGAAATCACGTCCATTTAAAATGACGGATGAGCGATATGGGCGTCCTGTGCGTTTGTGCATTTAACCCTTATTTATCCCTTATCTAACTCAACTTATTTTAATTTTCCCTTTATGAAACATTTAAGTAAAGTCTATATACTTTACTGGCTTACCTTTATATATTCCTTGTGCAGTGATATGCCTCAAAACAGGGATAAACACACAAGGGTACATCACCACATTCGCAAATTCCCTTCTTGCGGCACACAAAACACTTTCAAGATGCTGTTGGTGGTATCCTTTTAGGATAAAGTTTTCCTTGAAGTCTGAGGGGTGCAGGGGTACTGGATTTTCTACCCCCAACGTGGTATTGTTCAATTAGGCTGCGAGCTATTGATAGTCGGAAGTCCAGGTAGGTCATTGTCCTGTGTGGGTTTAGAGCTCTCCAAATTACCAAACAGTTGTATATGGTTATACCCAGTTGGTGCAAAAATACCTTTTTATACCACTTCTCCCTTCAGCTACAAGCAGGAAAGTATATGTATGTATTTCAACAAAGAAAGAAATGGAGCCTACTAAGTTACGAAACACGCATAAGCAAAAGTTGCAAACATGCTCTATTCTGATGACTCATGAGACCATGCATACAGTAGTGCTTTATTACACAGTATGCTGATGCACAAGCCACACATACAATGGGACGACTACTGTTTCTTTCAGAGAACTTATATTAGATGCGTTCGACAGAGGAAAGTTAACTTTTCACCATAGTGAAACAAAATAGTGCCATTTCAATGTTTTGTAAATGCAACTCAACTTTGCTGATGACGTACATGTATACTGCATATAACGAGTTTTATACCAGTTTTTTTTTTTTTTTTCATTAAAATAACTTAATATTTACACAAAATACAGCTGTGTATATACGAAGCACTTTTAGTGCATTTAACAATTTAAATGCTAGCAGTTCTCGGCTCGCGGACGTTTTAAATGGCCATCGCTCAAGAGGTTAAATAAAGGGGTAGGGTAAATCTCGGGAAACATTTTTACCAATGGACAACGTTATGCATCAACCAGCTAAGCACCAAGTTTTAAAATATTGATATTTTGATTTGAGGTTAAATAAAGGGGTAGGGTAAATCTCAGGAAACATTTTTACCAATGGACAACGTTATGCATCAACCAGCTAAGCACCAAGTTTTAAAATATTGATATTTTGATAGCTTTTAATGTATACAAGCATGAACTACTAATACACAAGATTTTGGCATCATTTGTGTGATGATGACCTAAATAATAATTATAAATTAAATCTTCCATAAAATAGTCAATTACAACCACCCAGTAACAGTAACCAGAATAGAAACAAGAACAAGAAGCAAGGCAGCACACAACATTTTGGTTCATAACAGCCTGGTAGAACTGCCATGTGGCAGTTGCAAAATTTGCATATAACAGTACTTTTGTAGGAGGCAAAAGATCCATACCTTTCATATTGATATCCTCGAGTTAGGTATTCCTTAGCCTGAGAAAGCTGTGTTAAAGCTGCAAACTGCTTGCATCATTAAAGCAAACTATGAACAATTGCAACACAATGACAAACCGGATTAGCTGAAGTTCGTTCGTTTGTACTACTTGGTTCTTTCCAATGGGAATTCCCAAGGCCAAGACTGGGAGTATAAAAAGCTATATCTCAGACTGAACGATGGCGGCAGCATCGCCAACAAAGCTGTCCTGTTCGGTTCTTTCCAACTTAGTTCATAACTTGCTGCCTAGTGCATTCATTTGCTCATGGAAATGTTGATGGAACTTTCTCTCTGAAGTCATGAATTCCAATAGTCAATGTATATAAAATAAAATTTAAGAATAAATAGAAACGTATTTTGTGAATATTTTTTGCAAGTTAAGCAGATTTGTGCAAACACACAAATTAAAAAATCCTTAATAAGGTGAAATATTGTGTATTGCCCAGAATTGCATTTGAATGCACATTGTTTTGAAATTTGCAAAATTTGCGGCTGCAGATTATTCCAACCTCTACTAACTGCTTATATTTATAATTCTGCTTATCCACTGGCTAGGAGAAGAGCAGTTAAGTGTTGTGTAATACCTACATTCTTTAAATTTTGTTATTTTTTATAGTATCGGTATGGAATTACCTAAGATAATTACAAATATCGTTTCTGTACATGAAACATTAAAATTTTAATAACTGTGTAGTATAGAAATAACATGAATGAACTTCTATGCCACAATGGAAGCAATTCCTACTTTGTACCAAAATAATCCTAAGTGGATTTCTGGAAAGAAACACGAATGAAGTTTTATAAAGTAATGGCCGTACTTGCTTTTCTGTATGGATCCGAAACATAGACATTGACAAAAGCCGACACAAACAAGATACAGGCTGCCGAAGTGAGATTTTTAAGAACAGCAAAAGGATGCACACTTTTATATAAAATTCCAAATGGAAAAATAAGGGAAGAACTAGAAATAAATCCTTTGGCAGACAAAATGTTCAGTTATAGGAATGAATGAAGAGAGCATGTTAATAGAATGCATAGAGAAAGGATCCCAAGGAAAGTGTTAAACTATAGGCGTATTGGACAAAGACATCTGGGAAGACCAGGAAAATGGTCAGACATGTTTTGAAGCTGCAAAAGGTAGCATTGGCGCACATTGGCCTGGCCTGCCACCTATCAGGCCAGTCCGATCCTCTTTGTGAATGTTAGCTGAGCAAGATAATGGTCATTGTGTTCAGTATTGTTACTACACAGAACTCCTTTTGGTAGGATCCAGGAGCTTCGCTTTTGAGAACATTCCACATGAGGTTTTAACCCTATATAAGGGGCCAGAGTTTGTGTGTCAGCCACTTGAGTCAATCAAGTCAAGGACAGTTAAAAAATGTTGTTAACTAATGCTGGATTTCTGGCAATGAAGTCATTAATCCTCTTGCTCTCCAATATTAAAGAGAACAATAGCAGTAATGGTAACCACTTTTTAGAGAGCACCATATTTTTATGTTTTGGTGAGTTAAAAAAATGTAGTCTTACAGTAAAAAGTGACACGGAGCTCTCTGGATAGCACGAAGTGCAGTTCAGTGTGAGTTGTGATAAGTGGCAACAGTTCAGTTGTACATGTTCTGGGTGTGTGCAAGTGTTCATAAGCAGGGCCCGAATGTTTGTGACTGGCGGCTCATGACTTGTCGCAGTGGGTGTGCAGTACATTACATCTGCTATTTGATCAACTCTGAGTGGCTTTTCACTAGACTGTTGGGAACGTTTCCCTGTTAAGATTTCTTCATTCTCACACATTTGTTCGTATCCTGGATTTTTTGTAACAATATTACATGCTGTTTCTTTCACTACATTACCAATGGTTCCAGGTACTGAATTCAATTTATAAATTGTGGTTTTGAATGCATTTAATGACTGGGACAACTTAGTGTTGGTTTCCAAACAAGTTATGGTAGATGAAAAATGAGAGAAATGTGCAGATATATAGGAAAGGTTACTTTCTACTTCTCGCTTCTTTAATATATCTTGGGCAATTTTAATTGATTCAGAACTTTTGGAATCAAATGTATTCACTACATTCCTGTTTCCAAATGTTCGGTGTAATAGAGAACTGCACATAACCATGTTCCCCAACACGTTATAATAGTTTCTGGTGGAAGTGGGACATTCGGTGTGATTGCTTTGAAAGCTTGTTTTCTATATGGTGCTTTAACAAATACTTTCTTTACAGAAGATACCAGCTTATCTACAAGTGGGAAATTTGCACGAGTTGTTTCTGCAACTCAATGCAAACCATGTACAAAGACAAGTAAAATGTATCATATTTGAAAATATAACTTTCAGAGCAGTGCCAGCTT
Organism: Tenodera sinensis; assembly: GCA_030765045.1. Lineage (NCBI taxonomy): Eukaryota > Metazoa > Arthropoda > Insecta > Mantodea > Mantidae > Tenodera > Tenodera sinensis. The sequence goes on along the minus strand of CM060964.1, from coordinate 285,314,003 downwards.
TTATCATGTAACTCACAGCATCATTTACAAAGAGTAATACACGCTCATACTGAATACCATCAGGCATAGAAGGTTCAACGAATCAATAAAAAATTTGGATATGGAAGAACTATTTGTAGCACTAAGTTCTATCGCAAGGAGAAATGGGGTGGTTGGTTCATTTTTATGGAGAGACCCAACAATAAAATTTGCAATGAACCGACCTTCACTGTCCTGCATTTCATCGACTGACACTCACACAGAATTATCCCCAATCTGTTCTCTAATATTTTTAATTGCGAGATTGTAGCACCTCTTCACATGATGTTAGCGAAGAGTAGATTGGTCTGGCACTTTACACTTAGTATACTGCTGAATGAAATTTCTGAGTGTGGGATTGGTAAGTTTCCACAATGGAATGTCTGCCGCTAAAAATGCTTCACACAAATCAAAGGAGAACTGTGAAAAGTTATTGTCTGAAAATTCACTTAACAGTTTTTGAACTTGGACACTTTTTGTAGATTTAAGTTTGATATTATTTTTGTGTTTATTAGTATTCAAATGTTGTTGTTGTTGTTTTCTAGTGCCTTGCATCTGGCAATGAAGCCATTAGCATTCGTGCTTTCCAATACTTTTGAACTGTAAAATGTTAAAGTACTAGAAAACGCTTTTCTCAACTAACCGTTTTCTCACATGCTCCACAATACAAAATTCTACCATCTGTAGTTATCAAATCTGTTTCAAACTCGCGTTGATATCCCTTTATACCTTTGTCACTCTCTTTTACTTTCAGCATGATTCTATGAAAACAAAAATGTTATATAAGCTACACTCCACTGACCTCAGGTCTGAACTCACAGATAATGAAATGAGGAATTATTGTGACTTGTGAACCTGCTATCAAATTTCGGAAGTGAATTTGTAAAATAAACTATAAAGTAACACTGGAATATTTTGAAATTCATTCCTTTACATGATACAATTTATTATAAATCAAGTGCAGTTAAACAATTAAGTTAAAACTAACATAATATTATATTATGTTTATAAACAGTTGAACATAATTCCGAGAACTCCTTAACACATACCTTTATTTGTTCTGCTAGAATGATGAAATAAACCAGATAAGGTGGGGACTTCCCGATGTGACATAGCTAAATGCATTGTGTGCTTGAGTTGCAAGTTTCTATCAGTGTTGCCAAGTTTCAAGACCAATTTGTATTTGTATGTGCATCAAATTCACAAGAAATAAGTAAAAACAAGTTAAACAAGCAAATATGCAACATAATTTGAAAAATACAGAAATATTATGCACTTCATCAAAACATGCAAAATATGCCATTATATGCACATTAAAATCTTATTTAAACTGTTAAAAATTCAGTAATTCACTCAGATGCCAATTGAGCATACTTTCTGGCAGCAGAGTAAAAATATGCATTTTCATATAATTCCTGTCCCTGGTGATAACTAATCCACGACAATTTTTGTTTCAGATTTCCACAAGACTCATCCATATGTAATTTCTGGGAGTGTAGATCAAACCGTGAAGGTATGGGAATGTCGCTAACCACTCCATCTGTTCATCTCATGGTAAATGGTGGACATGCAGCTTAGCATCGTATCATAATTATATTATTCTAATAATAATTATATACCGTGTTTCTGTAACCTAATTTATATACATACTGTTTACAAACTTTTAATTTGCTTGTGGTATAAATATGATGTCCCTACCCCATTGTGTTGCCGAAGCTTTGCACCAAGTCGGACAGGGAAGGAAAGCCAGTGAACACCTACCTGTACTAAACTAGAGCTCTTGAGGATGTACCTTATTGTATGCTTACACTGAATGTATATAAGATCTTTAGGAAAAGCAAAAATAGGAAATTAACATGCTGGAATAATGTCAGTATTTTTTTTTTTATTCTTTCTATCTATTTTGAACCATTTGCACAATAGTTAAAGAAAGGCTTTTATAATGTACTTCACTGTCCTGTCTATATTCTTTTCCACAGCTTTGACATCTGCTGAGTGAGTTGTTTTGCACAAACTAGAGATTGTTTAGTATGAGTTTTGTATAATAAACTAGATTATAAACTTCTCAATAAAGGAGAGAAATCACAATTCATTTATAATGAATCGTCATGTGCTCATTAAAACATCAAGTTTATAATTTTGTTAGGCCTTAAACCCATTCAAGTTTGGATAGGTTGTGTATCAACTTTTCGTTTGTTTTTCAGATAATCATTCTTTTATAAATCAAGTGCTGAAAAAAAAAAAAAGGTTTATAATTCTGTTTATAATTAAGTTTGTGTACATTACATATGAACTTTTCTTTTGTTTTGTAGCATTTTGTGAAAAGATAATGTATCAACTTTTCTTTTGCTTTTCAAGTAATCAGCATTGTTTTATAAATCAAGCGCTGGATAAAAAGGTTTATAATTTTGTTTATTAAATTTGGATAGATCAGTGATGTCCAACGTTTGTGAAAGAGGGGAGGTTGGATTAGCCTCCCTGCACTATATGCAGACTTTGCCATTCTTTGACACTCGAACATGCATTGTATTGCAGTGGCGGTTTGGTTACCTATATGTTGCATTTGATTTGCGAAAGCACTTTCAAATTTTATGTGATAAACATCTGTTCATTAGTGACTTCTTTGGTACTACTTATGTTTAAGAAGTCTATCAATGACCATGACCATGAACCTGCTGGCTATACTATGTAGAAATGTTAAAATTTGTAATTTTTGTTGGGAAAATTTTGACAGCCGAGAGACTAAAAACGTCACTTATCTTAGTAATTGCTGCAACTTCTTGAAATACTGCTTACATTTCTGATACCTTCTTCACATTTTCAATGCTCTATTTAAAAGCTTTGAAAATGTGATGAAGACATCATGAAACAAGTTAGCAGCATTTCAACAACTTGCAGCAATTGCTAAGATAAGTGAAGCTTTTAGTCTAAATTTTATTTTCTGTTGCTTCAGGGTTTTCATTGAATTTATCAGCTTTAGCTGCTGGTGGATTTGCTCCTGGGTTACGCAGTATGCCTGCAAACCATGCGAGGAATCCAGTATGACCTGAAATCTTCCACTCCCCCCCCCCGAAAGAAAAAGTATTTTACATAAATTTTGTATTTTAACGAGATCCACGCTTTTCATTTAGTAAGATTTTGTCCGTCTCTTACTGTTTACGATTTGTGCAAAAAGCAAAAATCATCCAGAATGAATTCTTCTGAGGACGTTCCCAGAAAATTCAAGGTATGCTTAGAAACTGCTATAGAATTACCTGTTTATGTCTGTCACTGGATACCGAGTGTCTGGTTGTGTTTGTACACATCACAAGTAAGAGCTGGTTCACCCTCCGACTGAAAGAGTGGAGTGGGGAATAGCAACTAATTATGTAAGCATCTCCAAAGAGACAAGGTTGGACATTGCTGGGACAGATTATGTAGCAACTTTTCTTTTGTAGCATTGTTTTACAAAAGGATAATGCATCAACTTTTCTTTTGTTTTTCAAATAATATTGTTTTATAAATCAAGTGCTGAAAAAAAAGGTTTATAATTAAGTTTGGATGAATTATGTATCAACTTTTCTTTTGTAGCATTGTTTTATAAAAAAGATAATGTATCAACTTTTTTTTTTTCAAGTGATCAATATTGTTTTATAAGTTGAGTACTGAAAAAAAGGTTTATAATTTTGTTTATAATTAAGTTTGGATAGTTTATATATCAGCTTTTCTTTTGATTTTCAAATCAACATTGTGTTATAAATCAAGTGCTGGAAAAAAAAGGTTTATAATTTTGTTGGACCTTAAACCCCATTAAGTCTGGATAATTATGTATCAACTTTTCTTTTGTTTTTCAAATAATCAGCATTGTTTTATAAAATCTGCCACATTCTGATCTTTCTTCCTTCCTATTAGATGAAAATATTCTTTGTAAGTAGATATTACTAAATTTAGTTATCACTACTACACTACTTGCTAAGGTTTTATCTCTCCTTTATTACATTAATTGAAGAACAATTTTCTTTGTTTAAGCTGTATCTGGGCTGTATAGATAGGAAAGACATATGGATCCCTGTCCAAATTGTATTTGTTGAATGTGTTGTAGTTACAAATGTACAAACTAAAAGGTTGCAGGCCACTTTTAACATAATTTACTTTTCCTTGCTATTTTTACCAGTAGTAGTGTGTAGCCCTATGATTAGGATTTCATTTGTGATATCTTACTATTAACAAAATTGAATAATAACGTAGCATATGAACTGAAATCAGAAGTGAGTAAATAATCAGTATTTAATAATGTCTGCATTAGGAAATTCCTGATAAATTATGTATAATGGATATTACCCAACTGCAGTAAGAGTGATATTGTTTTCAGGAGTCTAATTTATTTTAAAAAAAATTGGTGTGTACGCAACAATACTCAGTGTAATTGTTGCAAACAATATTCGTCCGAGGTGTGGTGCCAAGCTAAACTGGTCAGTGAGAAAGTGGAAGAAGTATCCTTTGACTGTAGAATTGCCTTCATTCATATTGATAAAGATAACTTTATAAAGCACTGAAAGTGGTATGTTTTAAAAATACATTAAAAGTGTTGCACTCTTTCATGTTATATCCAGAATTACCTTTTTCCTGTCCATGCATCACACCTCAGTTTTCCTGTTATGGTTAGTAATACCAATAAAAACAATGCTGATTGAGACATTCTTAAGAAAAGTACCTTTATTGCAGTATATAAACATATAGAATTAAATAGATTATATAAAATTGTATTTGTGTGCTTTATTTATTAATTTGAAAATGTTATCTGCATATATATAAATGTACTTTCAAAATGAACATTTCAATTTGCTTTTTACTTAAAAGAAATAATAAGCACTTTCTGCATAGATTCTTGTGCAAATGTTGCATATAGCAGCGAATGTCTTAACTTATAACAAAGTGATCATTCTTTATGATTTATACTTGACAATTTGAATAGAATGAGTCATATTTTCGTGAATGCTCTTGCGTGCCAAAGTAAAAATTTTAAGGCAAACAGCATTACAGAAATTTGCAGCTTATTTGAAAGGGAAATATGCAGCTCTTACATGTAAATAAATGGTCAATAGTACATAACTTGGCTAACTTTAATTAAGGAACATGGTATTAAACTTCGCAATGTATATTAGATGGGGGAAAATTGTTATTTTCCAATAACAGTTTCAGTTAATAAAAACAAATCCATATAACCAGCCCAAAGTAACAGTTGAGTGCACCCATAAATATTCAATATTTGTGCATAATTACAATAAGCATTCTTTTAAACGATGTTACTTCCTGATTGACGTGTTCTTGCATCTGTCTGATTCTTTATTCTGTTACTAGAGCAGTGGAAGAAGCTGCCCCCTTCCTTTCTGTTTCCCTCGCATCCTGCATTCATACATGCGCACAGGAATTAATAATGTATTGGTAACAATAATATATTTGTGTATGTTATCTGTAAATGCTTATTATAATTACTGCTCATTTAACTCATGGTATAGAAATTCATGCATATAGTAATTGTAATAACCATCTTATAGTTTACATGATGCCAGTGATTATATACGCCAAAATGGCATCTCAGGCATTTGCATTTTGCATGTGCTTAATACATAATTGAGTGGAAGGTTTCTAGTAGATCCATCTGTTGGAACTGGGAAGCTTTAAAGTAGGGAGAGTTCTATGGCTTCACAATATACATACTTGTGAGTTATTGTAATGCAACATACCCTCTGGAATTGGATTCTTAATTTTGGCACTGGTTATAAACATACTTGAAGGAGAACATAAATGCAAAGTTGGAAGACTTAGCTTTGAACTGCATTGCTCAACTTATGGTTAGTGTTTAGAAGAGTTCTGAGCCCTGGAACTGTTCCAAAATAACTTTTTGTCCCCTACCTCTATATACATTGAATTGGAACAAATCACTTGGCAAGTGAAGGAACAAAGTTGCAAGAGAGGACAATATGTTACTCATTAAACACTGGTAATGAATAACATAGTTAAAATAATTAAGTTAAAAATGTATTAGACACTGACAGTGAGCCTGCTTTGCTTGCTTTAACAATAAATTTGAAGCATGTCTAAATGCAAGCAGAAATTATTATTTCGTAATAGATTTTGTGTGATTACATTAAGAGAACTTTAATGAAATGCTACTTGCCAGAATTACATGAAATTTAATATTCAGGAATTTTTTTATATATTTGTGTATTCTTTCTGTTTTCCCAAGCAATGTTTTCATTCATCAGCAGTTAAAGTGTTTCATTTTAAATCTATTAATTGGCAGTAAAAAGCACTACAGATATTTACATTAACATTCATAAATTATTCATTTATGATTAGGGAAGGCGTAATGTATTTACTTGCATAGTTTGTGCTCTTTATGATTGAAATTCTTTTATTTTAAGATGGAATAGGTAAATATGCAAGAAATGAAAATTGTGGTTCCAAGTTTTAGAATTTGAAATATAATTCTCTTTATCTTATGCATCCTTGTTGCTGCTGACATGGTCAAAATCAGGTTATTTGAAGGGTTACCTGAGTTGGTGAGTTGGTAAAACAGACATTTTCCAGTCTGTCAAGGGCATTTGAGATTCCTGCTTTCTTAAAATTCATTTGCGTTATGTTTAATTTAATATATTTCCATGAAGAAATAATCCAGTGACATATTTTAGGGAGCTCAGGCTTCTTGATATATTTCCCTCTGCATATATTGATGCTCCCTCCAGGTCATCGAAAAGTTATTTTTTTAATTAACGCCCTCCAGTGTAGTGTCATATCAGGCGGTGAATGAACGAAATGGTTGAAATGATGCTCAAATGAGCCTGAGGTCCATAGAGCTTTAAGTTACCTGACATTCGTCTTCTCAGGATAAGGGAAAACCTCGGTAAAAAATCTTATCCAGATAACTCATCCTAAGCGAGATTCAAACTTGCAACCTCTTGGAAATGAGGCAGACATGCTGCAGAGTTGGGATCTCTATTAAAAAGAAAATATGGTAAGTAAAACGTGCAGAACAGTAAAGTTGTGCAAGTAGATACAGCATCTCTGCCATTTTTTTTCTATTTTTCTTACTCTGCTATATTTCATAAATTGGAATGAGATGCTCTACCATTCTTACCAAAGAACCATGAAATTGCATTTATTCCAGACATATTAAGAACTGTTACATGCCTGCCCTTTGCATAAAAAAATTTCAATAAGCACAAGAAAAAGAAAAGCCATTATGTATGTGTAGCTGGAGTAGTTGCATGCTTAACCTCTTGAGGGATATCAACGTGAAATCACGTCCATTTAAAATGGCGGATGAGCGATATGGGCATCCTGTGCGTTTAAGCATTTAACCCTTATTTATCCCTTATCCAACTCAACTTATTATAATTTTCCCTTTATGAAACATTTTAGTAAGGTCTATATACTTTATTGGCTTACCTTAATATGTTCGTTCTGCAGTGATTTACCTCAAAACAGGAATAAACACACAAGGGTACGTACATCTCCACATTCGCGAATTCCCTTCTTGTGGCACACGAAACACTTTCGAAATGGGCGGTTGGTGGTATCCTTTTAGGATAATGTTTTCCTTGAAGTCTGAGGGGTGCAGGGGTTTTGGATTTTCAACCCCCAACGTGGTATTGTTTAATTAGGCTGCGAGTTATTTATAGTCGGTAGTCAAGGTCGGTCATTGTCCTATGTGGGTTTAGAGAGCTGTCCAAATCCCCAAACAATTGTATATGGTTATATCCAGTTGGTGCAAAAATACCTTTTTATACCACTTCACCCTTCAGCTACAAGCAGGAAAGAATACGTATATATTTCAACAAAGAAAGACACGGACTCTACTCAGTTACAAAACTCGCGTAAGCAAAAGTTGTAATGTTGATCTATTCTGATGACTCAAGAGGCCACGCATGCAGTAGCAATTTATTACACAGTATGCTGACGCATTAGCCACACATACAATGGGTGTTTCTTTACTGAATCTTTCCGAGAACTAATATTAGATGCGTATGACAGAGCAAAGTTGACTTTTCACCACAGTGAAACAAAATAGTGCCATTTCAACGTTTTGTAAATACAACTCAACTTTGCTGATGACGTACATTTATACTGCAAATAACGAGTTTTATACCAGTTTTTGTTTCATTAAAATAACTTAATATTTACACAAAATACAGCTGTGTATATACGAATCGCATACAAAATACAGCTGTGTATATACGAATCACATTTAACAATTTAAATGCTAGCAGTTCTCGGCTCGCGGACGTTTAAATGGCCATCGCTCAAGAGGTTAAGGCAAATGGATCCATCTCTAAGAGACATGTACAGAAGGAAGCAAGCTCACCCAAAACATGGAAGCTTGCAATAACTTTACTAGTCGCCTGATCTTGGAAACCGAGCAACCAGTAGGAAGTAAAGCAACTTGCATGTAATGACCAAATGCCATAATTGTTTTTCAAAGAGGAATAGTGGTTATATCCAAGTAGAAAGTAGTTGTTGAAGGAACACATCTAATGCCAGTATGTCAATTTGAATAACTTGACTGAAAGCATATGTCGAGAACAATACGTTTCTGAAATGGTTTTCGAAGTTATTTTTGTTGAGTTCTGTGTTCTCATTGTTTTCAACCTTCATTGTAAGAAAGATATTTTTTGATAATACAAGCACAGATTAGTGCCAAAAGATAGCTGTCATATTTGCGAACATGCACAAATGCTAAAAGTATTTTTAAGGGTAAGTTCGTCCTCAAGTTAACAAGATATGATATTGCATTATATGTTCTTTTGAAAGTAAGGAAAACAATATTATGGAGTCCCTCTTTGCAAGGTCTTTGGAAACACTGTCAACATAAATGACCGAGTTGTGACGTCACCGTCTAGTGCTGTGTTAAATTGTGGCATACACTTGTATTGATGGTGAATGTGTATTGTTGGTAAGGGCTTTATTTTTACTTTTATTTCTTGAAAAGTAGGATGAAGGTTTTAAAAAAGACATAATCACTTTATCTTCCATTGTGGATGCATTAATAGTGGGATTGTTTTACAGAAATTATGACTGTTTTGTGGCTCTTGAAATTTGTAGATCAAAAGCATGTTGTTAAGTAGGATACTCCTGATTATGAATTTTGCAAAGCTTCATGGCTTTGCTCTTCAGATCACGAAAACACATGGAACAACTTTTATGGATACAGCCTTAGTAATAACAGCCATTTTCTAATGTTAAATTACATGTATGAAAAACCACATGGAATTTAGTTTTCAAGTTCTTCAGCAATGTTTCAAGATTGAGGGTAAAATACACTTATTATCAGCAAGATACCTGTGTGACCTGAGATATTTTATCAACCAAGGAAAGTGCACTACTAGATATGAATTTCACACTTACACAGATGGTTCTTATACAAGAGAGCAAACGGAGATAACATTGTTGGTTTTGCTGTTGATGTCTATTCAGAAAGTAGAGATTTTCATATCAACATACAAATTGGCTTCCATCTGCACTGTCTGCCAAGCAGAACTTTTTGTTATTCAACAGGCAATTGATTGGTGTACAAATCAAAACACAAATTTTTGCATATCCAGATTTCCAAGCTGCCTTACTGTCAAAGATAAACATAATTTACATCCAATTGCCACAGGAATTAGGTCAAAGCTCATAGCATATGATAAACATCTGCATTGCATGTAGGGGTGTGGCATCCATGGATGTGGGTGATGTGTTGCATACCCTGGCAGTTTTCCTTAGTTAACTTTTTCTGTTATCTATATACTTATCCAATTGGCATAATGCTTGCGGAGGAGTATGTTTCATACAATATGCTCTGACTTGGTGCTGTTAGCATATTATGCCAAGCACTGAAAGAGAGCGGCTGGTGGTTGTACTTGCCTCATGCCAGTCAATGTGCACGCACAGTGGATGTAACATAAAAAAGTGCATCTTGTTTGTTAATAAGGTTTAAAGCTAAGTTTTTCAGTATTTTGTTTTGCAGTGAAGGTTAATTTCATATTTTTAACTTCTTCTGTACATATCAGAGTACTACAAGTAGCAGTTTCAATAATAATGTATGTGAATGTATAAGAGAAAAATATACCAGAAAACTGAAGGCAGAGTATGCACATTGCTCATGTACATCCACGTGGTTCACTATGAGGACAACATATGTTGTAGAGAGAAAACTGCATTTCCTGGAAACCTACTGCTCCGAATACAGAATCTGAGTGCTTATAATCAACAAACTGAGAATGCAGAAGAAATGGGAGTGATTTTTCTGTTATTTTAATATTTACCAGTTGGTGAATTATAAAGTTCTATGAAAACTATAAAACTTGTAAGAGCATTTTTTTTCAAAGTTAATACTTTTTATTTAATAAACGAAAGCTTTACACAATTTTCTGTTCCCAGTGTTCTTTTGAGTGTATCTATAACAGCATATTTAAAATTATCAAAATTTTGAGATCTTCATAGTATGGAGCATTTAAAGTACAGTGACAAAAAAATAGCTAGAAAAGGTAATAAATTTAAAGTTGTTAAAGATACAGCAATGAAAATTTGAATATAGATTAGTCCTTACATGTATTATGTCTAATATCAGTTTGAACAAAATCTGCTAATAATTGTAGAATTTAAAAATTTTACCTATGCATACCCTTAGCACGAGTTTCAAAGTCCATACCCCAGTCTACACACCACACTATACCACTGATTGCATGGATAAGAGGACATGTCAGAAGTGAAAGAGTGGATATTCTGGCAAAAGAAGCAATCTCCAGTAATGAGAATTACGCCTACAGCAAATGTACAATATCAAGAATAAAGTCTTGAGTACAAAATGCATATGATAAATGCATGGAATTCACAGTGGATAAATAGCGGTAATGGCTCAGTAACAAGAAATATATTTTTCCCTGATGTACACACTCGCTTAAAATGTAAAGTATTCTTCCCTGATTTTATACTAACACAATTTGTTTCTGGTCACGCAAATTTGGTACATACTTCCAACAATTTCATATTGTCTAGAAAAGGATCTCAACTGCCCTTGTATAAATGAAGAAACATTAGAACATTTCCTTTTTAATTGTTCTCGGTACATGTAGAGAAGCTACTGTTTGAAACTTCATTTAAACCATTGCAATATAGAATTATAAAGCGATTGTTTAACATTTTTAGTAGATGTTACAACTATTTGGTAAAATTTATTCACCACACCCATCAAACATTATGAACAGTCAATGATGGTACTATTTTAATCCTTTTTAAATTATAAAACTGCAGTCCTAATATAAAAGTTGTAAAATAGGGTTTAATCTGTGTAATAAATAAAAAAAAAGGTTAAGCCTAGTATTAGTTTAAACATTTGGCTTAAAACTATTTTACAGTACAGTAGCAGATTTGTATTACATTGAAGGCCCTCTAAGCATTAAAAGAGCAAATCATTAAGGTTTCATTTTGTAACAGATGATGGTGGTGATGAAAACAATGAATGTCAATTGCTCAGAGAATGATCAGAAGCTTTGCTGTTTACCCTTTGGTTTCTTAATTTGGCGTAGGAAAAGATAGGATATGTATGGTTAAAATAGTATTCATAGCTACCTTTTATTAAATATATAGCAAGATTATCTGAAATGTTAAATACAGTTCTTTAAGACCTTCAAAGTGACATGTATGATTTCAGTGACCTAAAATTTGAAAAAAACAAGCATAAAAGTAGAAAAATGCTACAATATGTTTAATTACATGAAAATGATCCTAGCAACAATACAGTGCAAAATTTTCCAGGATATCGTTGACATGTCTTTGCTAATTTTTTTTTTTTTTTTTTTTTTTTTTTTTTTTTTTTTTTTTCTTCCTCTCTGTGATTCCAGGTCACTCTTGGCACATGAATAAACAATTTTCTGGAAGTATGCAATGTATTGTTGCTCAGAGACAGTACACACAATTTGTAGCCTTTCTGCTTCAACTTCTGCTCAGAGTTGCATTTAATGGCACCATACACTTAAATCAAAGGAAACACAACACGTCTCCTTTTCATTTAGCACAATGCAGTTTATTCTTTGTACTAGTAACACCAACATAGATGATGACGTCCGAACAATAATGTGTTACTGTCTCACTTGGGCTCTTTGCAGATTAAATTGTAATTTAATGACATTGTATAGTTTTTTATTTTTTTCCATTTACTGGCTGATAATATTTCTGGATTCTACATGAAATTTTCTATCAGAATGCTCATGTGTGAATAATTACATTGTTGTGCATGTTCCCAATTTCCTGATCTCCATAGCAAATCTTTATCTACGCCAGCTAAAGTATGAAAATTATAAAATATCTTGACTTTTCATTCACCTGGTGGTGCTTAATAGAAATGAAACCACTTCTTACATTAGCATAAACTTATCCGAATGTGTCAATTACCTTAGCTTCATTTCTTAAAAAATTTAGAATTTGTGTTAAATCTGTTTAAGAAAAATTTTGCAGAGCTCTTAAATCTGCCAGAAAATATTCCTGACTGGTTTTAATAATAAACTGATTTGAGTATGGAACAGGTGTTAACACAGAGCATTTGAAAATATGGTATATAACTTTCTATTGCTGCAACAGCCTCATTTCAGAATGCTCTATTGCATATTGATCTATGAATACTGGGGAGGGAGGAGGGGGAGAAAGCCCATTGAAATAAAACAGCATGGATATTCGCATTTGTGTTAACTTTCAAGTATACAGTGATAGTTTTTTTCGCTTTTCTTAATGCTTCTGAAGTGAGCATACATGCTTAAAATTACAAAAATGAGTGCCCTCTGTTTTAATTCAAGTTAATGATCATCAGGGTATATGATGGTCTCCTGGTAGAAAATTGTAACCAGCACATGTAAAATATACCCATAATGATTTTATATATAATATCCCTAGAGCATCTCCCCTATTTAGAGGGTCCCTTATTGCACAGCCACTGCATCCTCCAGATGCATACAAGGCTATGGAGGAGTGCAGGGTGGGGATGGCAGGGGTCATTGTAGTCAGGGTGCTTTCCATCAGGATAGCTACTTAATTGGCATTACAAGACTTTGAGTGCACTCCAGACCAGATCTCCCAGACCTACTCAAACTGGTACTATGTAGGTATCGACCCGCATCAGATACAGGCGTGCTACCACTGGGCTACAGAGGTAGTATGAATGATTAAATGAAAATATTAAAATGCAGTGTGTCACTCATTAAAATAAGTTTATTGCGAATTTCCACTCTTTTATAACTGTTAAATCATATTCATAATATGGTTAAAATTGAAAGCTAAATTATTTATTTAGATACTTGATAAAACTGCTGATGAGCAATTTGAGTGCCACATGTGTGACATTGCCGATATATAATGGCTTTCTTTGTGGAACAATGTCTTGCAAGTTCATAATATATAACAAATATAAAGCTTGTTTAGTGTGAACCAATACAAATCAACTAAAATACCCAATTAATGCAAATTTTAAACACTGAAATAATACTTATGGGCAGATAAAGTTTTCATGATATTAATCACTATTACACAGAAACATTTCTGCTCTATTAATAGACATGTCATGTTAAACAGCTTATAAAAGAAATCTCTATTCATATATTCAGAACTATCTTTCAGGAAGATTCACTTGTTTATTAGGCTTGGCCGTAAGGTGTTAATGTCATCTACAATTTGCAGAAATTTTGTTAAATGCAAAACTGCCAAAATAAGTATTTCGCATAGCATGATATAAATGTTTAAATGCTTAAGTGACCTAGAAGTAAACATATTAGAAAAATACAATATTGAGTAGTTTGTAAGGAATACTCCCATCAAAATACATGAGCTACCTTTTCAGATAACTGTCCATCTGATACCTGATTTTGGGTTTGGCAACATTTTTTTATGAAGCTTAATGTCATCAAAAGGTTCCTGTTTCCCTGGGATTGCTTTTATGTTGGTAATAAACAGTCAAAGTGACAAATTTGGAATGGAGTAGAAAATGGTTACAACTTTTTACCAGAATATCGTCAAAATAGTTTTATCAGTGAGACTGAAGAAGTTTCATAAAAAAGGTTCTTGACAAAATCTTCAAAAACTTCCATCCTGCTTGATGCCACCTGATAAAAGGAGCATTAGGAAACTAAACAATATTGTGATATTGTAGCTTTTGGTTTACTACAAAAGTTACTGCAATGTAAGCAAAAGAAATGCTCATATGGTATAAAAATGGTTTTAAAGTTCTTTCAATACACAGAATTTTTATTACTTAGGTGTCATCCATTTCTGAATAAGCCATTTTGAAAGTACACTGTATAACCTTGTAATATGATATGGTTAGATCATAAGACAAGTAGTAGGTTGTAGGCATATAGTCACACTTTGTGCAATGAATTAATTTAAAAATAATTGATTTAACCATTTAAATAAGGCAGAAATGCATTGGCAGATTTCTGGAGAGTTCACCTATGGGCATTACACTGAATTAAAGCTTTGAAGCTTTAGATCCTACAAGGCCTAATGATTTCAAGGACAACAGAAAATATGTGTAAAATGGAAAAATACAAACAGCAATTCTACCCAGACCTGATTGAATTAAAAAACATGCAATTGCATACATGTTCCTAACATCAGGTTTACTTAAATGTAGGATCCAAAGTTTTGAAGCCTAGTTAAGTATGTCATAGGATGTGAAAGTTTGTAGCATTTTAAATAAAGATCATTTCAATTGTAACAAGGAAGAGCCTTAAGGATTCCTTTTCAAGAGAGGCATATTTAAATGCATGTGGCCAAAACTGTTATTAGGCTGCATTAGAATTATAAGACCTGATACCTATGTTAAAATATTGCTGTAATTTGCCTCACTATATGCAAGAGATAAACTATTAAAAGTAAGAAAGAAAAGAAATGATGAACTTGGAAATCTTGAAACTGCATTGTTAATAATCTTAATCTTAGTAAGGCACCTTTCCTGAAGAATGTTAATGGGACAAATATATTACCAAGCATAAGAACAAAATGCAGCTCTGTTTGCTTTCTCTATTATTTCTGCATTTCTCGACTTCATTATTTGTATAAATAGTTTTATTTATCCATCTGAGAATGAAACACTTTCATATGCATAACAAGATGCAGAGAATGAAGTATGTTAGAACTCTTTCATGGGTAGTCTCAACTAGAACGTTCTGAAACTTGCAAAAGAAATTTATGCAAATGATGATTACTGTAGGTGTTATATTGCTTGGCATTTTAACTTTAAATTCACCATTAAGAAGGAAAAATCTCTGAGATCTTGCTTGAAAATTCCAGTTCCATCAAACCTATTTCCTCTAGACTGCAAAAGACATCTGATATACAGAGATTCACATGCCAGATCCCACTTAGTGACATTGTTTCCTTCAGCAGCAGCTCTCTAATCAAAGAATTTCATTGTGATTGTCTGTAAAGGCAATAGCTTGAATATAGAATTCAACTGACAAACTTTAAGGGGTTATAGAGAAGAGCTAATCGAGCAGTTTGATATGGGACACTTATGGTCTTGGAGTTCATGGTGGTTTGCAATAGATCAAAATCAACAACCAGCCAGTACAGTACTGAGAAAACTTCCCTGAATTACTTCTACTTGCTGGTAGTTGTGGCCATGCCATGTTCAAATATTCTATATGAATAGCTGTGTACTTAAACTTTAAAAGAAACGTGACAAAGTAAAATTGTTTTCACTATATACACCATTCACTTGTTTTGGGGGGGAAAAAAGGGAATTGCATGTAGAATGTTTGAACCCAGCACCACCAGATTGACAGCTGAGCATACTAATGATTGTGCTATCACAGCTAACTTACTTGTCTCTGATATGTATGATTCACCATGTGGATGTATCAGAGGCCCTTGCTGACACAGTATTTTTCCAGAAAAATCAAAGCTCATAACTTTAAAAATACTGAAATGGTAGCTATTTTTGCACTTGTAGAGAAGAAATTCACTAATTTAGTGTAGAAATCAGTAACACGTTTGTATTGAGTATTTATTGGCATTTTACCAGTATGAATATTCAAATGAAAAATTGTGTAATTTCATAATTTGTTGTCGCAGACTATAGGTGTACTATGTCAAGGTGTTCATATACCATCCCTCTATAACTAATGAACTTAAAGGATATGGCTTGGGTGTGTACTTGGAAAACATGTAATTATATTGAACAACTCTAACCACCACTTCCCCTGCATCTCAGATGAAATTGCAACATACTATTAGTGTGATTGCACTATATGTAACATTTTCGTCACAGTCCTATATCATGTGTAAAGTGCAATGCATAAGGATTGGTAACTATTTTTACCGCAATGTATAAACATTACACATGTTTCCCTCTGTATAAAGGACTAAACCTTTTGTAAGTTCACAATACCCATAGGCAAATGTTTCTCTCTTCATAAAATGAAACAAAACAATACTATATGTAATTACTGAAAGCAATGCAGCATTCATGCTGTGAATATTCCGAAAGTAATAATAAAAAAAGAATAGTAAGTCCCAGACTCAAAAATTTATTTCCATGTTGAGCTTATTCTTGCTAGCTGGTAAGTAATATAAGTGAAATTAGAACTTTGAATCATTTTTGGAATAAAAGTATAAAAAGAAACAAGTTTTTGTTTCCACCGTCCATTACAGCCTTTACTTAATTGAATTTCCATATTAACCAAAGCTACATTGTAAGCACATTAAAGTGCTTCCCTTTTCTTACCACTAGGTGTACTATAAGGAAGCATAATTTTGTATATACTAAAGTAAAAGCCTTAATGGAACAAGTTTTTCCATTTCCTGGAACAAAGGCTGAGCCCTCCATTGTCTGCAAATGGCATACAGCCCACAGTAGGATGAGGGAAAACAGTGAAGATGTGTTGACAATACCTTTACCAACAGTGCATGCACATTACTTCTGTACATAGTAATTGTTAAGGAAGTCTGCCATTGAGAGAATGTGGTATTCATTTAAAAATGGTGAGTAGTATTCATTTAAAAATGGTGAGTATTTTATCAGAGAGATGCAAAATACAGGGAGTGATACTGATGTGTGAAAGAATTATACATAAGACTTTTTAATGTTATGGATTCTTTTCAATCCAGACTTCAAAGCAGATAACTGTGGATTCTGATGACATGCCATCTTATGAATTGTTGCATCATAAATGTTACTAATAGGTAAACAAATCCTTATCAAAGATCCAAGATAATGTGGTTATATGGAGAGAGCAAAAGAGTTCCGAATGGACGGCGTGGTGTTTTGCCTGTCCACCTTACTGGCACTCGTTGCCGTCTGCAGCTATCATAGGAAGGTGCAGATAAAACCATACATTTTTAAAAGTACTTTTAAAGGCTTTATTTACCAGCTTTATGAAAGGAGATGCTGAAACTGGCCACCGCCATTGTCCATACATTTTTGGCACTTCTTTAGGGAACTACCCATCACTCACCGTAGTGCACATTGAGAAATGCTGGCAATCTCCTGGCAGATACTTTATTTGAATTTTCCAGGGTGTGTGGGTTTGTCTTGTACACTTTGTTTTAAGTACCCCAGAGATAGAAATTGCTTATTGGAGCTCTGAGAAGCCTTTCTCCACTAATGATGCACCATACTCCAATTTTTTCACCATGAAGGTGTACTTCATGAATAATATAGGTTCTGAGTTATAGGGCTGTTTGAGTCAACAGTTGACACCCGTACATATGTGAATACAATTTTGGCCGTCTTTTTTTTTTATAGAGAATAAACAGACAGGGAGCATGATTTTGCCTATTTTCAACAAGGGTCTGCAACAGCTCATACAGCCAATCTTCCAGGGAGAACAATTGAAAGTGTGTTTCAGGACAATTATTAGTAGAGATTTGTGGCCCTCATGGTCCCCTGACCTAACCCCCTACGATTTCTATCTCTGGGGTAACTTAAAACAAAGTGTACAAGACAAACCCACACACCCTGGAAGAATTGAAACAAAATATATGACAGGAAATTGCCAGCATCTCTCAACGTGAACTACGACAAGTGATGATAGTTTCCTAAATAGGTGCTAAAAATGTATGGACAGCAACGGAGACTAGTTTCAGCATCTCCTTTCATAAAGTTGGTAAGTAAAGCCTTTAAACATGTGTGGTTTCATCCGTGCCTTTCTGTGATAGCGGCAGATGGCAAGTGTCAACAACACGGACAGGGAAAACACTGCACAGCCTGTTTGGGACTTTTTAGCTCTCCCAGTATAAGGATAACTTTTCAAACATCAGAAATGTGAATATTGAACTCAGACTTTGTGTATCCTTTACCAGAATTCTTGTTAAACAATCACATTATTTGATTGTCAATCTGAAAAAGGTGGTTTGCAGATGGAGGGGTGGATATTGTCAGGAGCAGGTATGTTGCTGTTAGCTAATGCTGGATTTCTGACAATGAAGTCATTAATCCTCTTGCTCTCCAATAGTAATGATATTGAAGAGAGCAATAGCAGTAATAGTAACCGCTTTTTAGAGAGCACCATATTTTTATGTTTTGGCGGTCACATCGCTCTCTCACAACCCCCAGAATGTCTGGCTTCTCACCAAAGCAGCCCGAGTTCGATCCCAGCAACCACATGTGGGATTTGTGGTGGTCGAAGCGACACTGGGGCGGGTTTCCTCCAGGTTCTTCGGTTTCCCCTACCATCACATTCCACCGGTGCTCCATCTTCATTCCATATATCATCACTGTCACTGCCTGTGGTGCTGTATGTAGTAAAAGTGAGCATTAAACACTACAAAAAAAAAAAGGAAACAAAATGCCTAACTTTTTTTTTTTCAAAAATTAAGAAAAATGTATTGTATTCGTTTAGCATACAGTATGTCAACAAGATATTTTGTTTGTATTTTTATTCATCCAGTGTCCCAAAATCACCCAGTCTATAAATAGACCGTTGGGCGTTAATGGTATCAAAACATGCTGTAATGATGAATGAATACATTTCCATAAAGTTCATGTATTTTATGATTAAACTTTATTTCTTAAAGCAATTACAGATCATTTAAAGCCAAACCACTTATTAACTGAAACATTTGGTGTGGTAAAAGCTTATTATCAACTGCAGTAAGGGTCAAAATATCTGTGGAAGAGTGTTACATCACATTTTTTATGCAGAATCTCAAGTGGCGTGCAATCGTTCAAACTTGTTTTATTTCTTCCTATTTTTCATTTGAAACATGGCCATTTTCTGGAATTTTTGTGTTACTAGGAAGCACAATTTTTGTATTATGTTGGTCGGTCTCAAAGTTTCTTTTTTTTTTTTTTGTTGACTTTTCTAACCTAGTCATTCGTTTCTTGTATGTCACTCTTTTCAGAGGCAGTGAAATGTACTTCAGCTGGGCTGTAAACATCATTCACATTTACTATACCTGTAGTGCTTTGTCTTTATTAGTCGGACTGTCTGGATCAGGAGAAAGAATCATATCAATTGTATCACAAGCATCATGAATTTCATTGGAAAAGTTATCGTCACTTATAGTAACCAGCATAATTCCTTTGAATATGATGTCATAATTGTTACATGCCATATCTCTGAATGTAACCTAAAAATAATGAAAAGCAATAACCAACGGACTTGCGTATAATGGTTTGGATTTTTTGTTAGTGCAGAATTGCAGACTTATCCTCAAAACTAATACCTATAAGACATGTACTTTAGGAATCCATGTGGTTACACATTATCGTCGCTTCAAAGAACACAGTATAGAATACTGTTGAACACCAGTTTACTGTTTCACACAAAAATTGTAGAAGACCAATAATACACATAGCAGATGCTTATATACTACTACAGAAGTATCAATCTTGCTAACGTTGCATCAAGCAAGATTTTCCGTGTGCTGACGTGAGATATCACTTGTGCCCAGCACTGTATAAATAGATTGCTTGAATTTAGGATAATTTTTTCAGCATTAGAATTACTTACACTGGCAGATTCTTTGTATAATGCAATAATACAAACCATTATCGACAGTTTATTGTACAGGAAGTTGGGAGGGAAACGTAACAATGAAAAATAATAATGTTTTCACAGGCACTGCAGTAATTTGCAGCTTATTATTGTGAACTAAGAAACTACACAGTATTCTAGTTTTTAAGAGACAATAATGTGTTCATATAATTAGATGCATTCAATGACATACATGGTCAAAATAACTCTTGAGAATTCATGTAAACTAAATGAAAAAATAATATCTGTAGTGGTCTATAATTAGACCACTGAATGGGTTGTGTTGCTAAGGCATTAAATCTTTTTGAGGTTATTTTGAGTCACTTATTTACACTTACCTTCACTACTAAACTGCTTTTTTAAGGCGGAAATGTTTTCAGGACCATTCGATCCCATCATCAGCTGTTGGGTAACTGACGTTATCCTCTTGTTCCTTTTCTCTGCTGTCTCTATTCTGCTGCCATCTGGTGTTAGGGGTCCTGAAAACGTTTCCGCTTTAAAAAAGCAGTTTAGTAGTGAAGGTAAGTGTAAATAAATGACTCAAAATAACCTCAAATTGAAGAATACTTCACTGTCAATAGTGCTTCTATTTTTAATATTCAGTAAATCTTTCTTGTCCTATTGTATTTCTTAAACAGCTTTTAATGCATTTCAGTGTACTGAAACTCCTTTCAGATTCAGCTGTTGCCACTGTAGTTGATAGAACAGCATTTGACAATTTTGCTGTTTCGGAAAATGTGTCCTCTAAATTATTTTAATGAAGAAAAAATAAAGTGTACTCACAAAAATTCTGTTGTTAATCTCTTCACTGGAACAAAGTACACACTTTAGTTTTCGCTCGTCTATGAAAGGGAAGTACTTGGCATAGTTGTGACAGTCATCAGGAAAAGTCATTAAATTTGGTAGGATTAACTAAATTGAAGCATTCTAAGTGTTCAGTTCCACCAAATCTTCTTCAGCTTGCTGAATAATTGCAGCATTCAACAGTGCACCCTATTTTATTAATTAAAACTTCTTGCTCTCTTTCTAGAGATGATGTACATCACAGAACTATCATCTTGTGTGTTGGCTAGTTCATTCTTAATGTCACTGATGGCAGCTACAAATTTATGAAGATGTTCCTTCACATATACGATTTGCTGTAAGTTTCTTTTGTAAAAATGTAAACCATTTCATCATTACTCTGCTTAAAAAACCTGAGAAGAAAATTAATTCCTCATCTTCAAGGAAATGTATTGTTTCAGTTGCTTCCTGTATTGACACAGAATCCCATGAGCCATCTTGCTGAATAATTTTGAAATACTCTATCAACAATTCCTAAAGCTCATCTCAACCTTAGAAGACAGTACACATTAAATGGGGCGCAACGTTGCAACATGTACTATATCTATGCCTTCTTTCATCTTTGAGCCGCAAATCATGTAAGAACCGACTCAGAGAGGCCCTTGAGAAATTTGGTAGGGTATCATAACCGTGATGATACTGTGACAAAATTATGTTCAACATGGGTGGAATATTTTCAAACAGTAAAGAATGAACAATTCGCCACACTCCACTTTGCACTCTTCCATCATATTGTGTTAACCTAGCGTTTTGTGCTGTCCCACCCTTTTTGCTTTCTTTTTCGTGGCGTTCTTAGAGGTCCTTTCATTAGTTCCTTTTTCCTATACACTACTGTTTCTGAACACCCCATAGCCTTACCTGTTACTTTTATTGCATTATTAATACTCATTTGACTTGAAAAAATAATCTAACATACTCATAATTATTTGGCATTCCTTACTTCTTAATTTACCAATATATCGTCTCTTCCTAGCTCCCCCCTCCATAACTACAAATATTTATGGAAAATGTTAAATAAATAATGTAATGACACTTCACAGGCTCCATACAGTATAAACACACACAGTTCTTTATGAACTGATGTTAACTTTTACTGCTGCCTTGTGTCTAACGCTTAACGCCTTTGATCTGAGTAGGTGACTAGCTTTTGTTTGCCTTACACGATGAAAGCAACGTTACAGGCTTCTGGTTTACTTTGAAACTCCTCATCATTTGCTCTCGCTTGGTCCCTGATGTAAACCCAATAAAAAAGTTTACCAGTGTGTAACTTTTGCAGTGCACAGATATAAAATTTTCCGAAAACATTTAATTTAAAAAATTGTAATACTTAACAGAGTAAACGTAGAGAATTCAAAGTAGACAGGTGGCAGCAGCATAGTTTACTCTAGCTAAGAAAAAATATAAACGTAGTCTAGCAGTTAGTTTATTAGTTAGTGCGTGATGAGTATAGAAACAGCAAATGTCGGAGTTTTACTGAAAAAAAACATTTTCTGTAGAAATTTGGGCCAATAGAAGCATATGTAAGGATATAACCTATTAGAGAAAAAAATTCTGCATAGAATAATGTGTTCAAACTTGAAATTTATAACAACTGAATTTTTACACTGTGCTATTAGGAACCTGGCAACAGCACAAGAGTAGAAAAGGACGAAGCTAACGGCAACTCGTATGCGCTAGATAGAGACAGATATACCCCATTTAACTCCATACTGTCATCTAAGGGTGAGACAAGCTATAGCTCTGATAAACAGAGGACACTACTGTACTCTGGAAGTTCCATGTCGTTTGACATGTTTGTGGTGGTTTTGATGACACACTACCTGAAGTAAATCCATCCTCTTGCTAGACAAAGAGAAAAAAGAAGAAAATGCCAATAAACTGAAAAAAAAAAAAATCCTGATGGCTGTGATGGTAGAGCATATTTGCTGCATAATGAGGTTAAGCTGGCATGCGTGGCAGTGCAGATCCATCATGTTTGAGACACCAGTTTATCTTTCAGTTAGCTGAATGAAACCATGAAAATGTTCCACTGCTTTTGGTCCCTGAACAAAACGAAGGACCACTACCAACTGTGTCTTACTGGAAATACTGCTGGTTTCATTTGCTTTTCCAGACACAAACATTGCTTTGTTTACTTCATCCTGGAGGGTTTCTATATAAATCTGGTACATACACTCCAGTAACTCAATTTGTATTATTACTGATGTATATTTGTTTATTTAGATTCCTCCAAATGTTCACATAAATTATTACCTAGCTTAGCAATTTCATCTACTATATCTAAGAATATGCCTCTATTTAACAATTCTTCTGTTTTGTTATGTCCTCTTAGAATTTTAGGCAATCAGTAATTCTATTTAATATCTACCTGTTTTTCTGGACTAATTGTGTCGTGTAACATATAGTCTATATCCTTCATCAATTTGTGTTCAAACATCAACTTTTCCATACAAACTTAATTTTAAGAAGTTTTTAATGTGAGAAGAACTTATTTCATGTAACTTACATCTTTCTGAAAGATGTTTGAGCTCACTAATACCATGAACTGTCTGTACTTCATCATGAACATCACCACCATACCCCAAACTGTTAAAGCAAAACAACATTTTCTTGAACTCATTACCTGTCAACCATGGTTTCATCTTGTATCACGTCGGACTGAAAAAGCATGACTGTTATTTGTGTTTTTGTGTTAGTGGAACATTAGGATGATTAAGGCCTAACTGTTTAATAAAGTTTTTCTTAGTCATCTAATGTCTGAAATGGTGTTGTCAACAAAAATTCTACCTTGTTTGTATTAAAAGAAAGTCAGAAACAAAAAAAACCAAACAATCTGCAACAATCACTGTACATTTAGGCACATGTATGCAATGAAACTGAAATAGCCCTGAATCCCCACTACAACTAAAGGGCATACAGAATAAGAAGACGCATGAGGCAGAGCTAGACAAAGGTGTGTGAGAGCAAGTAGCCTATCCTAGAGAGGTGACGTTGCCCAGTTTGTTAACATGCTGCCTAGCGCAATATTTGCTTTTCACTTTTCTCTTTGCGCTCATCAAATCCAGCAACAACTCATTATTACAAAGAATTCCACTGAAAAGAGATAGAAATTTTGAAGCTGACTGTCCAAAAAGCAATATTTTAGGTGGCCTGGAGCCCAAGATATGAGTGATTGAATAAACACTGCGCTCAGTGATAGCAAACAACAGTTGCCTTGCATCATGATTGTTTATCGTCTCAAATAATTCTCTTCTCAAGGGGTGAGACGTCTGCAGGAAAGGAAAAGGAATTTAGTTTATTCTTAGAGTGTTCCAAGTCTGACATATATTGCGTGTGTCTTATAATTACTGTAACTCATTTTGTTGCTAAGAAATACGGCATCAAGTCCTGGCACAAGCGGCTTACAGACGAGCAGATCAAAAGGGAAAGTAAAGCATTCAAATGCACGGGCTATTAGTTTCAGTGTTTACACTTTTTTAAAAGAATTGTCCTCAGAAGAAGTGCGTGCGAACATTGCATTTAAACAGTCGGGCACTAACAGCTAAAGCATGCAATGTAAGTGAACATTCAGTGTCGCGCATAGTGTAACAAGGTAAAACAGCCTCTTCTGAATTAGGGCGGCCCTTGTTTAAATCCCCCGGAAAGCACTGTTAGAAAAATGGGTTTCGAATCTGGACAACTTTCAGAAAGACATTCTGCATCGAACCACTTTTCAAATGTATGATAATGGTGAATATCCTACCATAAAAAACTCGTTCGTTTGATGAGGGATAAAATAGATTATAAAGGTTCCACAACATCTATGGGGTTAATATTAAAAAAACTGGGATTTTGTTTTAGACGAACTAAAGATTATAAAGGTTCCACAACATCTATTGGGTTAATATTAAAAAAAATGGGATTTCGTTTTAGACGAACTAAAGATGGAAGGAAATTTCTGTCAGAAAGGAACAACATTGTTGCTGCCAGAATAAAATTTTTGAGAACAATGAAAGAATTGAGGGACTAAGGTGACAGTCGTCCCATATTTTATGTTGATGAGACCTGGGTGAAACAAAATCACTCTCGAAAGAACATTTGGCAGAATTCCTCAGGAAATGGTGGCCTCAAAGTTCCCGTTGGGAAAGGCAGTAGGCTCATTATTTGCCATGCGGGATCTGCAAAAACGGGTTTCATTCCGGAAAGTAAACGGGTGTTTCTTCCAGTTCAAAAAACACAAATTTAGACTACCACTCAGAAATAAATGCAGAAAATTATAAAGACTGGTTTGTTAACAGATTTTTAAATTTACTTGAAGAGGGCTCAATTATCATCATGGATAATGCAAGTTATCACTCGAAAGTAATTGATAAAGTCCCCACTAGAAACTCCAGGAAAGCAGACATTCAGGAATGGCTGCAAACCACAATATTGCATATAATCCTCTTGAAACCGTTGCAGAATTGCTTTTAAAAGCGAACCAGAACAAGCCACAAGAAAAGTGGTACGAATAAGATGAAATTGCTCTGGAAAGAGGTCATCAATTACTCAATTACTGCCCTAGCACTGTCAACACAACCCTATTGAGTTACTTTGGGCAAAAGTGAAATGTTAAGTTGCTACCTGTAACTCAACATTTTGGCTGACGAATGTCGAAAAACTGATGCACGAGGCTCTCAATGAAGTTACGGTAGAAGACTGGGCGAGGCATGTTGCTCATGCTGAAAAACTTCAAGAGGAAGATTTCCACAAAGAAGTAGCAAGAGACAGCATTGTTCAAAACCTGGTTATTAACCTTAGAGACAGTGTAAAAGAAAGGGAGGAAGGAGAGGAGGAGGAGGAAGTCCTAGCAACTCCTTTGTGATTCCAGGTACATGTTTTCTTTAAAGTATATACGTTTAGGTATTGTATTTTAACCCTGCTGTTCTGTTCAATATTACTTGACAAATGTACTGTTCGGGTCAATATGACCCGACGTGTCAAAATGCTGTAGAAAATTTGAAATACATGCGTTTTTGTACAGCTGGTAACAATTGACATTGATTTTCTCTTCCTGTGCTTTGTAGATGATGATGACAATAATAATTGTACACAACACTTTATTAAAGACCATTAAAGAATATCCCTGATAAAACAGTACCTAATACGTCATATTTGAAACAACAGGCTGTTTTCAGTGCAAACATTCACTTTGAAAGCAATACAGCTCTTTTTATCTTCCTTTAGATGTTTTTCTTCTTACTTACGACAGTTTGGGCACAAATATGTTGTATGTGTTTTACAAATATGTTTATTACATTTTCTACACAACATGTTTGTTTTATCATTGCTTGGTGGACAGAACTTGCAACTAGCATGTTTCACAGTTTTTGTTGTTGCTGATTTTGATACCCTAACCATGTCTTCAGGATTTTGGATGTGTCTGACCAGTCTCAAAGAATCTTCTGTTCTTGGGAAACTTGTTCTTGATTGAATGTGTTGTCTTACCAGTGATTTTCCAAGTTCTTCCAAAAATATTCTTCTTCTGGTCAATTTCCTTGCATTCCAATTAGGGTCAA
Organism: Tenodera sinensis; assembly: GCA_030765045.1. Taxonomy (NCBI): domain Eukaryota; kingdom Metazoa; phylum Arthropoda; class Insecta; order Mantodea; family Mantidae; genus Tenodera; species Tenodera sinensis. The sequence goes on along the minus strand of CM060964.1, from coordinate 285,287,614 downwards.
TTGAAGTCCACAGTATGTATACATTATAAGCAGAAACATCAAGCATATTGTAAAATACTATCATGGGCCACCTATTGGTTTTGCGTTTGCATGTATATGTACCTGTTAGTTGATCAAGCGTGTCTACCGCTCCTTTTGTTGAATTATAGTCCAAAATAATTTTTGGTTTCTTATCAGCCCTGTGACTGATTTGCTTATTGTGGTGGAGAGTGCTCATAAGTACATTTTTATTTCTCTTGGGAACATAATTGACCACAGGAGTGAAGTAAAATGAAGAACTGTGTACCTCCTTGTTGGTCATGTTTTGTGGAAGCTCAGGCTTATTCTTCCGTATAGTTCCCAACATTGTCAATTTCCGTTTCAAAAGCAGTTGCCCCAAACTGTGAAAGATGTGAACTACGTTGAAACATTAGATTGCAAATGAAAATTGTCTACTTAGATGAGGAATTTATATTTGAAGTAAATTAAAGGATTAGAGAGCTTGTTGTCTCATTTTAAAGAGAGAGAAATTGTTATGACGGGTTTTAATTGTGCACTTTGTAATCCTCCACCGTCTTTGCTGCTGTCTACCGGTAACGTTCACATACATATCTTTCCTCTCTTTCTTTCGCATAGCAACATGTCCCAGCAAAAGTGCACCATAGCTGAATAGCGATTGGAGCTACCCATGTGCCTTCTTATTCCGTGTGCCCTTTTGCCCTCTTCTACTGATCTACCCATGCTTTGCTAGAAGCCATGCTTTTTTCGCAACCAGTCCCAGGAAGCGTAGAGAGTCCAGCTCTACACTGCTAGGAGCACTAATCTACAGTTCAACATGGTGGTATGTGCAAAGGGAGAAAATCACCCCATTAAAACTAGCCAATGATGACAGAATTAAAGCAACATAATTTATGATGATAATACCTTTTTTAGGGATTTGTTTCGGGGCTAAGCCCCGGAGGTCCCAAGGAACAAGATACCACTTGCTAAAATGGTAAATGTATTAAACAAGAACAGTGGATATGATATACTTGCAAGATTGCTAATCTACTGTCAGGTAAGGAGTGTTACCTTGATAGGGAAGAACTGAAACTGACAATATTTGTTGATTTAAGCAACAAATCTGTATCTTCTGTTGATATTGAAAGAAGCTTCTCAACGTGTAAATCTGTTTTAGTTGACAATAAAATCCTTCAATTTTGAAAACTTACCAAAGCAAATTGTAATTCAGTATTTAGTGATAAAGTATAATTTATATGTGCAAGGAGATCAACTAATGCAGGTAATTTTTGAGTTATTCTTTGTTCTTTTAAGTCATTTTTAATACTTTTTAAGGTAATTTTTACTTTCTCTACTATGTGTAGTAAAGTAGAGGAAGTATTGTATTCCACCCGAAAATTTGATGTTGAGATTTTACCGGAAATATATGTTTTAAGGCTCCCTGAATCCAAAAGAGCATTTTTAAAAAAAATCTGATGTGTTGCACTCACATGACTTTCTCTACTCTTGTACTAACCATTCTTACAAACTCTTATTCCTATATCTTCTTCGTGTTAGTTAAGATAAACATTTGTACAACTTATTGCTTATTTCCTTGTAGGTGCAAGGGGAATATTAGAATACAGTAGGCTTTGTGCGATAGTCAAATGTTTGAGATTCTGTTGTCTTTGCACACTTAACATCATGAACGTCGGCAGACTTTTTTCCAGGGGGGGCAAATGTTAGAATTTTGCAATCAGATAATATTAATTAATTACTTTGTTGTCAAAAGATATAGTATTTGTTGCGGATAACCATATAAATTTGCGCTAAATAGAAATTGTTCTTTACCTAAAAATTAAAATAATAGTTTAATAGTCAGCACATTAAGTTCATTAATTTCCAAGGGGGGCCGCGGCCCTCCCTTGCCCCACCTTCGCGACGCCCATTCTTAACATATAAAAAAATGAACAACGATGATCCATTTCATGAAAGCTCTAAGTTTTCTGAAACTCACACACATAACAAGGAATATCTCTGAAATGGTTCACCCTACAAGAAAATGTATTGAGACATAAATTGTGTGTTTTAGCAAGATCTACATTTTTTGTATAGTACGATTTGGTCTATCTCTAACGGTTTACCAGTTATGCAAAAGTCGTCCAGAGTAAATACGACTACAGGGGCTATAGCCAGAAAATTCAAGATATGTATTTCATTTGTCATAAAAATATCTCAAACATATGACATTTTAATCAAAATCGTTAGAGCCATTTTCAAGAAAATCAAAATTTTCGAGAAATTGTCCATGTAACGGACAGTTTAGGGTGGGGCTATTTTCTTCAAAATCTTCATGTTGCATCCTTGAAAGGCATTAAACTCAAATACCAACTTTGGTTTTTAACCGACTTTTCGTTTTTGAGTTATCTGTCCACAGACTGACACACACACACACATGCACACACACATGGACCTTTTTCTAAAAATGCTTTTTTTTGGATTCAGGGGGCCTCAAAACATATATTTCTGGGAAATCTCGACTTCGAATTTTTGGGTGGAATACAATACTTCCCCTACTTAGCAGTAGAGAAAGTAAAAAGGAGTACTCACTTTAAGAAGTTTCCACAGATCCACATAGTAATCTGAAGCTTGTTGGTGTTGAGCGAATTTGCAGTTCTATCCTTTACATGCCATAGCTCTTTGACAATCATTTTAAATGGTTCATTGATTTTCATGCATCTAATGGTGTCCTTTGTATGTTAATGAGCATTAATAAAAACACACGGAGAACAAACAATTCTCAAAGAGGTCCTGTTGCTAAATTCTCTTCCACAATCTACTTGGAGTCTGGAAGAATGTCAGTTCACATAGAAACTAGTTTCAGTTCTGATAAATCTCCATTATCTATTTATGCCATCCATATCAGAATTTACTTAAGTGCTCTCAAAACTGCTACAAAAGCGAGATAATTGTGATGTTGCCAAAGCTATCTTGGAAAAAATAAATGCCAATCATGTGTTTTGATCATGCAGAAGATAGATAGAATATCCTGAATCCCTGAGCGACCCAAAAAGTGAGAGTTTTGGTTACTCTCCCATAGAAATAATGTAGGGCTTTCATTCCCAGGCAGAGACCCAAAATACTAATAAATCTAACATAACATGAATACTCCAGTTATCTTTTAAATTATGAATTACTCTAAAGTAAATAGAGGACAAAGCATGAGAAATGTCATTTATTCCTGCCAAATCCAATCCATATATGTCCTTGTCATGATCCCCAAGCAACGCTTAATGCAGCTAAGTTATGGATGGGTGAACAAGCAAATCCAAATGCTATAATGGGGACACACTAGCTAAGGGAGTAAACCCTGACAGAAAATCCTGGTTCCTCCAAGGTAATGGGGGTTGGTCAATAGGCCAGCACCCTAACACCGTAACAATTTTTATTGCTTAGAAATTTCAACAATTTAAAGCTGGACGGAAAAACAGATGTCGACCTAATCAAATCAAATGGAATGTGAACAAACTTTTCATTTTTACTTTAAATGTTAACACTATATAAAAAGCAGGTAAACTTCAAGAATTAGGTGAAGAGATTGAGAAGACTAACATTAAAATTCTTGCAATTCAAGAAACTAGATAGAGCGGGAACGGCGTGATTCAGAAAAAGGAGTCCACTTTCTATTATAGTAGACCCAAAACTCAATTAGGCCAAGCAGGAACTGGCTTTTCATGTAAAATGGATGTCCAAAAGAATATAATAAATTTCATACCGCATAATGAAAGAATCTGTGAATTAAGACTTAGAGGATTACATAATAATATAACCTTAATAAACGCATATGCACCAACTGAAGAGAAGGATATTTCTATAAAAGAACAATTTTATGATAATGTACAGAATGTGACAGAAAAAGTACCAAGGAGCAATAAAATAATAATATTGGGGGATTTTAATGCACAAGTTGGACTGGAATCCTCATAAAGATTTAACAGGCAAAACACTTGCTACATAACGAAACAAATATTAATGGACATCTATTATGTGAATTCTGTTATGTAAATAATAATGTAATTATGAGTACACAATATCAACATAAGCAAATTCGCAAAGGTATCTGAAGGTCACTAGACCAGAACACTTTAAATCAAATTGACCATATCCTAATAAATAAAAAGAAGCAAGATCTAATAGAAGATGTAAGGTCAATGAGAGACCCAAACATTGATTCGGACCATTTTTAGTAAGTGCTATATTGCATCAAAAACTCTCAAGGATATATATATATAAAGAAAGATAACCAGACAAAGAAACCAGTTAAATGGAATGTCAGTAATATTCAAAACCCCATTAAGTTAAAGCAATACAAAAAAGGTATGCATGATAAATTAATAAACTTGAGAGTAATTCAGTAAGTGAAGAATGGGAAAATATTAAAGAAACAAATTTAAATTCAGCTCCTGAAGTAATCCAAGTACAAGAGAGAACGACAAGAAAGATGGATGAAGAGTTTAAGAGGTAGAACTGGAACTTAAAAATTCAATGCCACAACTGGGATTTGAACCACAGACCTTCCGCTAATATTTTAAATTAAATGCCGGGCGGACGCTCTAACCACTGAGCTATTGTGACAAACTGCCAGAATGGCATTAAATTCTCAAGTTAGTTCGTATTTTTCCTGGTAAACCACAAAGGCAGTCTCACATCAGAGACAATTACCCCAATGGTGACTTACTATTGCAAGTACTTTATATCCCAGGATTAAATAACCTTCACATGGTAATTATTATTTATTTATGCCAACAAACTTACTGTTGGTGTTTTTAAACACACATGCCGTGTGTGGGCAAAGTTTAAGAGGTAGAACTGGAACTTAAAATCCCAGTTGTGGCATTGAATTTTTAAGTTCCAGTTCTACCTCTTAAACTTTGCCCACACACGGCATGTGTGTTTAAAAACACCAACAGTAAGTTTGTTGGCATAAATAAATAATAATTAAGATGGATGAAGATTGCAAACAGGCCATACAAGAAAAAAATAAGGCACATAGTAAAATGTCAAGCTAACACAAGAGCTAACCAGGAAGCATATAAAGAAAAAAGAAAGATAGCAAATCGGATATGTAATCACAAAAATAAAAAATGGCTGAATAACAAAATAATCAATATAGAAAATAATTACAAGAAAAATAAAACAAAGAAAATTTTTCAGCGAAGATTTAACAAGTTTCAAACTCCCATCCCTTCTGTGTGTAGGGATGCAGGATGGAATCCTAGTTACTCAAATTGATCAAGTTTTAGCCAGATGGAAAGAATTTTTTACAGAATTAGTAAAACCACCGCTGTTAGAAAGTGCTAATATAGCTAATATTGAAGAAGTAACCGATCTTAATGGCCAAGAAGTGCTCATGCCAATGCTCAATGAAGTCAATTATGTAATCAACAAATTAAAATCTAATAAAGCAGCAGGTCCAGGTAATGTAACATCTGAATTAACCAATTTCAGTGGAAGAAGATTAAAACATAAAATATATGAACTTCTATTGAAAATATGGAATAATGAACAGCTTCCCCATCAATGGAATGAAGGGACGATAATCCCTATTTATAAAAAGGGCGACAAGCTAAACTGTGCCAATTATAGACCAATAACATTACTGAATGTTTCTTATAAAATCTTAGCTTGTCTTTTGAATAATAGACTTTCTGAAATAATAGAAAGCACTCTTGGAGACTATCAGATGGGTTTTCGCCCAAATAGATCAACAATAGACAATTCATTTATAATTAGACAATTAATAGAGAAATGTGACAAACATAATATTGACCTCTTTAATCTCTTTATAGATTATACACACGCTTTTGATACAGTACACAGAAATAAAATTACTGAATGTCTTCTCCAATATAAAGTTCCCAGGAAACTAATTTGATTAGTAGAACTGACCTTGGCAAATACAACTGCAAAAGATAAAATTGGTAACAAACTAAGTGATAGTTTTAAAGTTGAAATAGGAGTTAAACAAGGGGATCCTCTTTCTGCCACCTTGTTTAGCTTAACCCTTTCAGTCCCGGTGTCCATTATAATGGACATAGGCATTTTTTGCCTACTTGTAATACTTTTAACGGTTTTTTCTGCTATATTCTTGTTATACTGTTCGTCACCAATTAAACCTATGTAAAGACAAGTTCTGAATTGTACAAAATAATTTATTTTTTACAATTTACATTGTAGTGTTTTTTTTTTAAAGAAAAGAAGCAAAATCCATGCAACCGCAGTCAAATGATACCCCGTCATCATCCATGTGTGCCATCACACCTATTATTTTACGTGGGCCCTCCCCGTCCTTTACCACAGGCACATTTGACTGCGGTTGCCGAGACTCGAACTCACGACCTCAGGCTTTGAGTGCATGGCCAGTGCACTACGTGTTGCCTTAACGATCATGGCTATCCGAGCCAGCAAGCTGAAGGTGTCCCAGACCGCCTAATCTAAACCGGTTTCGAATTAGAGGAAGAACGGCATAAGTAGCAAAATAATTCGGGTCTGAAAGGGTTAATAATCAACTCAGTAATCTCACAATTGGATGTCAGAGGAAATATAAGCAAAAGATCCAAACAATGTTTGGCATATGCCGATGATGTTTTATTAACAACGAGAACTAAAGCTATCCTGATTGAAAAATTAAAAAAACTGGTAGAACTGTCTAAGCAATATGGCTTAATGATAAATATAAATAAAATTAAACATTTAAAGTGCACTGCAAAGAAAGAAAAGACTAAAGATATAATAACAGAAAATACAAAATTAGAAGGAATGGATTCCTTTAAATACCTTGGGTCTATAATCAATAATAACAATTATATAAAGAATGAAATAAAAGAAAAAATTGCTCTAGGTAATAGAGCATTCTGTGCTAACAAATTTCTATTTAGGAGTAAGTTAGTATCTAAGTCAGCAAAAATAAGATTATACAAATCCATCATCAGACCTATTGTAACATATGTGTGTGAAACTGAGTCCTTAATGAAACAAATTGATGAAAGCTAATGGTATTCGAAAGAAGGATATTACGTACTATATTTGGAGCAGTGAGACAAAATGATAATACATGGAGAATACATTATAATAACGAATTAAATGAGTTAATCAAAACTGAAAATATCATTAACCACATAAAAGCTTTAAGATTAGGATGGTTTGGACACATAAAGTGGACCTGGATGATGGAATGGTTAAAAGAATATATAAATGAACCCCAATGAAACCAAGATTATGAAGCAGTCCCAAAAATAATGGTTCGATTATGTATTTGATGACATTAAACATATTAAAATAAAAAATTGGCCTGTTTGTATACAAAATAGAAAAGTCTGGAAACAAATCGTTGAGAAGGCCAAAACTTTTGAAAAGTTGTAGTACCTTAGTTGTTGTTAGCTAATGCTGGATTTCTGACAATGAAGTCATTAATCCTCTTGCTCTCCAATATTTTTCACTGATGGATGGGACACTAGAAGTGGTGGGGCATATTTGAAGGTGGTCTCGATCCATTTCCTCTTGCAGGTCACATAGAGGACAGAGTGGTGAAGAATATATCCCAATTCTGTTTAAATGTTCTGCCAGACAATCATGTCCTGTAATCAACCTGAAGGTTACAACTGCTGATTTTCGAGGATACTCAGGAATTACTGTTTGAATGTTTGGTAGTTCCTATCTTTTATTCTTTGATTTTTCGTAGTAATATTTTGCAATAATTTTTTTGAATTCAGAGTTACTAATCTTTTAGCTGCATAAAATGGTAGATTAACTATAGATTTTTGTACACCGCTGGTACCCTTTTTTGCAAGAAAATCAGCTTTCTCATTACCACTCAGTCCACAGTGAGCTGGTATCCACTGGAAGACTAGGTGTTTTTGAAGTGCTGTTAGATGGCTAAGCATTTTCCAACATTCTATAATTGTTTGGTTTTTTGGTGATAACTTGGAAGTAATTGCTATAATTGCTGCCCTGGAATCTGAGAGAATAACTGCTTGCTGAAAGTGTGAAATTATGTACAAAAGATATTGTAGGGCCATTCGAATTGCTTCAATTTCTCCATCAAAGTTACTAGTTCCATAACTTAAAGATTTGTAATAGGAAAAGAGGTGACATGTGACTCCAGCATCTGCTCCATCTTGGTTTGATATCAATGATCCATCAGTATAAATATGGAGCCGTTCATGTTCTGGAAATCTAGTATGGATTGTCTCTAATGCCAATAATTTTAGAACACTAGTTGGAGTATCACTTTTCTTAACTTCTTCTGTCAGGTGTAAATAATATGTGATGTCTAATGTTTGTGTTGGATTGACTTTAGATATGAAGTTTTCCTTTGAATTAGGAAGGTATACATTCTTCTTGATGTCTTGAATTTTGGAAAGAAAGCTCTCCTGGGTCTTTAGTGTATGTGTAAAATTTCTCTTGTGCCATGTATTGAATGGGAGTCTGATCAACTTTTCGTGTTGAATAAGAGCCGCTTTTTCTATTTCATATTCAATGGGGTATTGGTTGGTTAGTATTTCCATAGCTGCTATTGGTGTGGTTTTGATAGCACCTGTAATTAGTCTCAGACTTTGGTTTTGAAAGATTTGAATTTTTTCTGTGTTTGCTGTTACAAGAACTTTGCTGCAGTAAGTAAATAATGGCTTTATATATACATTGTATGTTGTGTTAAGAGTTGCTCTGAACATCCCCACTTCATTCCTGTTAGACGTTTTAACAGTGAAAGGCGCCTCTCTGCTCTTTGTATTACATTTTCTATTTGTTTGGTCCATGTAAGTTTAGTATCAAATGTAACTCCTAAATACTTTGCTTCCTTTGTTTCTGGTAATTGTTGACCCTCGAAATTTAGTTTTATTTTTAGTGGTTTTTTTCTTAGTGAAAAGATTTGATAGTTTGATTTTGTTGTATTAACAGTCATTAAATTTTCTTTGGTCCACTTTTGTAGGTTGTTTAAGGATTGTTGCATGGTTTTTTTCTAGTTCTGTACTTTTGTTTTTTGGTTTTGAAGTCCACATTACTAAGTCATCAGCAAATAGTGCACACTTCACACTTGATTCTTGTATTTGTTGTGGCAGATCATTAATAAATATATTAAAAAGTGTAGTGCTGAGAACTGCGCCTTGTGGTAAACCGTAGTGTACGTGTTTATATTTAGATATATTTCTTCCATATCTGGTAGCAATTAAGTGTTGTGTTAGGAAATGACATAGCCATGAAAACATTGGACCTTGTATCCCTATTTTTTTACTTTCTTTAGTATTTTTGTTCTGCATATAGAATCATATGCACTTTGGAAATCAATAAAAACTGATACATTATCTTCTTTTCTATCGAAGGAGTTTTTGATTTCTTGACTGAGAAGTAAGACTTGTTCATTTGTAGAGTGGAACTCTCTGAATCCAGCTTGACATGGGGATATTAAATTTTGTGATTCTAGAAACCAATTTAACCTGTTTGACACCATTCGTTCCATCACTTTTGCTATTATGTTAGTAAGAGCTAGTGGTCTATAATTTTTTATTTCTGATGCTGTTTTGTCTTTCTTCAAGAGTGGGGCAATTATTGCTTTTCACCATTCAGCAGGTACAGCGGTTTTCCAGGATAGATTGTAGAGCTTCAGTAGTTGTTGTTTTGCTGTTTTTCCAAGGTTTTTTATGAACTCTGGGTGTATGTGATCTGGTCCAGGAGACTTTTTGTGTTTTAGATTATTTATTGCAATGTTCAGTTCTTGCATATTAAAATTTTGAAAAAAGATACTGCACTGAGTGTTAGGATTACATTCTCTTTCTTGTTTCAAATCTTTCTTAAGTTCTTTACGTTCCTTTTTATTATTTCTTGTTACTTTATGTGAATTAGCATAATATTTATTGAATGTTTCGGCTATGGCTGCATCATAGGATCGGCACGTGATGCGGAAACAATAGCGTCACTTCATATGGTAATAAATATTCTGCATAGAGATTTATTGAAAGCTCAAAAGGAAATAGATTCACTGAAAGTGGAGAATAAAGAACTGAAGAAGATTGACTGTGACCGTAATAAACCAAATTTTAAACGGTTACAAGGAATCATTTCAAAATGGTGGCGGATCGTTTATCAATGGAACACAACAAAGAAAACCTTGTGGATCACAACAGATTTGAAGTGCTGGACAAAATAGAGGAAACAAATGTTGACGAGGAATTAAATGTGAATCTACGCAATTTAGATGACACTACAAGTAAAAAGAAAGTGCTAGTCATAGGGGATTCGATTCTCAAATTTTCAGGTGAGGCATGTAGGGGAAAAGGTTATCAAGTGCAATGCTACCCAGGCATAAAGCTGGATGAACTACGAGGAAAAGTGGAAAAAATTAATTTGAAGGACGAAAATCCCGAAATAGTCCTGATACATGCAGGAACCAATGATACAAGACCGGGGATAAGAGCAGAAGATATAATGGGGGAAACTTTTGATCTTGTAAGTAGCATCAGAACTCAAGTGCCTGACGCGAAAATTATAATCAGTGGTGTACTTAGAAGACGTGACGTGAACACAAAGAGGATCATGAAAATCAACCAAGAACTGGACTGGATGTGTGCCGTGAAAAACTGTGTAGTGGTTGACGGAAATTACTGGGTATATAATAGTGATTTTGCTAGGGACGGAGTGCATTTAAACAGGAAGGGATCATTTAACTTTGGTAACTTATTGAATAATGCAATATATTCAGTGATAAAGAAAAACTAGTAAGTAAGGAGGTGGATGCTGTCTCACTTGTTACAGGTGATGAAAATTGTAATTACTCCACTGATCATGAGAAACAAATAAATTATGTGGAAATAGGGTCATTAGGTACTTATAAATTAGTTGGGGAAAGAAATTTTAAACATGGTACAAATGTAGTAAATAGAAACTATGTTAATCTTTTTAATAGTAACAATGATGGTAAACGCACAATGCATAAGGTTGTAAATCAGTATGATGCAAACACTCTTCAAGTATTTCATTTGAACATACAATACTTAAGTAACAAAACAGCTACTTTTGAACAGCTGCTAAATGAAGTAAAGCCAGAGCTAGCTGTTGTAACAGAGCATGGGTTAAACAAAGAGCAGATCAACTTATGTAAAATAAATGGTTACAAAATTGTTAGTAGCTCTACTAGAACTATATATAAGGATGGAGGGGCTTTAATCTTGGCCACAAATGAAATAGATATATCAGAGGTTGTTGTAATTACATATCAGTTGGAAATGCATTTTGAAGTGGCAGCTGCAAAAATAAATGTAAAACTGAAATCTATTTTATTACTGGGGATATACAGATCACCAAGTACTCCTTCAGAGCGCTTTGTTGATTATCTTGAAGAATTTTTAGCTTAAGTTTGCACTAAATATAATCAGGTAATCCTGATGGGTGATTTGAATATAAATTTAGACCATACAAAAGGGGACTATAAGAAACTTTACGACTTATTTAACACTTATGGAATAAGGGATTTGATACATGAGCCTACAAGGGTAACACATTCATCCTTATCTGTTATTGATCATATTGCTACAAATCTGAATTTTGAGGTAGTAAAAGCATGCAATATAAACACACACATTTCTGACCATTATGCTCAGTATGTGAAATTTAAGGGCTTAAATTACAGCAAAGAAAGCAATTATGAAATCAAAACTTTTCGTGATCTGAATGCGAAATGTATTGGTCATTTGGTAGAATCCTTAGCAGACGAAAATTGGGACATAGTATATAATGCCAAAACTGTAGATGAAAAATGGAACCAGTTTTATGATGTATTTAGCACTCACCTAAATGCATGCTGTCCTATGAAAACCAAAATGGTATATAAGAATAGTTATGGCCGTGTTAAGCTTACCCCAGAAATAATAAAACTAAAAAATGAAATGAAGCATTTGTATAAATTGTATAAATCTAGTGGTAGTGCTACTTATAAATCAAAGTACAATATCATAAAAAAGAAATATCTCAAAAGCTTGAAAGACTTAAAAGTAAATGACTATAAAGAAAAGTTAAGTAAATCAGGAAATATTAGTAAAACTGCATGGGGCTTTGTAAATGCAGCTAGATCGGAAACAAAAGCACACCAAAATTTAGAACTTAGTATTGGTGATGTAACTGTAAAAGAACTAAACCATGTATATAATTTAATAAACAATTATTTTCTTAGTGTAGGAGAGAATTCTACTGGCAGGAATACACAACAGTCATTTAAAAACACTGTGAAGTCATCATTCTTTATTTATCCAGTATCTACAACAGAGATTATAAATACAATAACTAAACTACCAAAAAAAGTCACAAGTGGATGGGATGAAATCGGTGTGATTCTCTTAAAACATTGTAAATATGTTCTGGCCAGTCCCCTTGAACATTTAATAAACTTCTCTATCCTATGTGGTAAATTTCCAGAATGTCTGAAACAGAGCCTAGTACGCCCACTACATAAAAAAGGAGATGAGAGTGACATAAATAACTACAGACCAATTAGCCTAACATCAGAAATAGCAAAGCTCTTTGAAAGGCTTGTATTAAGCCGGTTATTAGATTTTTTAGACAAAAACAATATTATTGTAAATTTTCAGCATGGATTTAGGAAAGGACGATCAACAGCTACTGCAATTAGTGAACTTATACATTTAGTCATTGAAAACCTTGAAAAAAATGATGAAGTAGGGTCTTTATTCTTTGATCTTTCTAAAGCTTTCGATTGCGTTGATCATGCGATACTATTACAAAAACTGGAGGCATATGGAGTAAGAGGTTTGGCGAGAGATTTGATCAGATCATATTTGGTAGACAGAAGACAATCAACACTATTGTACGATAAACGGGGCAAATCAGTAAGAAAAGTGCAATCAAAATTTAAACGTGTTATGCATGGTGTACCACAAGGATCAGTGTTGGGACCACTATTATTTATTTTATATGTAAATGACATACCAATCTCAAAAAATACAAATATAATAGCTTATGCAGATGATACAACTGCTGTATGTCAAGGGGCAAATGTTGATATATTAAAGGAGAACTTACTGCAATCCATTGACTCAGTTATTAACTACTTTAAACATAATCACCTCACATGCAACATGACAAAAACAACCTTAATTCATTTCTCACAGAGTAATATAAGCACCACAAATTTCTCCTTACCAGTAAATAATAACAGTATTCATGACGTAAGCGAACATAAATTTCTAGGAATAATACTTGATAGAAAATTAACATGGGCTGGACATATAAATCATATTTGTGACAAAATTAGTAAATCTGTGTACCTCCTACGTCATTTTAAAAATATCTTAGTTGAGAAGGGGCTCAAAATGATTTATTATGGAGTTATATACCCATATTTACTGTATGCGATAGAAATTTGGGGCTGTGCTGCTGCAACCCATATGGTAAGGTTATTTAGATTGCAAAAACGGGCTGTCAGATTGATTTTCAATATGAACTCTCGTGAATCATGTAGGGGAATATTTAAGGATAAGCAGATATTAACATTGTATTCTCTGTATGTCTATAAAGTTGTAACCTATGCAGTTCAGAAACAAAACCTAAAAAATAGCAATATCCATAGTCACTACACCCGACACAATGATGATTATTTTCAGCAGAGATTTAGTAAAAATATTTCAAAAAAGGATCCTAATGTCATAGGTTTAATGCTTCATGCAAAACTACCTGCATATTTAAAATGTTCTAAAGGTAAACAATTTGAGAGTGCTCTGAAGAAGTATTTGATAACAAAGACATTGTACAGTATCAATGAACTATAATAATATCCATATTGAAATTACAGACCCTCTGTGTAAATCACAAATGATAGGTAGCTATAGTAATATGTTTAACCATTAGGTTGTCCATCTCTGTAATACAAATTATAAATATAAATGTGTGACAATGTCAAAAACTGTATTGCAGTCTATTGACAATAAAGAATTTAAATTTTTTAAATTTTTTAAATTTACTAATATTTTATTGTTAAGTATGATAGGTGTGCTGTTGTTTTCTTTCCTGTCCTTGACATTTTTTAAGAACTTATGAGCTTTATTACCATCTGTCCTATAATCCATTTTTTCTAAGAAATTATTAAAGTGATTCCTTTTAGCAGTATTAATTTCTTTTTTTAGTGAAGCACATTTCTTTCGCCATATTTGTGTATCCAATATGTTTTTTGTTTGTTCAGCTGTATTTCTAGCTATATCCCTTTGCTTTTTCAGTTCTTCTAACTGGGGATTCCAAAAGGGTTTGAAATTTTTAATTCTTCCACGAGGAATATGTTTTTTTGCGGTTTCTAGGATGACTTTACAGAAATTTTTATTCATATGATCTGGTTGGTCATGCAGCTGTGAGTTTGTTTGTTCTTTAAATTTATGTTCCAGTTCAGTTTTAAATTTGTTCCAATCTGCTTTTTTGAAGTTCCAATACAGATTCGTAAGACCTTGACTGTTATTTGTATTCTCTAGTTTTATATCAGCAATTACTGCTCTGTGACCAGAACTTGGATCTTCTATAACTTGTTTTTTAATTTTTGAAACAATATCTGATATAGCTAACAAGAGGTCTGGGTTACTGCCTGCTCCAGAGTAATGTAAGAAGGTTTTGGGACCTTCTGTATCATAAATCAGTTCAAAAGTTGTGGTATTCAAAAATTCTTTCACTATCTTCCCTGTAGAATCCACTTTTTCATAACCCCATCTTTTGGAATGGGCATTGAAATCTCCAATTGCGATTGTTTTATTTGATTGGTCAATAAGTGAGAGCTCTGGTTCATTCCTGGGAGGATTGTAAATACATTATGAATGTAGATGTGTTTTGTTATTCCAGTAGTACCTCAGTAAGAAGAAGAAATAGAGGACAAGGTATATTATAAGTCTTGATCCATTTTATTGAAACAAATGTTTACACAGCAGGACCAAGATCTGTAAAAGCTCATTGATGCTGATCTACACCAGTTGCTAATGAAGGTAGTATGAATGCACAAAAGAGTCTTGACAGTGGGATGTAATTCCAAGGAAGGAACCAACTGCAAATACTATTTTACAACAGTCACTTTTGGAGAAGTAGAAAAGCAGTTCTATATCAGGATTTCATTAAAAGTAATTGAGGTTTCCCAAGACAGTGTGTAAGTGCTTTCAGAACCATCGTTTAATACAGGGGTTGGTAAGTTTATATCCACTGATAATATGATGTAATACCACCGTCAGGAGCAAAGCAATATTTCACCGTGTTTCAATCCTTCCTCCCTCAACCAACATGTGTTCAAGCATAAACAAGCAGATGTGTATACTGCATTGATATGACATAGCTCTTTCAAAATAAAAAAACAATGCAAAAGAACTTTTGCATACAGAGTGTTTCAAAATGACACTGAGCAAATATATAGAAGTAGTTGCTCAGCTTCTATGTGACATATATAGGTAGTTTTTACCGCCAATATAGTCCGATAAAAAAATGCTCCAGAACGAGTGTGGATTAGGCAGTGATAGGAACAATGCTGTGTGCCTCACTCTATCCGACACACCGTGCCACCCGCTGTAGCAGTTTGTAGCCATACCGGCATACTCCATGGTAGCTTGCTACTATTAAGAATTTCTTTGGCTTATGAAACCGCAATAAAGAAGCTATTCCTTAGTTATTTATTTATTTATGGGTGTTTAACGTGTTCCAAAATTCCATTATAACAGTCCATGGCGGCAAAAATCTGGTGGACAACTGCAACTTATTACTACCTTTTAGAGGGAAGTTAATGATAGTGAGGTTGAGGATGAAAACATTAAATGATAAACCGAACAGAGAACAATATCAAAGAACTGTAGATAACCAAAACAAAATACCTTATGCAATGAGACAAGCATTTTATTTCACTGTGTTTAATAATTCGAAATAAAGCATTTGTAACTGGAAAGGAAGTTGTTGATATTTACAGTAAGTGGTTGAACATATTGTACAATTAAGATTATAACAAAATGTTCGGAAGTTAAACAAATAAATATTATCATAGATGTAACTATTTTAACAATACATATTGTTAACGAAACTAAATTATTGCATTCTTGGAGATACTCGAACAATTTATCTTGAATATTTCCATTTCCAACATATTAAGGGGAGGCATCTGTGAAAATGACAAAAATCCACAATATTTGTCACAATGATGTGAAAATTTGTATGTATGTGTGCCAAAGCATAACTAGAAGATTTACCAAGTTTCACTTTTCTATGCAAGATAGTTTTTGCAAAAAAGAATTGTTATTGGTTTTTTTGCTGCAATTTTAGGGTAGTATAGCAAATACTTCTTATAAAATATTATTTGTTCTAAGTAAACTAAACTCTGGCCATATGTTTCCCTAGATTATGTCTACAAAACCTGGTATTTTTATTTGGCTATGTCAAACACTTTCGGAGAAAAAAAATATTGAATACCTCAATGTCCATTTTTTTTCAAATTATTAATAATTTTCAAAATAAAAATTATATAACAATTAAACTACTACATCTACAGCATTTAAAATACCAAGTTTTATGAAGCAACTATCTAAGAACATGTGTGCAAAATTTAAAAGAAATCTATTAAGAACTGTATTAGAAGATGCATTTTGAAGATTGAAAAATGTGAAAAAATAGAAAGCAGAGAAAAATGACTTTAAAGTTTTAAGTGTATGACAACATACATTTACTGCTTTAGAATTCCCCTGGAGCATATGAAGGTCCTTCAACTAACTGTTTGGCTTCTTCTTCTTTAAGTTTTGCTACTCTTAACTGTTTTCTTTTTTTTGCTGATTTGAATGTATTTAATATACTCAGTGCACTCTGCTTTAATCCTCCCTTATCCCTAACATTACTAATTCTTTTGCTGACTGGACTTACTTTACTAGCTGTGGCATATATTTATGCAACTAACTCATTAAGCAGAGGCCCCAAACCTATATCCCAGAATATTGGACCCAAAATAGAACCTTGCATAATATCATGTGTGATGGTACTATTTGCCCCTTGATGTTGACTTGATGGTCTACACAATAGTTCTTCAGAATTCTACAAAGGCTTTTTGGGTATTCTTTTTGGCGCATGCATTCAAAAAGTGCAGGCCACCAGAGGTTATCGAAAGCTCCAGCTATATCAAAGAAGAGACCCATCACATAGTTCTTTTTAGAGTTCTTAGCTGCAATTATGGCTTTAGTTATTGCACCCGTTGTTGACTTTCCAGATCTAAAACCATATTGAGTAGGATTAAGGCCTTTCAGGATCCTAAACTCTTGTATGCATTTACATAGGAGTTTTTCTTGTACTTTACCCAAAAGGTTAAGTAGACAAATTGGTCTATAAGATTTTGGCAATGCAGGATCCTTATTGTCACCTTTATGCAAGATCGTGATACTGACTTCTTTCCAGCAATAAGGGATATGGCTTTGCCATAGACATTCATTAAAGAGATCTGTTAGATATGGAGTTATTTCTGGTGCAATATGTATGAGTATTTCTACATGTATTTGATGAGGTCCTGGAGCCTTCTTCTTTTTGAGGTTTTGTAATGCATGCAGAACTTCAGATTTGTCAAAGGGATAGACGACTCCAGCTGTTGGTTCATCGGAGGTGAAATCCTTTCTAAGTTCTTTGTGCTGGATTGTATCTGACTCATGGTTATCTGAGGGAAGGACAGTAGTTAGCAGGGTTTGTATAGATTCAATCCATCCTTTAGTTAGTTCACCGTTTGGTTTAAGTAATGTAGAGAGGACTTCTGGAGACTTTATTTTTTCAGTAGCTATCTTGTATGGGATGCCCCATATATTGATGGTTAAAGCATCTTCAACAAAATTCTCCCATGATCTTTCCCTCAGATCTTTTAAAGAAGTTCTAAATTCCTCTTTCAATAGTTGGTATTTTCTAAGGTGTGTTTGCCTCTCCGTGTTTAAGATAGAAGTCTGATATGCTCGGCGTGCTTTCCTCATTTTAATCTGAAGTTTCTGCAATTTTTCATTCCAGATATTATTACTAAAAGGACATGGCTTATTTCTTGAAATTGCCTCAATCATAGCTTTCTGAATGGCCTTAGTAAGATCAGAAGCTTTGTAGTCAATATCGTCACCCACATTAATTGGGGGTGGCATTAGTAGATTTTCTTTCAGAGCTTTCCAATTTGCCTTTTTGATGTTAAAAGGTTGTCTTTTAGATAGAACAGTTGCTATAGTGTTCTGTTGTTGCCTATATTGGAAGTAGATGAGATTATGATCGGCGGGAGTAAGATTCTGACCTACCATCCAATTTGAAACATTCTTA
This sequence comes from Tenodera sinensis, assembly GCA_030765045.1. Taxonomy (NCBI): domain Eukaryota; kingdom Metazoa; phylum Arthropoda; class Insecta; order Mantodea; family Mantidae; genus Tenodera; species Tenodera sinensis. Next base: position 285,269,317 of record CM060964.1, on the reverse strand, counting down.
GCAGCTTTGTGGTTTGCTATCGTAATATCAATATTACTGGTTGAACCAGCACCATTTTGGAAAGTTGGAGGATTAAGCGGTTCATTTAGAATGTGGAGCTGTAATTCTGCTATGGCTTCTTGCATTAGTTCACCTCTTGCATCTCTAGTGGTACTATACCACCAGGGGGATTTGCTGTTGCAATCTGCAGCATATACGACTGGAGTATGGGGATATATGTTGTTTATTATGCGCATCTTATTGATGAATGGTTCTATCGGATGACTGTATTGAAAATACATGCTCACTAAGATGAGCGTTCCTCTTTTATAACATACTTCAACACATGTGATATGTTCATCACAGACTTGATGAATCCTAGTCACTTGTAGATTAGCATTCGTTATTAAAATTGATGATTTGGGACTAAATCCTGTCATAATATGTCTGGTGGAGATGGGAAGGTGTGCAGGTTTACCTTTAATGCAATACAGTTCTTGTATACACAAAACATCAAATTGCATTTCTTCGGTGACTTTTCTAATCTCTGCCATCACTAAACGGCTATTCTAAACATTATCTCTGGTCAGTTGCACTTTGTCCATGAATAAAACTTGCACTTTGTCCATGAATAAAATTGACTTTGTAAAATTCAGATCAGCATCGCATTTCTGGCCATGCCGTAGACGAGTGGTTAGACCATTCACTTCTCACTAAAGCAGCTCAGGTTTGATCCCGGGCAACCGCATGTGAGATTTGTGATGGAGGAAGTGGTGCTGGGGCGGGTTTTCTCCGGTTTCCCTTGCTATCTCATTCCACCAGTGCTCCATCTTCATTTCATGTATCATCAGTATCATCGCCTGCGGTGCCATATATAGTAAAAGCAGGCATTAAACACTACACAAAAATCACTTTTCTGCAGTAATTATTGGCAAAATTCCTGTCTTCTCGGGTAATCAGCTGGTTGAATAGCTTGAACTTTGTATAGATGATAGGGATGCAGTTTCTGTTCATGTACCACTCTCCAAATAGCACAATGATCTATGTTCATTTTGACCGCTAATTGTCAAGTACTAATTTCAGGTGCTTCCTCAATTCTGTTAAGCACTTGCTCCTCAAATGGCACAGTACTTACAGACCTATTGCATCCCATGTCACACAGCCGTGGTCTGAAGCTACCAGATTCCCTTAAGTGCTGCTCTGTTGCCATAAATGTGCCATGATGAGGGACATGTTGATTGGGAAATTGTTCTTGATACATCCGACATGCATTCGTTGAACTCCCTTCAGCTCTTCCATACATCAAAACCATATCTGCCATTTCGGCATTTATATAGCACTCCATATTACTTGGATGCCTAAAGTGATGGGAACTGAGAGCTTTAAGTGCAGCCTGACTGTCGTATTTTATAAGGATATTTTTCCCTAAAAGTTGCTTTTCTAGCAATGGTGTGACTTTCAAGTATAGCAAGTACCTCTGCCTGAAAGACAGTAGCATATCTACCATGGCTTATACTTTTGCATTCACCCGTAGACTCATAATAGATACCTGCTCCAGTTTTTCCATTTATGCATGAGCCATCAGTAGAAGTTACTAGATGGTTCTTATGCACTAAATGGGGATCTTCTTGAAATTTATTTCTATTAGAAATACTTACTTTGAAGAGTTGAGGAAATGATGGTTTTTCTATCATAAAATCAGATTTCATTGATAGTATGTAATCATCCATTTTTCTAAGAATGGCCTGTTTTACAACAGTTCTCTCTCCATATTTCTGTCTGGATGGCTCTATAGGCTGCTAGTCTAATCTCAGCTATGATACATATGCCCAGCAATACCCTTTTAAATTAGTTGATTAGGACATGGTCGACCATTGTGGACTTCTTGTTTTTCTCAGTATAAGAAAGAAATGAGAAAGAAGTTTCTAACACAGTAGAGTTCTGCTAATTCAAACCCTGCTGACCCAAAAATCCACCTAATCCAAATAGGGCTAAGAAAAAATATCTACCAAATTTGTTTTGAATTTTAAAACAGGAAAAAATAAAGATTAAGATTAAACTAATTTTTTAAACAGAAAATGTAAATTTATTAAAATAAAAAAAACATGAAAGAAATGCTTCAGGAGTAAGCAGTGAATCTGTAGATTATGTTATATACAAAAACTAAAAACCAGAAGGACCAGATCTACTAACAATGCACATAACAATGTTTGAATGCAACTTTTTACATGCTGACCTGTCATGGCATGTATACGTCCTCTGATTGGTAATCAGAGGATATGGTCGGTGAATTTATTTTGATAATTCTCCCGGTCAGGTCGGTGAGACCCGTAAACCAACGACAGGTGTGGTCCTCCAGACATTCTGGGGGTTGTGAGAGAGCGATGTGACCGCCAAAACATAAAAATATGGTGCTCTCTAAAAAAAACGGTTACTATTACTGCTATTGCTCTCTTCAGATATTGGAGAGCAAGAGGATTAATGACTTCATTGTCAAAAATCCAGCATTAGCTAACAACATATTACTTGGATTTATTATGTAAGTGCACACAAAATCCTCTCTGTTAGGAAAGAATGCATAATTCTGAAGAGCAACCTTGGAATGGTCTGAGTCATTAGTCAACTTTTGCACAAGTAACTGCCCTTTGCCCCATTACCTAAAAGCTAGGCTAGGGTCACTGATAATGAGCAAGGGGTAATGCTTTTGTTTTCGTGGCTGGTGCATCCCAATAACAACTTTTGAGGTTTGTACATCAGTGGTTCCTGTGCTGCCTAGTCACAAAATAATGTAATATTTAATGCTGCATAAAATTAAACCTAAAAAAATGTCAAAGCTGTGACAGCAAAATTTGGACTAGTTAAGTTATAAACTACGAAACGGCTATATTTGTTCAGTATCATTTCAAAACAACCTGTATAAGTAGGTATATTAGGAAAGTTAAAAACAACTTCGAAGACAAAAGGTCTCATGACATCAAAGCAATGAACTGTGATTTTCAACTTTTTGTGAATCCATTCACTGTGGGCATACATACAGTAGAACTACAATTAATTTAGCTTGCAAATTTACAAGCACAATTTTGAAGTCCCAATTACAAAATAAGGCTGGTTTAAACTCATTTAGAGAACTTGACATGGGAACATTTTTGTCTCTCTGTTCACATATTAGTGTTATGTTTGGCTCAACATACATGTGTGTGAGTGCCAAGTGCAGGAGAACTGGACCAATGTGTCTGCTGTAGCTGGACTTCATAAAACTGAAGGTATTGTTTGTTCCAAAAAGGGTTCTTCATTAGGTGAGTTTATTTCACTTTCATGCTATTCCATGTGAGTAAATATATATCACAATTTCTCTACTTTTAACCTCTTCAGGGATATGGACGTTATATCACGTCCATTTAAAATGACGGACGAGCGATATGGACGTGTATACACGTCCTGTGCGTTTGTGCATTTAACCCTTATTTATCCACTATCTAACTCAACTTATTTTAATTTTCCCCCATTATGAAATATTTAATTAAATTCTATATGCTTTACTGGCTTACCTTTATATGTTCCTTCTGCAGTGATATGCCTCAAAACAGGGATAAACACACAAGGGCACATCTCCACATTCGCCACAGATCATCCCAGTTTCCTTACGGATTCCCTTCTTGCGGCACACGAAACACCTTCGAGATGGGCGGGACTTCTTTGCTGTTGACGGTATCCTTTTAGGATAATGTTTTCCTTGAAGTCTGAGGGGTGCAGGGGTTTTGGATTTTCTACCCCCAGTATGAAGAGGCCTCTCAACCTGGTATTGTTCAATTAGGCTGCGAGCTATTGATAGTCGAAAGTCCAGGTAGGTCATTGTCTTGTGTGGGTTTAGAGCTCTCCAAATTACCAAACAATTGTATATGGTTATATCCAGCTGGTGCAAAAATACCTTTTTATACCATTTCACTGTTTTTCGTAAAGAGGGATATGCTTGCAATACCTGATCTACTAGATCAACACCGCCCATGTGCATATTGTATTCCTGGATAATATCAGGCTTGAAAATGCACATTTTGGTACAGGCATCTGTTTTTCCAGTGTCAATCATCAAAATCATAGAGCTGCAATTGGATAATGCCGTAACTACCCTCCTGTCCTGCCAGGCAAGGTAGGTCAAAGGTGGGAGCTGACGCACCTCCATTTCCCCTCTCCTTAGAGCCTTCGTATTCACATCTTGTGGCAAACCAATACGATTTGAACGTACTGTTCCAATTGCATTAGTCTTTCTTTTGTGTAAGGCCATGAATAATTTAGGAGAGCTGTACCAGTTATCTAAGTACACAGTCCTACCCTGATCAAGCACAGGTTCCATTAGGTGCATTACTATGGAGCCAGATAAGCCCAAATCTTTGTCTCCAGTATTGTCAGTCCCTTGACCAGTGTAAATGCAGCTATTGTAAAGATATCCCGTTTTACTTTCACAAACATCAAAACTCTTTATGCCAAATCTAGCCCTTTTTGTTTTGATGTATTGCTTCCAACCTAAGCGGCCCTTCCAAAGCATTAGGCTTTCATCAACAGTGACCTTTTCACCAGGCACATAATTTTCTTTAAATTTTGAAATAATATAATCGAAAACAGGCTTAATTTTGTGGAGTTTGTCATTTACATTCTCTGTGCAGGTGAAATGAAGGAACCACAAAATTGACGTAAATCTGTTATTTGACATGCATTTTCCAAAAAAAGGAGTAGCTAGCATGTCATCTGTTGACCAATACATGTATAATGCAGGTTTACGAATAACACCCATAAGTATAATTAGACCAATTAGCCTGTAAATCTCATTGAGTGTTACTTCTGTCCACCTTTGAATTCTGCTCTTAGGCCCTAATTTACCTTTAGAGAGCAGGTCTTCCTTCACCTTACTCGCATATACATTTGTTTCTGAAACAATGAGAGACACTAAGTCGGTAGTAAAAAATTTTGTAAAAATGTCAATTGGTTGGCTGTCAGAAGTCAGCTGAGCCTGGGATTGAACACCAGACCCTGTGCTCGTGAAGATGTGCCTGTTTGTATTGGAATTGTTTTCAGCACTCCACAATGCTGACTCTTCACGAACACCTGAAGGAAGTTGGTCACGTTCTTCCTCACTGCTACTTGTACCTATATCCTCCACACCCCCCTCAAATTCGGAAAATTCGCCATCGATATCCAAATCGCTGTCACACAGCAAGAAGTCCTCCACATTATCGTGTGTAATTTCAGAAGCCCTTACACTTCCACCATTCTCTAACCTTTGTGCAACACTGCTTGTTGATGTCATGTTTTAGCTCTGAGATGTAACACTCAAAAGCTTCTCACTTCAGCTACAAGCAGGAAAGTATACGTATGCATTTCAAGAAAGAAACGGAGCCTGTAAGCTATATCCAAGTTACGAAACACGTGTAAGGAAAAATTGCAAACCTGCTTTATTATGATGACTCACAGACCACGCATACACTAGTGCTTTATTTCACACTACGCTTTGTTTTGCTGATGCAAGGGCCACACATACAATGGGTCAACTACTGCTTCTTTCACAGAACTTATATTAGGCGCGTTCGACAAAGCAAAGTTAACTTTTCACCACAGTGAAACAAATTGTGCCATTTCAACGATTTGTAAATGCAACTCAACATTGCTGATGATGTACATGTATACTGCATATAATGAGTTTTATACCAGTTTTTGTTTCATTAAAATAACTTAAAATTTACGCAAAATACAGCTGTGTATTTAGGAAGCACTTATAGCGCATTTAACAATTTAAATGCCCTGCGCTGGATATTGGGTATCCGTTCTCGGGCTGCAGAGCTTTTAAATGGCTGTCGCTCAAGAGGTTAAGCTTGGTGCAGTTTAAATATTAAGTATAAAGTTTTGGCATCTTATCTCGCCCCGCTTTGTGGAGCCATTTGGTGCAATTTAAAAGTGCATTGGGCAATGAGCGATGAGTAATCTCTTGATCTCGGGTCACAATGACGGAATAAAGCATATTCTGAACTTCTCCAATTTATGAAGTTATTTTATTGCACATGTTTTATTAACGCAATTACTATGTTGTTATGTTATTATGGTACTTTCTTGAACATTTTCTGCCAATTGGCATGTCTAAAATCATATAATTCACAATTATTCAGAAGATTACTGTGAAATGGCTACTATCTTATGCGAATCCATTGACCAAAAATTATTTGGAAAAAATTTTCTATACATAACCATGACAATATTGCTCGACTCTTTTCTTCATTAACAATACCCTCTCCTACTTCATCAGGACCATCCATGGCTAACAAAAAATGCAGGCTATGGTGCAAACTTCAGTGACGTAATTCTCATAGTCTGATCATGGTCCAATGAAGGAAAAGCACAATTGCTTAACAAACTAAAACCAAACAAAAAACCTGCCCATTGAATTCATACGAAAGATACAGTTTTATTATAATGGTATACAATGTTAGCCATGTATCACACTACCATTATTACATAACTCTGATTCGTGCCACAGCCTGTCTTTTGTGTTAGCCACAAGAACCACCACAATGGCATCATACGCCGCATATATCGTACAATTTAATGGTTGTTTCAGTCATGCCAGGAAAATAACATCAATTTATATTTCAAAACATAACACAGATAAAGCTGAATTAATAAAGCTAAATTTTTGGGATAACAAAACACATCTTCATTTATACAGTATTTACAGTCCTCCCAGGAATGAACCAGATCTCTCACTTATTAAACAATTAAATAAAACATAATTGGGGATTTCAATGCCCATTCCAAAAGATGGGGTTATGAAAAAGTGAATTCTACAGGGCAGATAGTGGAAGAATTTTTGAATACCACAACCTTTGAACGGATTTATGATAAAGAAGATCCAAAACCTTCATACATTGCTCTGGAGCAGGCAGTAACCCAGACCTCTTGTTAGCTACAACAGATATTGTTTCAAAAATTAAAAAACAATTTATAGAAGACCCAATTTGTGGTCACAGAGCAGTAATTGCTGATATAAAACTAGATAATACAAATAACAGTCAAAATCACACAAATCTGTATTGGAACTTCAGAAAAGCAGATTGGAACAAATTTAAAACTGAACTGGAACATAAATTTAAAGAACAAACAAACTCACAGCTACATGACCACCCAGATCATATGAACAAAAATTTCAGTAAAGTCATCCTAGAAACTGCAAAAAAACATATTCCTTGTGGAAGAATAAAAAATTTCAAACCCTTTTGGAACCCCCAGTTAGAAGAACTGAAAAAGCAAAGGGATATAGCTAGAAATACAGCTGAACAAACAAAAAACATATCAGATACACAAATATGGCGAAAGAAATGTGCCTCACTAAAAAAAGAAATTAATACAGCTAGAAAGAATCACTTTAATAATTTCTTAGAAAAATGGATTATAGGACAGATGGCAACAAAGCCCATAAGTTCATAAATAATGTCAAGGACAGGAGAGAAAGCAACAGCACACCTATCATACACAACAATAAAATATTAACAAATGATGCAGCCATAGCCGAAACATTCAATAAATATTATACTAATTCACATAAAGTAACAAGAAATAATAAAAAGGAACCTAAACAATTTAAGAAATATTTGAAACAAGAAAGAGAATGTGATCCTAACACTCAATACAATATCTTTTATCAAAATTCTAATATGCAAGAACTGAACATTGCAATTAATAATCTAAAAAACAAAAAGTCTCCTGGACCAGATCACATACATCCAGAGTTCATAAAAAACCTTGGAAAAACAACAAAATAACAACAGAGGAGCGTTTTTTCAAAACTCTATAGATGCAAAATTTTACGAAATTGAGTTATATATAGTATCAGCATAATTTTCACCTTCTGCATCGTTCTGTGAAATCAGATTTTGCAAAATTTAATTCTTGTCCTGTGTAGAAGCTAGGGAATATCAGCAGTTTTTTCAAAACTCGATAGATGCACTAGCTCAGTTAAAGCAAAGGTTGATAGATGCAATTTTATGATTTTATAATCCAAAGTGTAGCAACCTCAATTCTATGAAATGCATGTTAGCATTGACTGCCATCTCACTGTTGCGATTCTTGGAATTCTCAATCATTTCTGCAAGCTTTGTACACTGTTGCTTGTTGGAAATAACTGCGAACTAAGGTTGTGGGCTTGGATTTCACACTCATTTGTGCAAACTTTTTATTCCATTTATATCCCGCCTTTAACTGCAGAGGTCATATCGACGACCTTGCCTATTGGCAATGGTGTTACTCGTTTAACAGTGGGTTTTTCAGTCTTTGGGGGCTTTTGTACGTTGAATTCACACACACATGTTCATACTTTCGTTCATACTTCCAGACTCAGGGAAGGATGAAGAATAATCTTGGCTGGAGAAAACTTTCTACCCCCTGCCGGGAATCGAACCCGGGACCCCTTGCACAGCAGGCAGGTGCTTCTACAAGCTTTGTTATACTTAGATGGCATTTTTATTCTTAGTTGAGACACTGCACTGTACTATGCACAATGGACAGGAGCTCAGGTTGTGAAACTGTACCAGTTGTAGAATGTGCTGGAGGTAGGAATTGCAAAAACAAGGAAAGGAAATCAAAATGCAAGTCAATTAAATGTTCACGTGGTCTCGAGTGCACTCCATGAAATCCTAAAACTAAAGCTTCCAAGGAATCACAGGGGTGTCGAAAGTTAGATTATCTCTCCTGGCTAGAAAATTTCACTTATCTGGGAATGTGCCAAAGGAAACCAGAGGAGGTGACAGAACAGGAATATTACAGAAGGGCATTACTGCTGCTATAAAGCAAGAGATTAAGAAGTACAGATGTAGAGAAAGCCACTATGGAAGAGCAAAATCAATTAGAGGATATTTACCTCCAGAACTTAATATCAGGAAAATGTGGACCAACTTCTGCAATGAAAGAAGATTAAGAAATATACCAATCAGCTCATTGTCAAAATATAAAAACATATTTTACAACTTCTTCAATTATTCATTCCGTACACCACACACTGACACATGCTCAAGGGACTGATGAAGATTAAGACAGAGGCAGATGTGGGAAAGTGAAACGAACTAAGAACCATGTACAGACTGCACAAGTACTAATAAAGGTGAAAGCTTACTTATTCATATGGTTTGAACTTTCTTTGTGTATATTCAATATGTTTGTTATATAAATAAAACAAAATATATTGTTATTGTAGCAGTACTTAGTTTCCAAGCTTATACCTAATAAAATAACCCTTATAAACATTAATATGTTGGTTGTATAGATCATTATGTATTATAAAGAGGTGAAAATAAATAAACAAGTAATAAATGCATAAATAAAAAGCAACAAAAACAATAAATGACAAAAATAATGAAAGTTCATGTCTTAATTTCTCGCATACACAGAAAAGTTAATCAGCATCTATCGGCTTTTGGAAAAACTCCACATTTTGAAACCCCAAATTTGCACCTGTTAAACTATGCTGTTTGTTTCTTTTCACATTAAATGAGACAGTTTCAGGAAGGAGAATTGAATGATTAATATATTTGCTGTGCTAACCAATTAGTATTGCCAATAAACAGATAAAACCGTTTTTCTCAGAAACGCTTTTTGTGCATCTATCAAGTTTTGAAAAAACGCTCCTCAACTACTAAAACTCTACAATCTATCCTGGAACACCACTGTACCTGCCGAATGGCAAAAAGCAATAATTGTTCCACTCTTGAAGAAAGATAAAACAGAATCAGAAATAAAAAATTATAGACCAATAGTTCTTACTAGCATAATAGCAAAAGTGATGGAAAGAATGGTGTCAAATAGATTAAATTGGTTTCTAGAATCCCAAAATTTAATTTCCCCATGTCAAGCTGGATTCAGAGAGTTCCACTCTACAAATGAACAAGTCTTACTTCTCAGTCAAGAAATCAAAAACTCCTTCGATAGAAAAGAAGATAATGTATCAGTTTTTATTGATTTCCAAAGTGCATATGATTCTATATGCAGAACAAAAATACTAAAGAAAGTAAAAAAATAGGGATACAAGGTCCAATGTTTTCATGGCTATGTCATTTCCTAACACAACACTTAATTGCTACCAGATATGGAAGAAATATATCTAAATATGAACACGTACACTACGGTTTACCACAAGGCGCAGTTCTCAGCACTACACTTTTTAATATATTTATTAATGATCTGCCACAACAAATACAAGAATCAAGTGTGAAGTGTGCACTATTTGCTGATGACTTAGTAATGTGGACTTCAAAACCAAAAAACAAAAGTACAGAACTAGAAAAAAACCATGCAACAATCCTTAAACAACCTACAAAAGTGGACCAAAGAAAATTTAATGACTGTTAATACAACAAAATCAAACTATCAAATCTTTTCACTAAGAAAAAAACCACTAAAAATAAAACTAAATTTCGAGGGTCAACAATTACCAGAAACATAGGAAGCAAAGTATTTAGGAGTTACATTTGATACTAAACTTACATGGACCAAACAAATAGAAAATGTAATACAAAGAGCAGAGAGGCGCCTTTCACTGTTAAAACGTCTAACAGGAATGAAGTGGGGATGTTCAGAGCAACTCTTAACACAACATACAATGTATATATAAAGCCATTATTTACTTACTGCAGCAAAGTTCTTGTAACAGCAAACACAGAAAAAATTCAAATCTTTCAAAACCAAAGTCTGAGACTAATTACAGGTGCTATCAAAACCACACCAATAGCAGCTATGGAAATACTAACCAACCAATACCCCATTGAATATGAAATAGAAAAAGCGGCTCTTATTCAACACGAAAAGTTGATCAGACTCCCATTCAATACATGGCACAAGAGAAATTTTACACATACACTAAAGACCCAGGAGAGCTTTCTTTCCAAAATTCAAGACATCAAGAAGAATGTATACCTTCCTAATTCAAAGGAAAACTTCATATCTAAAGTCAATCCAACACAAACATTAGACATCACATATTATTATTTACACCTGACAGAAGAAGTTAAGAAAAGTGATACTCCAACTAGTGTTCTAAAATTATTGGCATTAGAGACAATCCATACTAGATTTCCAGAACACGAACGGCTCCATATTTATACTGATGGATCATTGATATCAAACCGAGATGGAGCAGGGGCTGGAGTCACGTGTCACCTCTTTTCCTATTACAAATCTTTAAGTTATGGAACTACAAACTTTGATGGAGAAATTGAAGCAATTCGAATGGCCCTACAAAATCTTTTGTATAGAATTTCACATTTTCATCAAAAAGTTGTTCTCTCAGATTCCAAGGTGGCAATTATAGCAATTACTTCCAAGTTGTCACCAAAAAACCAAACAATTATAGAATGTTGGAAAATCCTTACCCATCTAACCGCACTTCAAAAACACCTAGTCTTCCAATGGATACCAGCTCATTTTGGACTGAGTGGCAATGAGAATACTGATTTTCTTGCTAAAAAGGGTACCGGCAATGTGCAGAAATTTATAGTTAATCTACCATTTTATGCAGCTAAAAGATTAGTCAACTCTGAATTCAAAAAAATTATTGCAAAATATTACTATGAAAAATCAAAAAATAAAAGATGGGAACTACCAAACATTCAAACAGTAATTCCTGAGTATCCTCGAAAAATGGCAGTTGCAACCTTCAGGTTGATTACAGGATATGATTGTCTGGCAAAACATTTAAACAGAATTGGGATATATTCTTCACCACTCTGTCCTCTATGTGATCTGCAAGAGGAAATGGACCGAGACCACCTTCAAATATGCCCGGCCACTTCTAGCACCCCATCCATTAGTGAAAAATATTGGAGAGCAAGAGGATTAATGACTTCATTGTCAGAAATCCAGCATTAGCTAACAACATATTTCAAAACTCCTAGCAGGATACAATACAAAATAATGGTGAATTATGTAAACATAATTGAAATATCGAAAGAAGATTAACAATAATTCTCATTTCCACAAGTTGAGAATAGATCAAATAGCAAAAGAAAAATATTGAATTAACAAATTTAAGTTTTCATTAATGATTGTTTGGTTTAATTATTCCTTGAAATATATAATATCTGCTTCAAGCTTCATTAGAAAGTAGGGTCCTCCATTTATTTGCAGGGGGGCCCCCAAAGCCTTAGCTACGCCACTGCTTGGGAATAATCATTAGGTATGTATTAAGCATATGTAAAAACAAACACGCATTAGAGAAGTTCCTGCACTGCCACCACAGCTTCTGAAACCCCTCCAAATTGTGCATTATGTGCATGCTACCATTTCTGCAATCATGATGTAGAATTTGCTGACTCCTGATTAATGTATACTTTTATATTGAATATATTTAGTTTGACGTTGTGAGAGAATGCTGACTTTATAAAGATGATGGTTTCTTCCTACTGTTATTCCAGTAGAGAAACACTGGGGGATGCTTTGAAGATGATATGTACCAATAAATTAGAATGCTTATTAATATGCTATCATATTTTGCAGATGTAATATTCTTTATATAAGTATACTGCACTGCTACAGAAATGACAGTGTCACATTGACAATATTTATCACTTTTGCATTTCAAAGAAAAGTGTTGATGGAAGTCTCATCACTTCTCATATGGTGATCACTTTTGCATCGCGGAACCCAACTGCTGAGTGGATCTTTCATTTGATAAGCAGTGTATGAGTAAGTTATCCAATATCTATATCACATGGAACTCAAATTTTTAATGAACTAGTAATTCAACATTTTCTTCAGTTCTCATACTTCTAATACATGCAACTCAGTTGACATGTTTACTCCCTGCTACCACTGACCTCAGGATTGGCAGCTAAACTAGTTTGTAAAATTGGTTATAGATACCTAAGGATACTTTTTTGTGCCAATAATGAACATGGGAGATATACTTTTATTATGTTCAGTACAGATAATGAAGTTCTCTAGAAATAAACTTTACTAAGTTTCATTGCTTAGTAAACTACTTCATTTAAATGATGCATAGTAATAAATGGGTGAAATAGAATGAATTGGTTCAGTCCATCTATGTGGCTGGTTATGCTTCTGTAGTTTTACAGCTTCAATCAGATAGATTTATCACTACATTGCTCTGTCCTCAGGTACAACATTCAGATTCCTTGGTTGTACACCACAATGACTGCTTAAATTTGTAAAGCTATACACTGAATATTAGATACAATATACTTAATGAAATATATGCAGTTTTTTATGCACAAAAGTTCGTAATACACTGGCATGCAAAAAATTCTGAACACTTACATTTTTTAAAAACTGTTTGTAATGCTTTGCCAAGTTATATGTTATTAAACTTCAGTTTACTTTATCTGGAAAATACCATTACATAAAATTACACTCATTTGTTTCATTCCAATAATAACATAAATTATTGTTATTTTATAGTTTTAACTTACATTATTTGATCCTTAATTTTAGCTTTCTCTACTGATAAGTAGAAGGAAGTATTGTATTCCACCCAAAAATTCAATGTTGAGATTTCACCAGAAATATGTTTTGAGACCTCCTGAATCCAAAAAAAGAATTTTTAGAAAAAGGCCTGTGTGTGTGGTGTGGGTGTGTGGGTGGGGGTGGGTGGGGGTCTGGGGGTGTGTGCACGTGCGTGTCTGTGCGAGTATGTGTCTGTGTGAGTGCGTTTCTGTGTGTGTCTGTGTGTGTGTCTTAATGTGTGTCTGGTGTTTCTGTGTGTGTGTGTCTGTATCTGTGTGTGTGTGTGTGTGTGTGTGTGTGTGTGTGTGTGTCGGTGTGTCGGTGTGTCTGTGCATGTGCGTGCCTGTGTGTCTGTGTGTCAGTCTGTGGACAGCATAACTCAAACACGAAAAGTCAGTTAAAAACCAAAGTTGGTATTTAAATTTAATGTCTTTCAAGGATGTGACATGAAGATTTTGAAGAAAATAGCACCACCCTAAACTACCTTTACACGGAAAAATTTTCAAAAATTTTGATTTTCTTGAAAATGGCTCTAACAGTTTTGTTTAAGATATTTGTATGACAAATGAAATATATATTTTGAATTTTCTGGCTAAAGCCTATGTAGTCCTGTTTACTCTGGATGACTTTTGAATAACTCATAAACTGTAAGAGATAGACAAAATCTTACTATACAAAAAATGTAGATCTCACTAAGACACATTTTATGTCTGAATAATTTTTTTTAGAGTGAACCATTTTGGAGATATTCCTTGTTATTTGTGTCAGTTTCAGAAAATTTAAAACTTTTGTGAAATGGAACATTGTTTTTCATTTTTTTATGTTAAGCGTGTAAACAGAACGGGATCTCAAAGCTTTAAAAGATTTGACTATCGCTCAAAGCTTACTTTATTCCCATATTCCCCTTGCACCTACAAGGAAAGATAATTTATGCAAATGTTTATCTCAACTAACTCGAAGAATATAGAAGAATAAGAGTTTTAAGAATGCTTAGTACAAGAGTAGAGAGAGTCATAGGAGTGCAACACATTAGATTTTTATCTATTGTTACATAATTTCTACTGATAAGTGTCAAATTGATGAAATAGTTGCACCAATTTTTGAGGATTCTCAAGTTAATCGTGTCACCATCACGCCATTAATTATGATACTGGAGAACATTGCAAAGGCCATAGATCCATATGAAGATGGTTGCAGCATCTATTGTGTTTCTGATGTTCTAGGTGTTGCTCATAGCACTATTAGTGATGCCATGAGAAGATACCACAAGACTTACATAGGAAAAACAAGTTTATCTTCATTTGCAAAGCATGACAATAAAGCAAAAATTTGTAATTTTATGGGGTCAAAAACTAATATTTCAACACTAAATGGAGAAAAAAGAGGAGGAGATACAGGTTTCAGGGTGTCAACTACATGGTCATCAGCACCCTTAAAAACAATTCATGGCAAAAGCCAGATATAAACTTTAATATAAAATAAAATTACTAGCAAAAGGGAAAATAATATATACATATTATTATACATACATACACATAAATATATAAAACCAAAATTTAAACAGCAATAAAGATGTCAAAAAAAATGGTGAAAAAGTGTAATATATGGCCCATATGCATATATTAGTGAAATATGTGCTAACCCCATGAATATGCATTTCTATGCACTATAAAACTTTGTCAATTGATTCCAAATGACATGAAAAGCATTTTCCTCTTCCATGCATATGTTTATATTTGAAGTTTATATTAAAAATATGGTGCTCTCTAAAAAGCGGTTACATTTATTGCTAAGTCTCTTCAATATTTATTGAAAAATATTGGAGAGCAAGAGGATTAATGACTTCATTGTCAGAAATCCAGCATTAGCTAACAACAACATATTTGAAGGAATAAAACATGCAAATATACAGAAATCCTCTCTCTAGTCATCAAATACATCATCCAACCATCTATTTTTGGGACGACCCCTTAACCTTGTATTCATTGGGGTCCATTTATATATTCTTTTAACCATTCTAGCATCTGGGGTCCGATTTATGTGTGCAAACCATCCTAATCTTAAAACTTTTATGTGGTTAATGACATTTTCATTTTTGATTAATTCTTTATTTATTTTAATTAACTCGTTATTATTGCATATTCTCCATGTATTATCATTTTGTTTCACTGCTCCAAATACAGTACATAACATCCTTCTTTGGAATACCATTAGCTTTTGTTTACTTCTTTCATTAAGGACCCAGGTCTCACATGCACATGTTACAATAGGTGTAGTGATGGATTTATATGATCTTATTTTTGCTGACTTGGATACTAACTTACTTCTAAATATATATTTGCTAGCATAGAAGACTCTACTACCTAGAGCAATTTCTTCTTTTATTTAATTTTTTATATCGTAGTTATTATTGATTGTAGACCCAAGGTATTTGAAAGAATCCACTTCTAATTTTGTATTTTCTATTGTTATATCTTAGTCTGTTCTTTTTTTGCTGTATACCTTAGATGTTTAGTGTTATCTACATTTATTATCATACCATATTGCTTTAATAGTTCTACCATTTTTTTTAATGTTTCAATCAGGATAGCTTTACTTCTCGTTAATAAAACATCATCAGCATATGCCAAACATTGTTTGGATTTTGTGCTTATATTTCCTCTGACAACCAATTGTGAGATTACTGAGTCGATTATTATGCTAAACAAGGTGGCAGAAAGAGGATCCCCTTGTTTAACTCCTATTTCACTTAGTTTGTTACCGATTTTATCTTTTGCAGTTGTATTTGCCAAGGTCAGTTCTATTAGTCAAATTAGTTTCTTGGGAACATTATATTGTAGAAGACATTCAGTAATTTTATTTCTGTGTACTGTATCAAAAGCGTGTGTATAATCTATAAAGAGATTAAAGAGGTCATATTATGTTAGTGACATTTCTTTATTAACTGTCTCATTATAAATAAATTGTCAATCGTTGATCTATTCAGGCAAAAATCCATGTGAAAATCTCCAAGAGTGCTTTCTATAATTTCAGAAAGTCTATTATTCAAAAGACAAGCAAAGATTTTATAAGAGAAGTAAGAGAATTGAAATTGATATATTATGGAGTCATATACCCACATATGACATATGGGCTGGAGCTTTGGGTATGCAGTGCTAAATCACACATGGAAAGACTTTTTAAATTACAGAAGAAAGCAATTAGAACTATATATCACTTACACCTTAGGGAATCATGCAGACAGTATTTTAGAGAAGAACAAATTCTTACAATATTTTCACTATATGTCTATAAAACAATAATATATGCACTACAAAAAGACAACTTAAGAAACAATAATGCCCATCACTATAACACGCGATATAACTGTGACTTTTATAGACAAGGCTTTAGATTAAATATTAGTTACAAAGACCCTTGTGTAATGGGGCTATATCTTTATAATAGTTACCAAATTTAATAAAGCAAATTAACATAACTAATACTCTTAAGTGTCAGCTCAAGAACTATTTAGTAAATAAGTCATTGTATAATCTGAATGAATTATAAATTTGTAATTGAAGATGTATATTTTAATTATGTAATTGAATTTGTCAAAACTGTATTGCAGTCTACTGACAATAAAGTTCAAAGTTCAAAGAAACATTCAGTAATGTTATTGGTTTATAATTGGCACAGTTTAGCTTATCAACTTTTTCATAAATAGGGATTATTGTCCCTTCATTCCATTGTTGAGGAAGCTGCTCATTATTCCATATTTTCAATACAAGTTCATATGCTTTATCTTTTGATGTTCTTCCACCAAACTTGATTAATTCAGATGTTACATTATCTCGTCCTGCTGCTTTATTAGACTTTA
This sequence comes from Tenodera sinensis, assembly GCA_030765045.1. Taxonomy (NCBI): domain Eukaryota; kingdom Metazoa; phylum Arthropoda; class Insecta; order Mantodea; family Mantidae; genus Tenodera; species Tenodera sinensis. Next base: position 285,251,988 of record CM060964.1, on the reverse strand, counting down.
ATTTGTTGATTATATAATTGACTTCATTGAGCATTGGCATGAGCACTTCTTGGCCATTAAGATCAGTTACTTCTTCAATATTAGCTATATTAACACTTTCTAACAGCGGTGGTTTTAATAGTTCTGTAGAGAATTCTTTCCATCTGGCTAAAACTTGATCAATTTGAGTGACTAAGACTCCATCCTGCATCCCTACACATAGAAGGGACAGGAGACTGAAATTTGTTAAATCTTTTGACTTCATTGAAAAATTTTGTTTCATTTTTCTTGCAATTATTTTTTATATTGATTATTTTGTCATTCAACCATTTTTTCTTATTGTAATTACATATCCAATTTGCTATCTTTCTTTATATGCTTGTTAGCTGTAGGCTTGTATGCTGGTTAGCTCTAGTGTTAGTTTTGTAACGGTGTGGTTCTTATTTGCTGATCGCTCATCGGGATCTGGGGGACCATCTGCTAATTTGTAACGGTGCGGTTGTTGTTTTCGGATCGCTCACCGGGATCTGGGTGACCATCTACTATTTGGTGTGGGGCATGACGAGTTTCCTTTGCCAGGCTAGCACAGCAGCGAGCGTTAATGACTCTTTTTCACTAATACTTGTATCCAGGGCGTAGTATGGGTCAACATCCAGTAAGAATAATGAAAGTTCAGATTCACTGTGTAAAACTCGTTTATTAATTCATTCTCACTCAAAGATATCATACTTTTCAATGCAATGGATTGGCGTCTTTTATATCATGTCTTATGGGGTTCACACATCGTGGTCACAGACCACGTACTTTTGTAGATTCTCTATCTTCTTTAATTTTTGACCCACGTAACAAATTATATGTCCCTTTTCTGTAGCGTAATTTCTACTCACTTTTACACAACAATATTTGTGCAATATGATGCTATATGCCGCTAAATTGTAATTTTATACCCGGACTTTGCGTATCCCACAAGACACCAATCCAGACTTTTGTAGAAGAAGACAACTGAACACATGCATTATTGCCGACTGTAATAACAATTTATAACTTTGAGGGGGCTTTTTCTGCTGCCTCTATAACTTAACATTCAGATATTCCAGAGGGCTCATGCAGAAAATATTGCCTCAGTTTGTAAGATTTTACTACGTGCCTTATTGTTTTCTTGTATGGCCTATTTGCAATCTTCATTCCACCATTCATTTCTTGTCATTCTCTCTTGTACTTGGATTACTTCAGCAGCTGAATTTAAAATTATTTCTTTAATATTTTCCCATTCTTCACTTACTGAATTACTCTCAGGTTTATCTATTAATTTATCATGAATACCTTTTCTGTATTGCTGTAACTTAATGAGGTTTTCATTATTACTGACATTTTATTTAGTCTCAGTGCCTCAGCAATGTAATCTGATTGCCTTTACAGCCTTGATCTTAAGCTCTTATATTCATTATAAAGCTATATAATCCTGCACATCCACAGATAGTGTCATAATTATTGTTACTGTTATTCCAAAAACTTGTAAATCCACCAACAGTTGAAATTGAGATTTTAGATAAAACAAATGTATTATGATGCTCCTGAGTGGTTTTTAGTATATTGTAAAGAATCATTAAGAATTTTCCCACCAAAAACAAAATATGAAACCAAATATGATGGAGTGAGGTAAGTTATGTTACACAAAGACCTCACAAATGTAATGCTTAGATTTGCGAGATTTGGTACCTTCTTCTGTGGATGCAAAAGCTTATAAAATTTATGAAAGAGCCTATGGGTGCATAAAATTTCATTATTAGACTGCATCTTTCATTATAATGTCTGAATTGTTCTAGGTAAGTAGCTTATTATGAAAAACACGCTATTTTATGGATTTATTTACAGTAATTGGATCTATTTTGTCACTGATATTTAAGAAATAAAGTCTTTCACATAGTATTCTAGTTTATTCTTGCTAGATCTCCTGTTTTTAACTACATCCTTTTAAATAATTTATTACATAATATCAATCTTGATAAATTACATGTAGTAGACATATGGAACATTCAAGCAGAATGCAACTGGTACCCTTAGGACCTTGCTTACTGGTAATGAAGATCCTAAGGATATATTATTAGAACATTGTGGTTCAGCTTGAAATAGTTTCTCACTGAACAGGCATGATTATGAATTCTTGCTGAATTCTGCATTATTAGAATTCCTTACTCAAAAGCATAATGGTATTTACTTTACAGACTGGCCCCTGCTTATTGTGGTATAGGGCTCCGAGCAGTGAGCATGATGGAATCCAAGTGTTAGTCTTCTTTTACTAACCTGGCACCATTACTAATAATTTCTATGCGTAACAATACTTCAGTTGTCTTCAGAATTCCATAGTGACAACCCTCACTAAATATTGGTGGAAGTTTGAGGCATCAAACTCCTGAGCTCTGCCTAAGACAGCGAAATGCTATTACTAATAAGAGTATTAATTTACTGTCCAAACAATTATTTAATTTTTGAAGAAAATTAGCAAGATAGAGGTAGAAATCACTTTTCCTTCCCTTTCTTTTTGGAAAAAAAAAAGTGCCAGATTTTTCACCTGAAGTCTTATTAACTAAAATAAATATTTTACTGCATATTTTCATGCTATGTTCATTTTATGGAAGTGTATGCTATCATAATAAAATAAGGTTTACTAATTCTCCAGGTAATAAATCAGTGTTATTGTGAAATCAATGTAAAATAATTTCTTTAAAGGAAATAATGCAATTAAAATTCTAAAGATATTGCTGTAATGACAAGACATTTACAATTAATGCTAAAAACCTAATGTTTCTCTTAAACTACTGACAAAAAGTTCAGGAGCTGTTGTTACCTCTGTACACCCACAACATTATTTCATTACTTCTACAGTTTTATAACAATGTGTGATTGTCACCTTGGAAGTCAGGTTTCTTTTTTAGTTTTCTTAATAATTTTTCTTTTTGAGAGTCTTTTACTTCCTATGTCTGGCATTTTTGTTGTTCAGATGAAAATACAGAATGTTTAATAAAAGAGACCCTCAGTGATAATGAGTTCACATCTGCTGATAGTGTTGAACAGTTGTCTGACCCTCTGCATGTAACTGTTGATTATAAATGTGGCAGTGATGGTGATCAAGCAATTTATGTTGGAAATGATGATAGTGGTAGCGGGTAGCGTGCGTGTGTACGTGTGTGCAGGAACGAAAGGGGGGGGGGGGTACCTGAAGCCTGACATGTATCTTTTGCAGGCTACCACCCCCCATTGTGCGAGTCACACCCATTACCATGATGCCACCTTGCTCAGTTAGTGGTAGCATTAATTACACTACCAACATCAGACTACAACTTATGGTCATAGAGAGTAGGACAACTGAAAATGTAAATTCACAAACTCCTAGCACAAATGATGATATATTTTCAGTAAGCCTACCACAAGCAAAGAGGGAAAATCCAATCTTAGTACATGGAAGGCAAAAACACTGAAACAATTACTGAGTAGGGATTATAAGAGAGCACATAAAAATTATGAAGAAAGATGAATGTATGACATAGATCTTAGGCCAGAAATCTAAAACCACCTTATGCTGACAACAGAAGAAAGAAGATTTTGCATTGTAACTACTCCAAAGAAGATAGAGTATCAATATACCAGAAATGTTGGAACTTATCTTCTTTGGGAGAACATACAGTACGTTTACTACAAAACTTGGCTGGCAGGTGCACAGCCTGTGTGACCTTCACTACATTTCCCTGTACCTGTGTGCCAACTGTCACACGTGCGTCAGTCTTACTTCTATTAGGTAGGTTTCTGTGCTGTTCTAATCCAGTTCATATGTAAATAACATTACGAGTGTTTAGAAGTGTTTAGTTGTGCATAAAGTGTTTTCAAAATCAATCTATTGCAGTATACAGTACAACAAGAAGTGTTTATGTATGATGTGCTTACATCATCTTGAAGGGAAGTTGTAAGGCAATTTAAAACTGAATTTCCTAGCATGCATATTCCGAGTAGAGAAACCATTGATTTGTTTGCAAATAACTTCAGGGAGACGGGTTCAATTCATGACAGAAAAAGAAAAGTAAAAAGGCGTGTGCTTATAAAACAGAAATTAGATAAAATCGAAGACAGGTTAGAATGGTCACTTTTACAATCTCTTAGGCACCTTGCACAAGACTAAAAAGACTTAAAAAAAAAAGAATCAGGAGAGAAATTAACCCTATAATGGAAGCTGAACTAATGCGTGTGCATGAAAATTTTCTTATAAGATGCTGTAGACATATTGATGCAGATGAATGACATTTCCAACATCTCCTGTGATAAGGCATGTTTTGTGTTTATTCTGATAATTGTTAATCTGATTTGAGTTTTGATTTGACGTCCATACAAGTGGGGACCAGGAGAGGGGCCATGCAATTACCAGCCAAGTCATGCTGTACATGTCCAAGAGATGGGCTGCGCACTTGTCGGCCCAGTTTTGTAGTAAATGTACTGTATTTCTAGACATAGGGGAATGAACAGTGGCTGTGTTAAGAGTAATAGAAACACAAGTTCTGTGTTCCTTCTCCTTCTTCTTTTTCTCCTTCTCCTTCTCCTTCTCCTCCTTCTCCTTCTCCTCCTCCTTCTCCTTCTCTTTCTCCTCCCCCTTCTCCTCCTCCTGTTCCACCTCCTCCTCTTCCTCCTGCTCCTGTTCCTCCTCCTTCTCCTCCTCCTCCTTCTCTTTCTCCTCCTCCTTCTCCTCCTCCTCCTGCTCCTGCTCCTCCTCCTCCTCCTCCTCCTTCTCCTTCTTCTCCTCCTTCTCCTCCTCCTTGTCCTCCTCCTCCTTCTCTTCTTCATCTGATTACCCTCCCCTTATGGAGGACTTACACCCCCTAGGACTTACAAGCCTGCACCTAGGAACAGGTGCCTATTGGGGAGTAGAGGAACCCATGGACTGGACAGAGTGAAGACCTAGAAGCAGGTACTCAGCCAAGCAGCAGGTATGATAGAGAGAAACAGGATGATATGAAATGCAGGTGAAAAATATAAATGGAAAGTTGATGATGGAGCAACTGGTGGAATGAGTGGCAGGGCAAACTGGAGAACCTGGAGAATACCCACCCAGATGCCACTGCATCCACCATGAATACCATATGTGGGTCCCTGGGATCGAACCCAGACCACCTAGACCAGATGTGGGCAATCCTGTGGTTATGATTATATCCGGTCACTGAACTTGCATCACTTCCGTTTACCTCCACCCCTTCTGCAAGCGAGTAGTGGTGTGATTACCAGTAATGGAACGCCTACCACTCTCAGCATGTCAACATCAGTGAACAGTTGTAAACGTGCATTTCAGGTTGATTGGGAAGAAAAATTCTTATGTAGTGCTCATGGAGAAAATATGATTTGCTTACTATGTAACAAAATCCTTACAGGGACGCATAGAAGCAATATACAGAGACATTACAAAACAATGTCATAAGAACCATAGTCCACTAGTTAGAGGTATGTAATAGTACTTTTAATATTAAACCGATACAATAGCTGAAAATAATATAGCAATTCCTTATTATATTTTCTATTTCAGTCCCAATTAGGACTGGAACGTATGAAACAGTTTGAAATATTAAAAGTGGAAGTAGACAGGAGACGAACAACTTGACTCCAAAACAAAAGAATTTCTTGCCAGTTACTTAGTTGTATGGGAGGTTGCAAAATCATTGAAGCCTTTTACTTACGGGGAATTTGTTAAAAAATGCTTAGTCAATGTGACAGATGTTATGTGTTCAGAACAAAAGGAACAATATGAAAAAATAAGTTTGTCTCATCGTACTGTAAGGAGAAGAATAGATGATGTTTCATCTCTCATCGATTTAGTCACTTGCTCTAAATGAAAGTTTACACATTAATGATACTGCACAATTAGCATTGTTTATTCTAGGAGTGAAAGATGATTTCTTACTTGAGGAACATCTGATTGACTTGATTCCTTTAAAAGACAAAACAACGGGAAACAATTTTTTCGAAGCATTCAATCACTGTTGTGAAAAATACGAGTGGATGTACACAAGCTAGTATCAGTTTTGACAGATGGGGCATCTGCTATGTGAAGCTGTAAAATTGTTGTGATGTCCTGGTTATTAGATCGCCATTTGAAGCTGAAGTCGTTGGTGATGTGACGTTGCCCTTCGATGTAGCTCGCCTCAGCTAGTTCTGCATAAGATCTCTTTATCTCGGGTTTGCGCAAGTGTAATGGACAACCCAAGAACAACTTTTCATATCCTTTATTTCCTATTTAAATATTTTCAGGAGTTATGCCGAAAATATTTGTATCTGTAGAGGCATCGCCCTCACATCCGCTCAGCGCGATCTCCCGTACTGGTCTCTCTTTGAGTACTCACTCGACGCTTCTCTCTTACCCACGCTAAGAAAACCGTTCGCTCCATTTGAATGTCATGACGTCATCCAAGAAAGCCTCGTATCCAAAATGCTATTTCCTTTTCCCGCAATTTAGAAATGTCCCTTTCTATTATAACATGTTCTTTTATGAATTTCAAATATATAATTACTTTTTTAGGATTAAACGATGTTTACTTTATATTTTATTAGATATCTCACGCGACTTTTAAGGTTTGTAGAACTAACTTTCGAACGTGGATTTAAACTATGTGGTATGACGTCATGACTCGTTAATTTCAAACCAATAATGCGTTTATTCTACAAATTTAACGACTATCATTTACTCATATCTTGCTCACCTTACAACACTTGCTACTCTATTATCTATGTATATTATTACTTAACACTTATCGCAAATCTCACATCCGGCAATTAAATTAAAACGTGTCTTTTTCAAAAGCCCATTCGATCGGAAATCTAAATTTCGGTATCAAATGCCCCCATTTATATTATTTTATTATTTCATAATAAAATAATGTAAATGTCTTGCCCGAAAGAAAAATTAAAAAATTACTCCTGTATTTTGAATAATCGGCAACACTCCCATTATATACAATTTTCAATTACACTGTTTTGAAATTGGTGATTAACATATTTTCTCATTAATCTTTTTAACATGACAAACAATTATACATTTGACTTAACATTAATCCTTAAATACTAATTACAATATGTTATGGTTTCTTCTGTGAAGCTTTTATATAAAGGTTAAATTTCAAGAGTCTTTCTTTATACTTCCTTCTTTCAGTTCATGTTTGCTCACTTCGCTCTCACTATCACTTGCACTGTGATTTTTTTTACTTTTGTTATTGTAACACACATATCTGTACTATATCCTTTAAGCACTAAAAGGTACATATATTTATATAAATCCATTACACTCTTCAGACAAGTTCTTTCTTTGTCTTGCTGTGATAACTATCTATACATCTAAATATTTTACCAAATGTTTACAAGGTAAATATTCTGTTTTCTCTCTATGCGGAGATGAACAATTTAACAATCTTTCTGAAGCTGTTATTGTGAGCTCTATACAATATATTTTTAAGCTCTTTGTAGTAGATAGCAATTCACATTCTGCATTTTTCATGAATATGTAAGTACCTGACCAATATATGATTTTCAAGTAAGCTAACATTTACATTTTATCTCAAAGCTGATTGGGCGTCAATATACAAATGACACTTCCAATTTTTCTTTTACATTAAATCAAGGTTCCAAGGCACCACACGGTTTCTTGTATGGTCGAAGGAGTTGTTTATGCCATCTTCCCAGACATTTTTCATTTTTAACATCTCTTAATTCATAGGTATGATAACCAAATTTTGATATAATTTCTGCAGGACCTTTATATAACAATTCCATCCTTTTGTTCCTACCTCTCAAGGCACTTGATAACTTATGGTCTTTAACTAGTACCCAATCGCCTATCTTAGGTTCCCATTTATGTTTTCTACTCTTTTTCTTTAATTTTCGCTTCTCTGCCTTTTTCTTGATTCGTTCAAAAGCAATTTTCGCTCTTTCTTCTTCACTTAACTGAATGTCATTAATTTTCAGTGTTTTTGGTACCCCGATCAATATTGGTTCTGGTTCAATTCCTAACATTAATTTTATTGGTGCAAACCCAGTAGTTACATTAATGGTGTGATTGATAATCTTTTCTATCAATGGACAATATTTCACCCAATCCTTGTGATTATGATGTGTAAGTACACGTAAATAAATTCCTATATCTCGGAGGACACGTTCTGTTGGATTCCCTGATGGAAAGTATGAGGAACAATGATATAACTTTATCTCATGATTTTCTAGGGTTTCTTTAAAGATTTTGCTCCGATGAACTGTAGCATTATCTGTTAAGATTGCCTGAATCTTGCCATATTTAGGCACATAATCTTTTATTATCTTTCCTACACATGTTTTGCTGCTGATATTCCTAACAGGATAAATTTTAATAAATTTACTAAAAACATCATGAAGAACAAACATATATCTACATCCAAATTGTCCTACTGGTAGCTCCCCATGTGCATCAGCAGTAACTAGTACATTTTTCCCTTCTCTTATGATTGTCTGAGGTTCTATATCAAATTTGATATTAAATGGTTTGGCCCTTTGACATAAATCACAGCTTGAACATATTTTTCTCACTTTCTTTGCCAAATGTTTTATATAAAAATGATCACTAATTACCATGATTAGCTTTTCACTACCTGTATGAGCTAGTGTTTTGTGATAAGCAAGTATAAGTTTCTCTTGTAAAGCTTTTGGTACCATTACCTTCCATTTAGGTTCAATTCTTCCATGAAATTTATAGATTTTTCCCTCATAAATACCTATATTGTCTTTTAGATTTTCTGTGATTGGTTGTGCCTTTTCTTTCAATTTCCTAAGTTCATCGTCCTCTGTCTGTAATTGTTCCAAATTTCGAAATTCTTTAGCTAATTGAGTCCCTTCTAAGGTTTTCAAATATAGTATGGTTACATCATGTTTGTTGTCACTAATTGTATCTGGTATTGTATAATTGGTTTTCATCCTTGATAACAAATCACTAAAAATATTTTGACTTCCTGCTATGTGTTTGATTTCTATGTTATGGGATGTGATCTCATGTATATATCTAGAAATACGTGTGCTTGTGAGTTTGCAAGAGTTCATAAATGCCAAACTAACATGATCTGTGTAAACTATTACTGGGTTGTTATATACATATTGCTTAAATTTTACAAGTGCAAAGTAAATAGCTGCTATTTCTTTTTCTGTAGTGCAAGCCTGTGATTCAGTCCTTGAAAGCCCCCTTGAAGCTACAGCAATGAGGTGATCTTTTCCTTCCTCATCTTTTTGTAATATGACACTACCATAACCAAGTCCTGAAGCATCTGTATAAATTATGTAGGGGAGATCTTCCCTAGGTTTTTCCAATAAAATTGACGCTGCAAACAATGTTTTTACCTTTTCAAAAGATTCTTGTTCTACTGATGACCATTGCCATTTTACATCTTTTCTCAATAGTTGTCTTAATGGGGCTACTACGGTTGCATATTCCAGGATAAATCTTGACTGATAATTTAGAATACCAAGAAATCTTCTCAATTGTTTTATATTTTTAGGAGCTGGTATTTTATTTATGCTTTCAATTCTGTCGGGATTAGGCCTGATTCCCTCATTTGAAATAACATAACCTAAAAATTCTGTCTGTTTCACAAAGAATGCAGTTTTACTTGGCTTTATTGTCATGTTTGCTTTCTTTAACTGACTAAGCCCATAATTGATATGATTTAAATGATCCTCTATATTTTCTGAAAAAATTACAAAATCATCCACATACTGAGCTACAAATTTCTTTATGGTTTCTCCAAAAATTTCATACAAAGCTCTTAATAGTGCACTACCACTGGTATTCATACCAAAGGCGCAAACTCGAAACTGATATAATATTCCTGAATGTAAAAACGCTGTATATTTTCTTAAATCTTCTCTAAGTGGGATCTGCCAAAAAGATGCTGTAAGATCTAGAGTAGAAAAAATTTTGCCCTTCTGCAATTTGTTCAATATTACCTCTACACTTTCTGGTCTAAATCTATCAGGTTTACAATGTTGATTTAGTTTTCTCGCGTCTAATGTCACCCTAATCTTTCCATTGGCCTTATTTACAATACATAGGGGATTCACAAACTCTGAATTCGAAATCTCAATAACCTCATCTTCTAACATTGACTTTATAACTGCATCTACCTCTTCTCTTATTGTACTAGGGATAGCTCTCGCTTTATGTGTAAAAGGTTTGATGGGTATCATCTCAAACGAATGAGTATAAATATTACATTTACCAGGTTTCTCAGAGAATACTTCTTTATTTCGGATTAATATTTCAAACAATTTATCCCTCTGTTGTTCATTTAGTTGATCAGCCTGAGTTACTTTTTTTTTCAACAATTCTTCTAAGTCTTCACTACTCTCCCTATCATAGTACCTAGTTGCATCAGAAACCCTCAAATTGTCTATGAAATCATTTTTATCCCATTCTACATTTTCTTTATTATCGACACTGTACTCTTTGACATTTACTTCAGTTAATTCCATAGCTCCTACTTTAACATATTCTACAAAGAATGTATCCCCTTGGATTTCTTCTTCCTCTTTTTCTCTTACAATAGTTTCTGAACTACTATCTTCCACAAAAGGCACTATAATGATCTCATCTTCAACTTTCATTTCTAGAATCATGTTTTTAAAATTCACCACAGCTTCCCAGGCATAAAGACAATCACAACCTATTATAATATCTGTCACAAGTCTTCCTACAATCAGAAATAAAATTCCAAGTATTCTCCCATTTATTTCAATATTTATCATTGCTTGAAATTTTACTCTCTCTTTTTGTTTTCCCACAGCTAGCGAGCAATATATCCCATTAACTGGTAAAGACATTACTTTAAAGCCACTACTTTGTAAATTATCATAAAAATTTTGTGAGCATACTGTGCTATTTGATCCCGTATCTATAATTGTATTGTATTGTTTTCCATTTACTCCAATTTTGATTTTAGGTGGATCTCCTACTTTTTCGTTTTCGTCGTTTCTATTTTTCCATTCTCTTTTCTTTTGTATCATCATTTGCCTTCCAGGACTATTTATTTCCGAGTACTTATCACAATCATTACTAGGATACCCAGTTCTCACTGAAGGCGCGTTTGACCGGGTCTGGCGTTTCCCTGATTTTTATGTATTGCTCCTGTACTATTTCCCGAATTGTTACTTCTGTTTTCCTGCATTAAATCGGGGTTACTTCCTACCATGTTTTTGACCGTGTTAATGGCCTCGACCATTTCCGCATTTTCGGGGGAATTTCGTCCATTTGAATACCTTTCTTCCTGTCTTGGTGACCTCGGTCTAAACTCATTATCTCCGTTTGTCCAATACCCATCATTTGAATTTCTACTATGTCCAAAATAACGTCCCCATCTACCTCGATCAAATCTATTTGTATTCATATAATTCACCCTTATATTTCTTCCCCTTTGATTACCATTTCTATTTTGGTGATGCCCTTCCTGGTTATATCTACCTCGATTTTCCCACCGGAATGATTCCATCCTTGGTACTGGTCCTTTATATCTTTCCCTAATCTCACTTCTATTCTGATAATACTGTGCCCCTTGCCCGAAAGAATTTACAGTTTCTTTTTCTTCATATTTATTTCCAAATGCGTGTTTCGGCTTATTGACTTCTAAGGCTGATAATAATTCGATCATAGCTGCAATGCTATCGGGTCGGGCTATGATTAGGTAGTGTTGAAGCGTTTCCGGAAAATGTGGAGTAACTATATTTATTAGATCTTTTTCATCTAGAGGAGGATCCAACATCTTCGATTTTCTCGCTATTCTCATAAAATAGTTGACCATCGATTCCTCCGATCTAGGATTAAACTTTCCATTGCTTAATTCAACTCTAATATTAGCCTGCCTACTAGCTCCCCAATATCTGGTTAAAAAGATGTTCCTAAAGGTCCGGTAGTCATTATTGTTACCCATAGAAAGGCCTAGCCAATTAGCAGCATTACCCTTTAGACATTTTCTTACTATCACCATCTTGTACTCCTCTGGTATACGTTTCACCGTGAAGTACTCTTGTAACCCTTCTAAAAAGGCTTTAGGATCATCTGAATCTTCATTTTCAAAAACTGGAGGTGTCATTTCATTTAAGACATGGTTAGGCCAATGTAAATTTGAATTGTCACCTATCCCTGAGCTATTTCCGAGATCAGAATGGGAATTACTGTTACCCCTATTTTGCATCGAAATGTCAGCTGATACACCTGGTATTGCCTCGTTTCTTGCAACTTCATTACTAAGATTGTTGTGATTACATGCATTTTCATTTAATTTCAAATTTTCTAAGGCCTCTTTTACCTGAGTAATTTCTGTTACTACCCCTTTTATTTGGTCTGTAACATCCTCCAAATTTCTAGCCTGCCTTTCATTTTCTACATCAGATCTTTCTATTCTAACTTTACACCCCTGTAACTCTTCTCTAATTTCTTCCCTTTGTTTGTCTAATCTATATGTTACTTTTTCCCTTTCTTTATCTAATTTTTCACTCACTTGTTGACCTAATTTCTTTTCAGAATTCTTTACTTCTTGCCTTATTGTCTCTAATTCTCCCTTAACCTGTTCTACCTGTTCTCTATTTTCTTTCACTTCACTACTAACTTTATTAATTTCCTCCCTAACTTCTTCCCTAAAGGTTTCGAAAGCTCTCTTCTGATTTTCCAATTGCATTCCCAATTCCTGTTGTCCCTTCTCTAATTTCTGTCCTAACTCTATACTAGTTTCATCTATCTTTTGACTTAACTCTGTGCTCATCTTTTGACTTAACTCTGTACTCATCTTTTTCACTGTTCTTAATTCTTTACTATTTTCATCTATCTTTTTACTTAACTCTGTACTCATCTTTTCCACTGTTCTTAATTCTTTACTATTTTCATCTATCTTTTGACTTAACTCTGTACTCATCTTTTTCATTATCGTTTGAAACATATTCTCTATTTCTGACATAAATGCTGGCCTTTCTAAATTACTACTAAACATTTCTGAACTACCTCTAGGTGTTTCTCTAACGTTCTGATCTTCTAATTCTTGGCATATTCTGCTACCAATTACATTCTGATTAAATTCTTCCATCCTACTTACACTTTTCTCAATTTCCGGACTATCGAAACCTAAAAAGTCTGTATCGCTGTCTTCCATTTCTAAGCTATTTACATGTGTTTTTCTACTCACCAAAATTTTTCAATATTTTCACTATTTCACTTTAACTGCACTTAAACTTGTTCACTACACTTTTCACAGATGTTGACACGCTGGGCACCTTCTTGTCTGCTGGCTCGATGCTGATCTGGTCGTCTTGGGGGTTTGGTCCATTCTTTCGGCGCCACACGTTGGGAAGCCAATTTGAAGCTGTAAAATTGTTGTGATGTCCTGGTTATTAGATCGCCATTTGAAGCTGAAGTCGTTGGTGATGTGACGTTGCCCTTCGATGTAGCTCGCCTCAGCTAGTTCTGCATAAGATCTCTTTATCTCGGGTTTGCGCAAGTGTAATGGACAACCCAAGAACAACTTTTCATATCCTTTATTTCCTATTTAAATATTTTCAGGAGTTATGCCGAAAATATTTGTATCTGTAGAGGCATCGCCCTCACATCCGCTCAGCGCGATCTCCCGTACTGGTCTCTCTTTGAGTACTCACTCGACGCTTCTCTCTTACCCACGCTAAGAAAACCGTTCGCTCCATTTGAATGTCATGACGTCATCCAAGAAAGCCTCGTATCCAAAATGCTATTTCCTTTTCCCGCAATTTAGAAATGTCCCTTTCTATTATAACATGTTCTTTTATGAATTTCAAATATATAATTACTTTTTTAGGATTAAACGATGTTTACTTTATATTTTATTAGATATCTCACGCGACTTTTAAGGTTTGTAGAACTAACTTTCGAACGTGGATTTAAACTATGTGGTATGACGTCATGACTCGTTAATTTCAAACCAATAATGCGTTTATTCTACAAATTTAACGACTATCATTTACTCATATCTTGCTCACCTTACAACACTTGCTACTCTATTATCTATGTATATTATTACTTAACACTTATCGCAAATCTCACATCCGGCAATTAAATTAAAACGTGTCTTTTTCAAAAGCCCATTCGATCGGAAATCTAAATTTCGGTATCATATGACAGGAGAAAAGAAAGGTTGAATGGGAAGGTTGAAAAACTACCTAAAAGAGAAAGGTGAGGACGGTATGTTAACAAATTTTCAATGTATAATACACCAAGAAGCACTGTGTGCTAAAAGAGTAAACATGAAACTGTAATGAAAATTGTGGTAAAAACAGTAAATAAATTAAAATCAAAATCCCTTACCCATCACAAATTTTGACAACTTCGCAGGATTTAGGGGTGGAATATGAAGATGTGTTATATCACTATGAAGTCAGATGGTTGTGTACGGTGATTTTCCGATTTGTGTAACACAATTTCAGAGTTCATGGGGAAAGAGGTATGTGTGTTTTATAATAGTATAGGTTTGTTTTATAATATTTTATTACTCTCTCAAAACTAATTTTGTTGGTAATTTATTTACAGGATGCAGCGATCCCCAAGCTAGAAGACGAAAATTGGGTCAATGACCTGGCTTTTCTTGTCGATATCTCAGACCATTTGAATGAATTGAATAGCCATCTGCAAGGAAAAAATCAGACCATGGTACACATGTACAACATGATTAAATCTTATGTGCTAAAAATTGATATATGGAAAGCAAATTTAATGAATGCTCAACTTTATCATTTTCCTTCTTTAAATACATTACCCAGTATTTCAGTACAAACCTTAAAGAACATGCAGAAATTCTGGATAAATTGAAGTCAGAGTATGCAAATAACTGATTCAGAGATTTCAGGAAGCTTGAAAATGACCTTTTGTTATTTGCTAACCCTTTTGCCATAGACATAATTGTTTTCACAAATGAAAATTGTGAAATCAAAACGCAGGTCCTGGATAACTGACGATCTTTGCAACTAAAAATAGCCATGACTGAGTCTCCTCCAGACTTCTTAAACATGGTCCATCAGCAAGAATCTTAAGGTTGTTATATACTTTCTTTGTATATATAGAATTATATGTAATAGAATGTTTTAGATGAATTTAATTATAAAATAGTGATGAAGGCATGCTCAATACAAGGACGGCAGAGTGTGCAGTTACAGTTCCTCACTGCACATTGAAAAGGGTGACATGTATCCCCTACCACACTAGCTCCCCTCTGTGTGGTGGGTAGCGTCTTCAAATGTGCCCACCCCTGACCTAGATGATAGGCAAATGGTCTAACTGCTCAGCCACAGGACTGTCAGATCACTCTTCTTTACAACATAAAATTTGATGGACTTTGGAATCTTTACACCAAAGAAAGACCAATGTGATATATGTTGTGCGCATAAAGTAGGCAACATGACAAATATAGCTTTTAAAAAACACACCGACAGGAAAGATGCAGCACATGCAGAAAAGGAAAAATATAAAATGAGTAGTGCAAACATATTTTCTATGGATCTGCAGGTAGTACTTCTAAGCACCTCTCTAGAAGCTTCTGCTCCATATTATAAGACCGAGCTGAACATAAATAATTTTACAACTTACAGTGTACAGACTAAGGAAACATTGTTACCTGTGGTACAAGGCAGAGGGAGGTTTAAGTGCTGATGAGTTCAGCAGCACCATTGTGGTTTCCCTGAACAAGATTTATCAGACTGAAAATGTAAAGGATCCTTACAACAATGGATGTACTGCGTTCTTGCAAATTCTCTTTCAGTACAGTGAAACAATCGAATGTGTTGCACTCAGATGACTTTCTCTACTCTTGTACTAAACATTCCTACAAACTCTTATTCCTATATCTTCTTCATGTTAGTTGAGATAAACATTAGTACAAATATTATTGCTTATTTCCTTGTAGGTGCAAGGGGAATATTAGAATACTGTAGGCTTTGAGCCATACTCAAATCTTTTAAAGGTTTGAGATCCTATTCTCTATGCACGCTTAACATGTAAAAAAATCTAATGTGATGCACTCACGTGACTTGCTCTACTCTTGTAGATACCAACCATTCTTACATACTCTTATTCCTATATCTTCTTCGTGTTAGTTGAGATAAACATTTGTACAAATATTATTATTTCCTTGTAGTTGCAAGGGGAATATTAGAATACCATAGGCTTTGAGCCATACTCAAATCTTTTAAAGGTTTCAGATCCCAATCTCTTTGCATGCTTAACATGTAAAAAAATGAACAACAATGTTCCATTTAACCAAAGTTTTCTGAAACTGACACAGAACAAGGAATATCTCCGAAATGGTTCACTCTACAAAAAAATGTATTTGGACATAAATTGTATGTTTTAGTGAGAGCTACATTTTTTGTACAGCAAGATTTTGTCTATCCCTTGTGATTTAGGAGTTATTCAAAAATCATCCAGAGCAAACAGGACTACATAGGCTATAGCCAGAAAATTCAAAATATACATTTCATTTGCCATACATATATCTTAAACCTATGGCATTTTAACCAAAATCTTTAGAACTATTTTCAAGAAAGTCAAAATTTTTTAAAATGTTCCATGTAAAGGGTAGTTTATGGTGGGGCTATTTTCTTCAAAATCTTTGTGTCACATCCTTGAAAGACATTATACTTAAATACCAACTTTGGTTTTTAACTGACTTTTCAATTTTGAGTTACGCTGTCCACAGGCTGACACACACACGCACACATGCACCCACGCATCCACACACACATCACACGGATCTTTTTCTAAAAATGCTTTTTTTTTTGTATTCAGGGGGTCTCAAAACATATATTTCTGGTGAAAACTCGACATCGAATTTTTGGATGTAATACTGCTTACCAGTTGAGAAAGTAAAAATAAATTATGATCCAGCAGAATATTTGGAGAAGTCACATGCAGATGAAGTGTGACTCAATGCACTTTGTAATTGAAGGATGATTAAAGAATCCTGAAATGTTTTCACCAGTGGGTTACACTGAAGTTCTTTGAAGTATCCAACAAAGGCCACAGCTATATGAGGTACAATATCTTGATCATAAATTTTTCAAGAAGTACAGTAGCTTGAATACTTCTGCATCAACACATACAGGTGTGAAAGGAAATCATCCTACAGTCACAGACATAAAATGTTTGCAATCCTTGTCTGCAGGCACCATAGAATACAAAGTGAACTATGGTGATCAATGGGAAGAACTACCGAGGTATAGAATTACAAATGGTAACAACATGGATATTGTTCCTCTTTACGTGGAACCTCCTAAAATGTCCTCAGATAAGTTCCTTCATTTACAGAAATTGAAGTTTGTTATTCCACGTGACTACCATTTGTTCTATGATAATCTTCCCCACGTGTGCAGTCAGTTACCATGTAAGCACATTAAAGTTACTTAAACAGGCAAGAATTGTGTCTTTAACAAACCCAGCTAATGTAACTTAAATATGAGTGTAATTTGTATTTGAGTAAACATTTTGCTTAGATGTTTATTTCATGTAACAAGCCTACATAAATATACCTACAGTGTTTTTAACCTTTTAGTGGTCGCATGGGGTGTTCAGAATGTCCCAGTCATTCTTATGGATGTGTTATTATATAATGGATAGGAATGTACCTTCATAATCTTTGGTACCTTTCTAGGGAGTAATGTGCGTCTTGAGTAAAAATAGAATCAATAATGGAAGCCCAAGTTCCAAGAAAATACGCAACAGTATGCCTTGGGATGTTGTCAACACACCGCGCAACTCTCTATGTAATTGCATGCTAAGAAAGCTTACAGTTGTATTCCTTATCTGTTGTCAATGTGTGTTGTTATTCGGCAATGTATCCTTACAAAGTAGAACAAGAAAGAAGGCAGGAACTTCTGCAAGAGGTTTTAGACGAGTAAAAACATAAAAGTTTAATCACACCGTGCCCGATGTTTGAAAGCCATGTGTCTAAAGCATATGAAAAATGTACATATGTGAAAAGTGATGTTATAATGTCAGTGACAATGACTAAATTCATAAAAATTTTGTATGAGTTGACAGAATAAATGTTTAGTGATATGTATAATTGTTTAAATCAGTACTACAGAAACAGTTAATTTTACCAAAGATTATAAGCAAATAGAAAATATTGTATGTGATTCAAAAGAAAAAGTAATTTGATACTTCAATATAAAAAATACACTCATGTAAGGTGAGGTAGCATTCTGAACAGTTGCTTATTCAGTAAACATATTTATATTAATGATATGCTGCACAAGTATGAAATTAGAACCGCTTTTGTTTGGAGTGCTAGGAACATCCTGCGAGACTATTAATGTTATAAAAACATGTGCGACTACTGTCTGTTCACCAGCTCATGGCCTTAGGGGACTGAAGGGGGAGAGGAGGGACATTCCACAATAGTGTAACCTGAGTTTTATAAACCTTATAGATAACGTTGTGGCTGGTTAGGTTGCCAACTTATCTCCAATGTTATTCCCGCTATGTTTGCTCACTAATATACTAACATCTCTTAATTTCAGTTAAAAATTGGATGAGTCACTAGCGTTATGTTGGAAGTAAGGGGAAAAGGAGCGTAGAAGTAGATAAATAACCACCTAAGAATAGTGTGAAATCTCCTGTGATATTGTGGTTGCAGAGCAGAGGGTTTCAGAGAGACAGTTCCATGGATCAAACATTTTTACAGGATGATTGAAACAAAGAAACCTAAAGAGGTTTCTAAAGCATTTTGGATTTTATTGGGCCACACTGTTGTTTGCTTGCCCACATACATGTGTAATCTCAATCCCATAGAAGTAGTTTGGGACAAGGAAAATTGAATAGTTAGAGAACTGTAACAGGTGACTTATTGTTACAATATAATGCTCGAAGCTATATCACTTGTAATCAAAACAGACTGGCGGGGTTTTTGAAATCATACAGAAAAGATAGAAAATGATAAGTGGGAAAAAGACGAAGTAGTTGAAAATATTGTTTTATGTTTTATAAGCTAAATATACTGAATGGACTAAAAAAACATTTAAGTTCTGCTATTTTGAGCGACTTCTTTGCTTTGATCTATTGTGAATACACATTCCAATGTTGGTACTAGGATCATCAGCATGACCAGAAGGACGACTGCAGCTCTAGATATCAATGTTTACCTGTAATTGTTTACTGACACACTCACTTGCTGCATTCCTGCCAGGGACCATGAACTGGTGAACAAACTGTGCATAAGGGTTAATATAATATACTGTCATACTGTTATCTCCCTGTGATGTTATAATTAGTTTGTTATATAAATTATACAAAGCAAAATTAGTGTGTATCTGAAATCAGAGCTAATATATTCAGCATTCATCCTTAAATAAAAGTACTGCATTTCTTCATACCACTCTTCATTGTGCAATCACACATTTCTTTAAAATTAGCCTCTAGTACTGACTCCACCTTATCTGAGAAACATGGGATTGTAGGTTCCAAACTGTTTGTAGATCTGCAGGAAATGCATTTCAATAATTGAAAACTTGCTACGTTAGAGGTAAGCAGTAAAGTCCAAAACCACCTAACTCCAAGTGTTATTACAATATATTACTAACAAAACCTCATAAATCCATTTTCTAGTTTATTTATTTATTCACCCACTCACTCACTCACTCACTCACTCACTCACTCACTCACTCACTCACTCACTCACTCACTCCTCACTCACTCACTCACTCACTCACTCACTCACTCACTCACTCACTAACTCACTCACTCACTCACTCACTCACTCTCTCACTCACTTATTGTTTTACCCATTTGATTCAGCACATTTGATTCAGAATTATGTTTCATAGGTCTTAAATATATCATGCATAATTTTGTTTCAATTCTCCCCAAAATGTGGGATTTAATTAACATTTTTCAACATTTTTCATTTTTCTTCTTTCAGAGTTAAACATATATAACCAAGGCTTAAAAACATGCATAAACTACACCAATCAAGTAGAGACTGCATTCAAATTGACAGCAGACATTCAAATTGTTACACAAACTTTAAATGATGAAACAAAACCATAGTGAAAAATAAATGCTCCTAAATAGTAGACCAGATCAAAAGAAGCACAATTTCAATAACCACATCATAAGGTCATATAAAAGCAAGCCAGTCATATACACCAAAACAGTTAAGGGGGATAAACTAGTAATTTTGGAAAAAAGCAGATTATACAAAGAGGATGGAAGTCCTATTATAGGAGAATAAGTATGTAAAAGTGGAATCCAACCCACTAAATTCCTGCATTCAATCCACAAAAAATCTCTAAAAGAAAGCAAATCAATCAACACAAGGGAATTACACAGCATTAAAGTAGACAGTCCAACAGTAGCTAGAATTTATCACACAAGTTTTAAATGTAGCAGGTGTGATAGGTGTGGTTGAGACTTGGGTGATATCAGTAATTTGAATTTTATGGAAAATGTGGTTGGTGTTAATAGGAGAGATAAAGATCGTGGGGTCAGGAGGGCTAGATCTGCTAGTCAGAAAAAGCCTACAAGTGAAAGTAAAAGTGTGTAAGAATTTAGGTAAAAAATCAGCCTTGTGGTGTGTTCTTAGCGGTCTATGGGAAAAGGAGAATGTATGTGTTGCAATAGGGTATAATCCACCAAGTACTTCTGAATTTTATTACCCATTATTTATTTAACAATGTAAAGCAAAACATGGAAGAACTACTAAATAGGAAGTTATACAAAAGTTTCATTATAATGGGTGACTTTAATGCAAGAGTGGGCGAAAGTCAAATTCAATTAATAGATTAGATTGCATTCAGCGAGTTCATAAGTAACCATAGAGGCCCGTGAACATTGAACATGTCACTGGAAATACACAGTACAGCATAAAAACACATGATATACAGACAGGGATAGTTGAGATACACAATGAAATCTTCCTTGTAGTTACAAGACTAACATAATGTATAAGAGGTGTTCAAAAAGAAATGAGGCATAGTCAGAGTGCACAAACCGGTGACAGGATGGTAATATCGTGGCATGTGTAACCAAGAGTGGTTCTGACAAGAGCATGGAAGTTCACAGCCGATTGCTAGGGGGCACGCATGCAAGTCATGTGACTATACACAGCTGGCCGAGGCATGCATCAATCATCCAACACTGTCATTTGCATTGCAAACAGTGAAATGGAGGAGTCAAAAGAAGAGAAAAGAGGTGTTGTTCGTTTTCTTACAGTGGAAGGAATAGGGGGAACGCACATTCATCAACAAATGTCATAAGTGTACAGCAAACACTGCATGCCCCTTGCAAGGGTCAAGGCATGGTACAATCCCTTCAGGGAAGGATGGGTGTCATTAGACGATAGTGCATGGTCTGGAGCACCACACTGCATTACCAATGACATTGTCCAGCTGGTTGATGCACTCATTACCCAGGATTGCCGAGTGACAGTGAAAGTCATAGCTGCCGATGTCGGATTGAGCATCAGAAGTGTTCACACCATCATGAAGGAAAGGCTGCACTGATGCAAAGTGTGTGCCCAATGGGTGCCCCACATCTTCAACCACACCAGGAAGCATGTTGAATGGTCCACTGTCTTGGTCATCTGCATCACTATGATAGGGAAGTGAATGAGTTCCTGGAGATGAGTCTTGGTGTCAGCACTTTGAACCAGAATCAAAATGACAAAGTCTCCAGTAGAAGCATCCAGGGTCATCACCACCAAAAAAATCCAAGGCCATCCACATGAGTGCAGGAAAGGTTAAGCTGACATTCTTCTTTGACCAAGATGTCGCCCTTCTGATACACTTGCTGCAGCACAGGACAACAGTGAATGCCCAGCATTACTCTCAAATCTTGACCACCCTTCGCCAAGCGATCAAATCAAAACGACCAGGCAATCTCACCCGTGGGGTCATTCTACTCCACAACAATGCAAAGTCTCATACAGCCAACACAATTGCAGCATTCTTGCATAAATTCAAATGGGAGGTTCTTGGCCACCCTTCATACAGTCCAGATCTCTCTCTCTCTCTCTCTCTCTCTCTCTCTCTCTCTGTGTGATTATTCCATGTTTGGCCCCATAAAAAAGGCTCTGAGGGGTAAATGATTCACCTCAGACGACGTCAAGCTGTATGTGCGGAAGTGGTTCACAATGCAGTCCCAGGAATTTTATGAGACAGCCATTCACCACCTTGTGTCACAGTGGGGCAAGTGTCTCAACAGCCAGGGCCAATACTTCTAGCATCCAGGTACTGGTTTCTGTTCTTATGCCTCTAGCTCGTTTCTGTTTGAATGCTCCTTATATATTTATAAATATAGATTAAACTTTGTTTTAAACACTGGCTTTTCCAGCCTCATCCCATTATAAAGTTATATAATTAGCAATGAACGGCATATTTTGTCAATTTTTCAATATATATAGATTTAAGTAGCTATTTAGCAGGCATAAAATATAGTTAACAGTGATTTGTCATTAAAACAGCTAGAAACTGCTTACAGAACTACATCAGATTAACAGGATAATTTGTCATTTAGATAATCTTGTACAGAATAGAATTATCTAGTAATAGATCATGATAATACATCCTGAAGCTGAGTTAGAAGGGAACCTAAAAATAAGATTAGGAATATTGAAGGTAAGAAACTAATAGAGTTTTGTGAGGATTTAATTTGGTGTTATGTAAAGGGAAGAATGAAGAAGGGGAATTTGCATTTGTTAATAGGAATGGTCAAAACTTTCTAGATTATACTCTATACTCTTTAGATTTAGTTGAATATCTTATTGATTTTGGGGTGATGAATCTAGCTAATTCTACCAACCATTTCCCATTTAGGATGATATTTCAGTGTACAAATAAGGAAAAAGAAATGGTTATGGAGCAAGAAGGAAGAATAATAAAAAAATATAGATGGAAAGAAGATGAAGTAGGAACATTTATGAAGAAGCTAGAAAGTCAATCAAGCAGGATAAGAGTATGCAGGGTAAAAGTAATGTAAAAGAAAATAGAATGGAGGAAGCAGTTTTGAGGCTTGAGGAGTTAGTGAAGCAGGCAGGATCAAAAATGAGAGTGATGCAGATTTTAAACAATAAAAAGAGGATGGTATGATGAAGGCAAAGCTAAGAATTTTTAGTTATCAAATTAAACATCTGGAACTATTTATAATTGGATCCTTTTCCAGGAGCTTTTTTTTGGGTACCCTTGTAGATAGATGTCATTTGTGCCACTTGTGTTATGCTTGTATCACATCACTTTGGAATTAATTGTGAATAACACTACCTTATATACATAAAGTGATACAACTGTAAATATAGAGTTTGATAGAAAGTAATTTCTATATGAATGTCTGGTGTCAATATTATACATTGTTCTGATGCATTTTTTCTGCAGAATGAGTACTCTTTCCATATGTACCTAGGCTGCTGACCCCCATAACTCAAACCCATATATTATATGTGGAAGTGTTATCCCAAAATAAATTCTATTCATTAAGGATATATTATGAAATCTAGAAAAGTATCTTAATAGGTAGATCCCCTTGCTGACCGTTTTGCACACATGCTCGATATGGCTCTCCCAGTTTAAATGTTCATCAATACTTAATCCTAAAAACATTTTACTACTCTCCTTTATGGTTTCATTATCTATTTGAGCAGCTAGTTTTCTAGTTTGTCTGAAAGTTACATTGAAAGCCATTATTTTTGTCTTACTAATGCTACCACTCAGATTAAGCCTTTCAAAATATTCTATTAAACAATTTGCAGTATCTTTCATTTGTTGTTCTAGTCCATTCGTGCTTTTTTCCTCACATATAATGACCATATCATCAGCATGCACATCATTAATGTATAGTAAGAACAGTAATGGACCCAGCACTGATACCTGGGGCACCCCAAATCTCACTTTTCCCATACTTGATTGATAGCTTTCCCTAGATTTACTGGTCTCTGAATATATTTCTGCTTTTTGGAACCTGTCTTTCAGGAATGTAGAGATTAGTTGCTTTGCTATACCTGGATCCCATAATACTGCAATTTCTCAAGCAATTTATCATGATCTACACAATCAAATGGCTTTGAGAGACCTAAAAGGAAGTAAGAAGATTTAGATTATATTCAGCAATTATTCAGATAGGAAAAAACAAATTGTAAGAACAAGTAAAAAGATTAAAAAGGAACAAAGCAGGTGGTATAGATGAAATAGCAGGAGAATTTTGGAAGGCATGGGGTTTAAATGAAAACAGGCTAGGATTACTAGTGAAGATTGTAAACAAATGTGAAGGAGATAGTGTTCCAAAGAGATGGAGAACAGCTATTATAGTGCCATTATTTAAAAATAAGGGAGATGTGAATAACCCAGCAAATTATAGGGAAATTAGTTTATTATCTGAGGGAGATTTATATGAGAATTTTGACAGAAAGGGTTCAAAAATTGGTGGAAGAAGAGGAAAAATTGTCAGATCTCCAAGCAGGTTTTAGGTAAAATAAGAGAACAGTGAGTAACATTTTCAGGAAAACTACACTGGAAAATAAATATTTGGCAGAAAATAAAGGGAGATTATGTGTTATTTGTTGATTTCAAAAAGCCTTTCGATACAATTAATCAGGAGGCATCATGGTTTAAATTGAGCAACAAAGGTATGAGTACCAGCTTTATTTGTGTTCTACAAAGAATATATACTAATAATGGGTTCTGTGTAAAAATTGTTAATAATAAAGTAGCTAAGAATATTCAAAATAACGTAAGTTTAAGGTAAGCTTGTAAATTAAGTCCTGTGCTGTTCAGTATGTTTATAAACAATATTATTGAAGCAGTTAAAATGGAGGATGTACATGTGCCAATAATTAATAATTACTATGAAATACCCAGCATGTTATTTGTAGGTGATTTAGTAGTTTGATCTATATCCAATATAGGAATAGTTAATTCAGTCAATGCAATAAATAAATTTTGTAACAAATAGGGTGTAAGAATTAATATAAGTAAAACAAAAATGGTATTTAAAATAGGTAACAAGCTAAAGAAACATGAGAAATGGTACTGTTAAGAAACAGAAGTCAAAGTAGTGAAGAAATTTGATTATTTAGGAATAAGATTAAATAGTAGGGGTAACTGGAGTGAACAGAAGAGAATGGTACTGGCTAAAGGAAAACTTGTATTAAAATCTATTAAAGCATGTATGGACAAAATAACAGGGATGCAAATAAAATGGCTAGAGAAAATTTATATGGCAATAGTTGAGAAAAGGATGCTTTCAGGAGCAGAGATTTGGGGACTTGAGCACAGTGTGCAATTTGTACAGTCTAGGTGAACAAAAGTCCAAACAACGTGATTGTGAGTTTTTCTATTTTTTAAATAATTTCTTATTGCTTCTGAGGTTAAAGTAATATGAAATATTGGTTTTATTTTGTATTTATTCCTTACAACTGTCTAGATTTTCTAAGAAGAGGATTGAGTTGTTATACCTACGAACCTGATTTTCTCGTGCAACGTACAAGAAAGATATTATTTACAAACAGATAATTTGCATATTAAATCTCAGTATATTTAGAATTGTATCATATATACATAACTAATCACTGTCACCAGTATTGCTGGAATAGGAGTCTGAAGTTGTGGCTGGAATTGTTGATACAGTTGAGGAACTGTGAAGTGGGGGCTCTCTGTGCTTCGTTACAGGAAGCTTCCGTAGTGATGAAATGAGTTTATCAGATTAAATAAGCAACATGGATAACAAATCCTTATTTGTAGCAATTTGAGAGTTCTTCCTGGTATGCCCTTCCCAGTATTTTCATAGGTCTTTATTCTGTGCCTCTTGTGCCTCTTCAGACAGTTGTCCAATAAGAAGTAGGAAGTATTTGTGTTCTAAAAGTTGGTGTACTGTAGGTGGTATGTAATACCATGGATACAGTTCCATTTATGTATTGTTTCTAAACTAACATCAAATCTCTGAATTAGATTTTCACTTATTCTTGTGATTGAAGCACTCTGATTGGCATTTCAGAAGAATCTCCTTGCTGTGTTTCCATCATTACTTATGCCACTACCAGGCAGTTTGCTACACTGCTCTTTGGGACTTTGACAGCAATTCCTGGACTTTCCTCTTTTTTGCTTTTAGCACTACTATCAC
This sequence comes from Tenodera sinensis, assembly GCA_030765045.1. NCBI lineage: Eukaryota > Metazoa > Arthropoda > Insecta > Mantodea > Mantidae > Tenodera > Tenodera sinensis. The sequence goes on along the minus strand of CM060964.1, from coordinate 285,225,854 downwards.
TGAATGACTTCCTTGGTTGACCTTTACCAGCTGTTGAAGTGGCACTTATATAATTACATATTGCTTCAGGAAATTTAAGCTCACTGTCAAGTCACCGTGAATATCTTTCTAAGAATCTACTGCAATGCCTATTACATTTTTATCAGCAGCAATTGGGTACTTGAGAAAAAGCCTTTAATTGTGCTTTTAATAACAATTTTGATGTCATGTGGACAATTTTCCAGTCCTAAAACACTAATAGTATGATCAAGCACTTCTTCATTCAGCACCTCTCTGCTGTTTTCCAACCAGAATTTGAAAAGTTGTCACCGAGTTACTGTGACCCACACCACTGAAAATAGGTTATTTTGAATAAGCGTGCAAGTATGCACAGCTAACCAAACAATGATTCATGGCAGAAATAATCACTTAATATGCCTCTAAAATATCTTGGCAACCCCACATGCCCCTGTTTACTAAAACTACTTACATTTTGAAAAAAAAATTAAATAAAGGTATGTACGAGGCATGTTTTATTGAATAGAACATACGTGAAAGAACAAATTCCATACTAAAAAGCAAAAACCTGCACACAATCAGTATCACTTATTCACCTTGTTATTTGTACTTTGCTCCTACTGCAATGAAGAATGAGGCTGGTTAGCTGTCATTTCTGTCTCAAAGATAAACTACACACCTGTCTACATCAATAATACAGTCCTAAACAAACTATGTGGCTAAGATCTGTTACTCTAAAGATGTCATAAACAGATTTTTGTCCACCTAGATTGTGAAAATTGGACACTGTGCAGAGGAAGGGTAGATGAATGATTCATACGAATTTATAAACAAATCCTGAGCTTGCCCAATGGTAGGGAACAAGCAGAATTAGGAGGAATTGGAATTAGAAGGCAAATTGTAGAAAAAGTGTTGAAATATTGGACCCGAGTGAGAAAGCTAGATGAACAGAATTTTACATCAGTGTTTGTTAGTCAAAAAGGCTTATTTGCAATGACACCTGGTGAGTAGGATAAAGAAAGTCAGGTTTTGGTGACATGAGGAGGGAGAGGTATTCATCAGAAAATGGTTTCTGCAATTTACCTTGGTTAATGCTGATAGAAATGAACAAAAATATACATTTTCAAGTTTCAGTTTTAAACATTCATTGGGAATATATAGTGAAATGAAAGTGGAATAGAGCATGGAAAAACATATACATGGATGTAATGAAACAGTGAGAGAAGGTTTTGCATGGTCTAGAATAGGAGTGGTGAAATTGAAAGGCTTAAGATTAGCGAATCAGACGAATGCTCTTTATGTAATAAAAAGATGATTTGTGGCATATCATTTTGGAACGTGAGGAAATGAAGATTGTCAGGAAGAAAATTGGTAAAAAAGGAATGGTCAAATTTACCAAAATAACTCAAGGGGAAAAGGCTTATGAATGTAAGGTCGAGAAACATTATAGTACTAATAAACTTTTTAGGCAGAGAAAGAGCCAAGTGGCTGAGAAAAATTATTGAGAAAGGTGCAAAAGAGGAAATAAGCTTTAAGGGATAGGTAGGACCCAATAAACTTGGTAACCATGGGTTTTGAGTCATTTGGTCGCAGGGATCATAAGAAAGTTGTTTGTTTGTTGTTGTAGTGTTTAACACCGCTTTTACTACTACGGCACTGCAGGCGGTGACACTGATGACACATGGAATGAAGATGGAGCACCGGTGGAATAGGTGGCGGGGGAAACCGGAGCACCCAGAGAAAACCCGCCCTGATGCTGCTTCGTCCACCACTAATACCACATGCGGGTCCCTGGGATCGTCATAAGAAAGGGAACTGTACAATTAATAAGTAAAATTGGTGTTATAGGTTTTTGTAAAATACCCTTATTTGTGTTAATATGTGGTAGTTGGATTACACTAAATACTATACTATATCTAGAATTTATGATTTACCAAAAATATACAAAATACAAAAAGTCATGAGACCAATAGAAGGATAGATTCCCCCACATATAATTTGGTCAAATAGTTATTAAACAATTCTCTTCTGAAGTTTGAAAGTTAAAACAGAGCGAATAGAAAGAGAAAGTGTGATCACTCCACTGCTCTTCCATATGATTATATAAGAGCTACCTGGCGCCTCTGTCAGGTGGCAGCAAAGGCGTTAGTGTGGCTATTTACAGTGCTTTTCGCTGGGCATTGCATTGGAGCATTGTTGTGTATGGTTGCTCTGTTTGTTACAGTGTGATGAATTGTGGTTAATTTTTATGAAACTGTGAATTTATAGAAATAATCAACATACCTATGTGTTTTTCGTGGCTGGTTGTAGATTTGGATATGACAAATCTAAGGGTAAACATTTCTTTACACCTCCAAAAGATAAACTACTGTTTTCTAAATGGAAGAGGGCCATACCAAGAAAGGACAAGTGCCTTTCTTATAATATTTACATGTGTGATTCACATTTTTCATAAGAACTTTTGATAAAGGTACACAAATTTATAGTTAATGGAGAAAATATTGAGATTGCAAGGTAAAGGTGGAAGTTAATGCCTCATGCAGTTCTACATCGTTTTCCTAATCTTCCTAAAAACTTATCTCGGCCAATAGACTCCCGTAAACCTCCTTCACAGCGACTATCAAAAAGGGTTGAAAGAGATACCAATTTAGAAGACAGTGGGAATCATGCAGAAGGCCTTTAAAATACGACTGTTAATCTTACCCTCGCAGGGAATACCAGTAGACATTTTAGTAAAAAGTAGGCCTACTAAAGAAAAGGTTAAAGCAACAACAGTGTAATATAATTAGACTAAAATGCCAATTGAAAGTAGCGAATGCAAAGATTCAAGTACTTGAAAGGAAAGTAGATGGAAGTAGTAGCAATATCGATGAATCTGATGGAACAAAATACCTAAGTAAAAAAAAAATTGCTGTTGATACAATTTTGAAAAGATCAAAGGCAACTAAAAAGAAAGGTATGAGATATAATGAGATATATTCCGACCATCATCCATCTACAGTGGATTTTCTCCAGTTGCATATGTTAGTCAATTATGTTCCAAATATATTAGCAATATCATCTGAAGGCAATTGTGAGTGTAGGCAAGAGCTGCCTTTAACATCATTCATTAACCAAATGAAGTTATTAGCAAAGGAAATAGTGAGCCATAATAGTGAAATTACAGGAAATATAGAGAGCAAAATTAAGGACGAAATTGAGATTGAGGAACCTGATATACCAGAATGGGAAAACAATGTACCTGAAATTACTCAGAAAGATATGGCTATTGAATGCCTGGTATATCACTTGAGTGGGTATATAGTACACAATTGTTCAAAGCATGTGTTAATTTACTCAATGGCAAGTATGCAGATTTCCCCTCCGTATCACTTTTAACTGCAATTAAAGACCACAAAACTGGTACAGACAATTTATGCCTTACTTACCCCTCTAAATCAGTATATGGTAATTAATTAATTATTTTGTTGTTTAACGACGCTGTCAATTGCCAGGATCACATCAGCGTCGCCGGTGTGCCGGAATTTCGTCCCGCAGGAGTTCTTTTACATGCCAGTAAATCTACTGACATGGAACTGTCGTTTTTAAGCACACTTAAAAACCATCGGCCTAGGCCGGGTTTGAACCCGCGACCTTGGGATCAGTAAGCCAGCGTCTAAATCAAATCAGTATATGGCATTCTTTCGCAAGTAGAGAGGGTTTTAGCGGAGAAACTTTCAAATGAATGTAACTTGTGCGGCGATATATTTTTCGATTGTTGTGACAGTGTTAACCAAATTCGTGTTGCTTCTGGAATTGGGTGTTGTAAGGAACATTTACTGGATCTTGTCCTCAAACTAATTCTGCATTACATGAAGTGCCGCTTCTTTTTCCGCACCAAGGAAATAAGAAAGGAATTACAATTATCAAAGGCTGCAAAATCATCTCGGAAATTGTCGAAAGTTACTAACAGCTGATTTCAACATTGTTGAGTACACTCTTATCTGTAGAACAAAATACAGCACTATTCTATTGTACTATTGTTGCAGCAAAGTTAACTTTTCATTCACAGGAAATTATATTTTACTTTATTCCTTTAATGCCATTTTGCATTCCAGTGGTAACATTATTGTCTTGGATTTCTCCGAATGGCTGTCAGAATGTGTATGCGTGAGTTAGTCATTGTTAAACAACACTATTCTTCTGCTTTGCTACTTTTCCAGTGAATCTCCTGTTGTTCTGGGTGACTCAGTTGGTTAGACGCTGGCCTACTAATTCCAAGGTCGCGAGTTTAAATCCGGCCCAGACCGATGGTTTTTAAGTGTGCTTAAAAATGACAGCTCCATGTCAGTAGATTTACTGGCATGTAAAAGAACTCCTGCGGGACAAAATTCCGACTCACCGGCAACGCTGACGTGATCCCGGCAATTGACAGAGTCGTTAAACAACAATTTACAAAAAATGAATCTCCTGCTAAACACTAGTGTTTGTATTAGCATTGTACCGCACTAGCAGCTGCGCTGCCATCTGTGCGGCGGAACACGTGAACTACAGCAGTGATCGCACTTCTCCTTCTACTCACTCTGGTTAAAATTTGAAAAATTCTGTGGACTTAATAGGAAAAATCAAGGATATAGAAATAGACAAAAATGACAAAATGGTTTCATTGAATGTTACATCCTTATTACCAAGCACTCCAACAGAAAAATTACAAGCACTGTTAAGAAAATAGCTAAGTATAATAGCTATGGAACCAATAGAACTAGAGCAATACAGTTCATTAACAAACCCCTTCACTGAACAAATTTTTTTTTCAGTTTCAACAGGACATACTACAGAGAGAAATCAGGGTTATCTACAGTCTGATTTTTAAAAGAAGATAGATTACAGCCATTGTCTTCTCCATGTGGAGAGCTATAGTGATATCAAGAAGGAGGTAGCAAGTTATGCACACCCCGCCTCTTTAACCCTTAATACTTGGAACATATGAACAAGTGTTAGGGTTCATCTAACAGTAGGAAAAACATGTAGATATAATCTATATTAGCCTCCTTCGGAACAAAAGCAATTTGTTCTCAATACGCTTCAGAACAAAACTAATTTGTTCTCAATGCAACAAAAGTAATGTGTTCTGAATACAAATTCATCGCATCTTTCCATCTCCAGTTGTGATTCTGAGTACCTAATTTATAGTTCCTTTTTTCATTTCTCTTAGAAACAAAGCCCTTAGAACCACAATATCTGATCCTTCAAATATCAGTTTCCTGTTATTAATCATCATCATCATCATCATCATCATCATCATCAGCGGCAGCGGCAGTATCAGCCTCAGCACCAGCACCGCCACCGCCACCGCCACCGCCACCACCACCGCCATCACATCACCATCATCTCCCGAGGCGGTTAGCGTGTCTGCTTCGCGTTCAAGAGATCGCGAGTTCGAATCTCGCTTAGGGTAAGTTATCCAGGTAAGGTTTTTTTCCGAGGGTTTCCCTTATCCTGAGAAGATGAATATCGGGTAACTTAAAGCTCCATGGACCTCGGGCTCATTTGAGCATCATTTCACCCGTTTCATTCATTCACTGTCCGATATGACATTACGTTGGAGGACGTTAATTAAAAAATCATCATTATTAAATGGTATGGACACACCAGAAAGACAAAAGACTGCCAAAAAAGATCATGGATTGGATTCCACCAGGAAGGATGTGGAAGGGAAGACCCCGATCACATGTATCCAATCATTAATGCCAACTTGATTTCATTAATTTAATATTTTTCTTTTGTTATTTGATCTATTCTCGATTTGTGGAGAGTGATGTTATTGAAGTTATTTTCCTGGCATTACCGAAACAACCATTAAATCGTACAATATAAGCGGCGTATGACGTCATTGAGATGGTTCTCGTGGCTTGGTTGGGATGAAGTAGGAGGGGGTATTATTAAGGAAGACAAGAGCCGAGCAATATTGTTATGATTACGCATAGAAAAGGTTTTCCAAATACTTCTTGATCAACGCATTTGCGTGATATGGTAGCCATTTTACGGTAATCTTCCGAAAAAATTGTGAATTATATGATTTCAGACATGCCAATCAGCAGGAAATGTTCAAGAAAGTCTTATAATATCATAACAACATAGTAATTGTTTTAATAAAACGTGTGCAGTAAAATAACTTTATAAATTTAATTGGAGAAGTTCACTATAGGCTTTATTCCGTCACCGTGACCAGAGATCAAGAGATTACTCATCGCTCATCGCCCAACGCGGTTTTAAACTGCACCAACTGGCTCCAAAAAGTAGGGTGAGATAAGGCGCCAAAACTTTATATTTAATATTTAAACTACACCAAGCTTAAAGTGGAGAGATTGAAATACTACATATTTACTCACATGGAATAACACGAAAGTGAAATAAACACACTTTTGATGAACTCTTTCTGGAATAAACAACGCCTTCAGTTTTATGAAGTCCAGCTACAGCAAACACATTGGTCCAGTTCTTTTGCCCTTGGCACTCAGAAACCTTTCAAAAACTTCATTCAAGTCAAAGTTTCATTTTCAATACTCAGAACTGCTAAAGCACTTAATCTGGTCTCGGACATTGTGTTTCTCAGAAACATTTTAACTAGCCTCAATTTAGAAAATGATCTTTCTGCCGTATCAGAAGTAACTGGCAGAGTCAAATGCAATTGAGGAGTTATGCATAGGTCTGGAAGACTGCTTGCAAGAAAAGTATTTTCAACAAACAAAAATCTTACGAGACCTTTGATTGACAATATGGTTTCCTATTTGTCAATGTCTTTCCACATGAGCTTTTGAGACTAATGAGTTCGTTTGAAAGATTCATAATTAAATCTGATTCGTATTTTCTGACCGCTTTTCTGCTTTTTCCTGGATATTCTCATTTTCAAACTTGAAGAGATGAATGGTTTGTAAGAAATAAAAGAAATCGTTAATATTTTGTAGGCTGGTAAAACATTTGCTTAACTGATGAACAACACTATCAAGAGAATTATTGGAAACTGTAACTATAAAATACTTTAGTGAATTCACAATTCTGTGATCTGAAGAAAGCACATCAGTTCTTAATTTTTCGAGGGCGCTTTGAGATTAATTTTGGATCAATGCCCCAAGCTCTTGCTAGAAATTCCACTTAAGTTTCACAATTGCTTCTTAAGGTGACTAAATTTTCTCTTGGAGTTTGCAGAAGTTGAGAGACGGAATCTAGATCAGAGTTAGCGGACTGCAGTAGTTTGGAAATTAGGTTAAAATTTTCCAAAACCTTACTTTGAAATACGAGCAGCAAGACAAAGCCAAAGCTTTCCATATTTTTCCTCAAATTTGAAGTTTCGTCCCTCTCTGCGTTCTTCTTACTCTTCAAACTTATATAGGATAAATACTATAAAATGTGTATGAAATTTTGTTTGATTAATAAAAAGGAATCAAATACTGAAGAGCATCTAGTTGGACACAGCTTCTTCAGAGTAGTTCTAAGCCTACCATGTCTATCGGCTGCAAACGTTTCATTTACTTGTTGCCATCGAGCTGCAGAACTACTAAAGAAAATGTAAATGCTTTGTACTTTCTCAATGTAGTTCCATTATATTCATGACAGTCTTTAGTACCAAATTTAAGTTATTCGCCGAACAATGTATAAATTCAGCAATTGGGACCCTTGCTTTAATTCTTGCCTGCAAACCTGAGTCCTGGCTGCTCATAGATGCAGCACCATCGTATCCTTGGCCTCTACACCTATCCAGTTGTATACCTACCTCTCTTCTCTAAAGCTGCTATTATCTCTTTTTCAAAACTCTCTGCATCGCGGCCGCCTATCTCAAAGAATCCTAAAAAGATTCTTTAACTTCCATTTTCTTAATGTTTGATTTGCTTAGATTTAAACGCGAATATCTTATAATAACACTAAGCTGGTCCTTTCGTGATATATTGGGAGTTGTGTCTACACATTGAGAAGCACGGCTGTTGTTTAATTTCGCTCATGATCCGCTCTGAAACGCAATTATTTCACAGTTTTATCATCTGGTTTTGAATGTGGGCTCAAATATTTTGTTTTACTTTTTTCGTTAGAAAGACGTGCTTTCAAAAGAGGATCGTATCTGAAGAGGAGGTGCATAGTGTTTAAGAAATTGCCACTCTACCGCCCTCTTCCACATTCATGATGGCCCCGGAAAGTAAGCTGACATTAAGCCAATGTCCTCGCTACATCCAGTATTCTAGAAATAATAGCTTTCATTTGTTCATGCCCTTATCCCTAAATGTAATAAGATTTTTGCCATGTTACCACATGCTGTAAGTAATACATGCATTTAAATGCGAAGCACAAGTTTCAGGTACTATTATTTTCTTGCTTAGACCTTGACAATAATGAATCTATCCGTCACACCAAGCATTTCTCCATCTCCGAACAACGAGCATGCTTCACAGTATACTGAATTTGAAGTAGGAGAATAGCACAACCAGAATCGTTCGATTTTCTGATCTGTTTTAGTGTAATTATTATAATAATAATAATAATAATAATAATAATAATAATAATAATAATAATAATAATAATAATAATAATAATAATAATAATAATAATAATAATAATAATAATAATAATAATAATAATAATAATAATAATAATAATAATAATAATAATAATAATAATAATAATAATAATAATAATAATAATAATAATAATAATAATAATAATAATAATAATAATAATAATAATAATAATAATAATAATAATAATAATAATAATAATAATAATAATAATAATAATAATAATAATAATAATAATAATAATAATAATAATAATAATAATAATAATAATAATAATAATAATAATAATAATAATAATAATAATAATAATAATAATAATAATAATAATAATAATAATAATAATAATAATAATAATAATAATAATAATAATAATAATAATAATAATAATAATAATAATAATAATAATAATAATAATAATAATAATAATAATAATAATAATAATAATAATAATAATAATAATAATAATAATAATAATAATAATAATAATAATAATAATAATAATAATAATAATAATAATAATCACAGCTAAAAGATCGTTTGGTCTTATTGTTAGTGTCTCTAGGGAAAGGACCCTGAAGTTTGCGTGGCGGGATATTTATGACTTAAAGATTAATTTCATTACTCAGCTTTACCTTGGAATAATCCTCGGTCGGTGCTAAAGAGTGTATTTTGCTGATTATTTTCAATTTGAGAAGAACTGTCTGTTGCTGATGTTAGTGGTGGGGAATTAGTATCCCTTGTTGACGGTCCACGTTCAGACAGTGGATCTTCAGAATTTTCTCCTGATTCATTTTTTACTTTCTCTACTGGTAAGTAGAAGGAAGTATTGTATTCCGCCCAAAAATTCGATGTCGAGATTTCACCGGAAATATATATGTTGAGACTTTGAGACCCCCTGAATAAAAAAAAAGCATTTTTAGAAAAAGGTCAGTTTGTGTGTGTGTGTGTGTGTGTGTGTGTGTGTGTGTGTGTGTGTGTGTGTGTGTGTGTGTGTGTGTGTGTGTCAGTCTGTATGTCTGTCAGTCTGTGGACAGCATAACTCAAAAACGAAAAGTCGGTTAAAAATCAAAGTTGGTATTTAAGTTTGATGTCTTTCAGGGATACGACACGAAGATTTTGAAGAAAATAGCCCCACCCTAAACCACCCTTTACATGGACAATTTTTCGAACATTTTGATTTTCTTGAAAATGGCTCTAATGACTTTGATTAAAATGCCGCATTTTTGAGATATTTTTATTACAAATGAAATGAATATCTTGAATTTTCTGGCTATATCCTATGTAGTCCTGTTTAGTATAGATGACTTTTGAATAACTCGTAAACCGTAAGAGTTAGACAAAATCTTACTATACAACAAATGTAGATCTCCCTAAAACACAATTTATGTCTAAATACAATTTTTTAGTAGAGTGAACCATTTCGGATATTCCTTGTTATGCGTGTCAGTTTTGGAAAACTTAAAACTTTAGTGAAATGGAACTTCGTTGTTCATTTTTACTTTCTCTACTGGTAAGCAGGGGAAGTATTGTATTCCACCCAAAAATTCGATGTCGAGATTTTACCAGAAATATTTTAGGTCTTGAGACCCCCTGAATCCAAAAAAAGCATTTTTAGAAAAAGGTCTCTCTCTCTCTCTGTGTGTGTGTGTGTGTGTGTGTGTGTGTGTGTGTGTGTGTGTGTGTGTGTGTCTGTGTCTGTGTCTGTCAGTCTGTGTGTCTGTGGTCAGCATAACTCAAAAACGAAAAGTCGGTTAAAAACCAAACTTAGTATTTAAGTTTAATGTCTGTCAAGCATGCAACACGAAGATTTTGAAGAAAATAGCCCCACCCTAAACTACCCTTTACATGGAAAACTTTTCGAAAATTTTGATTTTCTTGAAAATTACTTTAATAATTTTGATTAAAATATCGTATGTTTGAGACATTTTTATGGCAAATGAAATTTATATCTTGAATTTTCTGGCTATAGTCCCTGTAGTCGTGTTTACTCTGGATGACTTTTGCATAACTGGTAAACCGTTAGAGATAGATCAAATCATAGTATACAAAAGATGCGATCTTGCTAAAATACACAATTTATGTCCAAATAAATACTCTTGTAGAGTGAACCATTTCGGGGATATTCCTTGTGATGTGTGTGAGTTTCGGAAAACTTCAAAATTTCGTGATATGGAAAATTATGTTCATTTTTTTATATGTTAAGTGTGCAAAGAGAACAGAATCTCAAAGCTTTAAAAGATTTGACTATCGCACAAGGCCTACTGCATTCTAATATTCCCCTTGCACCTACAAGGAAATAGGCAATAAGATAATTTGTACAAATGTTTGTCTCAACTAACACGAGGAAGATAGAGGAATAAGAGTTTGTAAGAATGGTTAGTACAAGAGTAGAGAAAGTCATGTGAGTTCAACACATCAGATTTTTTTTATATGTTAAGCATGGAAAGAGAACGGTGTCTCAAAGCCTTAAAAGATTTGACTATCGCTCAAGCCTACTGCATTCTAATATTCTCTATGCACCTACAAGGAAATAAGTAAGAGTTTGTAGGAAAGGTTAGTACAAGAGTAAAATAAGTCATGTGAGTACAACATATCAGATTTTTAGAACTGGTTTCTTGCCACTACGAACTTGTAAATCGCAAATTCTTCTCCCGTTTTGTCTTTAGAAATGGTAGTGCTAGCATGTCCACGTTCAGCTTCTGTATCACCAGATTGTTCTCGCACTTCATTTTCGTAATCCGTATTATTGTGCATCTGTTCTGGGCGAGTAGCTTGCCGCTGGAAGATTTTATCTATTTTTATTACCTTTTTAAATTCATTTCGGCAGGCTTTTAATTTTCTCTTTTGATAACCACTTAAATATGACCTATTTTCGACATTGTATCCTTAATTTAATGCAGATATTTAAAAGTGGTCTATATGAAGGCAAACAGAAAAAGAATGCTGTTAATGCAAGCACAGCTTAGTTAAGCAGTAAACAAATACGACTGCATAAATACACAGTGGCAATATTCGAGTCCAGTCATTTACCTATTTGCAGTTTCCCGCATTACCACACAATGTTGTCTGTGTCACATGCATAAACTAAATGAGCTGCTGGGTTAGAGAAATTCTTGATGCTTATAGTGATGTGAACAGCAATGAAATTCGTGGAAGGCAATAATAATACTCGCAGACGATACCAGCAAGCAACAAGAATGCGTGGTGTAAGCATTCGTGTTATTCTGCGCTCCCTGTTGCATGAGGCGGTACGCACCGAGCGAACTGTTAAGACAACACTCTCTGATTACCAGCACTAATGATTATTTTTCCTAAATAAACAACACACTTGGAGGTTAGCTTGTTTCACACTTTTAAGCAAGAAAGGATAGGAAGTGGTACACTTCTGTTGTCAGCATGTCATCAGTGAACTGCATCTGTTCCAAAGCTTCTTCCTAGCAATTTCCATGGTTGAATGTAACAACTGTTAGAGGCAGTCGGAGGACCATGAAGGTGCCCCCTCCCTTGCCACGGGGTCTGCGGGGCCTTTATCTACGCCACTGATAACTGTCGTTTTAATATAGAAAATGGCTATATCTTGTTTAGAAACGTGAAGTTGGCTAACTGCCTAGCAAGTTGATTGCAACTTCTGCTAAATGAGAGGGAGAGACATGCTCTTAACTAGGAAAACGGAGAAGAGTTGTGCCAGAACGTAGTGTGCTTGCGCGATATCAATCGCATCTGTTGGCTTTGTCGATTATGCTACTTTAAATCGCCTTACTCCTAAATGCAAGTTTTTCCCCACTGCCTGCCACGCCTCACCATAAAGCTTCCTTCGCCAGTCGCAAAATCGGGTTTATGCGTCTCTACAGCTTGTAGACTGAATGCACTGGAATTTGCTAAAGAGGGCGCGGTAAAATTAAACGAGCAAGTTCATATAGAAGAAACTTCGACTTTCTCATGTGCATGTCTATAGAGGTAAATACACATTCACACAGAGGAAAAAAAATTAGTGGGTGTGCAGTTGCGAGTATGCGATTACCCAGGAACCACCACTGGCCCATGTCTAAGGCAAACTAGAAATTAGTGAGTAATATTAATAATACTCGTAATTGCAATACCAGCCAGTTTCCCCTATGAAGAATTAGCGCGTAGGATGGAGTATGTCTCGTTCTCTACCACTGAACAGAGGGGAGAGCAGGGCTTCGGATGCTTGCTGCAGCAGCCTTCACTACGATACGAGTAGAGAGGGGTGAGACGGAGAAATGTAGGAGTAGGCTCATCAAGGTTTCGGAATCCCGTGTCGCTATACTCTCACGAGCGTCTCCGAAATGTGCCGTGTGAAGACGACTGGCTTGGAGTTAGCAAGAAAGAGCATGTTTTTAATATTGTGTGATTGTTACTGTCCTCAGTTGTATTAGTATTATTTATTTCACAGTGTAGAGAGCACCAATGCAGTTGCTAGTGCTAACTCTTCGAAATAGATGAACAATGTGTATAAAATAATTAGTGAAAAGACCATTCTCGCAGTTGAAATACGAGGATAAATGAGTGATTAGCAAAACAGGGAAGACCTACTCCAGCTCTTCCGCATTTGCGGTGTGAACAGAAGGGAAAAAGTAAGAATCCGTTTTAACATAAACAATTAGGATAACTATATGTGGCTGACCGGTTCATGCTAATAAAACAAATTTGACTGTCGGCCATGTTTGTTTACAACTTAGAAAATGCCCTGGAATATGACGGATTTCGCAAAGATGTATAGTGTATTTAATGACAGATTTGGGTAAGCATAAGAGATAAACAATGTATAGTGAGTGAGTGAGTGAGTGAGTGAGTGAGTGAGTGAGTGAGTGAGTGAGTGAGTGAGTGAGTGAGTGTGTTGGGTTTAAGGGCCCGTCGGCAACTTGGTCATTAGGGCCCCTAAGCAATGTATATGCAATTGCTGACATTTGCATACTGAAAATGTTAAAGGAAACACAAATGAATGGAATATACATGTATTGAGTGATGCAGAGGTACTCCTTGAAAAACAAGAATGCTCTTTTAATGACAACGAAAAAAGTGAGGAGTCTTTAAATATAGAACTGCTACAATGATGTGGCACTGTCAGCATTTAAAAACAGCTACCATTTTAAAAGGCATCTCTGATACAAAATGACCTATTCGATGCTGTGGCCAGTGTTTTTAGAGTTAAGACTAAATGAGATATTGATAACATTACTTTTATTGGACTTATGTTCAATGAAACAACTGTTAGGGGAATAGAACTCATTAAAAATATACAATCTACAGTTTATCAAAATTTATTTCACAGAGATGTAGTTTTATACAATGTATTATACGAGGTTTATTTTGTAATACAAATAATGCAACATGAAATAAATAAATGTATTTTAAACAGCAAGGATACACCAGACCTTTTGTTTTTCTGCAACATTTTGAAATAGCCTGTATGGCCATGACAAAAGACACAAGTCCTTAATAATTTAATTTCCAATCTGTTCATATACACTCGGTTTATTCATGTCCTTGAAATACTGCAAGTTTTCGCTTTTTATTTGATCGTGCAAGTGGACTAAACTATCATTTTTGTATTTTGTATACTTGTTTATAAGCACCTATATTTGAAATTATCTTTTCCCTACTCCGTACCTGCTTATAGTATGTAGAGGAAGTATTGTATTCCACCCAAAAGTTCTATACCGAGATTTTACCAGAAAAATACACGTTTTGAGACTCCGTGAATCATGAAAAACACTTTTTAGAAAAGGTCTGTGCGTGTGTGAGCGCGCGCGTGCGAGTGTGTATGCATGTGTGTGCCTATGGTTACATCTCAAAAATAGAAACTTCGGTCCAACAGCAAAATTGGTATTTAAGTTTGCTGCCTTCTTAGGATGCGACACGAAGGTTTAGAACCAAGCTATCCTTTGCCTGCAAAATTTTCGAACATGTTTATTTTCTCAAAACTGACTTAAAACTGATTTAATTACCACAGGTTTTACATATTTTCGCAACAAATAACATGCATATCTTGAATTTCCCGGAATAGCTTCTGGACTAAAATAAAGATTTTGTTGTTAACGGCGCTGTCAATTTCCAGGATCACATCAGCGCCGCTGTGACGGAATTTCGTTCGGCGTGGGTTCTTTTGCGTGCCACATGCCAGTAGATCTCCTGACATGGGGCTGTCGCTTTGAAACACACTTAAAACCATCCATATGGGCATGGTTTGAACCTGCGACCTTGGGTTAAGCAGGCCAGCGCGTACCGAACTGAACCACTCAGACCGACTGAAGCTTAAGGATGATCCTTGCATAATGCTAACGTGAGAAGTAGTGTTTCTACATAAAAAAATATTATGTGTAGCACAGATTCTTTGTCTTGATTCTTTCAAACCCTTATTCCTGTATCTTCATGTTAGTTGCATAAACATTTGCAGATTTTGTCATACTGTTTATTTCCTTGTACATACAAGGCGAATATGGGAATACAGTAGGTTTTGAGCGATAGCTAATCTTTTAAAGCTTTCAGATTCCGTTCTCTTTGCATGGTTAACATATAAAAATGAATAACAATGTTCCATTTGACAGAAAAGTTCTCCAAAACTCACACAAATAACAAGGCAGATCTCGGGAATCGTTTAGTCTACAAAAAATTGTATTTGGACATAAATTGTGTGTTTAAGCGAGGTCTACTTTTTTGTATAGTAAGATTTTGTCTACCTCTTACGGTTTACGAGTTATTCAAATTTCATGCAGAGTAAACAGGACTACATAGGCTATAGCCAGAAAATTCAAAGCATACATTTTCTTTGTCATAAAAATATCTTAAACATATGTCATTTTAATCAACATCATTATAGGTAAAGGGTAGTTTAGGGTGGGACTGTTTTCTTCAAAATTTTCGTGTAGTATCCTTGAAAGACATTAAACCTAAATATCAACTTTGGTATTTAACCGACTTTTCGCTTTTGAGTTATGCTGTCCACAGACTGACAGGCACACAAACTGACACACACGGACCTTTTTCTAAAAATGATTTTTTGGCTTCAGTAGAGAAAGTTAAAAGATTCCATGTAAAGGAAAGTTTAGTGTGGAGGAATTTTCTTCAAAATCTTTGTGTCGCATTGTTAAAAAATATTGAACTTAAATACCAACTTTGGTTTTTAAACGAATTCGTTTTTGAGCTAAGCTGTCCACAGACACACATACACGCACGGACCTTTTTTCTAAAAATGCCTGTTTTTGGATTCAGGGGCCTCAAAACATATATTTCCGATGAAATCTCGACATCGAAGTTTTGAGTAGAATACAATACTTCCTCTCCTTACTATACGTAGTAGTGAAATTAATAATTATTGGTCACAAGTGTTGTATTTTATAAATCTACATCTATCTTTTGGCAATGTTTCCCATTATACACAATTGCATAAACGTTAGCCAGAGCGAAAGGGATTCATATAATTTAAGTGACATATTCAAGTTACACATTTTATTTTTAATTTCATTATCTCATGTTTTTACTATTTTAATCGCAACAGTTTCAGAATCTTTGAGAGAGAGAGAAAAAAAAAAGGTAGATATCAAAGCATTTTCAATGTCAATTATAGTTCGGGACATAAATACCAGTATTGTCTGGACTCCGGTGTTGTACTCAGTGTTTTGACCTCCCTGGAGATGCTGGACACAGTTTTCGACGATATGCCGGAGAAGGAAACAATTATTGGACCACGGTCTACAAGCCTGACAAACATATTATGGAGTTATAGTTCGGAAAGTTGCGGGATTTTTATGAGCATCTTTGTGTTGGATCCTTGAAAATGCGGGACTTTAAGTACAACGTTTTGTTGCTCATTTACGTTTCATTTTGAATCATGCTGTTTAATGACACACACACATACACACACACACCCACACACACACACACACACACACACACACACACACACACACACACACACACACACACACACACACGCTTAGTTTTCTGAAACTCCACCTTTCTGAGTATGGGGAACCTCAAAGCTTGTATTTGGGTCAATCCACGTCAAATCGAACACCCGTAAAACACGACTGTTTCGTAGGAGGTTCAAATTTTTTTTATGAATAATAGGCATCAAATAAGCAGACCCTTATTTTTTATTTCCGTATTTTTAAATTACTTGCTTAGTTATGGCTATTAGAAACTAGGCAATTTCTGCGCGCACCGTAATATAAAATCACTTGTTACTCTAAGTTCATATAGAGTTGAGAGTTGGGGTTTGGCGCACCGGAAAGGTTAAATATAACACTTTCAACAACTTTCGATCAATCATTATTACACATAAATTTTGGACTGTTTTTTGACGGTATATTTTGTAAAACCAAAAATAAAATTTAAATCGATGTGTTAAAAATCTTAAAAAAAAAAAAAAAAAAAAAAAAAAAAAACACACACACGTATTCCCCGACATTTTATCTATAAAATAAGATGCTGAAAACTATGGAGCTTGCATTAGTGCATTCGCTACAATTTTTTTTTTCTGGAGGTCTGCAAGCGCGCACGGACAAGTAACACGCCAGGTGACTGCAGACAGCCTGCGAATGGCCGCGTCAGCTATGCTACTCAGATTCTTACTAAGGCAGTACAGTCCATACAGAAAAATATCTCCACAATGTACCTTCTTTCTGATACTCCTATGGCCTCTGATACGTGCTTTTGAACTTTTGCTTCTTTTTTTTTTTTTTTTTGAAAGAATCTGATGTAAGCAGTTCTTTGCTTTTAGCTTCTTCCTTCATGTACGTCCATTCATTTGAAATAATTTCTCTACTCTGACTGTGTAATGTTTTGGTCCCTAATTTAGAACGTACGGGTGGCATAATTGATTTACGCTATGATCAATTTCTCACAAATTCACTATATTCACTCTTTATCGCAAATATTCATGTCTTCAACTGCATGCTGCAGTAAAAAGTACCTTTGAATTAGCAAGACTGTCTCAGATCATGCAGGCATCACTACCTTCCCCCTCCCTCCCCATGTTGTGCATGGTTTCATTCACAGAATTATACAATATGAGCTGATGAAACAGACAAAAGCTATGGATTCGCCAACAGGACTTCCAGTCAAGGTCAGGGGCCAAGAACGAAGGGTCCAGCTGTGCTTTAAAATTACACTCCTTCATTCCTTTGTCAAAAACTGAAGCTTTAGTGAAACAATTTTCTTTCGAAGAAGGAGATAAAGCTGTGTGTTGTATGGAAACATTAGTTTAAAATGCATATTTTAAAAACATTTTGAAGATGTTAATAGTGTACATATAATAGTGTCAGCTAGAAGTGTTCTCCTTACTGTACTGTTGTAACATTCATGGAACCTTAAGCAGTGAACAGTTGCCGTAATGGAAGGTGGCAATTTGTGCGAGGTTACAGTAGGCGTTACCGCTACCTCGCGACTCCGCTGCACTAATTTGCAAAGTTAATTACAACTGAACTATTAGAGACTCCATTCTGATTTTTTCTGAGAATATTGAATGAACTTCATTGTATTTTAGGTTTTTTTTTCAGATTTTTAAATGGTCGAGTTTATGTTATTATCTAACTTTAAAACTTTAATCGTATAAAATATAATATTAATACTAATTAATAAAATTTTCTAATAAGTACCTCACGAAATACTGCGATTTATCTTTAATTTGAGCCAAAGATCAAGTAATTTGCTTCATTACAATCGGAGGTATGATTGATCGAAGAGTGAGGAGTGCGCGATTTTTGGGACATTTCAAAAATTAATATCTGCCAAAATAAATTTTTTTATATAAAATGAAGAAACAGGGTCAAATATATTTTGTTCCAAAACACCAAAAAAAATTTCAAGAAAATCTGAGAAATCAAGGTCATTTTTTGCCATATTTTGTTCGATTTGACGTGGAATGACTCATTTCGAATAAATCTGGATTCCAACATTTTCGTTGAAGTACATCTCCATTAGCTCTAGTGGGTGACTGTAGTAGGGAACAAAATGTACAAATTTGGTCACAACAAATTCTATGCTACAATTTCCGTAGCATGATTTGTATATCATGCATAAAACGTCATAGCACAATTTGTGGTTTTTATGGCGCTTTGAAAGTGTCCTTAAAAATGGCATTTTAAGGCAAAAACCAAAAATGGTGTAAAACCTCTTGTCACTGCCCTAAGCAGATAATAGTTGAAAAGAAGGAATCTTTCCCACGTGGGAGAATAAAATGGAGTGTAAGGAAAGTGAGTAAGATGAATGAGATTATAGCTCGCGCGTACATTCTTGAACAGTGACCTGGTCCAGAAAACAGCGAGCCTGAACATAACCTCCTCTCTCCTGTAATCAGCGAACTTACGGCTCGTGTTATTTGATGCAATACAGAGGTGAGTCGTCTGCCCCTGAGTACAGTTGACTATAAAGTATGTATATTAGCGTGTGTATATTAGCGAATTAACCTTCTGATAATCTCTCCTTTAATTTCAAATTTAAAAGAAAAACAATTTCATAGTCAAACTCGTGAGATGTTGCTAACGATTATGAATACATGAAGAAAGTGACCAAGCTCAAGGATCGGTGCTCTACTGAGCTTTTCAAATGAAAAATAATTGTTTAAAAAAATCCAAGAAAGAGTTGCTCCTAGCGCTTTTTCGCATAACGTTGCAAGAAGAGCGCAAACACGAGAAAAGAGCACAATTTGGGGATTGTAGACTAAAAAGGGACTGGAGAAGAGAGCAGGAAATGTCGAGAGATGTGAGGAAGAATTGAAAGAATTAAAATTGAAGACAGTGACGAAGATAGTCATCCCCGCATTCTTAGGTTCTGATTTATTTTATTCCTGACCTCTTGCTCTCTAAATGTCGGTTCATTTGAATGTTGTACCTACTAACGAATAATATACTCGTGCTTAAGTTTTATAGAGCCTGAGTTGACCTAATTTTACCTTAGGACCCAATAAGACATATTTGTTTGACAGAAACTAATAATGCCTAAGTAGGTTATTTAAGTAAATAAAGTGCATGTATTTGTGTAAAATACTTTCAAAGGAGACCATTGGAGTAAAGAAGATGTTAAATAATTATGTTCTTATGAAATCTTGTGTAATATTCAGACATAATACGTACAATACTAAACTTATATAAAAGGTCTACATCTATTTATGTATATAATTTTACTAACAGACTGTTGTTGCATATAGTTGTCAGAGGCACTGACATTTCTGCAACAATGGTTTACACGCCGCAACAAAGGTTAAAACTTGAGGTAAACATTTAATAGCTCTGTTGGGTAGTATGTATTATTGTCTCTTTCATAATAGGGAGTTCTAACAATACAGTGAGTCAGATTTTAAGGTCGAAACAACAATTGGTTGCGTTCTGTGTGAAGCGAAAGTGCAAGTATCAGTGATTTGGAACCCTAAAAAAATAGCCGAAGTGAAGTTCGCAACTCCTATCGCATTTGAAGTGGAACGCAGTTTCTTCATTTTCAAGGAATTTTAACGGAAGACACGAGAGGATTTGAACCTGAAAATATTTCCTAGTATGTTCAGCGTCATATTGGGAGTGCAAAATCAGAATTGAAAGCTATTGGGCAGGTAGTGTTTGCAATTAATTGAGTGTTTTTCCGTGTTATATCAAACCAAAATGAGTATAGTGAGAACTTTTCGAAATTAAATTACGTGTTTTTCATTGCCAAGCTAGTAAAAATGAATGTACTAGTTGTTTTCAGTGTCATACTAATCGCAGAAGTATTTTAAGTTAATACTGCCAAAAACATTAAGGTTAGAGTTTATTTAAATTTTTCAAATTTGAAATTAGTGTTGCAAACTCAATGGCATGCTCGCTACTATATTCCAAAAGTCCTATAAATTCCTAAATTGGGTTATGAGATCCTCTAAAATCCTAGTATACTACTAGAATCTATTTTTACCTCCTTGGAATGTAAAAAAAGCCGGGGCTTGATAATGACAGTGATGGTGACTCCACAACAGACGAACATGTCAGGCGTAAACGAATTAAAATGCGATAAAAACTGTTTTATTCATTTTAACTGAAATCATTATTGCAAATATGCTATTTAATTTGTTAGCGACTGTACGAAGTCTCTATATAGAAACATTAAAGGTAAGAATTCCAGTGACACCTGAGCGGACTTCTTCACAATGCGATATCGCTGCTACTGAAGACTTTGTCGTCGCTTCGGCTTCGGTCGCAAACAGCTTTAATACTCTCCTTATAAAAAAAACCATCCCTCGGCTACGCTTTGTAGCCCGGGGCCCTCAATCCTTCCACTACAGTTTACGATTTAGGACCCTCAAGTTCTTGGCTATGCTTTGCGTCTGGATCCTAAATCCTTGTTAGTAGCGTAATGATGGCTGGTTTACTAGTATCGGTTTAGCCGTGACTAACGATAAAAACCATGGTTTTGGCATTTGTGACGTCAGGAAGTAGTTTTAAAAAATATTTTATTGTTTAACGACGCTGTCAGTTGCCAGGATCACATCAGCGTCACCGGTTGGCCGGAATTTTATCCCGCAGGAGTTCTTTTACATGTCAGTAGATCTACTGATATGGAGCTTCGTTTAAGCACACTTAAAAACCATCGGTCTGGGCCGGATTTGAACCCGCGACCTTGGGATCAGTAGGCCAGCGTCTAACCAACTGAGCCACCCAGACCGACGCCAGGAAGTAACGTAAACAAAGGAGCCAGCAGATAGAGCAAGCACTTGAATATCCCGGGCCAAGCACGAAAGAAGGACTGAAAAGCGTTATAACAGCTTTTGAATAATAACTGCTTTATTTTTGAATCGACAAAATATAATATTTCACAACACTTTTCTTTTTGTTCATGTATTGCTTTCTTTTTCACGATTAACTGGCACACCTCTTTACTTGGAACCCTTCATCATTGCATTTTGATAAAACTGTAAATCTGTTCCTGGACATGTGATCGCCATTCTTAGTTACATCAGCTGCTTTGGAAATTTCACAATTCCATTCTCTAGAAAAAAGAAAGAAAGAAAGAAATACAGAAAGAAAAAGAAAACAAAAAAGAAAGAAAGAAAGAAAGAAAGAAAGGGGTGAGAAACTTAGGGCTTCACTCGGTTTTTGCATTCATTACGCAGGCAATACCATGAACATCCTAAAACATAAATTTGGTTTTTGATATAATAATATAGTGATACAGAAGGAAAAAAAATGAATAATGAAAGCTGTTTTATTTATTTGGAAAAACGAAATTCTGACATTCAAGGAAAACAGAATATATAGAGCCAGAAATACGAATAGCTGCAACAACTGGGTTCCCTACTTCTGCCCACCACAGTCGTCATAATTGACTACAGTACTGGAAGTGGGACGTGACCAGCACCTCAGTCCCTCCCGGCCGATTATGCGGTCTTCTCTACCAGGGACCTCTGCTTTCCTCAGTTGGGTCCTCAGGGACCTAACGAGTCTGAGTGCACCCCCTTCCAGACTTCCCAGTGGGGAAAAATCCCCACGCCGGTACCGGGGATCGAACTCAAGTCTTCCGCGCCAGAGACAGGTGCGCTACCACTGCGCTACGGAGGCGGTCATTTAAAGCAGTAGTAATTGGGGTCATACTGAAGGGCTGTAAAATTGTAAGTCTTGAGATGTGCACTTACATTTTTTGAAACTTAGTTAAAACTAGCTATTTACTGTCTAAATAGGTATGGGACTATTTCATTAAGTATAGAGAAAGCATATATGATATACACAATGTGCAGAATTGGATAATTATTAAAATGCTGTTCTTATTTAGTATCATAAGGCAAATTTGACTCTCATTTAAGGTCTTTAGGAGAGGGGAGCACATCCTACAATTCAGTGGAAGGTATTCATTTTATTGTTGCGATTTTTTTTTCAGGGGAGACACATATTGGAAGCTTGCAGTCAAACAGTATTAATTGATTGTTCTGTTATCAAAAGTTGTAATATTTGTTACGGATATCCTTATTAATTTGTACTGAATAAACATCACATGAAAATTAAAACAATAGTTTACTAGTCACACATTACCTGCACATCAAATTCATTCATTTCCAAGGTGGGCCGTGGACCTCCCCACCCCCTTCCCGACGCCCATGAAGAGAACTTAGGAAAATAAAAACTTTTAACTCCTAATCCACACAAAGATTGAGCAACTTAAAAACGCACGGGGGAGAAATTTCATGTTCCAAAAGGGGAACTTTTGAACTCTGTGGCCGCATCTAAAATTCGAGCACTGAGCATTTGAAGAGACGGGTATTTGAGGAGCTAAAACATGGAGGATATATTTCTACGTGGCTAAAGTATAATATAATTATTTTATATTTGAATATATTCATCAGTAGGCTTAGTAGGTCAGCTACCAAAAGCATGAAGTTATGCGCGTTTTGGCTGTAGAGCAGACTGGCAGAACAGGTTTCCACACTATGCCGTCACATGCACTACAAACGCGCATAACTTGAATCATTTTTAATGTATCTGATCTACTACGCTTATTCATTAGAGGCTCCAGAGGCAGTTCGAGTCGAGTGGGGAAGCTTATTCCCCCACCCGAAGTGTCTTTACCGCAGTACCTAGCCGTTATACGGCTTTACCTGCGCGATAGTATGGTGTTTTGGTCTACAGGGATTTAAACTCTGGGAATGTTTGGGATCAGGGGTATCTTAGGGACAAGATGAATGATGGTAAGGATAGGTCCATGAACGGGCACTGCCCATACATGCTGATTGGCTGGTTAGTCAATCAGGTGACGCGCTAATCTCCTCCTGGTTCTGGCCGTCAGTCACACACTGAGAGGTGATCTGAGTTAGGCGATTTACTCTGTTTTAAGTACAGATATTCATTTTGCCTTTCCCATCTGTGAAAATTAGACCGTTGGACTTAAGATGTCCTTCGGCAATTTTTTAGATGGTAGTCGGCGAGGCTCTCTCTGGTCATATTGTCCCAGAGTATTCACCAGTGGGTTAGGGTGGTTCTGGAGTTTGTTGTACATTGTTCGAGCGCGGGTTTTAATCACGTCGACAATGTACGGGATACCGGAATGTTCGTGAAGGATGTGGGCAGGAAATCTCCAACCAGTGTCGTAGATCATCCTTAATGCCCGGTTCTGCAACGTCTGGAGTCTGATGAAGGTGGACTTTGCCACCACTCCCCAGATCTCACATCCGTACAGGACCAGAGGCGGGATGATCGCACGATACAGTTGGAGTTTCAGGCGAATGGGCATGGTTTTGGAACTGAGGATGGGATACAACTGCCGTAGGGCTGCATGACCTTGTAGTACTTTGCCCCTGACGTGATGCCTATACGTTAGCCGCCGGTCCAACGTGACCCCGAGATACTTCGCCGTAGTGACCCAAGGGATCCGACGGCGCCGAAGCACGAGGTGTTGCGGGAGCCGGTTTGCCAGCGTGTTGGCCAGGAGAATCGCAGAGCTTTTCTCCGGGTTGATAGACATGCGCCAGTTCTCGCACCATCTACTGATGGCACAGAGGTGGGCTTGTACTTGACGGTAGCTGTAGCGCGGGTTCTTGTTAGCTGCGAAGATCATGAGATCGTCCGCATACTGACAGATGTGAGTGTTGGGGTGCGTGGGGAGATCGGCCATGTAAGCATTAAAGAGTGCCGGTGACAGTACACTGCCCTCGGGGACTCCTGCGCCAATGGGCCTTTCTCGGGAAAATGAACCCTCCACCTTCACCCGGAAGCTACGTTCCTGTAGGAAACTAGCCACCAAGTAAATATATGGAGGGGGGATTTCGTGATTAGTTTCTACTGTAGGCTTTATATACTGTGGAGTGGTCCAAAGAGTAGTGTTGTAAAAAGTAATCACAGTAATTTCAGAACGTGCATATAGATCAGAGAGGTTCACAAACCTTGTTACTATAACCTTTGGTGAAGCGACTGAACAAATAAATTTTTACCAAAAATAAAGGGATTGGAATTAAACTAGTCAATATGACTTTTGAAATATGTAACAGTAGAAATTTATAACAGGTATAATATTGCCTCATTAAAAGCTGCTGATATATTAATTAATGTATCTTACAACGTAGTCTGCTGAACTTGTTAGCAACACAGAAGATACTCAACAACCAATCAGATTCAGTCACTTTCTGGATTTCGAACACACGTGCGTTCGGCGAAAGTGTGGTGTACCGTGGTTAAGCACTAAGGTTTATTATGGCTCTGGGGTCCCAAGTAGAAAACGCAACAGAAAATGGGTTGTCTAAAGGTGCTAACAACAACAACGATACCAGCAAAGATGTGCAGGAAGAGGTTAATTCTTGTGAGATTAAAGGTTTGTTAATTATTGCTCCTCCTGTGCCTGCGCGATGATCCAGGACGTAACCTTGATGATGATGTAACAGTTTACAAATTACTTCCTTAGATTGTAAATAAGTGTGTGCTTTATCATCCCTTTTGCCAAAATGAAAACGAATCAAGGTTTGGAAATAATGTTAATTAAATGCGTCATGCCACAAATTTAAACTACTCTGTGACTTATGTAATGTAATGATGCCCTTTTGGTTCGGAATTGGCCCAGAACTTGAGGGATAAAACAATAGCTTTAATTAATGCGAGTTAAATTCTTTTTACTAGCCTGTATGTTATATGAACCGAAATTGAAACCATAACGTTTATATTAATAGCTTATAAAATTATTTTCCAATGTATTTATATTACTTAACCTAAAAGAATCGTTCCTGAAGAGTGTACCTTCAACGTAAATATTTTTAATTTGTGTTCATCTTTTACTCAAACCTATTAAACACCTGACCATTGCTGGTAGGTAACTAAAATTGATAATGCTGCAGAAATTAAATGTATAATATATGAAGCAGGCACTAGTGGTAGTTCAAATTGAATTTCTGATAGCATTTGGCATGCTGTAATAGTTGTATATTATTTCCATTAACCTGCCATGATTTGTACTGTTGAAGTACAAATTAGTTGAATATGTGCATCATTCAAATTACTAAATTTTGCAGATTATGTTGTGAATTTTGTTAAAGTAATTTTTCTAAATAATTCCTTGAGTCTTTTAGAGGCATTATGAGTGCATTTGTTTCCTACTTATTTATTTATTTTGATTTTAAATTCACAATTTCAATAACATAAAAAAATACTTGAGAACCTAGTTTGTTGATGGATGCAAAACAACTGATAAGAGTGGCAATTATAAAGTGAGTACCAGCAGAATCACATATTCAACAGTAGCTAATACAGCATTTTGCTTAGTACCAAGTGTTATTTGCTACTCTTGTAGTAATAGCACCAATGAAAAAGCTCCATAACTTAGGATGTATCGATTTTTAAGGCTTCGTATCTGCTCAGGGATCTTTTTTTTGCAATAACAGTTATAGAACTAAATTCTTTAGCCAAAGATATAGTAGAACAAAAGTGAAACACCCTACATTAAATTTTTTTTTCAGTTTCTGTAAATGCTATCCTAAAATGATTTTTGTACCTATAAAATTAAAAAAAAGCATTTTTATGTATATTTACATAAAATGCATTAAAACCTCACGCATATTTGAACATAGTCATGCACTCTTCTATAAAATGAAAAGTGTAGACAAACAATATTCACTTAGTCAGTACTGCTTTTTCTTCCCCCTCTTCTTAATGATAGAATTTTCCGCTATGTGTGATAACTTGATAAATTTAATAATTGTGGAACGTACTGTACTGTTTAACGATCAGAAGAAGGCGAGTCAGAGGTATGTGCTACGTAAACATTTTCTGCCTTCAACAATCCTGTTTCTGTAGGTAAGTGCCATATACAGCACACATGTTAGAGAATTGCCTAGTACCTGTCACAGCAGTTAGATACAAGTTTTAGATATGGCAGCATGGGTGATTCATATACACACATTCCATAGTAAACAGATTGACTATGTGAGCAGATTAACAGTTCAAGACCCCCCACTCACACGCCAGACCCCTCTCGCATTCATCTGGTGGTCAGGCAGTATGTTCATATTTTGTTTATTACTGTGCATTAAATTCATGTTTGCTATCTTACTAACAGAATTGTGTAATATTATCAAGAAACATTGTTCTTTTTCTTCTTATTATTGTTATAATATTTATTTATTTATTGTCATAATCACTACTGCCACCAAAAGAATGACCTTTCAAGGAACACACATTCATAAAAGTTAATGTGTGGATGTCCTCTACAATATAGTGGTTTGTGGATAGCTTTCGTATATTCTAAAAAATAAAATTTTTTCTCGGTGAGTGTGAGCTTATAGCATACCTACCACTTAAGCACTGCATGGGTCAGTGTAGTGCAATATTTCCTTTCATTTTTTTGTAATCCACTACAGTTTGATGTTTTATTGTATTAAATATTTATTTTTGCAGTTAAACAACTTATGCAGCTCTATTTGTTTAGTGTATATTAAATATTCTATTACACAATTATTGCAAGAAGGCATCAATACTCCATGGATACCATGCAATTTTAATTGCATAAGTATTTTAGTAATACAATGACATGTTTCTTATTAAAAGAATTATATATTTGCTGTAAATTATAAGCGTTCTAGAAAAGACCCACTGCTAATATTAGTGATCTTGCCACAATTGGAATTATTAATTTTGTTTAGGTTTATCCTTTCCATCACCCACAGATGTCAAAGTCAAAATGTTACATATTACATAGCCGATCGTTCTAGTTTAATCGCTAATCCACTTAATAAATGGAGTTATTGTGTAATTAAACAGAGATGAATATATGTCATACTGTGTATTGAGTGAAGGATTTACAAACTCAAAACTTTACTTTTTAATGCCCTAGAAAGCTGTCCTTTTCTTTCATTTATTTATTAATTTTTTTACTGTAGGCAAGTTTATCTCTAAAAATCTTCATTGAGCTGCATCATTTAACTTCTGTTGTAAGTCCACAAATAATGAACTACTTCAGAGGTAGAATCAGAACTGAAAAATTCATAGCCATAGCCAGGATTTGAACCATGGATCTTCCCCTTCATGCGTGGCTGCTCTAACCACTAAGCTATCTTGGCCAACTTCCAGTATGACACTAAATTCCCCAACCAATTCGTATGTTCCCGGTAGACCACAAGGGAATCTCACATTCGAGATAAGTACCCCAAGAACGACTTACAAGCGTATGTACTGTATGTCCCAGTTTTTAATAACCTTTAGATGGTAATTGTTATTTTTTTATGTCAACCAACTCACTGCTGATTTTTTAAACACACATGCTGCCTGGGACAGTGTTTGAGAGGTAAGTTGGTTGGCATAAAAATGAACTACTTACTTATGTGTAACAAAAATAGAATGTGAAATGAATATCTACTTCCAAATGTTATAATTATGGGGAAACGTTTCCAGAATTCTATAATTTAGTGCAATGTTAGCCATTATAGTTGGCCCACTCTTAGTTGGTGATTGATGTTTGCTGGCCATATGCTACTCTGCTTTGTAAACTGAAGCAGGAAGGAAGATGGGGTAAATACATCATTCTGGTCTCATATCAGCCAATAATGTGCCCAATCAGGTAAGCTGTTTGCTTGGCAATGAAAGATGCAAACTTGGGGTTATTGGAAGTAACGTTGCATACCACATGTATTTCCATTTAGCATGGTGACTGAATTTCTTTTCAGGAATTTCTACCTGATGCTGATATTTTGTTGGACTGTAAATCAATGAGTTGTTGTGGCATCACGTACCTGTTACATTTACTTGTTTCGCATGCACTGTTTAGCACATGAAGAATTATTATTGTGGTGACAAACGCAAAATTCAGTGATTATTATTATATGTAGTTGTACTTGTCTATCAGGATTAAATATTTTTATTTAAGTATGTCGACTGAAAATAATGTAAGTCAGAAAGACAAATCAAAGCTTTCTGGTATAATGAAGAAAAGTATATTTGGAAGAGATATTCCAATAACATCAAATTGCAGGTATGGTTCTTTTATTTAATATGCTGTAATTAAAACACGAATAGCTTGACATTCATTCAGTCTGGTTCTCGTATTTTGTTACAGTTAAGGGAACAAGAACTTAGTTTACTTAACGATTTTCTTTGAATATTGCACTGTGCAGATAATTATTGCTTATTTTATAATAAAGACTGATGCAAGTATCATATAAAATTTTATGATAAGCATGTTTAAATATTTAAAACTGAATCCTCATTCTCTTTTTGTATTTGTTACCTTAATCTGTTATGATATGTTACTGTGTGCAGTCATTGTTAATTGCTGTGAGACTTCACAGCAGTTATTATTTGTGTTTGTGTTATGCATCTTTTCACCACATGAACGTCGGCACCAAAGATGACAAACTGTTGTCTCTGATGGTTGAAACGTCAATCACCAACTAAGGATGCACAGACTTTATTTTCAAAAGTAAGACACTTTTGTGTTGGCAAGAATCAGATTGTTGGCACTGAAATTTTTAAGGACATGGTCGCAGCTGCTACAAACCTCTGCTTATAGAAAGACATCCCTCAGCTACACTTTGCAGCTTAGGGAGTGTCAATGTTAGGAATGCTCCCGTGGTGCCTTGGGTGGATTGCTGGTTATGTGACTGTCATGTTGGGTTGTTACGCCTTTATTTCAAGCATATATAACTATAAATAACGTATCCTTAGTTGAATTAGTCTCAGTTACTCTATTACTACAGATTATGCAATAAGTGATGCTGAGTGCTGACCCCGATGTGCAATCTAAACCAAATATTGAAATATCTCACTTATTATTAAATCTTTTTATAAAATTATATATGGCTGTAGTTTGTAAGCATTATGTTTTTGATAATTTTTGTTAATTTGAAAACTTTGAACATTTAAGAAGTTATAACTGTTTACCATTACATAAACCAGTCACCACGAGAAACATAATTTCAATCTCAGTGCAAGCATAGGAAGAGACACAAGTGAAGCTTTTTACGAGTGTTCTGTTATTAATACCCCAGAGAAAGCAGTTTTATTACTGATTTTGATAACAATGTGTAATGTGTAAATTGCACAAAGGTGAGGAGGGCAATGGAAGTAGGGAAAATAAGACTATGTAAAGATAATGAGGAAAATGGGGCCAGAGAATCACCACATTTAATATGCAATAGTATGAACAGAGCTAGGGATTATTCTAAATTTTTTTGGGTACTTCTGTCTTACAACAGGTCTATATCCCCATTTCAACCCCACTTTAGTTTTATATCATAGTACTTCCGTTATATAAATTTATTTTCTATTAAGATTGAATATTATTTGTGCTTAAAAGTATAACCTAATTTTCAGTAAATTATAGTGGATATTAATATCTATAATAGGCTATATTGAGACCAAAAATAATATTTCAAACATTTATGTTTTCATTTATGTGTGTATGTGTGCTATTAAGCCTCTTATTTGTGTTTTTAACTTTAATTAATATGCACTAATTATTTTTTGCAGCATTAGTGGTTTTTAAAATACCTATTTGTTCGTATGACTTCTAAGCTTTCCGGGCTAAACTGTCATGCAAACTCTTTAAGATGTGTTTGATACAGGCATGTATTCTGAACAAAATCTTTGCACTCTTATCAGAATCTAAATTTAGATACAAAGACATTTTTCTCCATGTTTTGCAATTATTTTGATGTAAAATAATCATAAGTATATTTAACAAAATGGAATAAAAATGCTTGGGTAATGGGTGCTGCAGATTTTGTAGACTGACTTTGCATGGTTGAAGGAAATTTGAAAATTTGTGAGTTTGATACACCTAGATTGATGTCTATTAAATGTTGACCAAATGAAGTGTTCTCTTGCCCCTTTTCAGTTTAAAAACCCTAATGTATATTTTAAAACCATGAGGTGTTACATGACTTGTAACATGGCTTACATTGAATGTTTCTGCTTTTGTCAATGAAAAAACGAAATTCATTGTGCTTCTGGGCCTGGAAATGTGTATGTGGTAGATACTAACATATTTTGCATTGGCATTCGTTAAGAAGGTAAATATGATTATAAGTCATATAGCATGGTTTGTGTATTTAAACATCTTTTTAACAAATATCTGCCTTTGCACTGAATTTACATTATACTCTGTTTCCATGAATCTCGATATCATGGATAACTTGCTCTCTAGCTGATTAAATTGTACAAAGGAAATGTCATTTTCATCTGCTCTGGACGGCTTTTTGCTGTCCCCAGAACATCTCAGGAACATAATATTCATGTCATGTTCATTATCAACTTGACTAGCATCTTCCAACGTGCTGGAAACTTTTTCTCGTGGTTTTATGTAGATTTCTTTTGTTCACTGGAAAGCTCCACCAAAACAAACACACCAGAGTTAATCTCAAATCTATCTAATAAGGAAAATAATGTTTATCATCTCAGTCATTATATCTTTCTCATAATCCTCAATATGTGTTGTTGTTGTTGTTTTCTAGTGCCTTGCATCTGGCAATGAAGCCATTAGCATTCGTGCTTTCCAATACTTTTGAACTGTAGTTTCTTCAGATATTTATGCTTCACAGGTCTTCAAGTGGTCTTCGTTCATTTCTGCTGGATCGTTACACAGGACACATATTGGTGAGGCTGAGATACCTATTCTGTAGAGATGACTTGCTAAGTAGTCGTGATTTGTCAATAGTTGGAAGGCTGCAACCACTGTTTTCCTTGGTCTCTGGGGGATTATATCTGGGTTGGAAAGTAGTGTAATCCATTTTTTATCTTTGGCATTTGTTTCTATTTCTTGTAGGTATGAATGAGAAAATTTTTTAATGATCAAGCGTTTTATTGAGGAATATGAGAAATTGAATTTAGACTTTTGTTTTATTGTTGTGCCTTTCTTTGCAAGTGAGTCTGCAGCTTCGTTCCCCATGACTCCACAGTGTGGTGGAATCCATTGGAGATGAACAGTCTTATTAACTTTTTGGAGTTGTGTTAACATTTTGTAGCATTCTCTAATTTTTGTTGACTTCTTTGCAGTATTTGAACATATTCCCTGAATTGCAGCTTTAGAATCTGAAAGAATTACTGCCTTGTTAAATTTATTTAAGGGAAGATTTAATAATTGTCGGAGAGCAATGTGTATAGCCTCTATTTCTCCATCATAATTTGTTGTGTCTCTGCCAACAGAACGATAAAAGGAAAAATGTGAACACGTAACTCCAGCTCCAGTAAAGTTTTCCTTGGAGGATCCATCAGTATATATGTGCAGCCATTCTTCTGTGGGATACCTAGTATTGATTGTTTCCAGAGCTAGAAGTTTTTGTATTACTTTTGGTGTGTCTGATTTACTTATTTCCTCTATTAATTCCAAACTGAAGGTAGGTTGCAATAATTCCAATGGATTTTCCCTTATAAGTAGATTTTCTCTGGTGTTAGGAATGTTCAATTTGGATTTAATCTGTGTTACCTTTTCTAGGAAACTACTAGAGTTTTAAGGATTGAAGGGGGGAGGTTCTCTTCTGTCCATTTAGAGTTTGGCAGTCGTAACATTTTCTCATGTTGGAGCAATTCTTGTTCTTCTATTTTTGTTGTTATTGATGGGGTCCGTGTTAAGGCAAGCATGGCATCAATAGGTGTGTATTTAACTGCTCCAGTGATTAGGCGAAGAGCCTGATTTTGTATTTGTTCAAGTTTATTGATGTTAGCATTTGCTGCTGTTATTAAAGCTTCAGAACAGTACAAGAGGTTTGGTTTAACATACATTTTGTATGTTGTGTTAAGGACTCTCCTTGAGCAGCCCCATTTAGCACCAGCTAACCTTTTCAGGATTTGCAGTTTCTTTTCAACCTTTTCTGAGATGTTTGTTATATGTTTTTTCCAACTTAGCTTTCTGTCGAAAATGATGCCTAAGTATTTGGCATCATCAACTGCTTTGGGTGGTTTACCATTATAATTTATGTTAATATTAACTGGTTTGTATTTTAGTGTAAATAATTCATAATTTGTTTTTTCCACATTGATAGTCATGAGGTTTTTGGAGCTCCATTCATGTACTTTGTTTAGGGCTGTTTCTATTCTGTCTTTAATTAATTCAGGTTTTTTTGGAGAGCCTAAAGTCCAAATGACTACATCGTCAGCAATATGTGTCAAATCATAAACTTCCTCATTAGCCAATCGTCTTACAGGGACAGGCAATTTGATTAATCTTGAGTGTACTTATTCCTTCCATCAGAGAAGTTATGTAAATGAATGGTCTTGGTGATCAAAGCCTTGGAAGCAGTAGCATTCCCAAATATTTGATTTATCCTTCACATTACCCCATGTTGTTCTTAAAAGCTGTACATTTTCCTCCACTGTTTCTGTCCACATAAATACACTTAATACCCATCAAGTTTAATCTACCTATACCAAAATCTTTAGCTGTTATGATTTCAATCTTTCTAAATTTGACTGCTGTCCATATGCATTTCTTTATTCACTGAGGGGAGAGGTATTTGGTTGCTGGCTTTCCCTGGTCTTAGATGGAGAGTTTCGACTCCTAGTAGGCCGTTGCTTTATATGTGCATCTCGTTATGGTACCATTAAAGTCATCCACTGCAATCTTTACCATGAGAATTGGCAAAGACGTTCCACTCTGCTATCATCCCACAATCACTTTCCATTAAGCAGAGATTTGACGTGGTAAATTGCCCTACAGATTTATGAGTAAATGTGAACAAATGGTTCATTTTGAAATTGGCAATTTTGATGTGTTCCGCTGTGGTTATAAAGAAAGTCTAGATTGCATACTTATTATAGCATTAGATTTCACTCTTATCATTGGGATTCCAAATGCAACATGCAAAACTTATTTGTGAATAGTCCCAATGAACACTTTGAATCTCATCTGGTTAGGCTAGTACATAATTCTCAGCAAAATCCATTTGTATTTTTACATTTCACTATAAGTATTAGAAATAGTAATGCATTGATAATTTATAAACATGATTTGAAATTTGAAACACTAAACATCACTAAGTAAAAAAACGTGATGTGTTGCACTCACATGACTTTCTCTACTCTTGTACTAACCATTCTTACAAACTCTTATTCCTATATCTTCATGTTAGTTGAGATAAACACTTGCAGGAATTATCTTATTGCTTGTTTCCTTGTAGGTGCAAGGTGAGTATGGGAATACAGTAGGCTTTGAGTGATAGTCAAATCTTTTAAAGGTTTCAAATTACATTCTCTTAGCACAGTTAACATATAAAAGATGAATAATGATGTTCCATTTGATGGAAGTATGTTTTCCAAAACTCACACAAATAACCAAGATCAATATTTTTTGTGTATTAAGATTTGGTCTATGTCTTACGGTTTACCAGTTAAGCAAAAGTCATCCAGAGTAAATAGGACTACATGGGCGATAGCCAGAAACTTCAAGATATACATTTCATGTATCATAAACATATCTTAAACATATGACATTTTGATCTTAGAGCCCTTTTTGAAAAGATCAAAATTTTCGAAAAATTTCCGTGTTAAGGGTAGTTTAGGGTGGAGTAATTTTCTTCAAAATCTTCATTTCGCATCCTTGAAAGACATTAAGCTTGAATAGCAACTTTGTTTTTTAAACGACTTTTCATTTTTGAGTTATGTCCACAGACTGACACACACACACACACACACACACACACACACACACACACAACACACACACACCACTACACACACACACACCACTACCCCACTACCGCACACCACACACACACACACACACACACACACACACCTTTTTCTAAAAATGCATTTTTTGGATTCAGGGGGCCTCAAAACATATTTGCGATGAAATCTCGACATTGATTTTTTGGGTGGAGTACAATACTTCCTCTACTTACTATGCATCGTAGAGTAAGCATTTGTCCTTGAAACATGTTCAGGTTTGCTTAGTGGTGTTTAGTGTTTCAAACTCCAACTCATCGTTATAAATGATACATTTTTTTTACATGTATAAAAACTTTTTTCTTTTCTTACAAAACAGTGTACTTTAAATTGTGGCAGCCTGTTGGTCAGTTCATTGAAGCCATACTTGCATGTTCTCTGAGAGTGCATTGACCACTTGCATTTACCATTCTTTCTGTAGATATACATCAGAAGCTAGCAAGTGTTACACATTCAATAGATATTCAGAACATCAGCCAAATATTCAATTTTATTTAAATGCATCGGAACACAAATTTCTTAACAGATTTGTGTAGTTGCATGGAAAACCAGGAATTACTTTTACCACAGATTTAACCATATTTATAAAATTGTGGTGGTATTTACAAACACAAATGGTGTCTCTGAAGCCAAAAGCACTTGCGAGAGGCATATGGAACAGAAATCTGATTTTCCCGCTTCTATCTGAGATGGCACTTCTTTAATTCTTCATGTGCTTTGGCTACTGTTGTACCCATTTGCAGTTTTTTTTTTGTAATTTCTTCTTAATCTCTTTTTTTCTCACTGTTACACATATTTAATAACCATGAACCTTGCAACTGACGTGGAATTAGAATTCTTGAATGCATAATTCTTGTTCATATCATTTGATTACACAACTCTAGAAATTTTTAAAAATTTTGAGGAACTAAGTTGAAGGTACCTGATGTATAGTAAGTTGGCGATGCTGATTTGGAATGTCATCCGTTTTTTATCATCACCCTTAGTTCTTTTGTAATGTTACCCTTTCTTATTAAGGGGCATTGTCAATCCGTATCTCACTAATGCTATATTAGTGTAGTTAATACTAGAACTATGTATATAAAATTTGTAATTATACACTTTAGATAATAGTGATTATATGAAATTTTTTGTATTGAGTTTTCTGTCGTACATAGTTTTAAAAAAATGAAATGTCAAAATTCTTTTTTAAGTTTTAAGAGGTTCAGTAAGAAAATCATGTTTTTTAATTTTATTAAATTTGTGTCATCAAAACAAGTAGCACACTGAGAAAGAATGCATAAACATTCTGTAAAAATATCATCTCTATATCTCGTATATTCTGAAATAGCAGCTCATTAGTCTTGATGAATTTAATTTTATTACATCACAGATTGGTTGGGTGTGCCTGACAGAATTGCGAAAAAATTTGGAAATTTGAAGTTCTTTTTTATCATACAAAAAATAAACATTACATGCAGAATTTACTAGTACATTCATTACCTTTAGACTCCGGATCCTGAAGTAGTTTGAAAGCTCTTTCTAGGAGATTTTCTTTTTTGCGAAGGTGAGTCTTTCCCGCAGAAGAAATCCACAATAGTTGCTTATCATGGAGGGATTCCATTTACCTTGATAACTTCATTCCGTTTATAGTATAACTTGGTGAAAATGTTCCCATTGCTCATCGCTAACTGCAGCGAAGTTCTCAGGAAGGAAATCAGATTGCAAATGTAGAAAATGCATTTTCAGTGACACCCTGCATCCTTAGTTTCTGTAGTTATTTAAAAGATCATTAATAAGAACTTTTTGTTACCTAGAAACCATTCTCCACTTCTTTGAATGATAACTGTGCAGCAAGTTCAGCGGGATTCAGCTTAGCATCAAATTGCAAGCTCTGAAGCAATTGTCTTATCTGTGGACCAATGAAAACTTCTTCTTTTATCTTGGCTACACTTATACTGGTTTGAATTCTTCTCTCTTGGGCCATTCTTAGACTATGTAGTGTTGTTCAATAGTTTGACTATCCCATAGGAAAAAACATTTGCCCATATCCAGGTTTGAACTTGATTTCTCAGGTTTATTCAGAGCCACAGTCAGCTTACCTAACCGTGCAGCCGAAGCACAACTATCAGAGACTGTTAATGTTTTTTCTAATTATCATTTATTGATCCCAATCTCTAATTACTTTGAATACGTATAATTTGGTAAATTGGCCTCATGGATCATTGGTTTCTTATCTCAAGTTGATTGACTAAGGACCATCTGCTTCCAGTAAAATTTATGTGGTGTTATTCATTTACACTGTGCATATAACTTAAGTGTAGGGTAGTCAAATTATATTTAAACCCATTCTCAGCCTCTCTGTCCTTCACTACTCCCATGCCAGCTGCTGGGACTTTGGACTGGCAATTCCCGTTCAAAAGTGGGGCAGCACCAACTCTCATTGGTATTGCAGCGTCAGGTACAGTCTATCAGTGTGAGTCAGGTGCCTCTGTCATGTAGTAAACATGGTGCGTCACTTATCTGTGGAAGAACACGTATTTATTTGTAAGGTTTACTTCTGGCATACATCTGCTCGCTGTGTGCACAGGGAGTTTGTTGAAAGGTTTCCGAACTGCAAGGACAACCTTACATGCAGTCGTAAATAAATTTGAAGCTTTGGGTTTGGTGTTGGTCAAGAAATTTTTTGGGTAGAGGTCAGTGTTACTGAAAATAAACTGGATGACATTGGTGCAGCTTTGGAGCGTTTATCTTGATAATTGCTGAAAACACTAGCACAGCAAACAGGCCTATCTCAATCTTATGCGAGAAATGCTACATGTCTGTTGAAACTGAAGCTCTATCGCTACACACAAGTGCAAGCATTAAAGCCAAGTGATCCTGCTAAACATGTGAATTATTGTAACTGGTTTTTCCAATGTGTAGAAAGGGGTTTCATTGACCCACAGCTTTTGCTTTTCACTGGTTAATCTTGGTTTCATCTAACTGGACATGTGAATACTTGCAAGTTGGTACTGGGCTTCAGAAAAACCTGTGCTACTGGGTGAAACACCTCATTATGACCAGAAAATTGGAGTGTGGTGTGCGATAAGTGCTAGAAGAATAATAGAGCCCATATTCTTTGATGAAACAATAAAAGCAGAGCAATATCAGAGGTTAATTCTGAGGCCATTTTTCAATTGCATGGCAGAAGAAGAGAAATTGTACGGTTGGTTCCAGCAAGATTCTGCAACAGCACATTTGGCTGCTGTATCATTAAATGCAGCAAGAGAGGTGTTTGATGACAGAATAATTAGTGTTGATTAGTGGCCCCCTCCTTCTGCTGACCTAATGAGTTGTGATTTTTATTTATGGGGTTCTTTAAAAGACAAAGTATATCTTTCCATTCCTTGCACACTACAGGAACTTAGAGAAAACATTGTGCAAGAAACCACAAGAATTCCTGCTGCTGAGCTTCGGAGAGTGAGCGAGAATATTTACACGAGATATGCTGCCTGTTTGAGAGCAGGAGGTCAACATTTCCAGCATTTATTATAGGGTAAGGATTTTAGTCCACCTCGGCCAGCGTAAATTCCCCGTCAACTGTTGGCTGTCTCACACAGTAGAGAGAGGCCGCAAGAGTGGGTTTGAATATAATTTAACTACCCTGTAGGACAGTATTCTGGTCAATTATATTGTAATTGTTCTTATAGTCCAGTTTTGTTGCTTTTATTATTGTATATACTGGAAATTACCATATTATTATTATTATTATTATTATTATTATTATTATTATTATTATTATTATTATTATTATTATTATTATTATTATTATTATTATTCACCTTAAAGTAAATATCAGGATATTTAAAGCAGGTAGTATTCCATGTCACAAATTAAACTAGGTTGGGAACAAAGAACATAGCTTTGCTGTATATCTTTCCCTAAGTTCATAGAGAGGGTATATAGAAGACTGCTAAGCCAATCTTGTGCATGTGGTTGTTGATGACTCATTTGCAATTTCAAACTTGTTAATGGCTGAGGATTTTGTTTACACTGTGGTAATTTTCTAATGCAGTCATATAAATTTGCCCATTTTCCTGCTGCGTATGATCAATGTTCTTCTGTCAATTTTTTCTTCTTTCTGTTTCTTTTGTAGTTGAATGTCCTAAATAAGTGAAATGATTCTCAGGTAGTTCAGGGCCTACTGAGTTTAAAGTTTCTGGACATTCATGTTTTCAGTGTGAGGGAAAACTAAAAAAACCTTTCTCAGGAAGTTCACCCTGAGATTTTAACTTGGGACCTCTTGAATGTGAGGTAGATGTGCTACCGTTCCATCATGGGGGTGGGAAAGTTTATTGTTGTATATTAATGCAGTTATTCTTTTGATAGTGTGTCAGTACAGAGAATCAGATGATTTGGACGTATACTCGGCACCATTCAAGAAGGGGATTGACAGTTGCTAACCACATGGCAGAAACATTTAAATGAAGGGGGGGGGGGGTATGTCATAGCAAAAAAAAAAAAAAAAAAAAAAAAAAAAAAAAAAAAAAAAATACAATCCATTAAAGCTAAGATGTTTCCATAGCAAAGAGAGATGCAGACACAGTTGCTGATATTGTAACACGTGATTAGCATGTGCCTGATAAGCAGCCCAACAGTAGCATAAACTGCACATTTTATCTTCTGTTTTTGCTGCAATATACACAATGCCTTCCTTTAGCCCCAGCTAACAATGCTTGTATCAGTTAAATTTCCTGTGCACCGACAAGTTTTTTTGCATCATCTATTTGTATGGTTATTTGCCCTGTATTTATGTGTGAGTCTGTGTATCTGTGCATATGTTGTGAGCATTTACAATTGTCTAACACTTGTAATGAATATTTAGCAATGTCCAAAAATAGCAACAAATAAGCACAACCAAACGAAAAACTAAGCACAGTTGGAACTGAATAAAATTGTATTTGGTATAGGTACCCATCCCAATTAAAGGATGCAGTCAATGGCATCCCTGCAGAACATGGTTTCAAAATAGTTAGGCTTCCCCTTTATCATTGCATTTCAACCCAATTGAAATAATGTAGGCTGAAGTAAAGGGTTATGTTGGGTGAAACAACAAAGATTTTACTGTGTAGTTGGAAAGGGCTCTAACAGTAGTAAAAGCCAAAATCAGGAAAGGAAAGTTGACCACTCAACCGAAAGGCAGTCTGTTCGATTCATTGTTTTATAGTTTTATGCCATTCCTTTACAGGAAGAGTTTTGGAGTTGGGTCAGCCTATGTGTATGGTAGTTGCTTTCAAATCAACTAGTTACAGTTTTCTAAACTATTTTGATATGCTATATAAGGTTCTGAGAATTGCTAAAATTTCACCATCAAAATCTGTAAAATTTAAATCTCATCTTCTGTAAATGAAACTGAATGGGCATACATCACCAGCATCAGTCCCACCATTATTCAGTGTGCTGAATATGCTTTTAGCAAATATTCTGTGGATTATGTTTTATTCATTGTGTACTAGTCTTGTACATTTTGCTTAGCTGCTGATGCTAGGCAATGAAATAAATTTGTGTAGGTGTATTGTAAAAAGACTCCTGAATGGTGCTGAGGCTAATGAGAAATAGTCTTCACAATGTTAAGTACTTGATTTTAATGATTCTGTTTGACTTTCTGGGAATAATTATAATTTCTCCATTCAGAAACTTCAGCCCTTGGCTTCTGTATGTGAAGAAGTTAATATCAATCATTATTTGAATTAGTATCAGAGATTAACATAAACTAGGAGTTTGAATAATAAAAAATCAAGGCATTTTAAAATATCCTTATTCTTGGGACATCTCATAAAACAATTAACAAATGAACAAGAATACTTGCTTAGTGACAGCAGTAATTTAGCTATCACAACATTTAAAAAATTGATGAATCAGAGTATGGAACCTTAACACATCTAAAATGTAGAACTAACTTGAATATTTTTTTGAAGAATGTTTGTCTCCATCATAGTCATGTGTCCTACTGGGTCAAGTTGTAAGCTGAGTTTGGGAGTAGTTGTAATTGTGAAATGAATTTCCAGAGGGTGTTTGGTGTGGTAAATAAAAATTCATTAAGTTTGTTTTTTATGATACATATTTTTGCTGTTTCTACCACTACATGAAGAAGGTAGGTATTGCATTCTACCCAAAAAATATATTGAGTTTATACCAGAAATACACGTTTTGAGACTCCCTGAATAAAAAGATCACTTTTAGAAGAAGGTGTGTGTGTGTGTGTGTGTGTGTGTGTGTGTGTGTGTGTGTGTGTGTGTGTGTGTGTGTGCGCGCGTGCGTGCGTGCATGCGTATGTATGTCTCTGTGCACATCACTTCAAAACAAAAAGCTGGTATTTAAGTTAAGCTTCTTCCACAGACGTGACACGAACCAAATTACCCTTAACATGGAAAACTGATAAGGTTTGATTTTCTAAAAATTGGCTTTAACAATTTTGATTAGAATACTATGTGTTTAAGATATTTTCATGACAAATGAAATGTACCCCCATGGAAAAAAAAAAAAAAATAGTCATATCCGGAATGTCTTATTTATTAAA
This sequence comes from Tenodera sinensis, assembly GCA_030765045.1. Classification (NCBI taxonomy): domain Eukaryota; kingdom Metazoa; phylum Arthropoda; class Insecta; order Mantodea; family Mantidae; genus Tenodera; species Tenodera sinensis. The sequence continues at coordinate 285,185,160 of CM060964.1, read as the reverse complement.
GTAAAAGGGTATATTCAATGAAATTTTAAGTGCTTCTGTTACGAAGGAGTCGTAGAGAATATCGTGTGCATTTCCAGCTATGTTGCTCAATCTATACAAATAATAGACGTGTGCGTCATCTATCCCTTTAAGTGGGTATAGGGGGCACACAATAATCTGGGCAAAGACGTGTACGTTTAGACCAATCAGATGTTTTTATGAACCCACATTCAGGATACATAAACACAGAAATCTTCGTCAAACAGTTCAAAGAGATATTTTGGTGAACAACTCTAGTAGTGTTAATAGATATGGTTGCCACTGTACATCCTCGAGAACTTTTGGAACTTGATGCTCAAATGGTGTGGTTTTTTTCTTAACGTCCTCCACCGACATTAGTCTTCTAAGGAAACGGGAAAACCTCGGAAAAAGCCTTACCCGGATAACTTACCCTAAGCGAGATTCTTGAACATGAGGCAGACACGCCAACCATCACGCTACAGAGGCTTACCCACTTATGCTTTACAACAATTAGAGCTTTCTTCAGTCTACTGGAACAATATTTCGATCAAGAAACACAAGCTGCGATGAAAAAGGAAGGAAAGCATGGTTTGATAAGCGGCATCTAACCTCTGAATCCTCATGCAATACCTGATCGCATGTTTTTCGTAGAGGATGTTCTTCCAGGTACTCACTAGCTTTCAACACAGACAGTGTGTACTCCCAGAACTCTTCAAAAGAACACTGATTCGCCTTCGGCTTCTGAGGAAAGTTTTATACCAACTAAATTTTTTCATGAGCTGTCTTCTTCCAAAGTTGTCACCCAAAAAATTGAATACGAGCATGGGCGTCGCGAAAGGGGGCTAAGGGGGCCCTTCCGCTGGAAATTAATGAGTTTGATGTGTAGTCAAGTACTGACTATTAGACTATTGTTTTACTTTTAAAGTAAACAACAATTTTTATTTAGGACGAATTAATATACTTATCCACAACAAATACTGTAACTTGACAACAGAATAATGAATTAAGACAGTGGTTGTAGTAGTTGTAACTCGGAAGGTCCTCGAGAGATGACTTCCTGTCCTTCCTGTTGAAGGGTGTGCTTCATATCAGATCTGCATTCTTTTCCCACCTGAGGGAAATCATGTAGCACGTTTCTGTAGCCTGCTCTGAGGTGTCACATACCTCTAATTCACTTGCTTCATCTGAAGTAACATTCTATGTGTGTGTGTATGGCTGAGTGTTTTGACTTGTAAATACACTGTTCTTTTAAAAATCACGAGGCGTGAAGATTAGATCTCAGCATGGGCGTCGCGAAGGGAGAGCAAGGGGGCGGGTCGCGGCCGCGCCCTTAGAAATTAATGAATTTAATGTGCAGTCAATCACTGACCATTATAATATTGTTTTAGTTGTGATGGAAAGAACAATTTCTTGGACTTTCTTTCCGATTTCAACAAACTCAAGAGAATTCAATCATTTTATATTTGCAGGATGAAGTTTAAGAAATCACTCATGGCGTTGTTTTCAGAAAATCGAGTTTCAAGTAACTATCAGGGATTCTAACATGCATCCCCCCCCCCCCCACCCCCATAAACACAGTCTGCTGACGCCCTGACTATAGGCTGTCTATCCGTCTTCTATTGCCTCAATAGTTGCTGTAAACATACAGTTTTCCTCGGAAATATAATTTGCCCAGGCAAACAATTTAAAAGACTTTTCCATTGGCACCAAGTTCTTTAGATATACCAGTATGAAACCTGGGGTAAATATGTTGCACAACTTGCATTTTCTCTTCGTTCGTGTCTTGCACCCCCACTCCCACCTTCTAATGAGTAGTCTTAAGAAATTGAGGATTCTTTCTCCGTATATGCAGCTGATTCATCCAAATGTGTGATGCATCAATATCTTTTGGAGATGTTCCTTGTTAACTGTGTGAATTTTCAAATACTTAAAACTTTCTCAAATACGAAGTCATTCTTCACCTTGTTCTGGCCATGCATAGAGAATTGAATGCCAAAGCCATCACATAGCCACCAGCTCCTATCATATTGAACTATCGCTCAAGCCTACTTATTTTCCTATTCCCATTATATCTACAAGGAAATGTGTAATAAGACCCTTTTTACAAATGTCTATCCCAATTAACGTGAAGTAGGTAGAAAAATAAGTATTCTTGAGTATCTTATAGAAGCATGACCAGCGAAAGTCAGATGTGCGCACATCAGGTTTTTACTTTCTCTACTAAGCATAGTAAGTAGGGGAGGTATTGTATTCCCCTAAAAGATTTGATGCTGAGGTTTCACCGGAAATGTGTGCTTTGTGACTAAATTAAAAAAAAAAAAAAAAAAGATTTTAGAGAAAGGTTGTGTGTGTGTTTGTGTGTGAGCGTAACCCAAAAAACAAAAGGCTAAATTTCGACAAAACCTCCACATCAGACTATACTTTACATAGAACATTTCTTCAACATTGATTTTGATCTTGTCAAAAATAGCTCTGACTGATTAAAATATATGTGAAAGATATTTTCGTGGCAAATGAAATGTATGTCTTGAATTTTCCAGGAATTTCCCCGTCACCTCTTCGTTCAGGGTGACCTTTGCTTCAATCGTGAACTGCAAGAGATTGACAAAATCTTAGAAAACAAAAAAATATAGCTCATACAATTCATGTCAAATACCTTTTTTGTTGATCGAACCATATCTGTATCAATTTTTTATTACAACCAAATACGTGTATTATAATGGGTAGGTAAGTTGGGTCCTGGCTTTCAGATGGTTGAAACTTAACTTCAGTTCTGTTTCTTGTCATGTGAAATTTCCTTGAGAGGACGCTAAGCAACATTTAAATCTATGAACAATCGCCAACAACTGTATGCTTTGACATGGTATACTTATGACACAAGCATCTTTGATGTGTGAGTACAATTTTATTCATTTTAAGTTTACTATTTCAATTAGAACTAGGAAGAAGATGTACATTTTCTTGCAGTTTGGAAATATACTGAGAAATAAACAGTGAAGGCCAATGTTGAATAAAATTCCAGTTGCTATATATTGCTACTTTGAAGAGTTGCCGGACATTGAGGTTCTGGCACATCATGTATGATATCCTGGTGGTTTTGGAGTTACACCGAAGCAACTGTTTCTATGATGACACAATGGGCGGAATCATTAACTCGGAACATGTTATCCTCCAGATATCCTGGTTTATCTACTTTGGTTCACCACTTTATGGGAGTTGATTAGATACTGCTTGACCAAAACTCCTCAATTGGCTCAAGTTTAGTGGAGTTGCTAAAAACAAACTGGGTGGAAGATGGTTCGTTTGCTTCATGTTGATTTTTATACCTACTCGTTTTCTTCTGCAGTACTTGCTCTGCGCTTGTTTCTTGGCCCTTCTGTTTCAGGATATCCAATGTGTGTTCTTTCCTCGTCATTACCTCGTCACAGACGTCATCCTTGTCTTCAACTTCACTTTACTCTATATGAACTAATCATCGCTTCGCCTGTGGAGCAGGAAAGTAATAAATGTTCTCCCATCAGGGCTAAAATCACATTCCTTTCACTCAAACCCTGACTATGCAACATTCTTTCGTCCCTGCAGGTTGGTCATGAAAGTTCCTCCATTGACTGTTTCTCTAATGAAAGCAGAAACTGATTTGTTTGGCATCGTGTCTGGTTATTATTTTTATTCCATATTTATGTTTACTTATGTGATTTGTATGCTGTAACTAAAATTTATCCGTAACTACAAATTATAAACTGTAACAATCGACCAATTTCCATTCCATACTTTCGATGGTTTGCTGTTTTCAAAGCTATCTGCGATATCCGATTAGAAAAATACTCTACTAATCCAACTCACTGTAAGCATAGAGGAATACATTCATATGACCATGCAAGGAATTGTTGGATTGTACACAACGCATCACAGAACACCAAGTTTCACGGGGTGCATGCCAGAGGCATACCACTGAATAAATTACTTCGGTTATGTTTAACAATTCCACTATTTAAATAGGATTATTAGAAAATTATTCTTGCTGATATTTACAATTTCATTTAAGAGCAATTTGATTCACTTCCGTGGTATTGGAGTAGCGAGTTTGCCTCACAAATAAGAGGAGGTGAGTTCGAATCTTGGTTACGGTGAGTTACACAAATAATGGCTTTTCTTTATATTAAAAAGGCTAATGTGAGATAACTAAACTCCATGGACTGTTGCCTCATTTGAGCATCGTTTGACCCATTTCATTCATTCTTCATCCGAACAGACTTACCCGCTAGATCTAGAAAACCAAGTAAACAAACAAAAGCGACATTACTGTATTACTTGGCAAAGCGTTGAGGCGTATTGACCTTGGCTGTCGAGCGCTACGATCGCTTATCTTGTTTATTAGAAGTGTGAAATAATAGTAATTTGGTGTACAGTCGGCGATAAAACACAAATAGATGATCTCTCGCGCTTGCAGATGATACGTTGCTGTCCTGAATATGTGATTATATCTGAACAGAGTGTACATGCCCTGTCTCGTCTTGTTTATGCGATAAGCTCACGTAAACAGCTGGACAGTTTCACATTCTTTCCGATACGCTTCATGGCTTTGCCAGGTAGTAAATAGACATAAACTTTTGCATCCTTTTCAAGTTGTAACATCCTTAACCGGTTAGGTCATATCGGAGGATGAATGAAATAGGTGAAATGATGCTCAAATGAGCCCGGGGTCCGACATTCATATGTCAGGATGAGAGAAAACTTTGGGAAAAAATCTTATCCAGGTAATTCGCCCTAAACGAGATTAGAACTCAGGACCTCCTGAGTGTTAGGCAGATATGCTTATTTCCACACCGCAGAGGTGGGCTTTGCAGAATATCTCTTATTGCTCATTTTCTTGTAGGTGTAAGAGGAATTTGAGAATACACTAGGCTTTCAGCGATAGTCAAATCTTTAAAGAGCTATGTGGTCTTCCACCATTTTAAATTCTGTTCTCTTTGCTCAGTTGGTTAGGCGCTGGCCTGCTTAACCCAAGGTAGCGGGTTCAAACCACGCCCAGATCGATGGTTTTTAAGTGTGTTTCAAAGCGACAGCCCCATGTCAGTAGATCTAGTGGCAAGTGGCACGTAAAAGAACTCTAGCCCGACGAAATTCCGGCACACCGGCGGCGCTAATGTGATCCTGGCAATTGACAGCGTCACTAACAAATATTTATTTTAGTTCAGAAGCTATTCTGGGAAATTCAAGACATACACTTCATTTGTTGCGAAAATGTATAAAACATGTAATTAAATCAAAACCGTTAAGAGTCAGTTTCGAGAAAGATATTTTCGAAAATGATGTATGCAAAAGGTAGCTTGGGATGGAAGGTTCGTTTTTAAATCTTCGTGTCGCATCCTAGGAACCAACTTTTCGTTTTTGAGATGTAATCATACGCCCACACACGCACATACACACATTCGCTCTCTCTCTCTCTCTCTCACTCTCTCTCTCTCTCTCACACACACACAAACACACACCTTTTCTAAAACGTAATTATATTTTTTTTATTCAAGGAGTCTCAAAACGTGTATTTTTCTGGTAAAATCTCGGTATAGAACTTTTGCGTGGAATACAATACTTTCTCTAGTTACTGTAAACAGGTACGTAGTAGGGAAAATAATATAGTTGCTCAAAATATTTTGTGGAAGGTAATTGTAAATGAGAGTATGTAGAGAAAGTCGTGTGAATGTGACATTTTTTTCTGTAGACTGAGAAAAATCCTGGAACGTATGAAGAAAATGAAGGGAAGAGAGAAAAAATGTTAACTACTTCACCCAACACTTTTAAAGTTTGGACATCTCAAAATCTTGACGTTAATTATTATTTTAATTTCTGTCATATCTTGACACTAGATTTTTATTCGAGTGCCCCTACTCAGGGAACTATTTTTCTAATGCCAATAGATTGCTTTAGAAGTGTCTATTGCACCTGTCTAAGCTGATGGTTAATGTTTTTTACTGTAGTTATGATAATTTATGAACTTTTCTATCTGTTGAAACATTGGCCACGGAAACACCGCATTCATCTATGCAACTACAGAAAATGACAGGTTGGTTGAAATAAGGGTTTTAACTTTAATTCCTAAGAATGCGAATCTTAGAAGTACCGTCTATGCCAAACGAATCCCAACATCCTATATTATATTTTGCGACAAAAAAGGTTAGTCAAATTGTACTTTGTGAAATACGACTTTTGGTTAAATTGTCGTACATTTGAGATATTGACATGAGGAATAAAGTGCATGTTTCTACTTTCCCATGAAAGGGCCATGAAGTTCTCTTATGATTAATTAATGTTAGGTAGGTAGGTATTGATTTTGTAGAGTTGGGAAATCCTAGGAGCTAAGGAAAGACACACATCTCGAAGTAGAATTATGCGTTTCGGAGGCCACACGTTGGTGAGGCAGTTTGAAACTAAGTACGTTTACCCACACGTGAATGCGATATTTTGAAGCATGGGCGTCGCGAAGGGCGGTCAGGGGGAGGGGGGGGGGCGGCGGCGTGGCCCTTCCTTGAAGGTTAATGCATTTAATGTGCACTCAATGACTATTACCTACACTATTATTTTAATTTAGATGTAAAGAACAAGTTTTATTTAGCACAGATTAATACGGCTATCCGCAACAAATACTATAACGTTTGACAACAGAATAATGAATTGATTGCAAACACCCAACATGCTCCCCCCTAAAAAATGTCTGCGGACGCCCATGAATACGAGGAAACAATCTGCATTGGTACGACTTCACCCTAGAACCTTAAGCAAAAGGCAGTATCTCCTCGAGAAAAGAGATGAAAAGGAGAGGAAGAAGACGGAAAGAGAGCTGATATAAGCTACGCTATCACAAAGAACTCCAAGCTAATCAGTTCTGACGAACCTAGTGAAGGTAAAGATGATCTTCAAAGGCCGGAGGCGTGTGCGTTTTTCCATAGGTATACTGCACATGGACTTGACTGTTATCGCTCGCGCATGTAAACAACTGCATCTAGGTACAGCCTGACTATGAAAACCGCCTCACTGCGGCACAACCCGCAAGCATCATATGAACACTAAAGAACACTTATCACTCCACGTCTGCAGCTCACTGCGAGAAGAAACAAAACAGTCGCGTTATGCTACACCTTGACTTTGCGTCTACATACACCAGGGTTGCCAATGTTTGAAAGTAAAATTATCGTACCGGCCACTCAAAATTATAGATTTGGAGGCAAAATTATCGTACACCATAAACCAAATGCTACAACAATAAATGTATCAGCATAACACTTACGAAAATGTAATAGTATTGATGTATATGGTATCCGCTTGATGACCTCAATCAGTATTACAAATTTAGTACCTACTTGTGTTTCTCGCACTATTCATCTAAAAGTTCATCATCTTCCTCAACTGTTGCAGCAGTATACAAATTTGTTGTTGAGATGAACTAACATCTCGCTTGCAGATTTTCGGAACCACCACATTCTTTCATAAGCTGAGACGACCGAATAAGCTCATTTACCGTATCTAGCGCCAATGTTTCTAATTTTGGTTTTATTCCTTCACAAGGAGTGTTTCTGTGGGGCAGTAAAATCACTGATAATGCAACCTCCACCATTTTATTGAAATCAGTATTTCCACCAAGGTGACGTGTTTAACAGCACTCCAGAAACTGTCAGGTTCAGGCATGTTCTTTACTTCGCACGAAATATCACGTATTCCGAGTTTTCTCCATTGATCGATCATCAATTTTCTGAACAGTGCTTTCTTAATTGAGATTACCAGATCTGAGCACACTGGCAACAAGAGGATAAAGGTAGAAGGATTAGTAGGATATGAAATGATTGCCTTAGAGGGGCGGAGACGGACAATGAGGGCAAAAGTGGAGTCGCTATTTGTAATTAATTTCATTTCACTGGTGTGACAAACCAGTGAAAATGATATTTCGCCGGCATCGAAATTTTCGTAAACCCCCATAATTATCGCACGGGTTGACAACCATGCGTACACACATTCAAATTATCGTATGCCCCCATAATTATCGCACTGGTTGACAACCATGCGTACACACATTCAAATTATCGTATGCCCCCATAATTATCGTACGGGTTGGCAACCCTGACATACACTTTAAAGGCAATGCTTCACTTGTTCGTAGAGAGTACAAGGTGCGTTGTTTTTGACTCTTGCTTCTAGTGGCATTTGTTTGCACACTTGGTGGCCGTGCTGTACTTTTGACGTCATTCATACTCTGCGTCCAGCTAACCTGTAACGCAAGCGAGCGCACATCCCTTCGGCCTTTAATGATCATCCGTCTTCGGAATCAAATCTACTGAATGTTGGGAAAATCATTTTACCACACGCAAAAAAGATGACTGGGTGAAATGTGTGAAGTTTGTGTATTATTTACACGAGAATTACACAATTTACAAAAGAATGAATTTGTGTAACACATGTGCCAGAGAAGTAGTAAGGGGAAAAACCCACGGTAATCCATCAGAAAAAAATAACTTGCGTAGAAAGAAAAAGTTAGTGTGAGTTTGTAGTAACTTTGTTTTGTGAATAAGATATTGAAGATTAAGCGGTATTTAAATGAATTCCATTCTGTGCCCCATCTCTCCCAAACAGTAAGGGGAAGATGACGCATTATGTTTTTCTAAATAACGATTTTCGTAAAGTTAACAAATACCTTTAGGCGTCAAACATAAATATCATGAGTCAATGCTTCAAGAAGTTTTGTGGAAAAATAGCAAGTATTCATCGCAGAAGTAAGGAATTTTGCAAATAAATGGCAAAATATGCGCAATGCTCCAGGAATTACTCTTTAAGTTGGACGAAAAGCAAGGGAAAATGTATAAGATAAAAACAAAAGTAATGGTATTCAAGGGAAGGTACCCAGATAAGTACAATTATTGTATTAAGTCGAAGCAATTATTGTCATATTTCCATTACTTTAGCTGCCACATAACTTGAAATCAAGATCAGCATTTTAAAAAATCCATGCAGTCTATAGTACAATCAACCAAATCTGTAAAAAGAAGGCAAGAGGAGAGAGAGAGAGACAGAGAGAGAGAGAGAGAGAATTCAGGTTCTATATAGTCATGGGAACACAAGTAATACATTATTTCATGAAACGTGACTGTCAAAGCAAAAGACAGAAGTGAGATACAAGCTCCTGAAAGGCGTTTTTGCGTTCAGTCAAGGGTTAGACGAGAAAAGAACATATAAGAAAGAAGAGAAGAACTGAGTGTGAATCATTATTAAAGCAAATAGAAGAATACAGAGAAAAATGTGATGTGTTGCACTCAGATGACTTTCTCTACTCAATATACAAGTTATTCTTGCAAATGTTTATTCTTATATCTACTTCATATTAATAAAATAAATTTTTGTAGAAGTGGTTTTATTACATGTTTCCTTGTAGGTAGTACAATGAGAATGGGGGAGTACGGTAGGCTTAAGCAATAGTCAAATCTTTTTAAGAGCTAGTCGCTATTTGATGGCTTCGAAATTCTGTTCTCTTTGCGTGGCCAGGGAGGAGAAAAATGAGCTCCCTTTGAGAAAAGTATAATTACCTATTTGAAAATTCAAACCAACAAAATGGAATATCTAAAAAATGGTCAATCCTGCACAAAAGGAGTATGTTTTAACAATATCTACTTTTTGTGTAGTAAAATCGTTTACCGATTATGCAAAAATTATTCAGAATGAAGTGGCTGTTCCCAGGAAATATGGGACGTACTTCTCCTTGTTGAGTTATGCTGTTCAAAGCTGGATGGCACACACACACACACACACACACACACACACACACACACACACACACACACACACACACACACACACACACACACACACACACACACACACACACACACCCACCCACCCAGTTATACAGTATGTAACATATTCACCATTCTATATTTGATTAAACACTTGTTTTCTCCGTGAAGCATATATACGTGTATGATGAACCTAATTCAAATGTATTCCAATGGAAAATACAGTTCAAAACCAATAAAAAATCTGATGTGTTGCACTCACATGACTTTCTTTACTCTTGTACTAACCATTCTTACAAACTGTTATTCCTACATCTTCATGTTAGTTGAGATAAACATTTTGAGAAATTATATTTTTTTTTATTTAAACATCTACAAAATTACAATCTGTTCAATAGTTTAACAATAAGTAACAATGATAATGTATTAAGATATGATTTGAAGCTTTCCTGGTGACGAACATATTCAAGATGTTCTCGGGCTTCGAGCCAGGTGTAGTGATGTAGAACCATCAACGTTTCGGGAGTGTACATCTCTCCCATCATTAGGATGATGGTCCCTTCACTCTTGCTAGTCATTCATCATCCTGATGATGGGAGAGATGTACACTCCCGGAACGTCGATGGCTCTTCATCACTACACCTGGCTCGAAGCCTGAGAACATCTTGAATAGATAATGTATTACTTTTACAGACTATGACCCATTGGCCATAAATTTGCTTATAACTTGGGTGCAAATCTGTACTGCGATTCCAAGACCTGGTTTGTCTGTAGTCGGCTCGTTGTGCTGCTGCTGCTGCTGCTGCTGTCGCTGTCAAGTAGATTTATTGCCAGTGTATTGGGATGACTGTTGAGACGCTTTTGATAGGACAGGCTGTATGCTGCGATTTCCTGTTTGATTGTTGGAAGTTTCAAATCATGGTAGATGTACTTTTACCGATGTACCAGGGGATCTTACCAATGGTTCAGAGAGTTTTGGATTGAAAACGTTCTAGTATTTTGATGTTTGAGTTGCTTGCTGTACCCCATAGTTGAATTCCATATGTCCAAATTGGTTTCAGTATAATTTTGTAGATGATTAGTTTGCTTGCCACTGAGAGTTGTGATTTAGGTCCAAGAAGCCAGTGCATTTTGGAGCATTTTAAATTTAGCTGTTTGCGTTTGGTCCATATGTGTTTTTTCCAGGTGAGTCTGTCAATATTCATCCCTAGGTAGTTCACGTCTTGTGCTTCTGGAATAATCTGATTGTTAAGAGTAACAAATGGACATGAGCGTTTTCGGAGTGTAAATGTTACGTGGTGAATTTTAGATTCATTAACTTTAACTCTCCACTTTTTAAGCCAGATTTCTATGTCAGAAAGGTGGTCTTGTACAATTTGGGAAACAGTATTAAGATCTTCATGGGCTGACAGAATGGCTGTATCATCTGCAAAAGTTGCTATAGTTGTGTTTTCTTTTGTTGGCAGGTTAGTAGTATACAATATGTATAGAATTGGTCCTAGTACACTACCTTGTGGTATGCCTGACTTAATAGGATTGAGTTCTGTAAGGCTCTCTTGGAATTTTACTTGGAAATATCTGTTTTCTATGTAAGATTTTAATAGCACATAAAATGATGTGGCAAAGATTTCTTCAACTTAAACTTTAGTCCAGTATGCCAAACTTTATCAAATGCCTGACTAACATCAAGAAATACTCCTGAGCAGTACTGTCGTCGTTGAAATGCGTAGTTAATCACTTCAGTTATTCGATGTATTTGTTCAATTGTGGAGTGTTGGGGTTGGAATCCAAACTGGAAGCTGGGAATCAGTGAAGACAAGTGAGGTTTCTGTTTAATGAGAAGTAATTACTCAAATCATTTAGAAAGTACTGGGAGCAAAGTAATTGGTCGGTAAGATTTTATTTCATGTAGAGGTGTTCCTGTCTTTAGGATGACTATGATCTGTGCTATTTTCCAAGCTCCAGGGAAGTAACCAGTCCTTAATATAGCATTAAACATGAAAGTTATGAATATGACTGCTTTAAATGGTAGCTCTTGAAGCATTCGTCCAGTGATATCATATCCTGAGGTCTTTTTTGCATTTAACTGGCTTATAACTGTTCTTGTCTCTCTGTATAATATAGGCGGAATAGGAAGTGCCGTTTAAAAGGGAGTGTGGAGATATTCCTTAATCTCATCTTCGTCTTTTTTCTGGATGCACGAAGGAAAGGGTTGAAATACTGAAGAAAGATGTTTGACAAATAGGTCTGTCTTTTCTTCACTACATCTTGCCCAAGTGCCGTCATTTTTTTGAAGTGGGGTATCGGCTCCGTTGGTTGTTTCAACTTTTTTGTGGGTTTCCAGAGCGAATAATCTGCAGCTTCCGTAGGAGTTGAAGTTCTCAAATATTCCTGGATATTCTCATTTTTGAAATCCTGTATCAGTCGTTTTAGCTCTCGTGAAGATCTGTTAAATAATTTTTTATCGCTAGGATACCTTCTATTTTGCCAGTTTCTTTTTAACTGTCGACGTTCTTTTATTTTTCCGCGAATAATCTGTGGATATTTATTAACAGCTAAGCAATTATTGTGGTTCAATTCTGGAGTAGCCTTCAATACAGCAGAATGAATTAGTGTAGTAAAGTTGGCTACGTGTTCTATTTCTTCAGACGTTTTAAGGCTAACGTTTAGGTTTATGTTATCCTGTATGATTTGTTTAAAGTGATCCGTGTCAGTGTATCTGTTACTCAGAGTGAATGACCGTTGTTTCAAAGCTACAGTGGTGCTCAACGGCATTATTATAGGAGAATGGTCAGAAGACAAGTTGAAGCATGACTCTATTGTCAGATAATTTGGTGAAATTCCCTTTGTTACAAAGAAGTCTAATAGATCCGGTATTTTGATTCCTTCCCACGGCCAGTATGTAGGTTCTCCAGTGATAAACTCTGTAAATTATTGTTTGCTATTGCAAAATAGAGCTGTCGGCCTCTGGTGGAGGTTAAACGAGATCCCCAAAATGTATTCTTTGCATTCCAGTCACCGCCTGCTATGAATTTATTACCTAGAGTCCCCCCCCCCCCAAAAAAAAAAAAAAAAACAAAAAAAAAAAAAAAAAACACTTCAAATGCCACTTTGTTTATGGCATGTCGAGGAGGAAGTAGATGGACGATATAGTTAAGGGACCTTTTGGTGTGGTTACATTTATGCTTGTACCCTGCAGGAAGTCTTTATCGATTTTAGGTATTTCGTGATGAACAATAGAATTTCTTACTATAATGGCAGTTTCGCCATGAGCTCTATCTGAGGGATGGTTTATGGTGTATATTGCATAACATGCTATTCTTAAATAATCTTTGTTCGTAAACCTAGTTTCAGAAATAAGCATGATATCTATATCTTCTGTTTTTAAGATACTTCTAATTCTTGTCTGCGTTGAGACAAGCCGTTAGCATTCCACGATGAGATTTTTAGTGACTTAATCATTTTGTTTTCTGCTGGCGATGGTCTTGATGAGATCGAACATTCTATCCATCATTTTGTCCATAATTTTTTCTATAGTTTTTTTCGAACCTCGTGAACATCTGTTCCATAGCAGAAAGTAGTTGTGTGGTTTCATTATTATTTGAATTTGTTTTCTTTTGTTATCTCTGCGTAAGTTTTGCCTGATACGGTAGGACTTTGTGTGGTGATTTGTACTGCTACTGGTGGTGTGTTAGTTGTTAATGAAATATATTTCTCTCTAAGTGGTGGAAATACCTTCTCCTTATATTCCCTATATGTGTGACATCCTCTATAACTTGGATGGTTTTGGTTACAGTTTACGCAAGTAGCTGGAGTGTCAAGCTTTTTGTTACAGACGGCAGTCGGATGATCGCCACTGCACCTAACGCACCTGAAAGGGCGATTACAGTGGTTCTTGGTATGTCCAAACCTTTGACAAGGTTTACATTGAACAATTTCTCTTTTTGTGTGGTGGCTCGAAAGTTACTATCATATTGTTTAAGTGTTTCACCTCAAATATTGTTTTGTTGTTAGAAGCTGGCTCTAGGTCGATAAAGAAAAGTGGCAGAGGCTCTTTTGTAACTCGATGCAACACATTTACTATATTTCTTAGTGTGTGCCCTAGTGTGCCTAGTTCTTCTTTAATCATGTTTACGTCCTCCGTGTAGTGCATTCCTCTATGGACTACCCTAATGCTCGTTCGTGTTTCAGCTGATAAGTGCAGTGACTGCTGTTTTCTTTTAAGAAGCATTCTCTAATGAATTTGTAGCTCTCTATGTCCACTGGCATCAATTTTACAAGATGTCCAGATCTAATTGTAGTTAATGTGTATTTCCCTTTAGAAATTTTACAGTCCATTACTTTTTGAATTCTTGGATATTCCTTACACCTGTTACAAAAATAGGTTAAGCTTTAGGTGTATATGCATCAAGCGCTTCTTTTGTTTCCTGATTCTCCAGGTCGCTCAGTGCTGCAAATCTATTTGAAATTGGTAAACTGTAACGTGCACTTCATGTAGCATTCCTGCGTTAAGCTTATTAGTGGCACCTCATCTTGCTGCCACTCCTTCGAAGGATTTAAAGTGCGCATTCGTTTTCTGTTAGGTGTTGTAGGAGAATGCTGGTAATCATGTTCCATTTCATGATTTACGACTCACTTAGTGAAGCATTTTCATTCATATCATCGTCTTCATTTGACGGTATCATTGCTAGGCTAGTTGTTGGATTATCAGATTCATGTAATTTTAAGGCTGGAGCATGTATGTAATTCTTAGTGGTCTTAGCAGGATCTAAATCGCCCTTGGTCCTCCCCGTTTATTTCCAAGAGGAATAAAAGAAGAAATACTTTCACTTTTGTTTACTCCTCAAAGCAGTTGGGGACAGATATGGCAGCAGCTTATGTTTGGTTAGAAAGCGAATATTTTAAAAACCAAATAACTTATTATATTATTTATAAAAAGCGTTGCTAACACTTACATGATGAGACTGGTCTCAAGGCTGCAATCTAATTAGGAGATGGTGGTTATAAAGCCAAAACACTGCTTTAAAAAGAAATATTTCACTTAGGCACTATTTCAGCGACAAACAATACTCGCATGGCCTATCGTGATTGTGAATTATATTATTGCTCGTTTTTTTGCACGTGAAACTGGAATTTGGGAATACAGTAGGCTTTGAGCGACAGTCAAATCATTTAAAGCTTTCAAATTCCGTTCTCTTTGCACGAATAATCTATGCAAAACTGAATAGCGATTTTTCATTTGACAGAAGTATGAAGTATAAGTTCTCCACAACTTACACAAATAACAAGGAATATCTCCGAAATGGTTTGCTCTACAAGTAACATTTATTTAGACTTAAATCATGTGTTTTAGCGAGATCTACAGTTTTTGTGCATTAAGATTTTGTCTATCTCTTACGGTTTACGAGTTATTGAATAGTCATCCAGAATAAACAGGGCTACATAGGCTATAGCCAGAAAATTCAACATATATATTTCATTTGTCATCAAAATATCTCAAATATAAGGCGTTTTAATAAAAAATCGTTAGAGCCATTTTCAAGAAAACCAAAATTTTTGAAAAACTTTCCATGCAAAGGGTAGTTTAGGGAGGAGCAGTTTTCTTCAAAATCTTCGTGTTGCATCTTTGAAAGACATTAAACTTAAATACCAACTTTGGTTTTTAACCGACTTTTCGTTTTTACTTTCTCTACTGTAAGTAGGGGAAGTATTGTATTCCACCCAAAAATTCGATGTCGAGATTTCATCGGAAATAAATGTTTTGAGGCCCACTGAATCAAAAAAAAAAAAAAAAAAAGCATTTTTAGAAAAAGGTCCGTGTGTGTGTCTGTGTGTGTCAGTCAGTCTGTCTGTCAGTCTGTGGACAGCATAACTCAAAAACGAAAAGTCGTTTAAAACCAAAGTTTGTATTTAAGTTTAATGTCTTTCAAGGATGTGACACGAAGATTTTGAAGAAAATAGCCCCACCCTAAACTACCCTTTACATGGAAAATTTTTCGAAAATTTTGATTTTCTTGAAAATGGCTCTAACGATTTTGATTAAAATGTCATATGTTTGAGATATTTTTATGACAAATGAAATGTATATCTTGAATTTTCTGGCTATAGCCCCTGTAGTATTTACTCTGGACGACTTTTGCATAACTGGTAAACCGTTTGAGATCAAATTATACTATACAAAAAATGTAGATCTTGCTAAAATACACAATTTATGTCTCAATAAATTTTCTTGTAGGGTGAACCATTTCAGAGATATTCCTTGTTATGTGTGTGAGTTTCGGAAAACTTAGAACTTTCGTGAAATGGATCATCGTTGTTCATTTTTTTTATATGTTAAGTGTGCAAAGACCACAGAATCTCAAACATTTGACTATCGCACAAAGCCTACTGTGTTCTAACATTCCCCTTGCACCTACAAGGAAATAAGCAATAAGATAATTTGTACAAATGTGTATCTCAACTATCAAGAAAGAACATATAGGAATATGAGTTTGTAAGAATGGTTACTACAAGAGTAGAGAAAGTCATGTGAGTGCAACACATCAGATTTGTTAGTTACGCTGTCCACAGACTGACAGACACGGACACGGACCTTTTTCTGAAAATGCTTTTTTCTGGGGATTCAGTGGGCCTCAAAACATATTTCCGGTGAAATCTCTGCATCGAATTTTTGGGTGGAATACAATACTTCCCCGACTTAGTAGTAGAGGAAGTAAAAATCTGATGTGTCGCACTCACATGACTTTTTCTACTCTTGTACTAACCATTCTTAGAAACTTTTATTCCTATATTTTATTCATGTTAGTTGAGATAAACATTTGTATAAATTATCTTATTACTTATTTAGTTATAGGTACAAGGGGAATATGGGAATACTGTAGGCTTTGAGCGATAGTCAAAACTTTTAAAGCTTTGAGATCCCGTTCTCTTTGCACGCTTAACATATAAAACAATGAACAACGATGTTCCATTTCACGAAAGTTTTAAGTTTTCCGAAATTGACACAAATAACAAGTTATATCTCCGAAATGGTCCACTCTACACCAAAAAAAAAAAAAAAAAAAAAAAAAAATAAATATATATATATATATTTAGACATAAATTTTGTGTTTTAGGGAGATCTACATTTTTTGTAAAATAAGATTTTGTCTATCTCTTACGGTTTACGAGTTATTCAAAAGTCATCCAGAGTAAACAGGATTACATAGGCTATAGCCAGAAAATTCAAAATATACATTTCATTTGTCATACAAATATCTGAAACATATGGCATTTTAGAGAAAATCGTTAGAGCCATTTTCAAAAAAATCAAAATTTTCGAAACATTTTCCACGTAAAGGAAAACTCTTCAAAATTTTCGTGTTGCATGCTAATCTCTTAGGCTCTCCCATGTAGCCAATCTTTGGATTAGTTGAAGAAAAACCTTAGTGCTGAATGGTTGTTTGAATTCTGCGTAAAGCTTACAGTTTCTAGTGATTCAAGTTTTAAATTTAGTGCAGGTAGATATTGCCTCATAACATCATGAGGAGACCATGGCAAGATGTTTCATCCTTTGCACCAAACGAACGCGTAGATCTAAGTGAATTACACCCAGAACTGCATGAAATATCTTGTTCATTCTCTGCGACAAACGAACGCTTCAATGCAAATGAGCCCCAACCGCAACACAGTGAAATGCCTTGTTGTTCTGTACGAAGTAAATGTAAGAAATCCACCGCACGACAACAACAATAATAATATTATAGTAATATTATAATTAGTATTATATTATACTTATATTATTATTATTATTATTATTATTATTATTATTATTATTATTATTATTATTATTATTATTATTATTAATGAGTTATTGTAATTTTATATACTGGAAGTTGCGCATTATTCTTGGTTAAGCATTATCCTTAGGCATACAGTATCAAAATTAAATAATATTAAATGAAAGAACTGTCACGGCTGAAACCTTTGTTAAAAATCTGATGTGCTGCACTCACATGACTTTCTCTACTCTTGTACTAACCATTCTTACAAACACTTATTCCTATATCTTGTTTGTGTTAGTGGAGATAAACATTTGCAGAAATTATCATATTGTTCATCTTCTTGTAGGTACAAGGAGAATATGGGAATACAGTAGACTTTGAGCGATAGTGAAATATTTTAAAGCTTTCAAATTCCATTCTCTTTGCACGGCTAGTATATAAAAATGAATAACGATGTTCCATTTGACGAAAACTTGTTCTGCAACACTCACACAAATAATAAGGAATATCTCCGAAATGGTTCACTCTACAAACATTTTATTTGGACAGAAATTGTGTGCTTAGCAAGATTTACATGTTTATAGTAAGATTTGATCTATTTCTTACGGTTAACCAGGTATACAAGTCATCACGAGTAAACAGGACTACATGGGCTATAGCTTGAAAATTCAGAATATACGTTTCATTTGTTATACACATATCTTAAATATATGGAATGTTAATAAAAATTGTTAGAGCCATTTTTGATAAAATCAAAATTTTCCATGTAAAGGGTAGTTTAGGGTGGAGCAATTTTCTTCAAAATCTTTGTGTTGCATCCTTAAAAGACATTAAACTTAAATACCAATTTTGGTTTTTAACTGACTTTTCGTTTTTGAGTTATGTTGTCCACAGACTGACAGACACACACAGACACGAACCTTATTCTAAAATACTTTTTTGTTTTTGTATGCAGAAGGCCTTACAACACATATTTCTGGTGAAATCTCGACATCGAATTTTTGGGTGGAATACAATACTTGCTCCACTTACAAGTTTGTCTTTAGTTCTTAAGTTCCATTAGGAAGTGCCTCCTTCATTTACTTCCTTATGTATAGGCAGGCAGACAGACAGACGGAAGATATTTCCTTTCTAATCGCTCATAGAATGTCGTGAAACCGATTGTCAACGTAAAATATGGGTTAGCTTTCAAACAGCTTCAATCTTATTTATACGTTAGAGGTGTAGAACTAGAAGAACTAATTAATTACTTGCATGAAAATACTTTCGAGATTTAAACAGCCGAGCTATTATCTTCATCATTATCTATAATAAAAATGAATTTGTAAATCTTCGTAACCGCAAAACTTGGAAACGGCTGGACCAATTTGGCTAATTCTTTTTTCCAAATATTCGTTAAGTATGAGAAAGATTCTTATGAAGAGAAAAATTTAAAAAATTGCACAGAAAAATGAAAAAAAAAATTTTTTTTTTCTTTTTCCCTTTCAAACTGAGAAAAACGGGTGCTTGCGTGCTTGTGTATGTACATATGTGTGTATATAACCGCCAATCTCTTAAACCACTTGACCGATCACTGCGAAATTCAGCATCGCGCTTTAACATACAATTTTGTATGATGTAATAGTTATGCAACGTATTACATGCACACGATTTTGTCTACACTGTTTTCTTTACGTAACACGTTCACATCTTCTTCTCTACTCGCTCTTCAACAGATAATTCATGCGATCTATATGTATGAAATTGATAAATTCCAACACGGTTGACCGATCACGATGAAAATTAGCACATCTAAGTATTTTTCATGGAGGTTTTTATGCTATACATTCGCATAGTTTTCTCTACTCACTTTTCTTATACGCAACACATTCACAAATCCTTCTCTATTTGCCCTTCAAGATACAATTAATACATCATTCTATGATTAAAATAGAAATGCAACGTTTTACAGTCACACGGTTCCTCTACTCACTTTTCTTTTAGGAAACACGATCACATTTCTTCTCTACTCAGCCTTCAGGATAGAATTCATACAATTTTCTATGATTAAATAGAAATGAAACGTATTACATTCATACGGGTTTCTCTACTCACGTTTCTTCCACGTAACGCACTCACATGCTTTTTTGTACTCGCTCTTCAACATACAGTTAAATGGATGCTGGTGTGTATGAAGTTGATAAACTTGACACGGTTGACAGATCACCATTAAAATTGGTACATTTAAGTGTTCCTTCATGGAGGCTTTTATGTGATCCATTTTACTTTGCAACGTACTACATTGACGTGGTTTTCTCTGATAGTTTTTTCTGCTACGTAGCACATTCACATATCCTTTTCTACTCGCCCTTCAACATAAGACTCATCCACTTTTCTATGATTAAAATAGAAACGTAACGCATTACATTCACACAGTTTTCCCTACTCACGTTTGTTTTACTGAACACAATAGCATTTCTTTCTCTCCTTGCCCTTCAATATAGAATTCATACAATTATCTACGACTAAAATAGAAATGCACCCTATACATTCAGTGGTTTTCCCTACGCACTTTTCTTTTATGGAACTTAATCACATCACTTTCTCAATTAGTGCAATTCTCTATGTTTGAAGTTGATATGTAGTCCGAGGAAGATTCTTATGAAGAGAACATTTGGAAAAATTGCACGGAAAACATAAAACTGCATTTATCTTTTTCCCGTTCAAATCGTTCCTGTAAAGATATCAATTCTAGGGTAGCATTGTGAGATCGATTTGAGCAATGAATCGATTAAGTGAATCGCTCTCAGACACATTAAAATCGGCTTTGATTCCTTTACTTACGGTTTCGTTTTATTGAAATAAAACAAGAGAATCAAATCACAATATGAAGAAAAAAGCAGTTGAAATTTAGTTAGTAACTTTATAATTTATGAGCGTAACCTTAAAGTTATTATACACTATTTGAATGCATCCGTAATTTTGACACTTTCTTTTTCTACGATATAAAGTTTGACTGTTTGAGAGCTCTCAATTAGTGCGTGTTTTTTCTTGGTCGTTTTTAACTCTTACACTTCTCAGTCGACAAAGTTCCTATAAATATCGTTTACCTTAAAGCACTACAATGAAAATATTTAAGATAAGATTACTAAAGAATTGCAGTGTGTGTAATAGGTAACGAAAGTTTGTAAGTATTTGTTTATGATTATGACATTAAAAATACATAGAAAAGTATATTAACGTTATGCAAATGTATTGTTGATATTACGGCAGTTATTTGATAGTCAACAAACCAAGTGATCACTCTGAAATACGTTTATATTAAATTTTTGTTTTGTTTAAATCACATATTTGTGACTTATATTATCTGCTCTGGTGACCATCACTGAAAACTAAAGATATCATCACTATATAAGCGACGCCATCACCAGAACTTGACCAAAGAATATAAGTTTGCAGAACTGCCACAGTGCAATGGCTTTTGACAGAACGTCTGTCGGGTCAGCTAGTTATTGTTATTTATTATTATTATTATTATTATTATTATTATTATTATTATTATTATTATTATTATTATTATTATTATTATTGTTATTGTTATTGTTGTTGGTAATGGTGGTGTTACAAAGAAAAGCAGAAAGAGAACTTCTACCATTACGCGTAATCTACGAACGGCAAAAAGCGATAAGGTTGCTGTGCCATTTGTTGTGGGTACTCACTTCCCCACCCTGAAGTGTGAACATGACCCAAAACTGTGCGGTCACAAGTGTCATGAATTTGTCAAACTACCCCAAAGCTGGAATCAAAGAAGCCGAAGTAGAAAAGCAAGGAGCGGGCCAACTGTACTACTGCTACAAACACCTCAGAGTGCAGACCTGAACCCCAGGTGAGCATTTGTGATGAATTTTGAAGAAAGGAGTTCGCAGAAGCAGAGTAACGTCTAAACAAGAGCTTAAACGTATTGTGGAAGAAGATTGGAATACAATTAACCCAGAGGAATGCAAGAACTTGATTACTTCTATGAAGAAAAGCTGTGAGACAGTTATCAAAGTGAAAGGGTACCCAACAAAGTATTAGTTAATCAACTCTGTCTTTGTTATTAAACTATTATTTCTAATGTACGAATAGAAAAGTTGTACACACATTATGCTTCTTTTGCAATTTAATTTAAGTTAATATGTAACTTCATAAATTAGCTTTTATTTAAATCAGAATACAGTATTGGTTATATTGTTCAACATATACAATATATATATAAATTAAAATGTATCTTCCTGTAAATTTTAAAGTATTTTCTTAGAAAATTGAAATGCTCGAACAAGACATATACTGTATAAAAATGCCTTTTAGGGGCGGGGGGGGGGGGTGCAGGTAGTCTCAAACGTGTAATTCCAGTGAAATAAAGAAGTGCCAACCAATGAGAGCGGAATAGGCCCTAAACCGTGAATGTAACTAGTTTCACATCCTAAATTCGCATTAATCGAATTTAAAATGTGGAATAGTAGATCGCTGTTCAGGATATGGCAACGTTTCAAAGATTTTAATCCATAAATAACACAATAGCCCAGCTTGAAGCATGCTGTTCTCAGATGTGAGGGCTGATTTGGAATACTCGAATCGGACCTTTGTGATTTATAACGGTAATTTTTCGTAGGAGATTTCGCATCTTCTCAAATAGCTACAGCGTGACGCTGTTAACTGTGATGAAAGTGCTATTATACTAATTGGTTACAACTAGGAAATTGCCGTAGCGGACGAATCACACGAGCCTGAACAGATCAAAACTGGTACCACGTAGAATATTTTCCATTGTTGACACCACTAGCTGCTTTTGGAACACGAGTCTGGCGTGGTGCGGATGTGGTTAAGCGGTTATACTCGTACTTCCAAAACATCACTTCTCTGCGTTTTCGTTTCTTTTTTACGCTTGCTTGATCTGTAACTTAGCTGTTACCATCCTGGACATTATCCTGTTTCTCGTTCTCAGTTTTTGTACGTTTTTCTCTTTCATATCTTGCGCTGTTTTTAAATCTTTAACCCCTTTGTATGAGTTCTGCAGTTGATGCTCCCATTACTCCAACAATAGGTGACAAATATCACATTTTACGTAGCTTGGTGGAATATTCACTGTAAACGATAAGTTTCGGAAGTAAACAGGAATTTATATCTCCATATTTTGCAAATAAGGTCTATTTACTCATTTTCTTCGAAACGTAGTTTCATCATGTGCAGTGCAATGTATTTGACAAATATTGTTTCATCTTCCAAATTAAACAGGAGCAGTAGACATATTCAAAATTCCTGCAGCCTTTACTTATGAAGAACCCGTATTTAAGTACTTATCCTATTCTAGATGTATGTAATATTTTTTTTTAGCATTTTGTAGAAATTGAAGTGTTTAGTTTAAAAAAGTGGACTAGTCAAGCATTTAACCTTTTGGAAAAACAAGAACAAACGTCCTAACTTGCAATGTACAGCACATATCAGCTTCTTTCTACTTTGAGTTATTCATGGGATTCTGGAAATTATTTTTGAGAAATGTCATGTTCTAGAAAATTCTAACATGTTTTAAAACTAGTTTCAAAGCTGTGGACAAGTCCCTTTTTTGATCTGAACGTCAAGATTTCCTAAACATTAAGTGCATAATATTACAATTTGTTTTTATTTTTAAACACACAATAGTTGTAGACATTGATGAACAAAAGCCAACTGCACTGATATAACTTCTTAGGCCACTTCACTATCCCAAATCTCACTACCTAATTCTGAAGACACTGTATCGGCTTCTTGTTTGAAAATCGATCTGCTATGATCTGAAAGTAATCACTGTGGTGTAAGGTGGTGTAAGTTCGTTATTAGGGTGGCCAACGTGAGCTTTGACACATCGAGAATGAATCCTCCATTGATTTCTCTCAAGATGTTTAAGAATGCGCAGTGAATTCCCCACAAATGAGTTATGTTTGCTGTTTTGCAATATTGTTGGTAGTTACTCACCGCACAGAACACATTCACCTTAGGGGAATCTGTTCGTGCTCAATTGTTTCACATGGATTTTCGGTTTCCCAAATCCGAACATAGCGGTAAGTGAAGGTTGCTTGGTCACTAGAAATTATGCTTGAAAAGAAGTTATGTCACCTTCCAAGTCCAATATCACATTAGAGTTCCATCTGTTTCACCTTGTCAGTATGTCTCAGTGGCTGAACTACCGAAGTTACCGGAAAATGCCAGTAGCAATAGCATTTTACAATATGTTCTATTTATTTAATACACAAACATATAATGATATGAGGTATACGGAGGGAACACATGACACTTAAACTGCGCGATTGGATATCTTATGCGTTCACCCCCGGGAGGATCGGATAAGGTGAAAGAACCGCAGGCGACGTATGGGCTGGAGGTGGTCAACCCAGACGATAGAGACGCACAGAGTTCCCTAACAGATATTGGCTTGAGCACCCGGCCAGAAGATGCTCCGGCGACATGTCCAACCCTCAGAGACTCCCCTCGAGCAGGAACCGGGGAAGCTCGACTCGACGGTGGAGGCTCGGAGTTCACCCTCTGGTGCAGCCGAGAACTTCTAAATCGCAAGCCCCTGCACCATCGGTCCGTCGTCGACCTTCACAGCCCCGAATCCGTCCTGTAACTGAGAGAGGGAGACGAAATGAGAGGGCATTTGAGAGAGGAGAGCCATGGTAGAAGACACCACCCCAGCATTCGCCTTGCCAACCAGGGAAAAATCTCGGAAAAACCCATGGTCAGAGTGGATGCCACCAGGAATCGAAGCCGGGAGCTCCTGAATGGCAGCCTCATTTTGCCGTGCTGCCATCTCGCTCGGTAATATGTATATTTTTAGATTGCACAGTAGGCTTTAAAGTTCAAATCTTGTTTATGATTGTCGGTCTGGGTGGCTCAGCTGGTTAGACGCTGGCCTACGGATCCCAAGGTCGCGGGTTCAAACCCGGCCCAGGCCGATGGTTTTTAAGTGTGCTTAAAAACGTCAGCTCCATGTCAGTAGATTTACTGGCATGTAAAAGAACTCCTGCGGGACAAAATTCCGGCACACCGGCGACGCTGATGTGATCCTGGCAATTGACAGCGTCGTTAAACAAGGAAATAATAATGTTGTTTATGATTAGGGTCCGAACGAAAATCGAAATATTCACGTATTGCTGAACTTGTACAAGAATTTGGGAGTGAATATTTTACTGCAAATGGTGACAACGTTTAATGTGCAGTTTGTTCACCAGCTCGTGGTCCCTGGCTGGAATGCAGTCAGCCACTACATCAGTAAACAATTCCAGATAAACAGAGATATCGGGAGCAGCAGTTCTGCATCTAATCGCGTTTACGATAACGTTGCCAACCTTGGATTGTGCATTCACGCTAGATTAAAGTAAAGCACTCGCTCAAAAAAGTACAATTTAAATGTTATTTTCAGTTCATGAAGTATATTTAGCGTATAAAATGTAAATTATATTTTCAACTGCTCCGTCTTTTCCCCCAATGATCATTTTCTGCCTTTTCTATATATTTCAAAAACACTACCGGTCTGAATAAGTCACCTTTTACATTTATTTAGGAATTCATTTTACAAGCTAGTTCTATGGGATTGAGATCACACATGCATGGGGGCAAGTAAACGACAGTGTGGCTCAATAAAACAAAAATAACCAATAACAATATTATAGCAATTGAGGAAGAATTCGGTCTAACAAGTTCTCATTCTCTCCTGCAGGAATCAAAGAATGAAGTATTAAAATTTTGGTGGTTTCAGTATCCTATAAAATCTATTTGACGCATAGAACTGTCACCATAGTTGATTTCACAGCACTCCTAGGCGGAGGGTTATCTGCTTCTACATTACTTTTATCATTACTTCCGACATAAAACTAGTGTTAAGTACGACTTTACTATTGAAATTGGGAGAAATTTGCAGCGAGTAAACGTAGCGCGAATAATATTGGA
The DNA here is from genome assembly GCA_030765045.1 of Tenodera sinensis. NCBI lineage: Eukaryota > Metazoa > Arthropoda > Insecta > Mantodea > Mantidae > Tenodera > Tenodera sinensis. The sequence continues at coordinate 285,159,674 of CM060964.1, read as the reverse complement.
GTTAAGTTGGCAACGTGACCAGCAGAGCAACATTTGCGCGAATGTTTACAAAACTCAGGTTGCACTACTGGAATATCTCTCCCCTGCCCTTCATTCCCCTTAGAGCTTGAGCTGGTGAACACTCTACAACGTTCCTACTTTGACTGTGCCTTGCCATGTGACAGACTTACCCCTCCCACTTGCTATAGTCCAAATCACGCAACCTTTGTTTCCTGTTTGAAGGTTCAGACTCTATTTGCATGTTTCACTGGTGAGAAGCTTTGTCACGGTTAGCTAGGTTCTAAGACTTACTGCGGTGTTAACAAGTACCATATGATAAAGAACGGGATGAACCCGCATATAATAAAAACGGTGAGGCGTGTTTACTTCTTGAAGAAACTTTTGCATATAAATTAAATCAAATTTCTTTTTGTCAAGTGCAAGTCATGATAGTGTCTATACGTGAAATCAAATCAGGGTAATACAGAGTAGCAACGATGGAAAATTGTCCGGGTTAAACGTTTCTTGCAACCACGTACTATTTCGAAGCGAGCAAATTCATACGTGAAGGTTAATAATTGGCGGATTCAAATAGGGCAAAGAAGAGAGGTTTATCGTATGAAATTAAAGCCAACATCTGCTATGTTCATCGAAAAGAGTAATTGTTTTATATTTTTTCTATTGGCAATTAAGAAGCCCAGAGAACTAGGTTCAACCCCGCGTCAGTTTTAAGAAATTGTACAGTTGGTGGAAATATTTATTGCGTCACATTCTATACTAAACGATTGTGTTATAGTCGTTGACTAACTGAGCTAAATTGGCCTTGTTTCCCTCGATTTCTGTCAGAAACAAATATACGCATTAATTTGTATCAACGTAATTTTATTTTAATTTTTTCTTCCTACAAATATATTTTATAGCGCTTTCGTGAAGGGGTAAGTGGACGTGTCGGCTAGTCTGTTGGTTCTTCTGAAATATGAATATTAATGTTGGAAGGAACACTGGATATTAAATTTGTAATATAATTCTAATAGATTTTAGTGTTTGTAAATACAGAATTGTCCCGTATGAATGTACTGCCGCCATTTAATACTTTGTCGTTCTACCACGCACCTTAATCACCACCTGGTATCGTGAAGAAGGCATTGATATAATGAACTTTTTAATGTACTACTCAGTTCGTGAATCCACCCACATACAAGTGTCTTAACAGCTCCCATTTATTCCGTAGCTTGTTATTGGCGATAGTATTGTCCATTATCTTCCAAAATTTCTCGATAGCATTGAGATTAGGACTATTTTCTAGGGATGGGAATCAGGGCATCAGGTACTAACTGGCTTCTACTATCGGGCCCAAGTGATAGTGCGTGCCCTTTTCTAGTGTAGTACATGCGTTCACAACCCAATTCCAGAGAATGAACAGATTAGGCTTGTGTAAGGCGCTCCAAAGTTACAGTTAATTTCTCGTTCTTATTTAATCCATTTTGTAGTATTCTTACACTTATTTACGTATAGCATCCTTGGTTTTCTTCCAAAAATATTATTTTATTCATTACATTACCATTTAACCTATTTGTTTATTTAAAATCAATGCCGCTTTGGAGAATATTTTTTCAACAGGGATTGAAGTCGAAACCGACGACTACTTTGTTGCTGTTGCAGATAAAGTGGGAGTTTGCTGTGATCTTTGTTCAGTAGTCCAGTGAGTCTGTTGATCTCGGTTGCAAGTATGACGGGCGGAATGGAGGCCAATTTGTTTTTTAACTTTTTCCTTTTTCTCAGCATATATTTCTCTAATTGAATTATGGATCTTTCGACTGGGAATATTACAAGCTGGATTTAAAAGTTGAGCAAATTGTCTGAAACCTGGGTGTTCAAAAAATAAAAGTAGCTCTTCATCTATAACTATCATGTTTGCAAATGCATGACCCTGTTCTTGTTGGCGTACAGGGCTGAAAAAAATTGAAATGTTAAAATGGCACCATTATAAAACAGAGATTCTATTTTATATTCTTTAAGCTCCAATACTTTCAAAACCAATTTCAATTAATATTGCACGAATGAGTGGTTCGGGTTTGATAGTAAGATACCTGTATGTCTGTTGGTGCATGTCAAGACCGTGCAATCTATGCACATGCTATATCATACCAGAATTATTGTCCCTCTCTCGGAGAATATCTCTTCCATTTAAATTGCATATTGGCGTTGACGGACTTGATTCCTCAAAGTATTCCCAAGCCAGCCATCATTTCCTATGTTCCATCTGAGAAATGCAACAACACGCGCATTTAGCTCGTACGAATTGTGAATGTAATGCTTCAGTGTACATCCCAGCAATAAGCTGAAACCTACTTGATGTGACAACTAACGCATTCACAACCATCTTACCCTGAGGCATGCGTGCCGCGTAGCGTACAACATACCACTCCAACAGGACAAAGTTATCTACGGTCGCGCGCTGAAATCGGTTGTTGGGAGCCACGGCTTTCATTCTAGTACCTCGCTAGCATAAGTATCTGCCTCGATTCCCATCCCTATTTCCAGACCACTCTAACAATTGAACCCCCTTTTGTCGGAGGAATCATTTTACCCGAAATATGTAATTATGAGGTAAGAGCGGCATCTGCTTCGTGCTTGGTGCAAATATTCATCATAGGATTCAACTTTAAGGCTCTGTGGCAAGTAGTGGAAACATCCTGAAAAATGCAACCGGAAACATCTCCAAACTGGTCTCTTATTATGGGTATAAGCTTCCTTTCAAGGATTCTTATATAGACATTGGCATAGACAGTACCATTTATGATGAAGTTTAGACGACCTACTCAGTGACTGGGAATGCACCCCAAGAGCAAGGGTGTTTGACTGTACGTGTTATACACGATGGCAAAAGTTCTTCGCTATTTCTCTGCGCACGAATACTTCTATATCGGAGCCATGCGGATTAAATTTGGACTCATCTGAAAATATGATCCTGTCCCACATCTCAGGTGTGCATGTCGCATATGCTTCTCCCATTTAGCCACTGTTTTAGCAAGGTTTTGGTCAATAAAGGCTTCTTTTTAGGATGACGGCCCGACAGTCCATCTCCCAGTGGTCTGAGTTGGTGACACATGCACTTAGTAACGGTTGTACTCCAGTACAATTTAGCGACAGTTGCACTCCAATTCTGGAAAGTATCAATGCTTGGGTCTAGCGTAAATTAGGAGGCGGTAGTGGGGGAAATCACCCCTGTTGTTACCGGAAGCTGGGTTTGTTAGTTCAACTTACTTAACCGAGATAGACTGAAGTTTATTTTCGTTAAGTTATCACATCTGATCTCATCCGAAAATACAAAGCTCCGGCTTTTCCACGATTTTTCTTCGAGCAGTGGTTGGAGAACGACATGCTTCTGAGATCTATATATTTAAGTGCGTGGGTAAACGGCACAGGACCAAGAGCGTCTCTGAAGGTTGGAATCGAAGGCTGGGAAGTTAATATCGAATGCACACCCAAATGTATACAGATTAGTTAATGCCCTTCGAGAAGATGCCGAAGACCATATTCATACATGTAACAGAAAAGATCTGAATCTTTAAGGGGGGAAAACCGAAAAAAAAATCAGCAGTAAAAGCTGATCGAATAATTAACTAAGCATTGATTAAGTTGGAGAAAAATGAAAATCTTAAGCATTTCCTTAAAGTAATGGCGAACATACAAAAATACAGTAAACCTGTTTTCACTGTTGAAGGATCAATAATGACAGGGTGTAAATAATATACAAAAATGTAACGGTTCTACTGGAATACACAAAAATACCCTTAATAAAATACTAAAATGATAATTTCCACTGGAAAGATTGATTTATAATACAGTTTTAAGATAAAAAGAAAAGAAAAAAAAAAAAACAAAAAAAAAAAACAAAAAAAACAAAAAAAAAAAACACGCGGAACGCAAAGAGACTACCTTTTCGCGGTGTTCCCTGGTAACGACATGTCGGCTCTCTCTTGATTAATAACAATAATACTAATGATGTCAATAGTAATATCCAGAATAAATTTCTTTACCTAGCAATGGAGAAAGATTCAAATTCAGGATGGTTGAGTGTTGTCCATGGACAGGCAGCAAGGTAATTAGCGGGGAACTAGTTTTTACTCTGTTGTAAGGGTGGTTGAGTGCAAGTGTCTCGAACCCTGTTTCTTACAGTTCTCCTGGTTACTGAGATATTGCGCATTTCTTACCAGTCTTCCTTTAGTTCAGTTTATGACAGGCGATGATTGCTGAGGGAAAACCTTTTGAATACCCGGTCTTGTTTGGCAGTATACGCCATTTTTCTACCTCTTTCTTACAAAATTGAAATTTTTTATTTGTGGACGCTCTTTAACTTTAAAGTATAGCAGTTTTGTTTTCTGATGTTAAGTCAACTGATCTGCGTACATTCTCACTGCAAAGTCTCAACTTAAAATGACTGTATAAAGACTGGCTTCATCGTAAATATAAACAATGACAACAAAGAATTGTGAATTGTTAGGAAAAACGTGATACGTCAAACTATCAAGACAAGAATTTGTTAATCTTTAATAACAGTGGGTCTGGTATAACGTGAAGCAAACAGCTGTTAAAGACAAAAATTACGAAGTGATTAATGGTATGCAATAAATATTTCCACCACTGTAGCTTCCTGGGATAAACGACTGTCCGTCCACCAGCCTTAGCAAGAATGCAATTAGCCGACAGTTCAGTAACCAATTCCAACTACACCGTGATATCTGCCGCTGGACCGTTCCTCTAGCTATGCTTACGGCAGTAATGTCAGTTTTGGAGCACGTGTTTCTGCTGCATTAAGCACTCATCTCAAGTGGTGCGGAGCTAGACTCATTTTCGCTGGAGGAGAGGAAAATGGATCGCTTCTATCATCTCCTAGCCAAACCACAACATTGTCGATGACGTTTTCCCATTCTTCTGCCCTTCTCCCAGTAATAATTTTGTACAGACTGTACATGTTTGCGAAGAAAAGATCTGACAGTTTACTGTGATCACAATATAACCTGTAGCGTCACATCGCGCAATATCTGTCCTGCATTGCGACGTTTACAGTTCTGTTGCGCATCTCCAGATTTATTATCAACGATCCCGAAGTTTGTTCTTAATAAGACTGAATCAGATACTGGATCGCAAACACATTGCTTCACTGTTTGTTCTAGCACAATAATCACGCATATTGAAAGGTTAATGAATCAAGGAAGAAGCAGGTATGTCTTCTTGCTACTTATAGATGCCGATGACATTTCCTTGTGCTTCTTTTGGAGGTGATCGTTTGTTGCTTCTCACGTCGAGGTCTATTGAAAACACCTATCTGTATACCGTACAATCAACTTGATCGTTTGGGTTACTTTCTTTAAAAAATGGAATTTCTTTCTTTAACGTTTCTTGAAATGAATATTTCCGCCTGCGCATTTTCACCAGACACTTCCCGAGTATCATGTTCACATTCAGTGGTGAGTAACCTTGTCCAGACAGTTGAGCATCCACCAATTTTCACTTCTAAGTGAAAACTGTTCATAAAATCGATATACTTGAAGCTTTGTCACAGAGTGAGTGAAATCTGCCAACAATGGCACCGCTCTTTCACTAGACTGCAGACTGTTAGAGTAGGCATGTGACGTGTGTTAGTAGTGCTTCTAGTTTTATAATCACTGCTAACACATCTATCATACATTCTTCACAAAATTAGCTGCAGTCCCGTTAGGAGAGATGGCTGGCGATTGGGAATTTTTCTCTGGCCAAGAGTATTCCCTGTCCTCCCCAGAGTCTGGAAGTGTGAATGTGTGTGTGTGTGGGGGGGGGGGGGGGGGGGGGAGATTGCGCGCGCGCGCGTCGGTGGGTGAGTGGGTGCGCGCGTGTGCGTGATGTACAAAAGATCCAGAGATCTAAAATTGATTAACAGCATTGCCTATAGGTAATACGTTTCAAAGGAAAGGCCGACGATATATTGAAGGTATAAATGGAACAATAGAAATGATGAAAAATAGAAGTGTTAAAATTAACAATCCAAAATGTACAAGCATAATAGACATTTAAAAACTAACGCGTATGTAGATGACTATATTCACTCATTGTTACTGGGAGATCTACCAGTGGCAGATCTTGCTCAAAATCTAAAGTGTGCTGAACAGCAATAGGCAATGGTGGGAGTTAAATTTAAAACATCAGAATAATTACACTAGTCACTCGTCAGTGACGAAAAATGAAGTCCACGAGACAATTCTTACTACAGAACTAGGAATCACTCTGTCATTGAACCCCTCGATGCTAAGAATATCCTCCAGGCCGTGAGGCCGTGGTCCACTGGGGTTTATCCCCTCCTTCCCAGACGTTTCATATGCGGCTACGGCTGACATCTTCAGTGGGTCTCCGACTAGATCTCTTCGGTCTCTCGACGGCGACTGCTTTTTCTGTTGACGATCACAAGGGAACAGCATGCCACAAAAATACGTACACTGTTGGAAGCGGAAAAATATGCAACGCTAAGGAGTAGAACAAAATTTGGTTTACGTATTCTGGAAGGAAGATTCCGATTCCTGAATATCCGCCTCACTTGCTGCATCTTTAGACTTTCCATCTGTAGCACTGTCATCTAAAGGATGGATATCAGTTGCTACGTCTTCATCACTTGATGTATCTGTAGAACTGCCGTTGTCATCTCCGGAATCCACAAAACTGACCGAAGTATTTGCTTCTTCGTCACTGCTATCCAAACCCACATTGATTACTATTCTCTCTATCTCTTCCTCCATTAAGGCGTCTCGATGCCAGTATTCTTGTTCAATGGATTTCACTTTGACGCACTCGTTTTTCCAGTTCTCTTCGGTGATACCTTATAAATACTGTCTGGTTAGTCCTTTAAGCGCGTTTCAAGTAATGGAACACACATTATTTCTGTTTTTTCCTTTATTATATTCCATATTAATTAAATGGGGTTTAGATCACAGCGATAAGGCGGCGATCTGAGGACTTCAAACCCATGGTCTTTCAAAAGTTTAGCTGCGGTGTACACTGGAGGTGGTTTGTTTGCTGTGTCAATTTCCATCTCCTTCTTGGTTAAATATTCTTCTAAGTTCAAATCATTATCCTTCAACCATGCAACAATCTGTTCTTTCCGTGACGCCATTGTTGGAGCTTTGTTTTTCAGCACGGTGTAGTAATGTGCATTATCGAGCACAACAATGCTTTTGGGCGGCAGGTATGATATAAACCTTTCAATTAGCCATTTTTCGTATTTCTTGTTCATCTCACTATGGTAATGTTCTGCTGTGGATTTGGAATCGTAATTAATTCTGCTTCTTTGATGAAACCCATCTCACCGCAAGCAATGCACCACTATTCCTCTTTGCCCAGCAGATTTATTCACTAAAACTTCTGGAATATCGTCATGTTGCCAACACTTCTTCATAGTATAGTAGGTGTGTACCCAAGTTTCGTAAGTATAAACTACCGGCTTCTTGGGTTTCTTTTCATTGCTTCTTAGAGCCCGTAAATAGGCTGCCCTGCAAGCCACTTTATCCTGGCGTTCCACTCAAATCGGTCGCACACTCTTACATTTTTTGAAACTAAATCCCATTTCTTCTAATGTTCGCCAGAATGTTTTCTCTCCACCACTGAAATTAATTTTCTCCCTTGCTGCATAGTACAACTTCTTCACTGTTGGAATTTCTTTATGCACCTCATAATACTCCAGAAGTGTTCTGCGAACGATGCACTTATCATTTCAAACCTCTTTTCGATTCGGTTGTTTCCTGGAGTAGTAACTCGTGTACCTGAAATACTAGCTTTTTCAAATTCTTTAGCGAAACTTTTTACTGTGAATTCATGTTTAGTTACTGCTGTAGCCGTTCTAGCTACTGCTCTTTGTAAAGCAAGAACTAGGCCGTTTTTTCTTCCCCTCCGTGCAGAGCTGGAGAACATTGTGAATAATATTTCTGCTTTGAGAGTTTAAAACTCTCCGCGGCGACTTTTCCGGAGTTTGTATGTTTAAAAGCTGCTATTTGAGACACCCACTTTGTGATATGATGCTACGCTGCACCAATGTGCTCACCACAGTTCACAACTAGAGTAATAACTTAACGTGCAGCTTGTAGCCATTACTTGCAACACGTCTAGTTCCTGCTATCACCACGCGTAAGCAAGTGTGTTGCTAAATGTCCCTGGCAGTAGTGCATTGTTGATTTTGCCGTAAGTACTTAAACTGGGTGGGAGGCAGTAATCTATGACATTAACTCATCTGGCGCTTAAACGAAGCACCGCAGGAAAAAAACTTTCCTGAACAAAAAGCGTTAAAAATGTTATCTATCAGCTCCCAAATTTTTCGGTCTAATTTTGGGACACACACTAAATATAAACACCGACAACGCATAGTATGTTGTGCGGGATGGCAAACTGATCGGTTTTCAAACAGGAGCTCCTGTCCCGAAATGCACGATTTGGACGCTGGAGAGCGTCGAAGTTTGAGAACGAACGGTTGCGACAATTTGTTAACATTTGTTTTGGTATCTTAATACGGAAGATATGCAACCCTTTAGCCATCTGTGTACTGGGATGAACGACCTGAGCATTATAACACAACTGCGCCTGCGCTAAATTCCACCATGGAGTCCTTGGTGCGAGTACTACTGCGTTACTTGTGTAGTTTTCAGTACAGTAACGTTTTAACAGCAGTGCGAGACATACCCAGTACACAGCTATGACGTGAGCTCCAACACACCGATGTAAATGTGTGGATTCACCTCGTCACATATCCAAATTGATGGAGTGGAAGAGGTGGACCAGTTCCATGGCCAGCACAGTCGCCAGATCTGACGCCTCTCGACTATTTTCTGTGGAGGTTTATGAAGAGTATGGTGTATGGCACTTCTGTAAGGTCAGCGGAGGACCTTATGGCTCGAGCCCACGTAGCGATTGAAAATCTTCGAAGACAACCGCACGTATTGGGTCACGTGCATGAGGCTCACCGCCGCCGATATAGGCTCTGCAATGACGTGGGAGATACACATTTTGAAGCTCGTTTGTAATGTAGACAGCTCGATGTGGGGTTTATTGACTAAAGGTGAGGGTACACCCTTCTCAGATTCAATGGGCTACAGTGTCCAAACCTTGCATTTCCGGGCAGGGGTCCTATTTGAAAACCGATCAGTTTGCCCTCCCGCACAAAATACTAAACGTTGTCGGTTTTTCAGACACCCTGTGTATATTTCTTAATCTCTGTTCATTTTGTGATAGGTTTTAAAGTTACCTACTCCGTGTATAAATAATATTTTTCAGTGTTTTCCTGATTAATTACAGTTCCATTATACAATTCTGTACTAAAATAATTCTTATCGTTCCATGCCAAAATTAAAAATTGTAACTTTTGCATTTTATTAATTATGCTTTCTATCCAACTTCAGTACACTTTTCTTCTTCATCTGATTATCCTCCCCGTATGGAGGACTTACACTCCTAGGACTTACAAGCCGGTCTGGGTGGCTCAGTTGGTTAGACGCTGGCCTACTGATCCCAAGGTCGCGAGTTCAAATCCGACCCAGGTCGATGGTTTTTAAGTATGCTTAAAAGTGACAGCTCCAGGTCAATAGATTTACTGGCATGTTAAAGAACTCCTGCGGGACGGAATTCCGGCACACCGGCGACGCTGATATGATCCTGGCAATTGACAGCGTCGTCAAATAACAAAATATCCTTTTTTAGGACTTACAAGCCTGTTCCTAGGATCAGATGGCTGTTGGGGAGTAGACGAATCTATGGGCCGAACTGAGTGAAGACCTGGAAGTAGGTGGTCAGCCCAGCACCGGGTATGAGAGTGAGAAAGAGGGTGATACGAAATGCAGGTGAAATTGATGATTGGAAAGGTGGTGATGGAGCAGTTAGTGGAATGAGTGGCGGGAGAAACCGAAGAAGAAAACCCGCCCAGACGCCGCTTCGTCCACTGCAAATACATGCACTTTTCACTTTAGTTCATTTATCTAGTGTATAGTTCAACTAAATTAAAACGATCAATGACCTTATTAAACATGTCACTCTGGATTAAACTAATCTTCCCTTATTCTTTATATCTTTCTTTTCACTTAACCAGAAAAGATGTGACGAATAATAAATGGATTAATTATAGCTATTAATATGAAAGTTGTAGATTCCCGATGATAAAATTTTACCTTTCTTCACTGCCTTTCCTTTTATTTACAACCTTTTGGGTGCTTTGCTTGAACTGAGCTGTGGCCGGTTGTGCCTTAGCCCGACTGAGACGAAAATAAAATCAGAAATAATTTGTCAGGGAAGACCTTAGCTTAAAAATCTGATGTGCTGCACTCACATGACTTTCTCTACTCTTGTACAAACTATTTGTACAAATTCTTATTCCTATGTCTTCTTCGTCTTAGTTGAGATAAACATTTGTACAAATTATCTTATTGCTTATTTCCTTGTAGGTGCAAGGGGAAAGTTAGAATACAGAAAGCTTTGAGATTCTCTTCTCTTTGCACACCTACCATATAAAAAATGAAGAGCGACGATCCATTTCACGAAAGTTTTAAATTTTCCGAAACACACACATAACAAGGAATATCTCCGAAATGGTTAACCCTACAAGAAAATTCATTGAGACATAAGTTGTGTATTTTAGCAAGATCTACATTTTTTTGTATAGTATGATTTGGTCTATCTCTAACGGTTTACCAGTTATGCAAAAGTCGTCCAGAGTAAATACGACTACAGGGGCTATAGCCAGAAAATTCAAGATATACATTTCATTTGCCATAAAAATATCTCAAACATATGACATTTTAACCAAAATCGTTAGAGCCATTTTCAAGAAAATCAAAATTTTCGAAAAATTTTCCATGTAAAGGGTAGTTTAGGGTGGGGCTATTTTCTTCAAAATCTTCGTGTCGCATCCTTGAAAGACATTAAACTTAAATACCAGCTTTGGTTTTTAACCGACTTTTCGTTTTTGAGTTATGCTGTCCACAGACTGACACACAGACACACACACACGGACCTTTTTCTAAAAATGCTTTTTTTGGATTCAGGGGGTCTTAAAACATACCTTTCCGGTGAAATCTCGACACCAAATTTTTGGGTGGAATACAATACTTCCCCTACTTACCAGTAGAGAAAGTAAAAAGTGCTGAGCAACTGTGAGAAAACGCTTTTATTTAGGGCAGGTTCGAGAATGGAAATCGAATCCCAGAAGTGCGAAACATACTGCTTTTGCCACTAAGCCTCCAAAATGTTTGTTGATTTGGACTTTGGTATTTAAACCATAACTACCTTTGAAGCTTCCAATACGCTTTTATGTGGGGAAAAAAAAAAAAAAAAAAAAAAAAAAAAAAAAAAAAAAAAAAAAAAAAAAAAAGCAGTAATTTAACTATCGTTTGCTGCATTATAGTTCCCTCTTCATTTTCCCATGTACAACTGACTTTATGATACTGGTATACTCGGAAAACCTACTATATGGAGGAAACTGTAGGATAGCAGCGATGTCCAAGGTTTGCGAAAGAGGTTAGGTTGGATTTACCTCCTTTAACACTTGGACGTGCATTGTGTTGGTTACAGCACGTTGCGTTCGATTTACGAAAGCACTTTCAAATCTTATGCGATAAACATCTGTTCATTAGCGACGTCTTTGGTACTGCTTACGTTTAAGAAGTCTATCAATATTTGGCGATAAAGTCGAAGTGCATAGCCTTAGAAGATACACCAAGTGATCGTCGCGTAACATATTGCTATACAGACTTTTTGTATAGTTTGTGTTCAGACACATAATAAAGAATATCTCGGAAATGGTTCACTCAAAAGAAAAAACTAAGTGACATAAATTGTGTGTTTTAACGAGATCCTCATTTTTATTTAGTGAACTTTTGTCTGTCTCTTTCGCTTGCCATCAATGCGAAAATCATCCAGAATGAAGAGGTCTTCTGAGGAAATTCCCAGAAAATTCAAGGCATGACTTAGAAACTGCCATAGAAGCGCCTGTTTGTGTCCGTCATTGGATACTGACTGCTTGTGAGTCTAAACGCCACAGGCGTGATTGACCCTCCGACTAAAAGAGGAGGTGGGGAATAACAGCTAATTAGGTAAGCGTCTCCAAAGAGACAAGGTTGGACATCACTGCTGTATAGTATCCCCTTGACCGACAGCGTTTTACTTTGTGGCATAGTATGTTTTAAAACAGATAATTCAGGACCCATCCACGTATTTACGGGCTGAATGCTTGTTTTCATTTTTTGGTTTTTATAGGATACAATTAACTCAGACTTTGTGAATAAACACGACTAATATACACTACTTCAAAATGTACTTAGTAGAGCCGTTTTAGTATTAATTTTGTATTAAACAGAGGACAAGAAATGTAAAAATCAGCTCGAGTGCTTTACACATCTATCGATTTTGATACACAGACGAAATGGAAAGAACTGGTTTGGAGCGCACATCCTGTTGAATGTTTGTGCTCGTTTTTGGGTCAATGAAGATAATGCATGCTGCATAAAGACATCCTGCATTGTGAAAAGAAATGCATTGTATACGTTAGGCGAGGAGGTGAACCCATTCAACATTACAAATCGTGAAACGGCTGTCGGCGACCTCTTACTCTTCTGACTTCTTTTGTAATCCAAATTTAAAACAGGAGCGGGAGTGTTTATTTTGGGATGCATGTGTGTTGGCTTCCATCACCTCAACTCACCGTGTGTGAGAACGCATCACTGGTGCGCGCTATAGTGCTTTGTTGCAAGTCCACGAGGTTAGTTAGTTGTCTATAGTCCGCGGCGTGTCGTGTTTCACAAGGGATGTGTATAGCCTCTTCTAGCCTTAGAGTTGTGCAGTGATCCCAAGATTTTTATTTTTCAAAATATTTGCGATTTAGTAAATGCAGAGTCTGAAGTCTCCGTACATCGCGTGTAGGCAGTTTGTATAATATATTTTTGAACACAGGAAATCCAACTTCATTGCTTCCCTACCGAACAAACAGGCGGCCACGAATTGTGGTCTATTAGAAATATTTACTCGTCCCCTGTCTTCTGCCTTGTTCGGAGAACGGGCAGTGATTTGAGCGCAAAATTCCCGTACAACTTTTGCGTTAGGAGGCCAACTTTAATGCTTCTTCTATTATAAACAACTGTCTTTAGGACTTTGTTTTCGTTGCAGGTAAATTTTGACCCATCCTTAAATGAGACCTTTATATCGGTATACCTTGTAAAATTTCTAACATGTGAAGTTTTCATCTGTAGGGATATTTATTCTTGTAGAATGTAGTTTTGCTTTAGGCGATTGTAACCGTTGTACTGATCCGTTAAAATCAGTAGAAATGATAATTGCATATATAGAACCATACAACGTGAAAATTCAGCGGTTTGAGCTTCTGAAAAAGTAAATGTATTACCCCGTGCAGAAACAAATTCAGTGCCTGATTCCTAACTTTATACGTGGAAGAAAAGATGTACTTTGTTATTAAGTACTGTTGCTTCACCCGTATACTTCTCACAGAACAGGGAGCCGTCAGTAAATGTATGATATGCGTAATAAGAAGCCCTTTCTGCTGTGCATGGTGCAAATACTCTGAGAAAAAACGGAGGAGAGCTGTAGTCTGCGGTATACCTACGTTCCTTGTTAGTATTTAATTCATGAACAGCGTAGGCAGCCCTACTGTTGATCGATTCACTAATATGTACTTAAGTCCACATCACTGTCCGCCGGATAACGGTAGGACATGATCCAGCAGCAGTGATTAATACAAATTAACGCTTACGGATTTTTGGATCCAATAAAGTATCTGAGGATTTCTCATTTTGCAACTCAACTGTGCTGAAGCGTTTCCACGCTATGTAAAATGGCTTATATTTATATTAGTATTCTGAATGGCTGTTGTGAGAGAATTTGGTGGTGGTGGTGGGAGGAGGGTCGAAGACACTGTTTAACGTATAGTTTGAGAGAATTTGACAATACACAAGGATCCTAATACGAAGAACACCGGAAGGGAGCAGATGGCGGGGTTTACAATAAAGAGATCAAACACATAATGTACCAGGTACACGTAAAGTGCACAACGTTTTAATTTGATTACATTTCCATTTTATCAACCCTAGACATCTCTTAATTTTCTTTTTTCTCTATATCTGAGCCGAAGTTGACATCGTACTTGTGTTAAAATAGTGTTTAAGCGTACAACCCATAGTCAGTGACTACTGGTACATGAAATGATAATCAGGAAGGGAAATTTGGGAAGGAAAAAGTTCAGTTTTAAGTTTAGTGTAGCTCCGTGGCATTTTCCAGTTATGAGGGCTGAGGAAAACCCGGAAAACAAACTCGAGGAGAACGGTCCTGGCGGGATTTGGACCACCACGTCTCGTTCAGAGTCCGTGCCTTAACTCCCTGGGCTGTTGCACCGAGGAATCCTTTTGTTAAGTGTCCGTCACAAGGGAAATCCGAGTTGGTTACTGGTTAAAATCTTGAGCAGCGAATACAGCGACATACATACATGTTCACCATGACGAGTGTTTGGAATGCTAGCTTCGGAAATTAGTAAAATAAAATGCTAATATCTCCGTAGTAAACGCGGCATAAGTAATTTTACTAGTCTTTTAAATATATACCTTATTTGCGAAGTCAGTCGAATTACAAAATGGACTGATGGAGCCAGAAGAGTGCTGAATTATTCTGAAGTGCCTTAGAAAAGTTGGGCGCCGCACCTCAGAAAGGTGTTCTAATACGTTCAACAGCTGGGCACAGGCCAGAAGGGCCTTAATGGCCGACACTGGAGGCGTTTGGCCAACAGTGGCGTAACGTTGCCAAAAGGTGCAAGTGCATATCCTTGTCACTTAGGAATTTGTTCTTCCCGTGCGAAATATTTTAGGTTCTCATAGTGTGGGTCTTTTCTTGCAGGTAAGATACTCGTCAGCTCGTGAAAAGTGCCGTCATACGGTGTAAATGATACACGAGCTGAAAGTTTGCAATCGAATGTAATCAACAGTTTTGTATAATTCCTGAAATACGCAATACAGTACTGCCCTGGTATCACTCTGCTCGTTCATGTATGGCAACCACGTTAATCAACAAAAACATCCGTTTCAAAAACAGGGAATTTTAATACACCTTTGAGTGATATAGCATTGCACACAGAGAAGCAAACAGTTAAATAAATTACGTTTCTATGTTACAGGTGGATCTGGTCCAAACAAATGTGGTTTACCGTTCACGCTAAAATATTTAATACAAAGAACAGAACAATTGAATAGCCGTTACCGAGCGGGATGGGTCAGGTGGTAATGGCTTTGGTGCGCATTTCATGGGCCAATCATTTTTTTTTTCATTTCCCTCAGTCGGCCAGGTAAACAGCGGATTGTGTATACCACTACCCAGAGTTCCACCTTCAGTTTAAACAGTAGAAATGAAGATGGGTGGCCATAGCGAATGCGCTATAGTGAAGGCAGGTAGACTGGAGGCACATGTAGAAGCAGATGCAGTTGCCTAGCACTGAGGTCTGTGGAAACGTGTCAAAGCTACCATGTGTCCTTCACGTATAGAAAAGGGGCACAGTTGCCTGGACTTGTGACGAAGCAAGATGGTATGGTACAGTGATGAGACATAGAAGGGTAGCTCCGCCACACACCGAGCCACGAACTATCTCCTAACAGATCCATCGCCATATGACCATGTATGTAAGAGAGAGAGGGAGAGGGAGAGAGAGCGGGGTGGGGGGGGGGAGAGAAAGGAGAAGAGACTAGCCTTTGATTTAAATTTTAGGTGCGTTCAGTACTGGCAGAGCAACCATCTATAACAGGCCTGACGAACCTTACTCCGAAGGTGCGAACAGAGTAGTTCCTCCCCTCCTTAAGCACAGTAGCTTACACACACACGCTTGCACACGCACGCACGCACACACGCACGCATACACACACACGCATACACACACACTCACATTAGAACAGGGATGTCCAACCTTCTTTCTTTGGAGAACCTTACACAGTGGACGGTTATACCCCCCACCCCACCCCACTCCACTCCTCAGTCGGAGGGACAGACAGTCAGTATCCAGTGACGGACACAAACAGGCGATTCCATGGCAGTTTCTAAGTCATACCTTGAATTTTCTGGGAGTCTCCTCAGAAGACCTCTTCATTCTGGATTATTTTTGCGTAAATGGTAAACAGTAGGAGACAGACAAAAGCTTACTAAATAAAAATGCGGATCTCGTTAAAGCACACGATTGATGTTCAATACTTCTTTTGAGTGAACCATTTCCCAATACTATACTTTTTTCAAATAGGAATATGTTATTCGTTCTTTTTTTTATCTCTTGTCCTTGCAAAGAGAACGGGATTCCAAAGGCATCACATAGCAAGTAGCTCTTAAAACATGTTACTATCGCTTAAAACCTACTGTATTCCTATATTCCCCTTGCACCTACAAGAAAATTAACAAGATACTTTCTGAAAATGCTTATGTCGATTAAAATAAAGTAGATGGAGAAATAGACATTTGCAAGAATAGTGGGTAAAGAGTGAGTATAGCTCATATTCGAGAAGTTTCTTCAAATTGAACCATATTAGAAGTATGTATAGCAATATGTTACGCGACGATCACTTGGTGTATCTTTTAAGGCTATGCACTTGACTTTGTCGCCAAATACTGATAGACTTATTAAACGTAAGCAGTACCAAAGAAGTCAGTAATGAACAGATGTTTATCGTATGTTTGAAAGTGCTTTCGTAAATCAAACGCAACGTATATGGAACCAACCCGCCACTGCAATGCAATGCACGGATGGGGGCTAAAGGGGGGCTAAGTCCGCGCGTAGTGGAAGGAGGTGAACTCAAACTCCCCAGTTTCGCAAACGTTGGCCATCACAGTATTAGAAAGAACCGGTTTTCCCTTTGGTTTTCCCGAGTTTTCCGCCTTGGTGGTCACGAAGGAAGGGGAAATGGGGAATGTCTTCACAGCTGGTGAGTACAATTCGTCAGGCCTGGTCTATAAACGTAGAATTTGAAGATAATTTTGCCCACAAATGTAGTTAAAATCTGTGCAGAATCAGTGGTCGTTTATATGGTAGCCTTCCTAGAATTTATAATTTTTTAGACAAACAGCCAGAAGTACAGAATTGAAATGATATAGGTACATTGTGAAGCGCATTTGTTGACACATTTCAGCTTTGATTGACGTCGGTACAAAATTACGCATAGTGTAGACACCGTGTCTCGATGATGATAAGGACAACAATTTAATTCT
This sequence comes from Tenodera sinensis, assembly GCA_030765045.1. NCBI lineage: Eukaryota > Metazoa > Arthropoda > Insecta > Mantodea > Mantidae > Tenodera > Tenodera sinensis. Next base: position 285,142,448 of record CM060964.1, on the reverse strand, counting down.
ACGCCGGAGCAAATATTTTGAAATATAACGTTATGTGCATTTTTGTGTAAGAAAATTGCATTGTTTAGATGAGAGGCTGTAGTAGATAATAAACTATGCATCTGTCTGTTGCCGCACACATATCGTATATTCATACGTAATCCCAAGAAAGCATGCTGCAGTAGTACTTGATAACCTCATAGGGATGTATGTTATGCAAGTTCACGCTTCAGCAATAAGGGCGTGCACGACGGAACACAACTATGTCTACTTCAGGCTGTTCCATTCTGCAATTATACGTTTATAAATGTTCTGCTTGGGATGTATCGGTATTCATAAACATTGAACGCTAATGCAACGTTTCAGTGATTGCGAAGATAGATATTTGTTCACAAAATATTGCATTGAGTTTAGGGAATCATCAGTTTGTTGACTAAAAGAGTAGTGACATATTAGCAGGACTTTCCCTGTTTATTACTGTGTACTTCACATAAACCCCTATATAGTAATGCCATTAAACGCGATTCTTCTGTTCACATTGTTACTCGCCAATTGATTTTATACAAGAAAATATGTAATAATCTTAAATGAAGAAAATGATCTTGGTTGCATCTGCCATGTGGAAAACAAAACACAGTTGCTCGCCTATCTTAAGTTGGTTTTTGTTGCTAAGAAACCGTGCGGAAGTAAAGAGAAATCGGTACGGCATAATGAAGCCGCGTGGCAGTTAAGCCTGGGAAAACAAAGTTGTAACAACGAATATTTCGAAAACGATAAAGGCTACAAAATAGAACATAAAGGTGTATTTTAATGAGCTTTAAATTTTTTCGTGCAGGAAGTTTTTGTCTCTTGTTTTCCTTTCTCAGGGCGTACTGGTTATAAACGTTAGGTAATTCAGAATGGAAATGACTTCGCAGATAATTAAAAATACACATTTTATTAGCCTTGCAAGTTAGTGTCTGAAGCATATGGTATTTTAATCAAAATCGTTAAGAAGCTTTTTAGAGAAAATGAGAAATATTTTTCCATATAAAGAATTGTTAGGTTAGGTGCCTTTGCCTGTCAGGCTTATATAGTGTGACTAAAATATGAAATTTTTTTACTCTCTCTACTGGTAAGTAGGGGAAGTATTATATTCCACCCAAAAGTTCGATGTCGAGATTTCACCGGAAATATATGTTTTGAGGCCCCCCTGAATCCAAAAAAATCATTTTTAGAAAAAGGTCCGTGTGTGTGTGTCTGTGTGTCAGTCTGTCAGTCTGTGGACAGCATAACTCAAAAACGAAAAGTCGGTTAAAAACCAAAGCTGGTATTTAAGTTTGTCTTTCAAGGATGCGACACGAAGATTTTGAAGAAAATAGCCCCACCCTAAACTACCTTTTACATGGAAAATTTTTCGAAAATTTTTATTTTCTTGCAAATGGCTCCAGCGATTTTGGTTAAAATGTCATATGTTTGAGATATTTTTATGGTAAATGAAATGTATATCTTGAATTTTCTGGCTATAGCCCCTGTAGTCGTGTTTACTCTGGACGACTTTTGCATAACTGGTAAACTGTTAAGAGATAGACCAAATCATACTGTACAAAAAATGTAGATCTTGCTAAAATACACAATTTATGTCCAAATAAATTTTCTTGTAGGTTAACCATTTCGAAGATATTGCTTGTTATGTGTGCGAGTTTCGGAAAACTTAGAACTTTCGTGAAATGGATCATCGTTGTTCATTTTTTATATGTTAAGTGAGCAAAGACAACAAAATGTCAAAGCTTTAAAACATTTGACTATCCCACAAAGCCTACTGTATTCTAATGTTCCCCTTGCACCTACAAGGAAATAAGCAGTAAGGTAATTTGTACAAATGTTTATCTTAACTAACACGAAGAAGGTATAGGAATAAGAGTTTGTAAGAATGGCTAGTACAAGAGTAGAGAAAGTCATGTGAGTGCAACACATCAGATTTTTTATTTGTACTATTATACCTCTGTGCCTAAAACTTTTTGGGGGTTTCAGTGCACGTCAAAACGCGAATTTCCGGTTAAATCTTGCATAAAATATGTGGGTGGAGTACAGCACTTCTCCACCTACAATAGGTAGCAGAGAAAGTAAAAAATATACTTCGTTTCATCTTGAAGCTGGAGAGAAAAAATCCCCTGTATGTTGAAATGTATCAACAAAGAAGCTTGAAGTGCTTCCATACAAAACTTCAACCCGTTTGCGCAGAGATTTACCTAAAATAGTCAATTTTTAGTAGCCACTTCATACAAGCTTAAGGACTTCAACTAAATTTGACATGTAAATATTTATTTCTGTACAAACAGCGGTTCGTGAATTGCTTCATACGTACAGATAATCAAACATATTAAAACGGATTAAATGCACACGGTTTGAAACACATATTAAGAAAAGTAAACAAGGGAATAACAAACTAGAATTCGTTGGAAGAGTTAGCACACAGGACATGTAACATTTGTATAGATTCATTATTTTATGACTCCACAAATATATAAAATAAAACGAAAATGTTTTATAGTAATTTCAGTAAGATTTTAGTTCTGAATATTGCATTTCAATCACAAGGGTATAATTCGTACAGATTCACTTTCAAATTGAAGATAGATTTGACACATTTAAAAGGGCATTCTGCCTAAGTTGCGGTCTCTGTAATTAGGAATATCGCTTACTGGAAGCAATTTTGAAACTCCAAACTGCTTGTGCGAGAGCATGAATGCAACGTGGAGTATGTGAAACTTGCGTGGCTGAGGGAAGAGTGCTGTGTTGTGTGTGACATGTTGAATCGAGGAGTCTCTTCATTTACTTGGGCAAAGATGAAAGAAATCCCCCCCCCCCCAAAAAAAAAAAAAAAAAAAAAATAAAGTCCAATCTTGTGTGCGACATTTTAATAAATACAGGTTGTAAAAGTAGAGCCAAATTATTTTGTTGGAGGACTCTTATCAGCAGTATTGCTTCCACACCATAGAACACACCACATGCCACTGATATTCAGTTACGATGCCTTACTTACAGTGAGTAAAAAGTGTTCGTACAAATTGGAAACTATATTAAAATACCTGGAGCAATAGGAATGGAATATTGGGATAAATATGTAAATACCTTAATCATATTGAGTAGTGCATATGTTGTATTTGGTCATACTTTATATCACAAAACACAAACAAATTTATTAATAAACTTCCATTAATGTGAACAAATGCCACGATGTCTCACAAAAAGTGATCATACACCTACACTTTAGTAACATTTTTTGTAAGTAAATACCATCATTCAATATTTTGTAGGTTTCTTTTGCTTTTATTACTGCCTGCAGTCTCCGTGGCATTGATTCTACTATACTCTGTACATCAAGAAAGGAGACGTAAACAAAGCACCGGTTTGTATCACTCCGCCGGGCCCTAATGACCTATACTCCATCCAGCCTTAGAACCAGACCTTGTATCCCTCCGCGAGGGTGTTCGAATCAGCTGCCACTAACACAAACAAATGCCACATGGACTCTTGCTTCGTTAAAATTAAAATTATTTTCTTGTTTAACGACGCTGTCAATTGCCAGGATCACATCAGCGTCGCCGGTGTGCCGGAATTTTGTCCCGCAGGAGTTCTTTTACATGCCAGTAAATCTACTGACATGGAGCTGTCGTTTTTAAGCACACTTATAAACCATCGGCCTGGGCCGGGTTTGAACACGCGACCTTGGGATCCATAGGCCAGCGTCTAACCAACTGAGCCACCCAGACCGACCTTCTTGCTTCGTGTTTATATTGCAACAGAACCATATTTACTCTGGAGTTTTAGGAATAGCGTTGCATTCAGGTTGTCTTTACCAGGGTTAACATACATCTTGAACACTCGCAGATCATCGCCGATACTTAAGGTCCTATATTTTGTGGTGTGCTTTGGTTTCGGCATATTGTGGGTGAGTTGCTGCCGGCTTGTGTTTACATCAAATGCGGATCTAAGGGTAGAGCGATTATAGTTGTCGACGGGCCCTTAATCAACACTCACTCGAACATAGGTGTTCTATGGTGTTGATATCTGGTGACTGGTGGTGTATGAAGTTGCTTTGGCGTATTGTAAAGCAGCCACAAGTGACAATTTGCAGCTGTATGTTTGAAGTCGTTAACCTGTTGAAAAATAAAACTGTTCTTTAGACCTACTTTCGGAGCCGTAGCATGAAGATTTTGCTCTAAAATGGATGATCCACCATTCCATTGATAAAGTGCAGTTGACCCGCATCTGAAGCGCTCGTGCACCCCCAGACCATCTTTGAGCCACCTCCGTGTCTTACTCTGGACACTAGATGTTCTGGATCCATCACCGTCTTTAGTTTTACATCGGAACTAAAAATGTTACACTTATTTTCTTCGGGAAAAAAAATCACCCATTTCCAGAAGTCTGGTGCTTTATCCCGGTGCTCTTTTACGAAATTTAATAGCTTTATTTGATTTCTCTTATTTACCCAGATCTGCAACCAATTTCACAGAGCTAATTTTAGTCGTTTGTCTTTACCCGAATGATATCTGTTATCTTGCTCTGTCAGTAGCTTTGGTCTTCCAGTTCTTGGCCTGTTATGCATGGTTTTTAAAATACAAAACCTACAAATTATTGCCTGTACAGTGGAACGAGGTCTTCAACAAGTTGAGATATTTATCGGTCATGTGTATCCATTATGCAGTTAAATTATTAGCTTTTTATTTCTCCGCTGGTTTCCCTGCGATTGTTCCCCATTTGGACTTTCCTGTGGTTAGTTTTCTGTTTACCGACGACTAGCCCCGCTCGGTTTCTTATCCCTGCTATCCACAGGTAGGCAGACAAGTGAATGTTGACTAGTTCTGTCTTCTCGAGACTTTACCTTAGGTGTACGATCACTTTTTGTGAGTCCGTTAGATATCTTTTGGTGCATTTTATTTACTTCTTTAAGTTTGTACTCATGTTGCGGTTTTATTGATGTGTTTATGAAAGGTAGTGTTTCGTATTCACGTCTTTTATCTGATCATATTTCTTGAAATCCATGCCTTTTGTAACACTCATTCTAATGCAAAATAATATAGGTGTACGCACACTTTTACACTCACGGTAGGTCAACTATTGAAAAGTAAACTTCACAGTTATGTTAGTGAATTTATTGCTCATGTATATTTTCAACTGATGGAACAGTTTTATTGTGTTAAGGTTTTGAAAAGGCATTTAATTCCGAGAAAAATTACTGTATTAATCACCTCGTGTAAACTTGTAAAAAAGAAATCTGTTCTCGTTTCGATAAGAGCTTCCAATAGCCGTAACCACGTCTAGCAGAGTCGGTTTTCATTAGATTTGTGTAAAATGGAAATCATTAGTGATGCAGGCAGAGTTTCAAACAGGAAGATTTAAAGCAATGCCTTGTGGTAATTTGCAACAGTAAAATGTATACAATATAGTTTTAAATCAAATATACTTATTACATATATTATGACCACACGTTATTCCTATTTTACTTTCTCTACTACGTATAGTGAGTAGGGGAAGTATTGTATTCGACCCAAAAATTCGATGTCGTGATTTCACCTAAATATGTTTTGAGCCCCCTGAATAAAAAAAGAGCATTCTACCAGACACGCACGCACGCACGCGTGTATGTGAACAGCATAAGTAACTCAAAAACGAAAAGTCTTAAAAAAAACCAAAATTGATGTTTAACTTTAATATCTGTCAAGGATGCCACACGAAGATTTTGAAGAAAATTGATCCACCCTAAACTACCCTTTACATGAAACATTTTTCCAAAATGTTGATTTTCTCAAAAATGACTCAAACGATTTTGATTAAAATGCCCTATGTTTAAGATATTTTTATGGTAAATGAAATGTATATTTTGACTTTTCTGGCTATAGCCTATGTAGTCCTGTTTACTCCTGATGGCATTTGCATAACTGGTAAATCATAAGCGATAGACCAAATCACAAGTTATGTCCAGATGCAATTTTTTTGTGGAGTGAACCATTTCGGAGATATTCCTTGTTGATTGTGTTTTTTTCAATACTTAAACCTTTCTCCAATTGAAGGTCGTTATTCAGCTGTTTATATCTTGGCAAAGAGAACTGAATATAGTGACCAACTTTCACAGATTTGACTATCGCTCAAAGCCTACTGCATTCCCATATTCCCTTGCACCTACAAGCAAATATGCAATAAGATAATTTCTGTATATGTTTATCTCGACTAACATGAAGAAGGTAGAGGAATAACAGTTTGTAAGAATAGTTAGTATAAGAGTAGAGAAAGTCATGTGAGTGCAACACATAAGATTTTTTAAACATTTATCAGGCATTTTCTTACCTTTTTGCCTGTCTTTTGTCATGTTATAAGTGCCTAAACATCTGGACCCTACTGATTACGTATTATAGGATCAAAACATGGAATATTCAGCGATTGTGTAGTTTCCGTTTTGTAACAAGTTCGTGCCTAGAAGAGCGATGCATCTTTTTTAAAGAGCAGTTAGGAATATTATCAAGTTTCTTGGCCTCGGACCAAATTTGTGCATTAGTGAGCCCGTGTTGCGTAAACATGTGCTGCAGGAGAGGCTTTCCTGAACGTATGAAGCACTCGTGGCAGGCCGTGACGTGACGCGACGCTAATGTTTGATCGGGTGCATAAGAATCTGGAGTTTGAGATGTTTATCATTCTTCCCCCTTCAAAGTTCCGCGAAAACACATGGCTGTATAAGCCAGTCATTTCCTGATAAAGGTGGCAATGCGCAATAGCCACGGCTTTGGCTCTCGGCCGTGGCACATCGCTCTTCGAACTTTGCCCTTTTGTTGTACGATAAGCATTTGTTTGTCTTGCCCAGATCCATGCTACAAAACAAACCACCACGTGCATGCTTTACTTTTTCTACTACTTACCTGTAGTGGAGGAACTATGCATGCCACCCAAAAATTCGATTCAAAGAGCATTAGAGAAATGCCGTTGACTATGAACAGCATAAAAAAGGAAGAAAATAATAAGTAAATTCAATACCAAACTTGCAATACAAGGATTTTCAAGAAAATCCACCCACCCAAAATTACTCTTTACATGGAAATTTGTTGTTGTTCATTTTCTCAAAAATGGTTCTTAACGTTGTTTATTCAAATACAGTATGTTTAACATACTCGTATTTGCATGACAAACTGTACATCTTGATTATCTGGAAATAGCTTGTGAACACCTCTTCAACCTGAATAACTTATGTATAATGGTCAACTGTGACATAAACAGTACAGGACCAAAAAAAAAAAAAAAAAAAAAAAAGTTAAAGTGCATAAATTATGTCATATATCATTTTTTGTGGTGATAATTATTTCAGAGATATTCCTTGTTATTGGTTTGAATTTTCTAACTGGAAAAGTTTTTTTTTCTCTCGTGGCCATGCAAAGAGAAAGATTTCAGAGCCATCACACACTGTTTAAAAACCTTGACATATCAAAATGTGAATTGAAATTTTATCTGGATAGGGTGGTAAGCCTGTTTAAGAATGGTTTGTAGAGAAGCAATAGAGAAGGTCATGTTAATGCAACACATCAGATGGCATTTCATCTTAAATACCATCTTGAATGCAAAATTAGATTGTAGATGTATGGGGAGCCCTGTTTATGGATAATTTGGGAATTAAACTTAAAAATTCAACATTTTTAGGATGTTCCTCACATAACTCACTAAAAAGTTTGCAGTAATTTCCAAAATATGTTGTGTATGTTAAACTTCTTGAAGCTTGTGTGCATGAAATTCCAACTTTAAATATGTGTAGTGCTTAATTGGTTTATATGCTGCACTTCAGAATGTAAAGTAGTTTAAAGGGTCAAAGAAAGAGTAAAAGCATAAAACATCTAAGCCTTAATGTCAATTTTATAGCAACTGCTCGAAAATGCGACCTGAATTTCATGGCAAAATTGACAGTGGTGAAGGAAGGATTGTTGCATCCTGTACAAGATTTCTGGTGTGGACCGAATAAGGAAATAATAGTAGTGTTAATGCTCTTCTTCAGATGGAATAAAAAAGAAAGCAAAATTAGTAACTACATGATAGGAAATGAACCCACGACCTTGTGACTACAGCCTTTGACGCTACATATTGAGCCACAAGAGCAATCAACAAAACGTCTCTGCAGTAGACTTCACAAAGCAAGAAGGCAGCCAATCGTTATTCAGTGTCGCACTGTCAGGTGATTAGTCCGAGATTTGAGAGATATTTGTGGCATTAAATCTTGAGAACGCTGATAACGAGCTGCTTAAAACCAATATTTCTATACTCGGGCAGCAGTTTTAAAGACATTCTGAACCAATTTTTCATCAAGCCTTGCTTTAGCACTGACTTATCAGCATATGTTTAACACCATATAGTAACTGCGTCATGTTTAGTCGCGGACCACACATTGCCTATCTCAAATTACTTGTATCAGTCACATCTACAATCTCTTGAGTTATTTCGGTGTACTTCATTAACATTCTGTATATTGAGTTTCCTAGCAATTAATTTGTTTTTGAGTGAAAATATAAACAAACACAAACAGAAATTTGAACAGTACTATGGCTGGCTTCAGGATAGCCCATTATACACATTAACATCAGTTGCTTATGCAAAATTGAAAAGTATCAGCAATATTTCAAGTGCAGTTATATCTATAAAAATCTGATGTGTTGCACTCACATGACTTTTTCTACTCTTGTACTAAGCATTCTTACAGGCTCTTATTCCTATATCTTCTTCGTGTTACTTGAGATAAACAGTTGACAAATTATCTTATTATTTCCTTGCAGGCACAACGGGAATATTAGAACACAGTAGGCTTTGTGCGATAGTCAAATCTTTTAAAGCTTTGACATCCCGTTCTCTTTGCACGTTTAACATATAAAAGCATGAAAAAAGATGTTGCATTTCACGAAAGTTTTAAGTTTTCCGAAACTGACACAAATAACAAGGAATATCTCCGAAATGGTTCATTCTACAAAAAAAATGTATTGAGACATAAATTGTGTGCTTTAGCGAGATCTACATTTTTTGTAGAGCAAGATTTTGTCTATCTCTTACTGTTTACGAGTTATTCAAAAGGCATCCAGAGTAAACAGAACTACATAGGCTATAGCCAGAAAATTCAAAATATACATTTCATTTGTCATCAAAATATCCCAAACATTTTAATCAAAATCGTTAGAGCCATTTTCAAGAATATCAAAATGTTCGAAAAATTTTCCAGGTAAGGGGTAGTTTAGAGTGGGACTATTTTCTTCAAAATCTTCGTGTCGCATCCTTGAAGGACATTAAATTTAAATATCAACTTTGGTTGTTAACCGACTTTTCGTTTGTGAATTATGCTGTCCACAGACTGACAGACAGACACGCACGCGCGCGCGCGCGCGCGCACACACACACACACACACACAGACATCAAGACACACAGACATCAAGACACACGCACACACACAGACACACGCACACACACAGACACACGCACACAGACACAGACATACGCACACGCACACAGACACACACACACGCACACACACGCACCGTTTTCTAAAAATGACTTTTTTTGATTCGGGGTCTCAAACATATTTCCGGTGAAATCTCGACATCGAATTTTTAGCTGGAACACAGTACTTCCTCTACTTACCAGTAGAGAAAGTAAAAATGTGAGATACTGCATGCATGCCAGTGTGTGTGTGTGTGTGTGTGTGTGTGTGTGTGTGTGCGCGTGCGTGCGTGTGTGTGTGTGTGCGCGTGCGTGCGGGTGCGTGCGTGTGCGTGTGTATGTGCGTGTGTATGTGCGTGCACGTGTGTGTGTAGTATGGGAGTTAGACAAGGTAGACAGATAGTAGGGAGATTTGGCAATCCTAGTGAAACATTATGGAAAGATTATCTTTTAATCTCTTAATATTGAAGGCGAGAGCCTTAAAAAATGTGCTAATACATCTGAGCATTTATCAATGACACAAATAATTCATTTAAAGTTTAAGAATGTATCAGTGTTCATAATTAGCTTGACTGTGCTACTGCTGCACTTCTTTTTAATGGACTAAAGTTATGCAACTTGGATTTTACAGGAAATAGAAAAATACTTACAGAAGCTCTTTTTGTGATATTTCAGATTCAGGCAGTGTGAAAAGAAAGATGAAGGTTGTGGAGAAGTCAGAAGAGTTGAATGGACATGCAGTGAATGGCCACCCCGAAGATGATGAACATCACAAGAAAAACTGTGTAGACAAACTCAAAGCGCAGCAGAGTGTTGGTGTGAGTAATGGTGTTCCAGAAAGTGATGATTCAAAGAAAGAAAATGTGGAGGACAGTGAGGGTGAAACGGGTAAAGAAAAAGAAGACAGGAAAGATGATCAGGAGATAGTGCTTATCCAAGATTTGGGCTTTACAGTGAAGATTGTGAGTCCTGGAACAGAACCTTTTGATATTCAGGTGTCAAGTATGGAACTGGTGCAAGAGATCCATCAGCTGCTGATGGATCGGGAAGACACGTGCCATAGGACTTGCTTCTCACTCCAGTTGGATGGCAACACGTTGGACAACTTTGCAGAACTGAAAAATATTGAAGGCTTAAAAGAAGGTTCAGTTATTAAGGTTTGTAAAATAAGATACTTTTAACTATACTGTAACTGACATTCTCTTAAGGGGATGTACTACTGAATTTAGACCAAATAGCAGTTTTCACATCTACTAATTTTGCTATCATAATATTCCCTGAACCATGAAAAATGTGGATACCATGTTTCTAAATGTTATTGTAACTCTTAACTTTCTCTATTCTGAGTTCTTTTAAATGGCTGCAAATAATTTAAATGTCCATGAGCGGTAATAATACAGCGGTTATATTTTCTAGAGTAAGTTATTTTCTTTCCTGTGAGACTATAACCTGTCACAAGCAAACAAAATCTTTAAATTAAACAACGAGCTCATGTTCAGACAAAATTAATTACTAAGATACATTATTTGCTAAAAATATGTACTTCAAACACAATTTATTGTAATCATGATTTTCAGCATTTCTGGGTATTGCAAATTACTTTTTTTTTTTTAGAAATCTATGCAAGATTAGGTTAATCAATGGTAATTAATTGTTCTTTCATACAAGCTGTGGGTAGGACAAGATCTGAAAGTTAGAATCAGACTGAAAAATTCAATGCCATAGCTGGGATTTGAACCACAGATCTGGTTTCTTCAGGTTGCTCTGAGCTACCATTGGGGAATTTATTCCATGCTGCCATGGTAGCTGAGTTGGTTTAATTAACCGGGCTGGAATATCTGTGGTTCAAGTACTGGTTGTGGCATTGAGTTTTTCAGTCTGATTTTTACCTTTCCGACTGTGCAAGATGTTAACACCAAATTTTCATCACATGTTGAGAGTAATGTAATGAATGAATTTGTTTATAAGTTTGGCCCTGGCTTAAAACTTTTTCAGGAGGGAAACTGGTTATAGCAGAAAAATTGGTTAGTGGAAAATGTATTTCTCATATACATATGCCACTAACCAGTACACGGTCCCATAATTCATGCACATTAATACATAGTATCAAGGTACAAAATAATTTAGAATACTCATTTCCAGCTTAAAAATATGATACACTAGTCTTTCTCAATGGTTAAATATACATGGACATGCGCATGTACTTGCATCCTGTAAATAAAAAAACTGGCACACAAGTAGCACCCTGCATGGTTATTACTAGGCCTCAGAGTTTTAGGTGCTAAAAACTTGGAAAATATTTATTTTTAAGTGCTAAAAATGTCAAAAATATGTGCTAAAAAGTAAAAAATATGTGCTAAAACAAATAAAATATTTTTAAGATCTGAATGGCCGAAATAATATAAATGTACATGGTACTCACCAGACATTACTCTTGGAAGAGGCCATCAAGTACTGTAGAGTTACAGTATATGACCATATACTTCCTCAAATTTTCCATCCCGAAAGGTTGACGATTGTCATGAAGAAATGTCTTGACTTTTGAAAATGATCGTTCCGCATCACAAGAAGTAAGTGTAACATAATTATAACATGGAATGTCACTCACACTCACAACAATGTCTTCATGTTGCCCATCCAACACATTTGAAATTTTACAGACTATGTTAAATCCACTATTATTTTCGAACACTTCCTTGCAGTTTCTTTTTACTTTCTCTACTACATATAGTAAGTAGAGGAAGGTATTCCACCCAAAAATTCGATGTCGAGATTTCATCGGAAACATGTTTTGTGGTCCCCTGAATCTAAAAAAAAGAAAAAAAAAGTATTTTTAGAAAAAGGTCTGTTTGTGTGTCTGTCAGTTTGTGGACAGCATAACTCAAAAATGAAAAGTCGGTTAAAAACCAAAGTTGGTATTTATATGTAATGTCTTTCAAGGATGCAACATGGAAGATTTTTAAGAAAATTACTCCACTCTAAGCAATCCTTTACATGGAAAATTTTTCGAAAATTTTGATTTTCGTGAAGATGGCTAACGATTTTGATTAAAATAACATATTTTTAAGGTATTTTTATAACAAATGAAATGTATATTTTGAATTTTCTGGCTATAGCCCATGTAGTCCTGTTTACTCTGACTTATAAATAACTCGCAAACCTTAAGAGATAGACCAAACCTTACTATACAAAAAATGTTGATCTTGCTGAAACACTATGTCCAAATAAATTTTCTGTAATGTGAACCATTTCAGAAATATTCCTTGTTATTTGTGTCAGTTTTGAAAAACTTACACTTTTGTCAAATGCAACATCGTTCAGTTTTTTATGTTAACCATGCAAAGAGAACGGTATCTCAAAGCTTTAAAAAATTTGACTATTGCTCAAAGCCTACTGTATTCCCATATTCCGCTTCTACTTTCAAGGAAATAAGCAATAATTTCTGCAATGTTTATCTCAACTAACACAAAGATGATCTAGGAATATGAATTTGTAAGAGTGGTTAGTACAAGAGTAGAGAAAGTCACGTGAGTGCAAACATCAGATTTTTAAGTTTTGTGCTGCAGGATTGAAAAGAACCTTGAGTCCCCCCCCCCCTTTCTCACCACATTCTGAACTACTTGAACTACTGCTCCCCAAAGACATTCCTACTAATTCCAGTTTCTTTATGGAATCACAGAGGAAACAAAGATTCCTTAACATAGTCTCTCTTAAATTTCGCAGTATACTGTTGCACTTGCTCTACTTTTCGATCTAGACATGTTTAATCCACTGTGAACTCAAAACTGTTGATATGTAATTTCCCAACACAACTATAGAACGTTGTATAAACTTTGCAGATTCACAAATGATTGACTATACAGTTTAACAAGTATCAGTGTATATACTAGCTGGAATGTGAAGCGATAACAGGTACAATGGAGGAGTTCCCTGTTATCTTGCAGGCTTATGTTGCTTGAGTAGCCAGGATTTTTCTATTTTCTTCCAACTGAAGGGATACTATAGCTTACATATCAGTTCTTCCAATAATGAATAACAAATTGCGACATCCATCCTGCGTAATTGAGCATTAAAGAAGTGGAAGGCAACTTGTTAAAAATAATTTGCTGCTACTTTTATGTGATTTCTGAAAATTATTTTTAAAATATTTCCTTTATTCAATTTTTGTATGATTTATGTGAATATCCCAAAATATTTATTTAAATAAAGAAATTAGGAAATATGCATTTTGATGTGCAATAAAACTTAAAATATTTGCTCTGGTGAGAACATCCAGGAAATTAAACTTAGTTTCAAGTTCATACTAGGATGCAAAAAAAATATGTATTTACCTAAAAATCCGAGCTGTAGTTATCACGAACAAATCACATTTCTTATCATTTTGTGGATACTTCATAATGTAATGACTCAACTTCATTGGCTGTGCTAATCAGCTTACAGGTTACATAACTTTTCTGGTAGAGTGTACACACATTGAAATAAAAATAATTGTTTTATAAGCTGTCAACACATGAGCTAATTAACACATAATTGGAGAGAATGAGCTTATATGGCCATCACCCTCCATTAGCAGTGAGAGGGTGGAGGTAACTTGTCATTCTAGGACAAAAGCAGCATTCTCTTTAACTACCCAGTAGATATGAGACTGCAAATGAACGTTTGGAAGAAATAAAAGTGACATCACAATTCATTTCTGGGAGATAGCTGGCACCAAATCGTAAGGTGGCAGGAAGAAGAGAAATTGTGTCACTTCTGGACAATTTAGCCAGTGGCTGAGGGGTTGAGGAAGAGAAAAGTGCAGTCTTAAGAGACACCTACTCATTTTCAATTAGTGGTCAGTAATCCTATGATGGTAATTATTATTTATTTATGCCAACAAACTTACTGTTGGTGTTTTTAAACACACAAGCCGTGTGTGGGCAAAGTTTGAGAGGTAGAACTGGAACTTAAAAATTCAATGCCACAACCGGGATTTGAACCACAGACCTTCCGCTTACCCGGCGGCTGCTCTAACCACTGAGCTATTGCGACACACTGCTAGAATGGCATTAAATTCTCAAACCAGTTCGTATTTCTCCTGGTAAACCACAAAGGCAGTCTCACATCAGAGACAAATTACCCCAATGGTGACTTACTATTGTAAGTACTTTATGTCCCAGAATTAAATAACCTTCGGATGGTAATTATTATTTATTTATGCCAACAAACTTACTGTTGGTGTTTTTAAACACACAAGCCGTGTGTGGGCAAAGTTTGAGAGGTAGAACTGGAACTTAAAAATTCAATGCCACAATCAGGATTTGAACCACAGACCTTCCGCTTACCGGGCGGCTGCTCTAACCACTGAGCTATTGCGACAAACTACCAAAATGGCATTAAATTCTCAAACCAGTTCGTATTTCTCCTGGTAAACCACAAAGGCAGTCTCACATCAGAGACAAATTACCCCAATGGTGACTTACTATTGTAAGTACTTTATGTCCCAGGATTAAATAACCTTCAGATGGTTTACCTTCAGTGGTTAGAGCAGCCGCCCAGTAAGCGGAAGGTCTGTGGTTCAAATCCCGGTTGTGGCATTGAATTTTTAAGTTCCAGTTCTACCTCTCAATCCTATGATGGTTTCTACTAAATTTTTTTGGAACCAACAAAGGAGAGAATTCTAGCTGCAAAATATTTCAACTTTTATGAAATCTGATGTGATGATTGTAGAAAGATTTAGGGAAGACAAAAGGAGACAAAGGATATAAAGAATGCAAGGGGAATGTAAAATATAATCAGGAGTATCAGAAATACCACAAATCTTCAAATAAAATATATACTAAAGTTTTAAGAAACACTTGGAAGCCTGTTAACTCTCTCTGTTTGGGAAGAAACTAATTTATAACATTTTGGTGACCTATATGATTACAATCTCATCACAATGCTTCCTCTAGCTTCCTTCACCCCCCCCCCCCCCCTTAAAAAAGTCAAACCACAGGAGGAAGCACAGAAATTAATCTACGCAGGGGGAGATATTAATCTCAGAAGAGATGTTCTGTGAGTTCATTGCAACAAGAGCGATACAAATTAATTTAGGAAGCAATTTTCTTATTTGCATCAAATTTCAAGTGAGCTGTCTCAGTTGTATACAAATGCTTCATTTTCTTTTGCAGCTTCATAAATCATATTTTTAATCACTTGTAAGATAAGTAAAATGTACTTAGAGGAAGTATTGTAGTAAAAAATATTTGATATGGAGATTTTACTGGAAATACATGCTTTGAGACTCCCTGAAACCCCCCCCCCCCCCAAAAAAAAAGCATTTTTCGAAAAAATATATGAATGTGTGAGTGTGCATGTGAACAGCATAACTCAAAACGAAAACTTGTGTAAATACCAAACTTTGTATTTATATTTTGTCAACAGTGATGTGAAATTGCAAAACGAAAACTTGTGTAAATACCACGGCTTGTGTGTTTAAAAACACCAACAGTAAGTTTGTTGGCATAAATAAATAATAATTACCAAACTTTGTATTTATATTTTGTCAACAGTGATGTGAAATTGCAAAAAGTAATTGAATTGTGTCCAAAAATGCCCAAGCAATCCTATGAGATGTTCATTTGGATGTACTTCTGATTAGAGTTTAACAAATGAACCACCCATTGCACTGTGAGTATTCTAATATGCAAATCTCCATACAAAAGTCTAATGAGATATTGGGAATGTTGGCAATGTCCTATGCCTCAATTTGCCTGCCATATAGCACAGCATTGTGAATTTTTCCCAGGTTTTTTCATTTGTAGTGGTAACTGGATGTCCTTGAAATAATCATAAAAAAATGGAAGAATGGCCACATTTAAACCTCACAGATCCATTTCTTCAGTACAGAAAATGAAGAATCTTACAAAGTTAAATCAAATTCCTTTTTTATTTCATTGGGCTTAAATCTTTTAATGCAAAGTATTTAATCACTGGACAGCATTTGATTTTATCCATCATGAACAGAAACCTCAATTGTTTATGTTGTAGCACTATAACAACCAAACAAATTAAATCACGTGTATGAAATTCCACATATTGCCATCTAAATAATATTACTTGAGAACTATCCTTGTTATTTTTGGTACTGCCAGCACGATCTCTGTTAGACTGAGAACTTTCTGAGTCACTCTCATATTGTTCTAGTTTTAAACTTCTTCACCACACATTCACATTCTTATCCATATATCCTGACTTTAGGGAGAATTGAAAATAATCTTCATCAAAGAAATTCCCCCAACAGAAGGGAATCAAACCTGGAACCTCTGCATTTAGGGGCTAGCAGAGGCAGTTGATACTGTCTTTGCCACCATGATACTAATGTGTGTTACTTCCATTTTACTTTTGATAATTTCTCTTTTTATATCATTTTATCCAAATTTCATTTGGTTCAAAATCAAATTCAAAGCTTCCTTTTATAGTATAATTATTACATATGAACAAGCATGCATTGGTGATCGTTTCAAATCTGCAAGTAAACACGTGAGGCAGTGAAAATGTTGCCAAACTCCTAATGCAAGAGCCCTCTCCAGGTTAAGGCCTACGACGCAGCCCCTGCATCCCCCACCTCTGCCCATCACAGGCATCATGAGTGGGGTGCAGTATTGTAGGGTGGTACGTGGTCACTGCCCTGATCCCTTCTGGCTGGTTATGCAGTCCTCGCGACTAGGGCCACTACTTTTCAATCAAGTAACTTCTCAGGGACCTAATGAGGCTGAGTGCACCCTGGACCAGGTCTGCCAGCAGGATAAAATTCCCACGCCAGTACCAGGAATCAAACCCGGATCTCCTGCTTGGTACTGATCCATAATTCAGTCATTAAATACCAGCTGCTCCATATCTGAAGTAGCCATACGCCCCAGGCCATGAGACCACTGTCACCACACTTCACAGTACAGTGTATATTAGTAGGTTCCAGCTCTGTATTTCATCTTCTCCACACCAAAATATGCCCATCTTTATAAAAAAGGTTGAACTTGCTCTCATCTGAGAAGATTACTCTGGGCATAGGTGACTGCAATACACTACAGATTTTGCTGGTCCCCAAGAAGGTCTGATGGATAAAATCCGGTGAGCCACGGGACCAGGAGTGTTCAAGAGATTCATTCCCCAAAACAACCCTTCCAGAAATCACATAGTGTTGTTAGCTGTGTCCTTGGTAGCACCATCTTGTGGAAACCACGAGTAGTTGATTTTGTTTTCCTCTAGCTGGCTAATGAAACTTTGGATAATTAATCAATAATGCTCACTTTCACATCTTTTTCAAAGAAATAAATGGCTAATAATGCATTTAGTTTAGGTGGCCTAACAGTTCGTTCGGCAGCTAACACTGAGCCTATCTCAAAATTTCTGATTAGTTGACAAACTGCCTTACGAGGAGGTTCAGCTTTCTGGCAATTTTTCAGCAAATGCTTTCTGCCATAAATTTTTGTGCATGTTGCCATGTTGAAACATATGTTCAACGAGAAAGATACGTTCTTCAATTTTAAACTAAATTGAACATCAAAACACTACACATATTGCTTTGACTAGCTTTTATCAACTGACAATTGAGCAACACAGTTAATTGTTATGTAACTATGGGACAAAGTAAAAAATGATCACGTATCTTTGAAAAATCAATTATGCCAGCTTGTGTTAAGATTCTATGTAGGAAAAAAAACCTAACCTTGGTTTGAACTTCTAACGTAATCTACATCTGTAGTGCATAGCAACTTTCTAAAGAACTATACTTTTAAGAGGTAGAACTGGAACTTAAAATTCAATGCCATTCTGGCAGTTTGTCACAATAGCTCAGTGGTTAGAGCGTCCGCCCGGTAAGCGGAAGGTCTGTGGTTCAAATCCCAGTTGTGGCATTGAATTTTAAGTTCCAGTTCTACCTCTTAAACTTTGCCCACACACGGCTTGTGTGTTTAAAAACACCAACAGTAAGTTTGTTGGCATAAATAAATAATAACTATACTTTTACTTATTAGCTTCATCATGGAACACCATTTTGATGGACATAGAACTATTAAATGCTTAGCAGGCATGTTGACCAATGTTTAATTGATATTTTTATGCTCTATCATCTTAACTTTACTTTTATTTTGAATATTTGATAGAATATTTTGCCAGCCTTAGCATGGGAGCAAGATTTATAATTTGTGGTTAAACAATTTTTGGTTACTTATTATGTTGTTGATATATACTTTGTATTTTCACTTTTTCATAATCACAGTGTACTACAAAATCACATGTTAATATTTATACAGATTAGTTAGTAGGTATATACTCGTACTTAGAAAGTGGGTATCACTACATTCACAATAGGAATATTTATGTGCTGAACATATTGAATACCATGCAAATAAATCTGAATTTTATATTCATAGCAATATGAATAAAAGGTCTACGATGTAACTGCCTCTCCTGACACATCCTTATAAAAGTTGTTTGCATTGTCTAGAATTTCAAAAAATCTAGCTGTGGTTCCAGGTGGCTCTGAAATTAACTACGTTGATTTATGTGTTTGTGTGTGAGTTGAGAGAGAACGATTATTCTTTTCTAGTTGCATTGGTTTTACAGTGCTATAGGGTGGCGCCGTGGCTGAGCGGTTAGCGCGCTCGCCTACCACCTAGGCGGCCCGGGTTCGATCCCAGGGACCCGCATGACGTATTTGTGGTGGACGAAGTGGCGCCAGGGTGGGTTTTTTCCGTGTACTCCGGTTTCCCCCGGCATCTCATTCCACCGGTGCTCCATCTTCATTCCATGTATCATTAGTGTCACCGCCTGCGGTGCCATAGTAGTAAAAGCGAGCGTTAAACACTACAAAACTTACAGTGCTATATGTTCATAAATCCAATCAAATTAAGTTGCTTTCTAAGCTTTGCATTGCTTTGCCCTGTTTTTTGTTTACAAAACATTCTACTGATTTTTTTCTATAATTTGTGTGTGGTACAGTTGTGTTGTTATTGTGTTTCCAGTGATGTCTAACAGTGACACCAATCCTCCCTCGCAATCTTCACCATCAAGGCATGTTTTACAGTCTGCTAGGCTAACCTGCAAGTGTCCACAAGATCAGGATTTCAACCTTCCAAAAAAGAAATACACAATGCCTACTTCACAAGCTAACCAAAATTAATGAATGTTCACAACAAATATGCCCCATTAGAATTAATGGAGAATACTACCTTAACAGAATTGCAAACTCAAACTCTAGAATCTGTGCATGTTCCGCCAATCATTTTACATGAGGCTAAACATTAGGAAGCAATTATCGCTGATTTAAGTCAAGTAACGACTAGTGGATTTAGCACTTAGCAGAAGGAGAAAGTTCTAAAAATTGTTCGCACCACAAGTACAGATTTTCACACTGACTGCCCATTTTGATGAGTCAGATTTACAGTATCATAACCTTTCATGATCTTAGCTCCAAAAAGCTGGAAGTTGTTATTTGGAATGTCCCATACTGTCTAACTGATGAAGTAATTCTTGCATAACTTCTGGCTCAAAAGCTTCCAGCTACTAAAGTTGTTTGACTGTTGTTTATGGATAAACAACCTATGCCATTATGTGTGGTTGAACTAGAAGACTCCGTCCAAGCTAAAGAAATCTTTAAGCTTCGCATATACAACATGCATTAGTCTGTGTTGAATATTGCCTCAGATTCTTGAAGGTTGTCCTTATTAGTTAAATCTTTGCACTAAAGCTACTAGTGAATCATCTCAATCATGGCCTAATTTTCAATTACCCAATGTATCTAATCCAACACTAATGTCATTTGATGCACATTTTCCTAACTTGCCAAAACAATTGGTGCAAATATTCCACCACCGTATGGCCTCCTAACGAAACATCTCTATCTTCTCCAGCCAGATGCTTAGAGAAAGTCCTCCTTCCGATTCTTCCCACTTCACTGATCTTATACCTATGTTGGTCAAAGCTTTCAAGCCAAACCTCTCTCATACCAAATCTTTTGTTATTTCATTATTCCATTTTTGAAATTAATACTTCTGTTCGTCATTTGTTCTCTCAGCTTATTTTTTTAAGCTACAATGCCAATGGCTTAAAATACAAGCAAGCTACTTTTCTGGAATTTTTATTTCAATACAATGTGGATATTGCTTGTATATCTGAAACCCATTTTCTTCCTTATGGACAAATCGCTCTCCCTGGTTACCATATTTATAGATCTGACCTTGATGCCAGAGTTGCTTCTGGAGGTATAGCCATTGTGAAATGAAAGCTGGGACATTATAACATATTTTTGCCTTCATTGACCAGTCTTGAGGCCTGCGCAATCAAGCTCATCTTAGATGTGGCACTTTTGAAGAACATCAGTCAGCCCTTACGCATATACTCTCTTGCCAAGATGGAATCTCATCACTGCCCTGTCTTTTCTGTGTTTGATTGTGAAGTGCCATATGCTTCATACCATCCTCACCGTATACAAGGAATGATGATCAGGAAAAGTTTTCAGAGTAGCAGTTGGACTTCAGTTGCAAGCTGCATATTGCCTACAGACCCGTTCTGACGTTCATGCCGCAGTACAGCACTTCACAAAGTCTTTATATATGTCAGTGAAAACTGCTAGCAGTATGCCACATCCTCTAAGCACTAATCTGCGCCATCAACTGCTTCCCTCAAGAATTGTACCACAGTTAAAGCCAAACATAAAATTCGATGAGAATGGCAGTATCATAATTACCTTGGCAGCGACAAAGACTAAATCAATTAATTTGACAAACCTGACGAGCTCTACATGAATATTATGATACCTATCAGAACTGCTTGTGTATTCTTTCCCCAGAAAATTACTCTCTGTGGAAGG
Source organism: Tenodera sinensis (assembly GCA_030765045.1). Taxonomy (NCBI): domain Eukaryota; kingdom Metazoa; phylum Arthropoda; class Insecta; order Mantodea; family Mantidae; genus Tenodera; species Tenodera sinensis. The sequence continues at coordinate 285,121,191 of CM060964.1, read as the reverse complement.
AAACAAAAGAAGTGCTTGACTTACTGTTGTGCCACCCTTAAAATTCCAAGACCATGTGTATGAACATGAGGCTGCAAAATGTGAGCTTTTAGCAGACATTTTTCAAGTCACATTCACACCCAATCTCACTGTGAATTTTGAGTTCAGTCAGGATATTGACACCGCAATTGACACTTATTCCTCGGTTCCAGAGCAACTCAACTGCACTTTGGCCTGATAACTTCAATGGTTTCTTCATAACCTATCCACTAAAAAAGCTCCATGACACAATCTTATTCCAAATATTGTTTTAAAACACCTTACCACTAAGGCTGTGGCCTACTTGGCCTACATATTTAATGCTGCTTTTCATCTTGGATACTTTCAACTATCATGGAAATGTGAAGTTATTGTTCCTCCTAAACCTGGACTTTCACCTTCCTTACACTCTAGTTATTGTCCAATTGGCCTATAACCTACACTTACCAAACTTGTTGAAAAAGACATCCACAAACGCTTAAGTAAATTTTTATCGGATAACACAGTGATACTACCACAACAGTTTGGTTTTCACAGGCACCACTCTACAACCCATCAGTTTCTGCAGTTAAGTGAGGCAATTGCTCATGGTCTTGAGCTTACATAATACAATGCTACAGCATTTCTAGACTTGAAACAAGCCTTCAAGCAGATGTGGCATGCTGGTCTGCTATATAAACCTCGGAGCATTGGATTGCTGGATTATCTTTATGATGTAATTGATAGCTTTCTTTCATGTCATACTTATCAAATATGGATTGGGTATTCTCTATCCTCTGTGGCTAGTATGTCTGGAGTGCTTTAAGGTTGCACTTTAGCACCTCTGCTGTTTAGTGTCTTCACTCACGAAATACCTGTCTTGCCACATGTCAACATTACTATGTACAATGATAGTATCGCCATTTATGTTTCACATTATGAACTAGAAACCGCTGCTCACAGATTACAGATGACACTTAATATTCTAGTATCTTGTATTGAGAACTGAACAATTTCCTTGAACCATAAGAAATGTGAAAACATGATGTTTACATTGTGTCATCCTTTGCAAACTATTCCCATATCCTGGAAATGTGCTGATGACACTTTTAAAAATCTTGGCCTGCATTTTGATTGTTGACTGACCTCCACTCTCACATCAATTCAAAATTAAATCTTCTTACCCCAGAGTATGTAAACTGTATCCCATTCTCAACAAGTGTTCTTTGCAAATACCATGAGGTTCTCTTTTGTACAAGTTTTACTTTGTCCTTTTCTTACATATCCTTGTCCAATTTTGGGAGGTGCAGCTGCAAGCAAAATTAATTGTCAGCAGGTCTTTCAAAATAAAGTTCTAAGGCTTATACTGAACTTGCCTGAGTATGTCAGAAACACTCAGATACATCATGAACTGGGACTCAGTACCATCTTTGCACACATTCACTCTCAGGCTCACACAATTTTTCAGCATTTTCCGTTAGTCCCTGGCACAGTGTAGTTCTCCTTGGGACGAAGATCTACTGCAGTTCCCTGGATCAAGAGTCACCTCCCACAGGACTTGCTGCTCTCTTCCAGAAGTGATTCTGATTTAGATTTCCAATGAACTAATTAATATATGTAACTGTTTGTTGCCAGAGGGACCTCATATGTCTAACCTCAGATAAGGTTATTTTCTTATTTCATTTGTTATTTTCTACCAATACTATGTTCTACGAATTCTGTGTAGTAAACTTGTAATGCTGAATGAATCTGTGCAATTAAAAAAAAGTTAAAAAGAAGACCTAGTTAGATTTTAAACATGTTTTCTTTTCTTTGCTCACCCTATTAATTTTGCTAACCATTTAGGATTGAAGCAGAATCTTGCTCCAGGACTTGCTGTGCTGTTTTCCCACATCCACCTCAACAGGCAAACCAGAATGTGCATTTTGAACTTCTATGTATATGTATAGCGAAAGCAGCTTATTTGCAGTTCCCAAGAATTCAATATGGCCAACATTACACCAAAAAGCAGTACTGCCAACCTACATAATAAAAGCATTATTTCTAACCTCAAATATCACAGGGTTAAAGAAATATGCTTTCAAACAACAATAATGCTTGGAGATTGTTACCACACAACACATGAACCTATTCATCGTTGGCAAATCTTGTTCTGCAATAACACTTTTGGATAAAATCACTTCAGAAAGCTAAATATCGTAATATATATTTAATCCACTATTGTGTTTGCGAACACAAAAATAAATACAGTAACTATAACTGCGTATAGTGCTCTAAAACAATTAAAGACAAAACCATGCACACATGAGCAATACAATGATTTCCACAGATTAATATATTAATTAATTAATATGGGATCTAAACAGAATCTCATTTTAAAATATATCAGTTGGATTCTCTGCAACGGGTTAAAAAACAAAGGCTTCTATGGCAACATAACGGATGCAGTAACACCAACTGTGCCTGTAGCTTTACCATCATTATATTTTACAAACAGTTGGTGGTACTACTGCAGCCTAAGAGATGGAATGTCACCAAATATAACCAGATGTGCCATAATGGGGGGAAAATATCACAGTAGGTTTTTGGGGTATTCCAGTAAGCCATTTCCTCTATGCCTTATGATCTTCCTTTGATTGCTTGGAATAAGTTATGATTCACATGTATTTAACTTGAAAGGAAGCTTTGACTTCAGTGTTTGTTTTGCATTTTCTTTGAAACCTTAATTTCCCATTCTTAAACAACACTTTCAAGGAGGTGTGATTTTGAAATATTTTATAGTATTCATCAGGACTCAAGATATTATCTTTTTTCCTTAACTCTTTTTCAATTCTGCTAAAACTTTATCTGGAGGCATATAACTGTGTCCATGCATTGGGTAGATATTCGTATCAAATAAAGGAAAATTTTCTATTCTTCAGCAATAAGCATGAACATCACACTATTTTTGTTCTGACTAGAGCTACTTCCTTTCTTTGTCTTTGTGATTCCTGCCTCCTGCACATTTTGACTGATACAGTTCTGCAATCTGAGCTGTTGTGAATTATCCATGGATGTGCAGAGTGCAATGTTTCAATTAAGAATAAATACACCACATATAAGAAAATGAGTATGAAATCCAAGAACCACAACAGTGAGTTTAGCAGTTAATGCCAAGAATGCAGCAGTATAACAAAGCTTGCAGAAATGAGCAGGAATTCCAAGAACCACACGAGAGAGATAGCAGTCATAATAAAATTGCATTTATCAGCTTTAGCTATAACTGAGCAAGTGCATCTATCGAGTTTTGAAAAAAACTGCCAGTATTCCTTATCCTCTATACAGGGCATGTATTGAGATATACATTAATCTGATTCAACAGAATGATGCAGGAGCTTCAAACTATGCCAATATGAACTCAACATCGTAAAATTTTGCATCTATTGAGTTTTGAAAAAATGCTGCTCGGTTACTCTTGGAAAGTACTGTATAATTCTAGGAAACCAAAGAAACTGGAGGACTACCTATTTCCCTGTGTTGCACATAATGAGCAAAAGTAATAAAATGATGTATAATAGTAACTCATATGGCAGCTTTTACATTTTTAATTAATTTTATCAACAGTTTATGATTTGAAATAAGATTGTGATTGTTACATTTTAGGTTGTCGTAAATCATATCCGCAAAACAGTAGGAAAATTTGAGGTGAACTTTCTCTAGTTTCAGAAAAACTTAATTTGCTGAAGTTGTACATCCTTACCACCTAGGCGGCACGGGTTTGATCCCAGGGACCCGCATGTGGTATTCGTGGTGGACGAAGCGGCGTCAGGGTGGGTTTTCTCCGGGTACTCCGGTTTCCCCCGCCATCTCATTCCACCGGTGCTCCATCTTCATGTATCATCAGTGTCACCGCCTGCGGTGCCGTAGTAGTAAAAGCGGGCGTTAAACACTACAACAACGTACATCCTCATAAGCTTCAACTTTTAAGAAATAAACTTGTGATGCTGTGATTTCAAATATCATTTAATGCAGTACAACCCTTTTGGTTTTGTGGTACATGCGCATAAGGAAGATGATGATTAGTGGGGATCATCATTTGTCTGATGACACTTCATGTGATAGCCTGTTTTGTGTGTACATGCAGTAAGAAGATAACTAAGTTATTTTTATTTTCATTAGTGATAGCATCTGGAATGGCTTATATAAGATTTAGTCAGCTTAGACAATTGTAAAGCAAATATTCTGTAGGCTAGAAATAAACATTGGAACAACATTGCTTCTTGAAATTTCCATGGTTTTTGAATAGACTAACATTTGTACTAATTTCACCATTTAATAATGTTTTCTTGTAAAGGGCTTTCTCCATAGAGAGATAAAGAGGTAGGGAGGTAGAGTAGAGCAGGGATTTCTTGCTTTTTCCAGAATGATTCATTGTCTTTAAAATTGCTGTCACCAGAAGGAATTTTGCTGTTGCTTGTTTAAGAATTTTATGTGGTGGTGAAGCAGTAGTATGCAGTATAATTGCCTGGCTCCTAGAAGCTGTAATGTTCCATTATTTTTACTTATATGCAAATTATTTGTCATTTAGTGGTTTAGTTGCCATATGGACTGATCTTTTTGAAGTACCTACTTCTTGTGACCTGATGACATAGAGGATTTCCTGCAGAGTACATTCTAAAACTGTCCTGATACCAATTAGTTTTGGTTCTGTTAAAATTATACTCTGGTTCTTTACCAACCCTAATGTTTCATGATCCACTTTCTCTAGATTTAAAGATTAGTAGCCTGATTGTATTTGTAAGTGACAAGTAATATGTGTGAGAATTATCTACAGATTTCTTGATAGCAACATTTCACACATCTGTTTTTTGTAAGGAGTCAGTAGTAACAGTTAAAACATCACTAAAATTTGTTTAATGGGACACGTTTCAGAAACATGTGCTTCCATTATCAACCAACTTCTGACTGCACATTGCCAGGAGTTCGTGCAGTGTGAGGCCTGCTGCTGTGAGGAGAATTCTGAATATTACCATGTCCTTTTCATCACATAATCTGCTTGCCCACTGACTAACTGTACTACGATCGACAGCAGCATCTCCATACACTGTTTTCAACTTCTTGTGGATGCTTCCCACTGTCTTGTTTTCACAGCACAGGAATTGTATGACAGCATGTTGCTTCTGACGAATGTCGAGTGCAGCAGCCATCTTGAAGGCATGCTGTGATAGTGCCACTCATGGGAACAGGTTGAGATAAATTGAACACAAGCAGGAAGGATGTATTTACACACTAAAAATTTCAAAGATGTAGAATAAAAACTGCATTTTTTTAAAAAATAGTGTGCATTACTTTTGAAGTGATCTTTGTACAAGCTGGTATCTGGTGGTTGCTGGCCAAAGGAATTTCACATTGTGTCCAGATGTAACCATGAGCCACTTAATTTCTTGCTCCTGCATAAAACATTCCTCCCTTAACGTAAATGCACTACTATAGGGTCTTTATTAAATGTGGTAACCTGTTCTGTGGGTTCTCTCCACTGAGCAAGAGAGCAAGAAAACTGAGAGCCGCCAGGAAAATTGTGCTGCCAAAGGTGCACTAGAGTGCTTACCTCATTGTAAATGTCCTGCTGCTGAGTTTAGGTGAGTGAGCAGCGAGAACATTTTTATGAGATATGCTGGCTGTTTGAGAGCAGAAGGTCAACATTTTCAGTATTTACAATAAGGTAAGGATTCTAGTGTGCCTCTGATGGCACAATTTTCCCGGTAACTCTCATCTCATGGAGTGGAGAGACCCCTGAAATGGGTTATCACGTGTTATAAAGAAGACCTTATACCCTTCCATCATCTAGACAGGATGTAACTGAAGTAGGTTCGTGTTTTAAACCAATTGTATAAGACACCATTCTGAGTAATTTTCAAGAACTTCTATGTGTTAGACCACTTAAATCATAAATATTTTATTCTGCAGGTTGTTGAAGAACCATACACAATGAGGGAGGCTAGGATACATGTGCGACATGTACGTGATTTACTGAAGTCTCTGGATCCTGCTGATGCTTACAACGGCGTTGACTGCAGTTCATTATCTTTTCTTAATGTTGTTACACAGGGAGACATCCTAGGTAAGTAATGGAATACAGTATTTTTATTTTATTTATTTAGTGTTAAATCAATTACATCATGGAATCTATTGGAAATGGCCTTGGCCAGTTGTTCCATAGATGTCCAATGAGACATTCTGTTCTAATAATTTTTCTCTTTTCTGTACCCTGTGTTCAGTACATCCTGTTTAAAAATTTAAATGATCATTATTAGCTTTTGTTGACTGACCATTTCCATTTCATTGTGAAGTTCTAAAGAAATTCCCCTAATTGCCTGATCAGTGAACATTTCCTTAACCACTATAAATGTATTCTGAGACATTTACCTCACTATTGAGACAGAATATTAGAAGACCTCAAAAGAAAATCGTTTATGTGAATATTTGTTAAAAGTGTAATTTGTTTTTTGATGTTGGTATGAGATGGTTAAATGATGAAAACGTGCTACTAATGTTCATTGTTACGAACAACTAAGTTTGTTTAAAGACATCATAAATATTTCCATATTTAATTTTAATATGTATGTATAAATATTAGAATTATATGTGTTCAGTCTTGATAGCGAAGGGAGAATGATTAGGGATCGCTTCCCTAACAAGAAGGAACTATTTGATGGACGCATACGCGGATGTATACGAGAAAGGTAGTGTCACGTGAGGCGACACTGAACTTTTTTTTCACTAGCGTGTGTATATTCAAGGTGAAAAGACGTGTTGAGGTAACGTGTGAACATTGTAGAACGTTTACCAGACTTTCATCAAGCTTTTGTTCCACTTTTTGAAAAAGTGGAAGGACCTAAATAATTTAAAATGGTGCTAAGAGGAATTATTTAAATGTAAAATAGAGAAAAAGTGTTAATAAAATAATACATTGTGGTGAAGAAACATCGTGTGATTTTTCATTCCATCCGTTACCACGCCCTGAGAGAAATAAGAGCCTCATCGCTCAAAATTGGAACACCCCTACGATAAAAACTGCACCAAATGGCTTGCCCAACGTGGAACACGAATTTTGGATGGAATGGAAATCAACGGAAAATGAACTTACGCGAAATACCAAGTGACGCCATATCTTCGCGCCAAAAAGAAAGAAGACGCCATTAGACCATCGTTTGAAATCTACCATATCAGAACACTGATGAACGGATACTCAACGCGGGAAAACACCAGAGATCGTCTATCGAAGCCAACCGCCCAGGAGACGCACGTAACTGGATAAATCAACGAGAAAAAAGTAGGACCAAAAATTTTTATTTTTACATCCAGTTTATTTTTATGTTACTGCGAAGCGGCAAAATAGTAGGACTTTTAAGCCAAAGTGAACTGAATAAAGAAACTAAAATGTCGCAAAAAGAGAGAGATCTAGTAACAGGAGTAGGGGAAGGGGCAGATAGGCCTAGTTATCAGATAGGAACAGAAAGTGAGGAAGAGCTAGCAATAGGAAAAGACCAAAGATTACTAATGATAATGTTTGAAAGACTAGAACAAAGTTTAGGTCAGAGTATAGGCCAGAAACTAGAACAGAATAAGGAAGAGATAGGTCAGAAAATGGAGGAAGTGAGAAAGGACTTAGAACAGAAAATGGAATTAGGAAGACAGAACTTAGAACAGAAAATGGAATTAGGAAGACAGGAGTGTAAAGAAAATATGAAGGTAATGGAAGCTAATTTAAAATTAACTATAAAAACTTAAATGAGAAAAGGAAGCCTTAGAAGCTAGGATAGAAATCACAGGAGATAGGATGGGAAAAATAGAATCGGAAATGAGAGAAAATAAGGTTGTATTAGAAGAAGAAATTGGTAGATGTAGAGATGAAATAACAGAATGTAATGCAAGTGTAGACTTTAAGATTACAAATGTAAAAGCAGAAATAACTGAGGAATTAAGGAAAGAGATTGAGGTAGTAAAGAAAGGAATTATTGATGAAACTGCAGAACAAATTGTAATTCCTAAAATTAAGACTATGGTTAATGTGGTGCAGTCGCAACAGGATGCTATAAATGATATGAAACAAAGTCACTTAGAAATAAAGAATGATTTAAAATCAATTTGTGAAGAAATGAAAAAAGGAAAAGAAAGTTTGGCTAATGTAAATGATGTTGTGAATGCACTACAAAGGCAAAATGATGATTTAGATGTAAGTAATGTACAAGATGAGAGTTATTTGAATAATGTACAAAATGTTTACTCACCATACAGAGAAAGAGGTTCACAATCAAACAATGACACAACACACAACACATGCTACACCAACAGCATACTACATGAAATCACACCACCTACATTTGACGAAGAGAAGGGAGACGATCCAAAACTCTTTGTTAAAGAGATGGAAGAGTATTTTAAAGTGAAAAGGATACCAAATGAGCTTAGGATGATGATAGTTAAGAAAAGCTTAAAAAACAAGGCATTAGAATGGCTTAGATTAACACTAGCTGGTCATGAATCGTATAGCTCATTCAGAAATCTATTCCTATCAAGGTATTGGGGCCCAGCTAAGCAAAACCAAACTAGGGTAGAGCTAGCGACAGGTAGATATGATCCAACCTAAGGGTTATCGCTAGTCGATTATTTTATGAAAGTAGCCAACAAAGGAAAGCTATTAGACCCTAACCTGTCGGAAGCAGAGTTAATTACCAGCATAACAAGGCATTTCCCAGACACAGTGAGAACAGGGTTAATTGTTGCGAGGCCAGTAGATTTTGCAGACATGATAGAATTACTGACTGCCTTTGAAACACAAAATGGTCGGCCTATTGAGCATAGACATAGGAACGGTCACCCAAACTCACCTATCTTAAACCGAAGCACGGCTATGAACAACCAGAATGAGGGAGAAGATATACTAGGAGCACCCATGACAGAGGGAGAGGGGCACACCATTTCCCACAACCACACAATTATGGTGAAAGGATGGAGAACACGAGACAGCAGTACCATGATACAATACCAAGGGGTGAATCGAGATACCGAATACATAGATATGATCGGGGGAGACCAGGAGACCGTACCCATCAAGTGAATCACATACGATTCTGTAGGGAATACTTAAACAGCCAAAGGTCGTCATACAATGGGGTTTCACGCCAAAGGAGCAGAAACCAATGGAACACCAGCAACATAAGACAACAGGAACAGAATGAAAATGTGCCGAATAGGACCGATGCTGCACAGAATACAGAAACAACAATCACCTCTAACGCCCAGGAAAACTAAGTACAAGTCAACTTTGTGTCCCGGAAGTTGACCTGTGTGGCAGTAGGGGCAATATTGACCAACATTGTATAGGTACCTTGAGGAGACAGGCAAGTGAAAGGAAGGAAATAACCAATCCACCAATTATTAGGCTTAAGGTATGGGGTATCGAATTGCCAGCAATGATTGATACAGGAGCCAGCACATCAGTATGTGACGAACAGCTATTCCAGGAATTAATAACAAAGAGAAATGCTGAATTCTTGCCTGTGTGTGGAGTGTATTGCAGCACAGCGATTGGCAAGAAAAAGGAACATGTTAAATTCCAGGTAAGGCTAGTAATAGAAATCGGAAGCTGGGAGTTCGATTTTATTGCCCTGGTAATACCTAGACTAACAGCTACCCTAATCATTGGCAGTGATTTGCTTAATCTTTGGAGGCCGGTGATCGATTATGACCTACATGAATTTATTATCAAGGAAGGAACTTCAGAGTGCACCGCGAAGTTCATGGAGGAAGAAACATGCCAGGAGGAACCAGACCAGACAGGGATCCATCCGGACGAGCAGTTTTTTGTGGAGAACATCAATGTCCATGAGAATAGGTTGGTAGACCTAAGGATAAGTAAGGAGAAAACAGATTGGACGAGCGAGGAGGAAACTAATGTTTGCAGCCATTGGATCTGCACAGAAGACGAATACGTTACCTTGAATAACTACCAACCTGAGCCACTACCAACAGATGAAGAAGAACCGACGTCACAGCTAATCGACGAGAAGGTCTGGGGAGCATATGGCATCTCTGAAGAGGAAAGGAACCAACTTAGAAAAATATTAATTAAAAACAGGAAAGTTTTTAATAAAAAGCCAGGTACGTGTAATAAGTATGTACATACTTTTAAAGTCAAAGATATCACCCCCTATTCACATAAATCCAGGCCCATCCCCAACTCCATCAGGGAGGAAGCCGACAGAGTGATCCAGAAAATGTTGGCAGACGGAATAATAGAACCGTCAGACTCATGTTATGTGAATCCAGTGGTATGGGTCCACAAGAAAGAGGGAAAATTGAGGATGACCATCGACGCAAGGAAAATAAATGCGCATACCTTGCCTGATCATTACAGGCCTGAGGGGGTAGACCAACTGATATCAAAATTGAAAGGAGGTCAACATTTTACTAGTCTTGACCTGACAGCATCATTCTGGCAAATTCCTCTTCATCCAGATGTCAGGAAATATACCTGCTTCCTGCACAAAGGAAAGGTGTACCACTTTTTAAAATGTGCCTTTGGATTATCAACCAGTAGCAGTGTACTACTGAGGGCTCTTGACAAAGTTTTCGGGGATACTATCTAGGCTTTTGTAATGCAATATGTAGACAATTTTTTAATATACAGCAAGGATCCCGAGTCACACTTACATCACATAGATTACGTATTGTCTAAGTTTCAGGAAAGCAACATGACCCTGAACTTGGAAAAGTGAGAATTTTTTGTCAAAGAGGCAAAATTTCTAGGCCACATCATTACGCCTGATGGTATACAACCTAATCCGGAGAGAGTCAAGGCCTTAGAGTATATACCACCCCCACGTAACTTGAAACAGTTGAGGTTTCTGGGCATTTTACAGTACCAGTCAAAATTTGTGATTAACTATGCTAAGGAATTCGTACCCCTTAGAGAACTGTTGAGAAAAGATACTAAGTGGGAATGGAATGCCGAACATCAGGTAGCTTTTGAGAAAATCAAGGAACTTTTTAAGCACAGTATTCTCCTGGAACGACCGGATCCAAATTCACCTTTTCTAATGTACACCGATGCTAGTGCACACTCATATGGAGCAATATTGGCACAAGAAGATGCAGATGGCAACAAACATGTGATTGCCACAGCTTCTAGATTTCTAAAGAAGATAGAAGCCAATGCCTGCATAACGGAATTAGAAATAGGTACAATCCATTTTGCGTTACAAAAGTTCAGGCAATATATCTACCATTATAAAATAATTATATATACTGATCACGTAAGCCTGTCCTTCATCCAAAAATGCAAACTAACCAACTCCAAAATCTCGAGGTACATACACGAAATAACATCGCATGACATAGAGGTCAGACATATCCCAGGCAAGGAGAACATCTTTAGTGACTTATTGTCAAGATTAAGATCGGAAAGTCACATACCCGAGACGATATATAATCCACACCATGAAATTAAAATTATATAGATAAATAGTAAGGAAAGCAACGAAATCTTACAAGACTTCAAAAACATGGCGAAGCTACAGGAAGAAGACCCTGAATTGAAAAGGCTATTCGACAAGACTCCAGACATAGTACCAAAATTGGAAGCCAAGATAGGGAAATTTAGGAACATCCTATTTAAATTACATGGTCGCGACGTAAGGAAGTGGAAAATGATGGTACCAAATTCCTTACAGGACAGGGTTATTTTGGCATTCCATCACTCGATGCTTCACTCTGGTACTGAGAGAACAATGCTTGCAATTGAGGAAGTACTATACATCAAACATCTTGGCAAGAAAGTCAGGAAGTTAATTTCCTCATGCGACCTATGTCAGAAGGCCAAGCCAATCAATGTAAGATACGATGTCGTTTCACAATCCATCATGAGAAACGAGAAAAATGCATTGGTGTGCATCGATGAACATGGCGAGCTACCAAGGGGGAAAGATGGAAACAGATACATCTTTGTCATGTTTGATGTTTTCACAAAATTTACTAAGATATACCCCATTAGGAACATTAAAAGTAGGACTTGCCTGAACAAAATCGTTAAAGATTATATTCCAAGATATGGGAATATAAAAGCTATACTATCAGATAATGCAACAATGCATAAAAGTAAATTATTCCAGGACACCTTAAGAACATTAGGAATAAAATTATACTATTCTTCAACCTATTATCCTCAAGGAAATCCGACAGAAAGAACGATGAGAAATATAAGTACATATTTCCGCCTACTTTGCCACAAAGACCACACTTCCTGGACGGAAAAGTGCGGGTACATAGAGGAGGTGATTAACCATTTGGTGAACCTCACGACCAAGTTCGCCCCAATCGAATTGATGACCAACACAAAACCCAAAAGATTGACAATTGACATTGACACTACAATGGCTGCTCAAAGGGAATTGACAGAGAAGGAAAAATGTCAATTGGCATTCAGAAGGTTACAGCAAAAGGCAGAAAAAGGGAGAAACAAGGTAAAAAGATATATCAGGAAATGGTCCCCACAAATTGGAGAAAAGGTGCCCTTAAGAAGGAACAAAGCATCCAAGGCATCTGAGAAAAGATCTGGAAAGATGGAACTACTGTACACTGGACCACTGGTCATAACAAAACAGCTGGGTGACCATACGTATGAGCTACAGAATAGAAATGGCAAGTTGGTAGGAAGATATCATAAAAATAAATTAAAACCATACAAAGAAAGGACCAAATAGTCTTTGCCAACAAACATGTAAGGCAGGAATAGTAGAGATGATGGAAAATAATAATTTTTAATGGGTTACTTATAGAAGATTATGTTCAGATTGGTAAATACAACAAGAAAGAAAATCAACATAGTCATTGGCTATATTGACCACCAAGAGCATTGTCAACAAAGACAGATGAGGACACTGATTGTCATTAAAGAAGTGAATTATAGCAACGGAAAACAATGTGTTTTTGACATAAGGATGTCAGGGACAAAAAATAAAGAGGAATCAACTGTGATGACAAAGATAAAATATTTTTGACACAAAGGTGTCGAGGGTGAATTGAGAAGAAAAATAATACAATTGTAGAATAATTATAAGTATAGAAGTTTTCTCTTATAGAGATAGGAGATAAAGAGGTGACAATTAGTGAAGTAAGAAAAACCATAATCAGAAAAGCAATGCCCATGAATTAAGATGGATATAGCCAATGCTATGTTTGAGGTTTTTGTCGAACATTTGTTCCATTATGGAGTTCAGTTCTGTGGTGCTGCGATTGACTCCAGGGCATTAACACATTCGCCAAGGTCCTTCATACTTCCGTCGAGTTCTTCCATGGCTTCCTTAACCCCAGCCAGTCGCTCGTTAGTATTCTCCGATAGACCTGTCGTCATATTGGAATTCCCGTCATCTTTTCCGTTTCGGAGTGTACATTTTCAATTTGGCTTCCATTTTTGTTCCCATATTTTCTATTCCGTAGTTTACAGTTTTCCAATTCGGTTTTCATATTTGTTTCCTCTGCTGCATTCCGGAATTCATTTCATTTCCCAGTATGTCCATCTTGACTAATATTTGTTTCATCAACTGTTCCATATCATGCTTTTCGTCGCACTTCTGACACCAATTGTGATTACTTTACTTTTTTAACTATTTCTTTATTTTTTATTAAAACAATGGAGCAACACAAAGCAAAAACAATGTTGAAGAATAACAAATACTACAGGAAGAAAAGCTGGTTGATAAAGCCATGTGAATGTACTACGCATTTATGTTTCAAACATATAGAAAATTATATGAATTGTTCGTAATTGTTCGTCGCAGTGGGAGTAGTGAAAGAAATGTGATTGTGTTTTACTAAAGAAAAATGAGTAGAAAAACCGTGTGAATGTTATACGTTGCACTTATATTTCAAGGGTGTGGAAAAATGCATGGATTGTGTGCAGAAGAGGGAGTAGTATGTTAGGTAAAATAAAAGGGAGTAGAGAAAACCATGTGAATGTAATACATTTGTGGTAAAATGGATTGCATAAAAAGCTTCGCCATGAAAAAAAATTAGATGTCACTTTTCATGGCGATCGATCAACCTGTTTTGGAATTTAATCACTCTTCACATTAAGATATGTATAGGTGTTGGTTTGTATGAAGCTGATAAACCATAGGGAATAACATGTGAATTGTTACGTAAAACAAAAGTGAGTAGAGAAAGTAGTATGAATGTAATATGTTGTACTTGTTTCAAACATATAGCAAATTGTATGAATTATATGTTGAAGGGCGAATAGAGAAAGAAGACTGACTGTGTCTCGTAAAGGAAGAATTAGTAGAGGAAATCGTGTGAATGTAATACAATGCATTTATATTTCAATCCTAGAATATTATATGAATTGTATGTTGAAGGGCAAACAGAGGATACATGAATGCGCTACGTAAAAGAAAAGCGAGTAGAAAACCATTTGAAAGTAATATATTGTGTAGTAAAATTGTTACCATAAAAACTCTCAATGAAAAAAATACATATACGTGCCGAATTTCGCGGTGATCGGTTAAGCGGTTTTCGAGATTAACAGTTAGATATATACAAACATTCAAGTTGTATAGCTGATATGAATTGTTTGTAGAAGAGTGAGTGGAGAAAGGCATGTGAAGGTGTTACCTAAAAGTGAGTAGAGTAAACATTGTGAATGTAACATGCAGCATTTCTATATCAAACATGCACAAAATTGTATGACATATTTGTAGAAGAGTGAGTAGAGAGAGATGTGAATGTGTTACCTAAGAGTGAGTAGAGAAAACAGTATGAATATAACATGTAGCATTTCTATTTCAAACATACAGAAAATTGCATGACTTCTTTTTAGAAGAGTGAGTACAGAAAGAGATGTGAATGTGTTACCTAATAGTGAGAGGAGAAAACAGTGTGAATGTAATAGCACTTCTGTTTCAACCATACAGAACATGGTTTGACTTATTTTAAAAGTGGGGATAAAAGTGTTTTTCGGTGCAAAATCACACTTTTTGTGGAAAATGGTTTACAGAAGAGTGAGTAGAGAAAGAGATGTGAATGTGTTACCTAATAGTGAGAGGAGAAACAGTGTGTAATATGCAACATCTGTATTTCAAACATACAGAAAATTGCATGACATTTGTAGAAGAGTGAGTAGAGAAAGATATGTGAATGTATCACCTAATAGTGAGAGGAGAAAACAGTGTGAATGTAATAGCACTTCTGTTTCAAACTACAGAACATGGTATGACTTATTTTAAAAGTGGGGATAAAATGTTTTTGGTGCAAAATCATGTTTTTTATGGAAAATTGTTTATAGAAGAGTGAGTAGAGAAAGAGATGTGAATGTGTTACCTAAAAGTGAGTAGAGAAAACACTGTGAATGTAATATGCATGTATACAAAAATTTAACCAAATCTTTAGAGCTGTTTCTGAAATACCGGGAATATATATACAAGAATTGCACTGTAAAAGCGGGAGTAAAAAAATGTTATTTTTAATGTAAAATCACGTTTTTTCGGGAATTACACATATATAGATGAACTTAAAAAGCAAAACTCTTATCAGAATACAAAATGTGATCAAAATCATTAGAGCCATTTCCAAGTTGCGCGGAATAAATATATATATACAAGAATTGCTCGTTTAAATATATAAGATACTCCTGGACAGACCATGCAATGGCTTCCCTCTCATTTCTATTTATATATACTTTTCTTTACTTGATTCTATCTTAATTATTTTATAAAAAGCCAATGACCTCTTCTCATTCATCTCAGCCCATATACTTTTTCCATTCATATCTTCATATGAGCTGTTCCATTTCAATTTGGACAGCAGGATACCTTGCATTCTTTGAGGGGTTCAATTTTCTGTCATCTAAAGTAGATGTTAATACCTTTTGCAAAATAGTAGCTATGATAAACAAGTGGTTCCAGTTTTTTCCATGATCAAAATTACTTAATTTAATAAATTGCATGATTCTGAAACTTGGAGCTTAGAAACTATTCAAAGTAAAATTCTCAAGCAAAATTAAAAATGAAAGTACGAGGGTGATTCAAATATAAGGGTAATTTTGTTAAAAATATTTATTAATTAAATATATACACAAGTGACTATATCAACATTTCTCTATATAGCTTCCTTCACACTATACACATTTTTGCCAACGTTTCGGAAGCTTGAACATTCCTTCTTCAAAAAACGTTTGAGGGCGCGTCGCCAACCAAATGCACAAATGCTCCTCGACATTGTCGTTGCTTTTGAAATGTTTCCCTCCAAGCGATTCTTTCTTGGGTGCAAACAAAAAATAGTCTGGGGGGAGACAAGTTTGGACTATAGGGAGGGTGTTCAAGGGTTTCCCAGTGCATGTCTGCCATTGTGTCCATTGTCAAATTCGCGGTGTGAGGCGTAGTGTTGTCTTGGAGAAGGATGACATCTCTGATGGCCATACGACGTCTTTTGCTTCAGTAGGCAGCTTTTACAGATCTTAACAATTGGCAATAGTAAGCTGCAGTCACTGTACGTCGATCATGAAGAAAATCAACCAACTTCTGATGCGATCCCTTCAACAGTGGAGCTCTCGAACGGTACGGATGTTGTCATCTTTGAGATTTGACCTTGGGCGTCGAGCATGACTTTTGTTTTCCACAAATTCTCGGCCACCCTTAAATTGTCTGCCCCAAGTAAACTCTTGACTCTGTGACAGTGAAGTGTCCCCAAACTGTGCTCTTAAACGAGTTAAAATCTCCAAAGATTTAGCCCCTTCATTGGTTAAAAACTTGATAATGCGTTGCGCAACAGGCGAAGGAACCTCTTGCTCACTCATGGCTTTACTGACACTAGAACCTAGTGAAGCAGCCAACAAAGCTAGTTCCCCCTCCCTAACACACCAACCTTCAACCCCCCCCACTCCACTGTCCCGCTCTGAACTGCTTCCTCCGTGATATGCAACAATTACCGTTTATATTTGAATTACCCTTGTGATATTGTATAGTTGTGGTGGTATTTATTCCATATTTTTAGAACTTAAATTTTATTTACTTTTTATTTTATTTCATATTTTTTCTGAAAAAGGCCATTTTAATGGAATACAAATTGTGCCACAGTATGCAGCATTAATGTCACTAGAATATTAATATTTTCATGGTATCTTCAATGGGAAGCTGTAGGGTGGGGAGAAAAGAGTGTCAAATCTGTTAGCTGAGCTGCACCATATAACGCTACACCTAGATGTTGATTGACTGCTGTTTATGTTTTGCTGTGAGAGGATGCTGACAAGTGAGAGGATAGAAATGTGAATAAACAAACAACCTTCTTTTGTTCCTCTGAACTGATAAGTAGTTTTCTTGCCAGGTGTGGTTGTGATATGGATGCGAGTATAAAGTTATTTTCGAGTATATAGTAGGTCTTAGTTAATTCTATATGAAAATAAACTACATTTAAGGTAAGAAAAAGCTCCATTTAATTATAAAATAAGTTGTTTGACGAAAAGTTGGTGCCATACATATTAAACGATCTCCAATCTCAACACTGCTTTATACAATTCAATATGTACTTCAGAGGTTGCATAAAATGGAGGGAGACAAACCTCTCCAAAAGTTATGTAATGCCTCAAATGATGGAAAAGTATAATATCACCAACCAATACAAAAGAATTGGAAAAATTTGTTTGATCTATAGAATTAAATTAAGCAGAACTGAAAGTGTTAGTTTTGATACTTGTTCTACACAAGACAGCCAAGTAAATGTGCAACCTAGTTATAGTGTTAGTGCAGAGTGTAGTGAAAGTAGTAGTGAGAACAATGTTTTGGGAAGTTTGACTAAACTGATAAAGAAAAAGAGTTGCAGGATTAAATGAAACTCTTGTCTTACTAGATGAGTCACTGATTAAAAAGAAACTTTCACAGATAAAATATGGAGAAGACAGAGAAAGAAAAATAACAGCTTCATTAAGCTTCAGCAGTCAGGCACAGATGAATTGCAAGCACCTGAACCCAACCTAAACAGTTTAGAAAATCTAAAAGAGCATTATTTTTTTGCTCAGGATACTAACTCTAGAATTCAGATCCTTGCACTACTACTGCTAAATTGGTCTGTTGCAATACCTCAGTCATTTTAATGCAACAAAATATATGATTCTAGTGGCAAAAGGCTTGGCGTCAAAAGGATTAATAATGTGTACATCGGAAAGAAAGATAGGCCATATTCCCTTCTGGAAGAAAAATTTAGTCACTGAATTTTACAAGTCAGAAAATGCCTGGGGAAAAAGGATTACATGACAGAGGGCAGAGAAAAAAAGCAGGTGCAGAAGAAATCAGTTCTGTGCAATTTAGAGGAATTCTATCATTATTAGAAATAATATAAATTGTCACAATTTAAAAATTTTAGCTATCTGTGACAATTTCTCTCGTTGAATAGGTAGGGAAAGCATAGAAATATTTAAACAAAAGAGCAGTCTGAACTGTGACACAGGCAAACCACTCAACACGATATGGAAGACCCTATTAGAGGTCAAATTTCTGTTGGAGGAGGAGCCATTAGGATTATGAGTGGGACAGGACAACAAGACCAATCAGAGTAGGCAGCAACTAACTGGTTGGATTTTTGCATTTGCCCATTAAAGAAGCCGAACATAGTTTTGCTGTGAAACATCGGAACAATTTTTAATTTCTGAAATAAGCCAACAAGACACGGCCCATACCGGAAATAAGAAATAAGTAATTTTCATCTTTTAGTTCACTGTTGAACTACATTGTTCTTTTGGGTTCAGGAGACTTTAAAACGTACATATTCCAGTTAAATCTCATACCAAATTTTTTGTTGGAATACTTAGTGTACCAGACATATGTAAGTGGTGGAGAAAGTAAAATGAAAAACATTGCCAAACAGCAGGATACATATTTCTTTAAACAATTACTATGTTCTCTTGCTTTTGTTAAAGGAAATAGATAAGTTGGTAAAGTAGCTGATAACTTAAGAAAAGGAAGTAATTCATGCAAAAAGCTTCCCAAAAGATAATTTGTTGAACATGATAAACTTTAGTATGTAGCTACATCTTTAATATTCCTCTTTTGTTTTTATGCTGACTAGAATGGAGTATGTGGTGTATAATGACTTGTTATTAATAGTAGTAAATATAAGAATGTCAGCTTTCAGTATAAAAATGAGCAGAAAGTTCATTTTTCAAATGTTCCCTTGCTTGAAACTCGCTGGCCATGAAGGATGCTATTTGCCAAGTTATTCTTTTGTAAATTTTATGTTTTGTTAAAATATGTAAGTTGGAGTGTGATTCTCATAGTAGTGTAATGTTATGTTGTTCAGAGAAAAAGAAGACTCGACCAGAAAGTGTAGATTGCACTCCACCAGATTACATAATGCCTGGAAGCAAGGACAGACCACTATTGCCTCTACAGCCACAGATAAAGGAACAGAAGGGACCCCAGACATTAAAGGTGCTGACCACATCTGGTTGGAATCCACCTCCTGGTTATCGTAAGATGCATGGTGACCTCATGTACCTGTATGTTGTTACATTGGAGGAAAAACATTATCACATTACTGCATGTGCTCGAGGATTTTTCGTCAACCAGTAAGTATCTTATGTTCAAAAAGTAAAATATTGTGACAAAATCAGTCTGGCTACTTTATCACTTTATGGTCTTCTAAACTTTGCACAAATACACAGTTTTCTTCCTGTTGTTCACACAGTCTACAATCTTGTGTATATCACAACTCACAACTGTTCACTTTTCGTAACCTTGACTCAGTCCTTTTTATTGGCTTTCTTCACTTTTCTGTATCTCATACACTAACTCCAACGATACAATCCTTCTTCACTTTGACACGACATACCACACACACACACACAGATTCTTGCACTTACTGACACATAGACCGACTCATGTTTGTAACTGTAACTCTCTCTGCTGTTTCCTTGCCTCCTTACACAGAGTGGAAGTGAAATAAATCTGCTAGACTGAAGGAGGTGAGAGAGTGGATGTAAACTAACAAAAAATTCCAATAACGTTTAATTAAATGCACCGTTAAATAGATAATTGTGTTGAAAGGTGAGAGTGTGTGGCAACATGGCACAACGTGTTGATTGGGTACTCAGCTTCTACCGGTGGATCAATAAACTATTCTAATGCTCTATAAAAACCATTTGAGTAATGTAAGCCATGTATTCAATTCATGTTTTGTCACGCTGCGCCAAACACCAGAAAATTACGTTAAATAGTAAGGCTGATTACCCCGTATGAAAACATTACCTCAAATCATACATTTCTGCATAATTACAAATATTTTATTTGGTGCGTTTAAAGGTCTGAATATCTGGCCTGTTCTATTTGAGAGGCTTATGCCATGTTAGGATAACGACCTCATCTGGAATCGGATTCTTTATTTAAATGCCGCCCAAAATTGTTTAACTTCCTACGCCAGTTGCAGTATTACATCAGTTAGGAAGTCACAAAATATGATAGAAACATAAAAAATCTGATGTGTTGCACTCACATGACTTTCTCTACTTTTGTACTAACCATTCCTTGCTCCCTCCCTCCCTACCTCCCTCCCTCACTTCCTCCCTCCCTACCTCCCTCCCTCACTTCCTCCCTCCCTACCTCCCTCCCTCCCTCACTTCCTCCCTACATCCCACCCACCCTTCCTTACTCCCTTCCTCCCTACCACCCTCCCTCCCTTCCTCTCTATCTTTCTCACTCCCTACCTCCCTTCCTCACTCCTCTCCTGCCCGTTCCTCCCTTCCTCCCTCCCTTCCTCTCACCCTTCTTCCCTCTCTTCCTTTCTCCCTTCATCCCTCTATTCCTTGCTCCTCCCTTCCCCACTCCACCCTTCCCCGCTCCGCCCTTCCCCGCTCCACCCTTCCCCACTCCGCCCTTCCCCGCTCCGCCCTTCCCCGCTCCGCCCTTCCCCGCTCCAACCTTCCCTGCTCCACCCATAACTGCTCCACCCTTCCCCACTCCACCCTTCCCCGCTCCACTCTTCCCCACTCCACCCTTCTCTGCTCCACTCTTCTCTGCTCCAACCTTCCTCGCTCCACCCTTCCCCACTCCACCCTTCCCCGCTCCACCCTTCCCCGCTTCACCCTTCCCCACTTCTCCCTCCCTCCCTTTCTTCCTTTCTCCCTTTCGTCCTTCCTTCCCTCCTCCCCTCCTTCCTCGCTCCCACCTCCCTCACTCCTTGCTCCCCTCCCTCGCTCCTTGCTCCCCTCCCTTGCCCCTTTTTCCCTCCATCTTCCTATCTTGCTCCTTATTTCCCTCTGTCCCTCCCTTTCCTCCATCTCTTCCTCCCCTCCCCATCCCTTCTTCCTTTCATTCCTCCTTTCCTTCTTCCTTTTGTTCCTCCTTGCCATCCTTTCTTTCCTTTTTACCATGTTATAGCCATGGAGGATATAAAATGTTTTATAACTTTGTGTTCGTGGAGACGTGTTCACATGTAGCATAAAGACACGAATCAACATAGACTGACTTGCTGTTATGTGGCGATAATCTCATGTGTGTGTTTAATGAGCACTTGCTACATAAGTTAGATATAGATCAGCCATGAAGACTTCTGCCTTCAACAAAATGTATATATGGCTTCCGGGTGAGTAAAATGTATCTTACAGGTCATGTAGCTTGGAGATACTAAGGGACTAGTTGTCTGAATGTGTTACATTATGTATAACTCCAAGCTTTAATTATTATAGTGTGACTTCTTTTTAACAAGCTGTACTATATACTTATATATGCTTTCTTTGAATGTGGGTCACTTCTTGTCATACTAAGTATTTTGGATGTGACAAGTCTCTCATACTGGTGACGTTGCATTTCACTTCCAGTGTTGGCTCAAATTCTTAGCTTAAAGCTGACATAACAATATATATATACACTAGCTGTACTCTGCCATGCTTCGCTGTTGCACATTATGGTTGCATGGGTGAGAAATGAGGAACAAAGCATGTGTTTCAAAAAATTTTGCAATACTTGCGGGTATACAATATCTTTTGGTTTTCCATTGTTTGTGTAGATGTAAAGGCTATCTGGTTTGCCATCACAGGAACACACAACATACAACTGTCCATGTCTCGTGCCGTTAAAGAGTTTTGGCTGATGAACATTGCGCAACATGATAATTGGCACACCTATTTTCAATTTTAATGTGTCTGGTGGTATCCCTGGCAGATCAACAGAGTTCAAAAACTCAGATGGGTAATTAACTACTTCATCTGCTCCCACAACGGTGTCTATTGATTTATATATAATTTTCTCGCTTTGAATGCTGGATTGTATAAAATTATTAAGTTGATAGACATCTTTATTCTTCGCGGCTAGGACAGCTTGTTCACTGATCCAGGTGTGATTCCTATAATTAATTTGAATATTAGGAAATACTTTTTTGATAATTTTTCTTTCGATGTTACTAAATTACAAAAATTATTAGGAACTGATATTCGTCTTGCCTCATCTATTAACAGCTGTCCGTTTTTGTAATACTTCTCCCATACCAGACACTTTGGAAATATTGCATGTGGGAGTCGCAATGGTTTGTATGTTCAATGACAACTTCAGAGCTGAATGAGCCATCCTTCCACTTGGTAACAATGTCGCAGCTATTCCAGACGAAGCAAGAGCTAAGGCTATGTCGTTTTTTGATCAAACCTTTGCCAGAATCAATCTGATAAGAAATGTCTTTGCGGTTCCTCCTGGCGCATCAGGTGTGTTACTGACACAAGAAATAGATAAAAACAATCTTTGAAGCAGGTTGTATATCATGTTGAGCTAAATCGATGCAGTACATTTTAAGTTTTTGAAGCGTGCACAAACCAGCATAACATTTATATACACGGTGTAAATGAGTAACACCACATGAATTTTACTGGTAATAGAGCGTTCATAGACAATTAATTTGAGATAGGAAACCTATGGTCTAGGATTACAAATTACAGAGCCAAGCCTTAAAATTGTTTTAGCGTATGCATGCCACTGATCATGTCCACTGCAGTTGTAACGTGTGATAAGGGAGCAAGCGGGTGAACTCCATAGCCTGCCTGTTTAGCATGGTGGATATGGTGCCATGATGTGAAGGTATGCACCTATTAAAAGTGCACGTTCAAACACCCATCAGCTCTCATTTTTTATCCTCTTGCTCTCTCTCTTTCTTTCCTTCCTTCTTTCTTTCCTTCCTCTTTCTCTCTTTTGTTCTCTCTCTTTCTCTTTGTCTCACTCTTTCTTTCTCTCTCTCCCACTCTTTCTTTCTCTCTCTCTCCCACTCTTTCTCTCTATTTCTCTCTTTTTCTCTCTGTCTTTTTCTCTTTATCTCTCGTTTTCTCTTTCTCTCTCTTTGTCTCTTTCTCTTTCTTTCCTCCCTCCCCTTCCTTCCCTCCCTTCCCTCCCTCTCTCTCCCCCTCCCTTACTTCTTTCCTTCTTTTCTTCCTTTCTCCCTCCCTTCTTTCTTTCTTCATAAGTGTATCCTTAATTTGATTTGTAGGAAACATTTGTGTCGCCTTGTAATTTTTCGTTTTACTAGTGTTTAAACTTTTTGTTTCAAGTGTGTTTATTATTTATACTTGCATAACCTACCATAGTAGGTACACGCTGACAGCTTCGTTTTCACTTAAATGAGATGGTTCAAGCCTAACTAGCAGCTTAAAAACTAGTAAATAATGAATAAGCACTTGGAACAGCTACATGCGATTGAATTATTATGAACATAAGTTGAATTGATATTAACATTCTATTACAGCAGGTAGATACAAGCAGAATAAAGGTAAGGAAATAAATAATGAATAGGTACAGGTTTCATATTTTGGTACCTTAATTAAATCTGATAATTTGAGCGATACAATAAGAGAAAGAATACAGGTAGGGAATGATCTTATTATGCAAATAAAAAGATTTTCTCTAATGGAATAATAACCAGAAATATTAAACTCAAAGTTTATAAATCATTAATAAGCCAGTAGTAACCTATGGGTATGAGGTTTGGTGTACCACAATGGACGATGAAAAGGCTTTGCGATCTTTCGAGAGAAAAATACTGAGAAAAATGTTAGGGCCTGTACATTGTGGTGCACACAATTGGAGAGTGAGAATCAAGGGAATAAATTTTTTAATAGGTCAAGATACTGTTATACGAAATCCCAGAGACTTAGATGGTGGGACACCTGGAAAGAATGGAGGATGAGCAGAATCCAAAGAAAATGTAAAAGAGGAAAATATTTTCATGAAGAAGGAAAAGCAGAATAAGGTGGATGGGTTGTGTGTAGGAAGATCTTGCTGCAATGAGAGTCAGAGGCTGGAGAAGGAAGGTGCATGATAGACGAGAATGGAAGAAAATAGTAGGGAAAGTCAAGGACCAATTGAGCTGTAGAATCATAAAAGAAGAAGGTGCAAATTTCAAAGGAATTGCTCAAAATGATGACCTTCAACATCAATGCATAGGCGACATCGACACAGAATGATTTGCGAACCCTGTTGAGCATTCCTGGTGCGTTGCGAATCTCATCATTGACTGCAATAATGTGAGCAACCAGCGTCTCCTCAGAATCAATTAATGATTAATATACCTGGGTTTGAAGATGACCCCAAAAAAAGAAATCCATGGGATTGAGACCCGGTGATTGAGGTGGCCAAGGCACGGTAGGACTGCCTCTTCCGATCCAACGATTCGGGAAGACTATTTAGATGCTCCCGTACGGTTATAGCATAATGCACAGGATCTCTGTCGTGTTGGAAATGCAGTCGAGCGCGAACATCAAGTGGCACTTCTTCCAAAAGGGCTGGCAGTACCTCCTTCAGAAATTTTTTATAAGTGTTGCCACGCAATCGAGGAGGAAGAAGGTATGGCCCAATGACGTGATCAGAAATATTGCCAGCCCATATGTTCACCATAAACTGATGTTGGTGGCTCTTCTGAACAGTGGCATGGAGGTTTTCATATGCCCATATGTGGCTATTCTTGTAGTTCAGAATCGGCCCATCCCTGGTAAACGTGGCTTCATCAGGGAACACCACCACTGAAAACAGTTTCGGTGGCTGCCTTAAGGCCCATTTGCAAAACTGCAAGCGTAACTCGCAATCTTCCGCAGTTAAGGCTTGCACCTTTTGCGGATGGAAGGGGTGGAGCTGCTCCTCATGCAAGACTTGCCATACACTTGTGTAGTTGACGCCCATTGTATGTGCAATAGCATGGGTGCTGGTTGACGATTCCTGTTCCAATAAATGCAGTACATCTTCTTCAAACTCTGGAGTGTGATGGGTACGTCTTGCATCGCAATCTGCTTTATTTGGCACCACAGAACCACGTTCTTGCAAATGTCGATCTACAGATTCGAAAGTAGTCTGAAGGGACTGCCATCTATTGGGATACCTTTCGCTGTAAATTCGTGCAGCTATTGCAGAACAACCTCATGCTTCGCCATACACTAGGTGCATGTCAGCAAATTCGGTAAAAGTGTAATTTTGCTCCATGTTCCCACAGTACCTATTTCACTGTTTCAACGCAATGTTATTGTGTGATGAAGGAAATAGGAAATGAGACGTGGGTGACCTGCGTAGGAAACAGTCACCACATGGTGGTGTTAGTGTCTTCCAGGTTTATTAAGGTCACCTATTGGCAGTATCAGACATTTATCATGCTAACACTTAGGTATTAAGTGCCTCTTTTGGGGAGTTGTAGTACTTTGTGCTATTATTTGGTTTCAATGTTTTGTGAACTGTATATAGCATGCCAACCATTAGATTGAAAATTGCTCTTATTGACACAGCCAGCTACAGCCAACAGACAGCTTCAGGCCAATGACAATACCTCCAGCCTAAATCATCAGATGTGAGGAGAAGCAAAAGTAAACAATACTCTGTGCATTGCATATGATGGTCGTATTTTGCCATTTTAAAGCAAACGCGCAGCATTGCTCTCAAAATGGAAAAGAAAGGGGAAAGAAAAAGAAGGGAAAAAAGTTTATCCCCTCTGCGGGTTTGAACTTGGTTTCTCTGGCTTATTAGCTCCACAGTCAGTTGCCATAACTGCCAAGGCACACGTTTGACAGCTGCACTTTAATTCTGTAGCCGCTTGCCACAGCCTGTTCTCCATTGCAGTGGCGTGCAGCCACATGTTAAGTCTCCAATTTAAGCGCTTTTGGTAATGCTACAATTTAGAAATGCTTCTTCCGAGAAACAGCAGACAGGTTTTACTGAGTTCCTAATAAACACTTTTTTGGATTCCAGTGGATAATATTGACATATTTCTTTCTGGTTATGGTTTATTGGGCACAATTTCTAATTACTTTGAATACATATAACTTATTAACTTGATCTCGTAGACCATTGGTTTCCTATCTCAAATTGATTGTCTATGAACCCTCTATTACCAGCAAAATTCGTGTGGTGTTATTCAATTACACGCTGTATATATAAAACATGCAGCTGAAAGAGAAAACATACAAACTATGCACATCTTTATGGCTAAATTCTGATAGTGCATGCACATAGGAAAAGGAGGGGGGGTGTATTTACTAATTATGACATTTTGATCCCATTCTCTTAGCTATAGCATTTACAAAAAGAAAATTACTCTCAGGGTGTGGGAGTGAGTGAGAGTGGGTGTGTGAGTGTGAGTGACTCAAATCCATCAATAAAGAAATGAGACTTGCTTTGTCAATGTTTCCACCATGAATCAGCCATCTGCATGCAGTTAAGGAAGCTCAAAAATCACATTGAAGGTATGAGTAGAGTTATTTACTTCAAAATTAATATTAGAAATGTGTATTTTCTGTTAATAAATTGTTAATAAATATATCAGTTCATTCCTGTTGTACAATAACAATGTAATATTTTGTAATTACACTAAGATATATATGATTCTGAAGGGACAGACATTTTGGTGTGCTGTGTATAGTCTAGGCCTCTCTGGGCTGTGCCGTAAGTTCAAAAAGGTTGTAGAACACTGTTCTAGAATACCAAATATAGAGGTATTTTGTGTAAAGAATAACAGGTTTTCTCTTGGCACATCTTGCAATGATATCTTTTAAAGAGCTGTGTCTTTTAGTGAAGTTGCAAATCTCTTGAAACTTTTCAGGTCTTCAGAGGAAGATTTTAATCCAAAACCTGCAACTCCAAGTCATCTGTGTCATTCGCTCATTGAACTGCTGAATCAAATAAGTCCAGCTTTCAAACGCAACTTTTCAATATTGCAGAAAAAAAGGACTCAGCGACATCCCTTTGAGAGGGTAGCCACTCCCTACCAACTGTATTCTTGGAGTGCTCCTCAGTTGGATCATACGATAGATGCTATTAGAGCTGAAGATAGTAAGTTTATTTTTTATTACAGGTTACATTTTGGTTAATTTAAATAGATGTTTTCTAGAAAACTTTTCACTGTGTTATGCCAAAACATAACTAATGGAGACAGTGTTATGGGAAGTTTAATTTACCAACTGCTAAGGCAAATAATGCTCTCCTTATGAGTGGGTTGAAAAATGGTTATTCTTATTATTATTTATTTATGCCAACAAACTTACTGTTGGTGTTTTTAAACACACAAGCCGTGTTCCGGTTCTACCTCTTAAACTTTGCCCACACACGGCTTGTGTGTTTAAAAGTAAGTTTGTTGGCATAAATAAATAATAATTACCATGTGAAGGTTATTTAATCCTGGGATATAAAGTACTTGCAATAGTAAGTCACCATTGGGGTAATTGTCTCTGATGTGAGACTGCCTTTGTGGTTTACCAGGAAAAATACAAACTGGCTTGAGAATTTAATGCCATTCTGGCAGTTTGTCACAATAGCTCAGTGGTAGAGCGTCCGCCCGGCAAGCGGAAGGTCTGTGGTTCAAATCCCAGTTGTGGCATTGAATTTTTAAGTTCCGGTTCTACCTCTTAGGTTATTCTTATTTTTATCATATATGACTCCGTAACTTCTGTTGATGAAATATGCATTGAGAATAATAATACCTATCTAAATAAAATGAACATGACCAATAGATAAGACAACTGATGAATTTAAGGATAATAAATTTCAAGTGATGCTTTATCTTTATTTTACTGGTTATGGATTGGTGAAGTACAAGTGTTGGTTCCAGAGCATAAACTAGTTTGTAGATGAGCACAAATAAAGAAGTATTTAACTTTACCAAAAGTCTTTATCCTTCAATATTAGTCGATATATGCATCGTGAAAATAATGTGTGTTACTAAGTTTTTTATTAGAAGTACTAAGAGCTTTTAATAGTACCAGTTAAAACACAAAGAACTAATGGGGCTCAGTCCATCTCAAAATAGTCAGGAAAAACAAATAAATTAGCTCATATTTTATAAAAACAGCAACATTTTTTTGTGTATATTGAATCACATGCTCCAGCAATTTCTGTAAAATTTCATATGTCTGCGCAAAGTAGTTTTGGTTATAATAAACATTAAAATTGAACTCATTTCACACAACATATAATCTTTGAATGTGAATATGTTGTAAACAATGTCCTTTGGAATGACAATACTTACAAATAAATACTGTAAAGATCAGTAGGACATGCTATTATATTATATTCTTTGACCATAATTATATTTGTTATTTTATTAAAATTGAGTTTAAATAGGTGCTGCCATTCCAAAAACAAGAACAAATGTTGAAATATTGTACTCACAACATGGAATATTTATCCATTAAGGTAATTCTGGTACATCAGAAACAGAAGATAAAAAATAAAATATCCCAGGAAATGCAAGATTAGCACAGGAGAGGGTTTGTCATGTGTACATGTACCCTGCCTACTGCGGGCAATGCATAATCATCTCAGAGCGTCTCAGCCTTGAGGGTAAACAAAAACAACTTCCTTGACTATGGTCATGCCGCAAGCTAAATTCGTTTTTACTCAACACAAACATATAATATCTGTTCCTGCCATACTACTATTTACAAGTCTTTCCCAGTCTGATTTTGTCTGTTACCTACCATATGGCTTGTTCTTTCTATTAGTTCCGTCTTATCTCTCTCTGTCAGCAAGTTCTCCAATAAAGGTAAGGGTTTCATTTAGTAATAGTAAAACATTTCTTTCGTCAATTTTGAAATGTCATCAATATAACTACCTGTGTCACTCCCAGTATTACCAGTACTAAAGCGCGTTCCACCCTTAAAAGACAGTACACGTTAAATGGAGCGCAGTGTTGCAACATGTACTAGCTGCGAATCTTTCTCCGCGAGCAACTCGAGGTGGCCTGAGTTCTGTACTTAGTCCTTCATTTGCTCCTTGACGAGACGGACACTTTTAACTTTGGTATCCCTCCACGCCTTTGTTACTGTATGACCTAAATTTACAAATGACTCGTCTGTATAAACAATTGATTTCCCCTGGTCCCTAAACCTTTTTATGTTTTTTAGATATTTATGTCGCCATCTGATGATATTGATATCGTCTCTTTCTATTAATATGCGCTTGTTACCCCTTCTTTCATATTCGAACCCCAAATCAGAGTGGCCCTTGAGAAATTTGGTAGGGTCTCATCACTGTTGAATCGTGACAAAATTATATTCAGCGAGGGTGGAATATTTGCAAATTGTAAAGAATGAACAATTCGCCGCACTCCACCTTGCACTGTTCAATCATATTGCGTTAACCTAGCGTTTTTTGTAGTCTCGCACTTTTTGCTTTCTTTTTCGATGGCGTTCTTAGAGGTCCTTACATTAGTTCCTTTTTAATCCTACACACTACTGCTTCTGAACACCCGATAGCCTTAGCTGTTTCTTTTACTGCCTTACTTACACGCATTTTACTTAAAAAATAATCTAACACATTCATAATTATTTGGCGTTCCTTACTTCTTAATTTACCAACATATCGTCTCTTCCTAGCTTCCCCCTCCATAACTACAAATATTTACAAAAATATTAAACAAATAACGCAATAACAGCTCACAGTTACACACACGGCTTCTTTCGAACTAATGTTAGTGCTGCTCCTTATACTATCTTCTGTGTCAGGCCTGACGCTGAATAGATGAATACCTTTTGTTTGCCTTACTGGATAAAAGAAAGAGGTTACTGCCTTTTGGTTTATTTTAAAAACTTTCTCCAACCTTCCTCAACATTTGTTCTCGCTGGTTCCCTGATGTAAACTCAATAACAAAAAAGTTTCACACTGCGTAACTTTTGCAGTGCACAGATATAAAATTTTCCAAAAACATTTAATTTAAAAAATTATAACACTTAACTGGGTAAACATAGAGAATTTAAAGTAGGCAGGTAGTAGCACTATGGTTTACTCTACCTAAGAAAAAAATATAGATGCATTCTAGCAGTTAGTTTGTTAGTTAGCGCGTGATGAGTGTAGAAACAGCAAATATCGGACTTCTATTGAAAAAAACGTTTTCT
Source organism: Tenodera sinensis (assembly GCA_030765045.1). Classification (NCBI taxonomy): domain Eukaryota; kingdom Metazoa; phylum Arthropoda; class Insecta; order Mantodea; family Mantidae; genus Tenodera; species Tenodera sinensis. The sequence goes on along the minus strand of CM060964.1, from coordinate 285,090,827 downwards.
GAAGAAATTTGGACCTATAGAAATGTATGATGACTCTGAAAACGATATAACCTGATAGAGAAAAAAATTCTGCATAGGATAATATGTTCAAACCTGAAATTTATAACAAATGAATATTTATACCATGCTATTAGTAATCTGGCAACAGCGCGAGGGTAGAAAAGGATGCGGCTAATGGCAACTTGTATGCGCTAGATAGAGACAGAGATGTCCCATTTAACTCCATACTGTTTTCTAAGAGTGGATCGCTATATAGATTGCACATTTACTGCTACATTGGAGCAAGGTTGCATTTCTACATTTGTGGTAATTTTATTCATAAGTTCCTTGGAATCCTGAAAGTTCTGCAACTTTAATCATCTTTTGTTCAAATTCTAACTTAATTTGAATGTTCTATCAAAATGGAATAGCGATCAAGTATGCAAGAAGTTTCCCAGTTCCTTTGTTTACATTTTTATGTGCACTTTGTTGGGGATTAAATGAGCGGTTATTTCTGTAAAGTTTATCTTCCATGTTGAGAAACCTATAAATGAATGAATAATTAAGATTATTATGACATATACTGCACATCCGACTAGATTATGCAACTTTCATTTGTTATTATTTTTACCCTAAATTAGTATAATTACTTACCTTTTTTGGAGTTATTCACTGTCACTAACTGAACATAGGCTAAGCACTTTGTACACAGCTGTCGGTATAATGGGCACCATGCATTGTCAAGACAATTGGAAGTGTTATGATCTGAAAAGGGTGTAGATAATATTATATTGGAGAGCGAAAACCCCTCCCACTGAAAAGTTCAGGAATTGTTTCCTTGCATTCAGTTGGTGGTACCTCTAAACTGAAAACTGATATCTCTTCTTATACTCATAAATGCTGCAGCAATGTAGGTATTTTTAAAATGAAATAAGATAGCAGGTAGATAAAGCAATTAAATTTGGTGTCGTATCAACTCCTGATAAATAAATAATATTTACTTCATTGTCAATTACAGGAGGTAGAATGTCAAAAGATTCAGATAAATATATATATAGACTTGCTTATCAGGAGAAATTAGCAAATTATTTAACTAGAAAGTAAAAAATTGCAATAATTTTTTATATTAATATTATAGGAACTGTAAGTGATAAATCACACATATTTTGCAGATACTTATCTTCTGTCTCTATAAGAACACAAAATTGTGATTAAAAATAACTGTTGAAGGTTTTCCACTGTCCGATTTCATATCAAATGAATCATGGGTTTCTAGTAATCAGAATTTGTGCCATAAAACATGCTTTACAGTATATTTGATATTAAGTAGGTATTTGAATCTTATGGAATTAATGATAATTACAGATTCAAACATACAAGGGCGAAAAAAAATAAAAACAACTTGGAGACTAAAAGCTTCACTTACCTTAGTAATGTTACAAGTTCTTGAAAACTCCAAACATGTGAGACAGAATATTAGAAGACCCCAAAAGAAAATTGTTCATGTGAATGTTTGTTAAAAGTGTAATTTGTTTTTTGATATTGGTATGAGATAATTAAATGACGAAAACATGTTGATAAGGTTCATTGTTACGAACAACTAAGTTTGCACAAAGACGTCATAAATCTTTCCATATTTGATTTTAATATATATGTATAAATATTAGAATTGTATGTGTTCCATAATAAAAGTAGGGGAGGATGATTAGGGGTTGCTTCCCTAACGAGAAAGAACTATTTGATGGACGCATGCACGGATGAATATGAAAAAGGCGGTGTCGCGTCAAACAACGCCAAAAACTGTTCACTCGCGTGTGTATCTTCGAGATGAAAAGACAATCATATTTAGGTAGTGTGAACATGGAACTTTCACCAAACTTTCATCAAGCATAAGTTCCACTAAGTGAAAAAGTGTAAAGGTTTTTAAGCATTTAGAATGGTGCTGAGAGAAATTGTTTAATGTAAAGTATCGATGAAGTGTTAAATAAATTAATACATTGTGGTAAAGAAACATTGTGTGATATTTCATTCCATCCGTTACCACGACCTAGATAGAAAACGAGTCTCATAGCACAGCACAATCCGTAATAATCATAGCAAAAACAGCAGCACATGTTTCATGGTGAGTCCACCACATTCTCAATAGTATATGTAAAACAGTAACCATAACTACAGATGCTCAACCACTAATATTTCTATGTGTTGCCAACCTCTGGAACCAAAAACCTATAAATACAATCTGTCGGAGGTATTTCAAAATGCATAATGCGGTTCCTGTTTTTTAAAATGAATATCTTTTCCCAAACTATTGAATCTATAGATCCATTTAATTGTTTTAATAATTTAACCTCCAAATTTATTTCATGATTAAATGACCAAAATTGATCTGTCACAGCTGATTTATCAATCTGTTTATATTTAATATTTCTAAAATGCTCTTTCATTCCGGTTTCCAAATGGTGTTTAGTTTTTCCAATGTAAATCATATCACATTCCAAACAGCTAAATTGATAAATGTCAGATTCTTTATATAATTTGGAATTTTACCCTGTTTAGTAAAATTTAGTAAATTTTGTCTATTAAATTTATTTTGACTGACTGAAGTTATTCCGTGTTCCTTAAAAATTGTAAACTTTTTATTAGCCCAAGGATGGTAAGTAATCTTTCTAAAATTACAATCATCTTTTATTTTCTTCAGGGTAGAAACTTCTTTAACAGCTTTTTGATATTTTAATTTTTCTATCTTTTTATGTAAAAAATATGTATTAAATCATTAATTACCAGTGTTAATGTGTTTATATTCTGTTTTAAATTCTTCTTTATTAAGGGGTATATTTATTAGCCTATAAATTAAACTATTAGTAGCTGAGTATCTGTAGGTATGGTTACTGTTTTACATAGACCATTGAGAATGTGGGGGACTCACCTTGAACATGTTTGGAGTTTTCAAGAACTTGTAACATTACTAAGATAAGTGAAGTTTTTAGTCTCTTAAGTTATTTTTATTTTAGATTCTTTTGCTTCATTGTTAACAGCTTCAGTTTTTTCATTAAATACAAGGGTGAGTCAAATGAGAACCAGAAATATTTATTACAGCTCTTTTATTACATACAGAGTTGAAAGAAGTACACTATTTTTAATGTAATCCCTGTGCTTTTCAATGCATTTCTGCCACCAAGTCGGGAGGGCATGAAGACCTCAGGAAAGAAAAATCTTTTGGCTGTGCATGTATCCACTCATGCACCACCTGTTTCATCTCCATGTCAGTTGCGAACTTGTCACCACCTGAGGAATCCTTTAGTGGGTCAAAGATGTGGAAGTCGGAGGGGACAAGGTCGGGATGTAAGGAGGATGGGGGAGGTACTTCAGATGGAAGTCCTTGATAGTTGTCAAGATCACACGAGCTGCATGAGGTCGTGCGTTATCATGCTGGATGAGAACACCTGTTAAGAGGGGTTTGCAGTGCTTGGCGCATACAGCAGATTTCAGAATGTCATGCATCAGTTCACTATAGGTGGCACTGGTAACCATCTTGCCCTTTTCCGTGTAATGTTCCATTATGGGACCCTTGTGGTCCCAGAACAAGGTCAGCATCACCTTTTGTGCTGATGGCTGGCTGCGGAACTTTTTCAGCTTTGGCGATGACAGGTACCGCCATTCCATACTGGAGGGCTTGGTCTCTGGTTGGTAGTGATGGACCCAGGACTTGTCTCCAGTCACAGTCCACTTCAAAAATGTGTCACCTTCGTGTTCATAGCATGCAGCAGCTCCTGGCAGGCATCGACTTACCTCTCCTTCATTTCAGGAGTCAGCCTATGAGGTACCCATTTTGCGGCCACTTTCTGGTACTTTAACTCATCATGGGCAATATAGTGAGCAGAACCATGACTGACCTGTAATTGCACTGCGATGTCATCAATGGTGACACGTCTATCCTGCAGAATCATCTCTTCTGCTGCTGTGATCAGCACAGCTGTCACAGCACGATGTGTCTGGCCTGACCTGACGTCGGCATGTCTGCCAAACTTGTGCCGCTAATGAATTTTGTACACCATTCACATACCTGAGTCTGTGATAAACATGCAGCCCCATACTGTGCCAACATGTATCGATGGATTTCTATTGGTTTCATGCCTTCACTGCGTAGGAAACAGATCACTCTGCACTGCTCATCTTTGGTGCACTCCAACAGAGGAAACATACTGGAAACTCCCATATCGTGTTGCTGGGTCACATGGGGTCACGGGACCAATGTCAATTAATGGTGGGAGAGTCCACATGTGGGCGTGCCAGGTCTGATCATAATAAGAGAAGAGTTAGATTTTCTTTAGCAATTTTCCAGTTTTCATTTGAGTTACCCTCACATATTATGTTTAAAAGATTTCTGAAATATTGTAATTACATCAGCAAAAACGAAAATGTGTTTGTGTACCAGATATAAATTGAGTACTAATTAGGAAACTAAAATTATGATTTCAGATTAATGATATAGAATTTTGTATTCTACAGAAATACGTTTTTTTCTAAACTTTGAGATGTTTAATTTAAAAGGTGAGTCAATTAATAACACTGAACAACACTTACAACATAGTTTTCCGGAACGCGTTTCGAAGGTTAACTTTCCTACATTATCAACTGGACAATTAATTAATTAATTTTTTTGTCTTGTTTATGTGTTAGAAGTAACATACAGTCCTTTGGAAGGAAGTCATATGCTAGCATAACTAGAAATATTTTTATTTATACTGCAGTGTTTTCATCAAAGCTGGGTTACGAAGAGCACATACCAGGACAAACAAGAGACTGGAACGAAGAGTTGCAGACCACTCGAGAGCTGCCAAGAAAAAATCTTCCAGAGAGATTGCTAAGAGAGAGAGCAATATTTAAGGTAACACTTCATGATTAGCTTGCTGTTGAACTGTTTATAAAGCATCATTCCAGAATCAGTTGTACATTATCATTGAGGTTCTTTAGTGCAGATATTTGCAGATGATTTATTTGCTTTCTCATTTGCTTCAGTACATTAAACATTTGATAGTATCAAGATAGTTGATGTTTATGAAGTAGTTCATTGAACCTCAGCAGCCATTTCTTGTTTCTTAGTATCTCCATTGCAGAAGATTATTGGCTCTAGTATCTTCTGAAGTTCTGCTTTGTTTTGAATTTCTAACTGTGAAAACTTAATTTCACCCTCCCTGCTCATTTATCAATTTCTTGTTGCCTCCAGGTAATATTTTATACTCTTTACATTATGGTTTATAATAGAGGCTATAGCACAAACAGTAAGTGGGTTCAAATTTCAGCTATTTTCAATAAGGCAAATTTTGTTGTATGTAGAGAATAAACCCATAAAATTCAATTAACTTTCTTGAGGTTTTGTAGCAGTGAATGCAGGTTCTAATGAATGAATATTTTGAGTTGAATTTTGGAACACTTTTGCTTCACTTACACTAAATTAATAAGACATGTTTAAAAGGTTCTCGCTTCCATGATCTGCTGTAAATTGACTGGCAGTATTGGCATCTTCTCCCCTGTGGTACCTGGTAGATGGCATGATGAACTTGGTATAGATGTCAGGAGGTGGGATTTCGAAGTTAATTATTCTGTAAATGTTTTTGAATGAAAATCATCTCCCATATGGCGAGTTCTAATGGGTGGTTCACTTCTTTTAACAGTTCAGAATTTGTGTCTGTTTCATGGTGGGTTTCTCAAAAGTGTGCTCCAACAGCTAATTTGTCTATCTGTTTATATTTAATGTTCTGGATGTGTTCTTTAGTACGGATGTTTGTTTTGTTTTGTCCTACCAGTGTACTCTGTTGCTGTCCCGGCAGTTTATCCTATAGTTCCCAGATTTGGAGGTTTTTGGGATACGTTCTTTGGGTGGTTTTTTTCAACAGATTCTTCAAGCTGAACTTCAGTAGAGCTAGAGTTATGTTGTGTTTGGAAAAAATTTTCTGTAACTTGCTACGCAAAAATGGATGGAATTTGCATTTCTTAATTTTCTGTTTGTTGTCTAACGGTGTTAAATTGTGATCTTGTTAATTTCTTTTTTGCTTTTGAATTCTAGTATTTTACTCTTTATTAATTTTTCATTGAACCCATTGCTAAGTGCTATTTTGGTACTTTGCTTTTATTATTTGTCATATTCATCCTTGCTTAGAGGAAAGTTAATTAATCTGTGTACCAGACTCTAGAAAATTGCATGTTAGTGTTTTGGGTTAAAGCTATTGCATTTGATGTAGTTGTCTGTGTGAGTGGGCTTTTTGTATATTCCCAAGGATAGTCTATTTTTATTCCTCATAATTTTAATGTCTAAGAGAGGTAGATATCCATCCTTCTTTATTTCTACAGTGAAATTAATGGCTCTATCTTGTAAATTTAGTAGCTTTAAGGCATCTTGAACCAGTCTTTTGGGGACTATTGCAAACACACAATCCACACATCAAAACCAATATTTGAAAGTGTGAGGAAAGGCTCTGGTTACTTGTATTTCAAATGAACTTGTGAACAAATCTGCTAGGAAATGAGAAAGAGGATTGGCCATAGCTCAGCCCGATTTTTGCTGGTACAATTTCCCCATAAAACTAAAAAAGCTCTGACTGATGCAAAGTTCTATGAGTTTGCTATAATCTTCTATTGCTTTTGATGGTAAGTTATTGGATTGAAGCCTTTTTTGAGACATGGTAGGAGTTTGTTGATTGGTTTTTTTGATTTCATATTCATGTTCATGGTTATGGAATATAAGTTTCCCATCTGTTTTGACAGTTTTCATTTATAGCTCATGTTATGAAGCATAAAATGTGGCCTAGAAGTCTGTTTATATCATAGGAAGTGCTCTTTGCTTTTCTACATGTTTATGGTACTAGGGATAATTTCAGCATAGAAGTAGGTCAACAGTGATTCTTATAAAATAGAAATCCCATTTATTTGGCAAGTAATTTTTCTACATTTGCTACACTGAACATTTTACACATTCTAATTTCATGTCACTCTAAAATTATTATGCTTTGCTGGACAAGCAAAAGTTTTATAGGTTTCAATTTTAGGAAGTTGGCAAGCATGAAGATGACTATCAAAACGAGTTCCATTACAGGAACCCAGAGAGATCTTTAACGAGAACTGAAACATTGTGATTCATCTTCTAAGGATGCTTATTCAGTTTTGGGTGGAACGAGAGTGCTAAGATGGGTAAGATACAAATAATTATTGGCTGAACTTGCTCAGTGCATACTGAACAAATTATGGCACAAAGTGCAGGACAGTCAGCAAGAGGCATGTCAGTGGCTGAGATACATCTTGTCTCTCAAACCTTGAGATGTATCTCACATCTAGATGATTAAAAATGCTTCGTGTCAGCAGTAAGCTCTGTCATCTGAGATGAATCGTGGAGCAAATCTGCTAATAAGATGCATCTTGAATTTTATAAATAAACTGCATCTTCGCCTCACTGATATGCAATACATGTCTGTATTTCTTGAGATTTTCCAGTAGGTGACTCAGAGATCAGGTTGAAAATGTGATGCCTGAGTTTGATGGCTTATCAATGCAGAAAAATAATGTATAAAATATGGAGAGATTCTTTTGAATATGATCATAAAGATCTCTGTCAGTTTAGGAAAGAAAACAGGGAGTGGTTAGCACAAAATTTATTTTTTCAAGTTTTCCTTATTTATATGCAGTTGTACCCTTCGTTGCACAGTATATATTTTAAGTTTACCCAAACTTCATTAATAGGGCTCAGATTTTTGGGTAAATACATATTTTGTTTGCATGCTAATACAAACTTGAAATTGAGTTTAATATTCTGTGTATTTACACCAGAGCAAATGTTTAAAGTTTTATTGCACATAAAAACACATTTTCTGATTTTTTATGTAAGTAAGCGTTTTTGTATATTCACATAAATTATACAAAAATGGTATAAAGGAAACCTTTTTATTTCAATAGATGGTAGATTTCGGGCTTGTGGGCCATGGTCCAGTCGATGAATTTTCTGACGTTTTGCCCAAGACGGCATTGGGCATCTTTAGAGAATGACTCATAGCTGGTTGAAAACTAGAGGGCGATTGATGAAGCACCTGGCTTATATATAGGTGAGAGGGACTGCCTCTCACATCCTATTGGTTGTCCGTACACCAATCACTATTATATGGCTGTGGGAACTGCCACATGATTGATTCTGTTGGCGTTCAGGGGCTTCGGTTTTGTATTGTCTAGCACCGGCACCCAGGCTGTGTGTATGTGTGCTGTTTCTTCTTTTCTATTGAAGTTATTCTTATGTTTATGGATCTCAATTGCTTCTCAGTACAGCCATGCATGGTAGTATGCTGTATTGTCCAGAGCTTCAGTGTCGTCAAACTTGATGTCATGACCTGTTAAAAGGCATGCTCGGATACTGCCGATTTTTCATGTGTCCTTGCCGGCAGTTGCTTTTGTGTTCCTTTAAGCAGGTTTTTATGCTGCGTTTGGTAGTGCCAACATAAACTTGGCCGCAGCTACATGGTGTTCGATAAATCCCCTGTGTCAGTAGTGGGTTCCACCTGTCCTTTGCCGATCTCAGATGTTATTTCTTTTTCATATATTTACATAAAGTCACATAAAAGCAACAGTAGAATTATTTTTAATAAGTCACCATCCAACTTCTTTAATGTTCAGTTACATAGGCCAGATGTAATTCATTATTGTGAGAACCTATATGTCAGCTATAGTATCCCTTCAATTGCAAGAAAACATAAACATCCTGATTTCTCAAGCTACATGAGCCCACCCTGATCTCTCAAGCTACATGAGCCCACAAGATACGAATGGAGAATTCCTCCACCGGCACTTGCTTGATTAAGCGTCTATTACTGCTTCACAGCCCATTAGTCTATACACTGATACTTGTAGGTGGCCATTAAACTATATATTTAGTTATCTGCAAATCCACAAAGTTATACAATTTTCTACTTGTGTTGTGGTGTTGGGAAGTAATATATTGAGAGTTTTGAGTTCACAGTGGATTAAACATGCCCATAGTTAAAAGCAGTGCTAGTTACCATGTGCAACAATATGCTGCAGAATTAAAGGATATTTTCGGTTGTGGTGGTAAAATCCTGTATTGTCAGCCATGTGGTAAAGTTATAATGGTAGGCCAACGTTCACAAACTACATTTAAGTGGTAGCAAACATTTGAAATTCAATATCAATTCTTCGTCACAATGAAAAATTTAAGGGAGCATGTGAATGTACACTGTAACTCAGTACTTAGTGATCCCTTCCACAAGTAGTGAGTACCACATGCATTTTTATTAGCTCAGTCATTCAGATATTTAAAAATATTTTATCTGTTTTGGCACATATTTTTGACATCCTCAGCACATAAAAAATAAATATTTCCCAAGGTTTTAGCACCTAAAATCTAAGCCCTATTCATTAATGTCTATTATTCTTCAGAAATACTGTTGTAAATTCTACAGATTGTACAAAAAATAAATGTACTTCAGTTAAGCAATATATGTTGTATGGATGAGTGTTGCATCTGTTTCATCCATTTGCATTTAATTGTATTTGTTTATATTCGTTGAGATATTTCACATTTTCGTAACAAATTTAATCTATTTAGATGGTCAATGCACTGAACTTTTGAATGTACAGTTTTTTTTTCTAAAGTTCTTAGAATATTAAGACAATGTATCACATTCATATGGCTTTCTCTACCCTTTCTTCAACAAATTATTATTATAAAAATTTTGTCCACTTCATGTTAATCAACAAGGATTTGCACAAATGGTTTCATTATACATTTTCTTGTAGGTAAAAGGGGATTAGGGGATTGCAGTAGATTTAGGTGATAGCCAAATTTTTAAGAGCTATGTGGTTGCTATATGATGGCTTTGAGATTCTGTTTTCTTTGCATAGTCATGAGAGAAAAATTGGCTTCCCAAATCAAAAAGATCTGATGTGTTAGGTTCACATGACTTTCTCTAGCTTTTAATGCTTATTTGTGATTATACAAATTATTCTTACAAAAATTTATTTTCCTGTCTACTACATTTTAATGGATATAAATCTTTCCAGTGTAGCTACAGTACACATTTCATTATAGATAAATAGGAATAGTGATAGACAAATGTTTTACAAATGAACGATATACCTGGTCTTAAAATTCCATATTCTTTCCATGGAATCTTGAGAAATGACTGAAAATCGAGAGGACTTTAAAAGAATGGCTCAAGTATTGAAGAGTTTGAACCATTAATAACAGATATCTGAAATGGCTGGTGTCACAAACAATTGACATAAATTTGATATTTTAAAGCAATCTACATTTTTTGTACAGTACTTTTTCATATATCACGTAGCATTTAACTTCTGCAAGATTATATAAATATCATTCTGAATAAAGAGGACTTCATAAGCTATTTTCAGAAAATTCAAGAGATACATCTTACTTGCCATGTATATATCTTTAATACGAGGGCTGTTCAATAAAGAATGATCACAATTTTTTTTGACAACGTACCTTTACTCATCCTCATAAATTTGATGGTCCTTCTCAAAATAGTCTCCCATGAATGCGTTGCACTTGTCCCAGTGTTTCTGCCAGTCTTCAAAGACATGCTGGAAACCATTTTTTGAGAGATACTTCAAAATTGTCTCCGCAGCCTTCACCACTGCTTCTGATGATGGATAATGCCTCTCATGAAGGCGTTTCTTCAAGTTAGGGAATAGAAAAAAGTCACATGGGGCTAAATCTGGGCTATAGGGAGGGTGAGGGATGCAGTTCATGTTGATTTTTGCAAGATATTCAGCAACAACATTGGCAATATGCGGCCGACATTATGTGGTGCAGCATCCAGCCTGCTTCATGGAAATGTGGTCTTTTGCGCCTGATATGGACTTGCAATGTTTTCAGGACATCCCTGTATAGTATTGTCCAGTTACTGATGTGTGTGCAGGTACAACATGCTGATAAACCATTCCATGAATATCAAAGAATGAGATGATCATAACTTTCCCAGCAGAAGCAACCACTTTTGCTTTTTTGGGGGTTGGTGATGAAAGAGATTTCCACACTGAGCTTTGCTGTTTGCTCTCAGGATCAAAATGATGTAGCCAAGTTTCATCAGCAGTGATTACGTATGAAAGAAACTCCGGATCTTCCTCTAACATCAACTATAACAGCAAGCGAATGTCCTTTTGTTCGGGAATCAACAGTCTTGGAACCCATCGCGCACAAACACGTCTCATGTGTAATGTTTCTGTCACCGTGTGGGTGACACCCAATGAAATGTTCAGTATTTCAGAAAGTGATCTTAAGGTAATTCGTCATCCTTTCTCACAATGGCAGCAGCAGTGTTGATGTTTTCTTCCATAAGAGCAGTAACTGGAGCACCGGGTCCACCTACCTTTGAAATTGATTGTCTCCCCTCTTTTAACATTTTAAACCACCTTCGAGCTGTGCTGTAGGGAAGAACAGATTCTCCATAGGCCTCCTGTAACATTGTATAGGCCTCAACTGAAGATTTGTTGTGACGAAAGCAGAATTTCAAAGCTGCATATTGTTCCTCGCATGTTACCTCCATTGCAGCGGTAGGCAATACTGAACATGTCTGAACTTGCCTGGTTCTCACAGGCGGGAACCAGGAGTACCAACAATGAAACTACTATGGCGTGTTTCACATTAAGCTAACAGAATATAATAGGATTGAATTTTAGTGCGAAAAATTATGACCATAAAAAAATGATGATTATTCTTTATTGAACAGCCCTCATATATGGGATTTTGATGAAAATCATTAGAGACATTTTTGAAATCTTCAATGTAAAGGATAGTTTGCGATGGAGTTGGAATGATATTTAATTTGACCATGATAATTGTATAAATTACACACAGGCTGTTAGGGGTATAAGTGCATATATTTGTATTGATAATTGAGGAAAATGTAGTGATCAATATTACATCAATATTTGCTTAATTTGCAGACTTATATTTCTACTTATTAAGAATAGTATGTTTTCAGGTTGGTTAGTACTTCCTCCAAGTAGATGTGGCACATGAAAGCCATACATGTTTATTTTCCCCGGAGAGGCATAACACAGAGTGGGCAGGCTTTGTGATAGTGAATGTTGTATCGGAACTGAATTTGAATGCCAATGAGCTTGCACTACCTGGGCAGCAGGTCACTCATTGAGGCATAGAGAAGTGGAAACAAAATGGATAGTCTATACTGATAGACATTGTTCATTTTACGGCACAGTTACAACCTTGCTAAAAACATCAGGTAATAACTGTGTGATTGCTATGTAGGACATTTGTTTGACGAAGAAGGAAAACTAACACACCGACTTGGATACACATTAAGGTACCATTTATCAAAATATCTGTATACATCTAATATCCTGTATGTGAATATGAAAAACAAACAAGAAGTAACATGAAAATTACTTAATGAATATCTCACCTTACTATATTAAACAAATGATAATGTAAAAAATTGTGGAATAAAATCTTATGGAGTGAAAAGATATTTAATTATGAGAGTAATAATGAAGCATTTGTAGTATGAAAACATATAATATAAATGTGTAGAAAATACAGACAGTTGATTGGTTGAGAAATGAAAGGAAGTCAACAATGGATTAGCATTGTAGGAGGTAGGGAAAACCAGGCCTTCCAACAAATGCTAAAGTAACTTTATGCGGAGTAGATGTGTTAACCAGCGCAGAAGATTCAATATACTGAAGACAGTTAAGAAGAATGTCTTATAAAAATAAGCTGAATTTTGGCATTTATAGAAAGTCACCACTTAACTGATAATTACACAAAAAATAGAAGCAAAAAATAGGGGCAAAGTTTGAGAGATAGAACTGGAACTTAACTTTGCCCACACACGGCTTGTGTGTTTAAAAACACCAACAGTAAGTTTGTTGGCATAAATAAATAATAATTACCATCTGAAGGTTATTTAATCCTGGGATATAAAGTACTTACAATAGTAAGTCACCATTGGGGTAATTTGTCTCTGATGTGAGACTGCCTTTGTGGTTTACCAGGAGAAATACAAACTGGTTTGAGAATTTAATGCCATTCTGGCAGTTTGTCACAATAGCTCAGTGGTTAGAGCAGCCACCCGGTAAGCGGAAGGTCTGTGGTTCAAATCCCAGTTGTGGCATTGGATTTTTAAGTTCCAGTTCTACCTCTCAAACCTCTTGAACTATTTCTATGTGCTCAGCATACTATAAAACTGCATGGACCCATGTTGCTCATCGAGCTAACACTGGTGCAGGAGGAAGTCGGAGGTTAGATGCTGTTGATCTAAACAACTTAATTTTTTTAGGAGATTTAAGAAAAATTCTCTTTGTACCGGACACAAATCTGTCTACCAATGGGAAAGGATTACGTATGTCTCAGAAATGCGATGAAGAGTGTGTGCCACACAAGTTATATGAATTAAGTTAGGGAAAATATAATCGTGCTGCTCAAAACGTTGACCTGCACTTTATATTTTTTAGTATAAACCTCTCAGATAACGCCCTGATTATTCTCTACGCACATACATATAATGAAAGGGTGGAAACGGGATTCACTGCATCACAACATGACTAGGAATTAGTTCTCGCCACTTCGCGAGTTGCATCAATATGTGCAACACTACCAATGTGAAAAATATTACACAGATGGAAAAAATAAAAAACCATAAAAATAATTAAAATGTGCAATATAGGGGCTATAATATTGAAATCTTCGTGAGTTGCATCATGCACAAATACCACAAATATGAAAAGTATTCAGATGGAAAAAAATAATAAAAAACCATAGAAATCATTAAAATATGCAATATAGGGGCTATAATATTGAAATCTTCGTGATTTGCATCAGCATGTGCAATACTACCAATATAAAAAATATTATCCAGATGGAAAAAAATAATAAAAAACCATAAAAATCATTAAAATATGCAATATAGGGGCTATAATATTGAAATAATATGCATTTATCAAAATCAAGAAAATATGCAGTTATATGCACTATAAAATCATGTCCAAATAACTGAAAATTCCATAATTCGTGCACATAATGTAAAAGCATACATTTTTAACCCCTATGGAAAAGCATGCAAATGCATGAACTTTCTAGCCCTAGTCATCAGGCTCCCTCCTTACCATTGTCACTTGAATGCGATTGAATTGATACCATCCGATATGAAATTACGTTGGAGGACGTTAATTTAAAAAAAAAAAAAATTGAATTGATTTGGGCACAAGTAAAAGGTTAGGTTGCAAAACATAACACAACGTTTCGAATTGCTGATGTGGAACCATTAGCGCAACAGGGAGTGCAATAAGTGACAACGGACGAATGGAAAAATGTAGTGGATCACACCTGGAAACTTTTAAGAAAGGCAAGAGAAGCTGACGGCGTAATGGAAAATTGTGTGGAAGAGCTGATAATTCCATTTGTCCCAGGTGACAACAGCAGCGACTCCAGTGGTAAAGATGAAGTAGATATTTACAAGGATTGTGTCTTGCCATTGGATTAAAATGTAAGTTGTTAAATAGCCAATTTCAAGTAGTTTAATATAGTACAATATTGTTGGTTTTTTCTGATATGCCCTCCTGGAGCTCTAAACATGGCTGATCTTGAGAAAACTAAAGTATGCCATTAAAGTACAAAGTATAAGCATAATAAAAAAATGTAAAAAGTAAAAATAAAATTTTTTAGCAATTTTCACCAAATTTCACTGATACATTGCCTTAAGTTGTGCCCATGTTTGAGCAGCTGAGTTAGGCTGAGCATTGTGAATCAAAAACACTTTCGGTCAACTTTCCACATCCCTTGTTTTGAATAGCCTGTCACAGTCATTGAAGAATTGCACAATAGGCCTCTTTGTTTATTGCTTGTCTTTTTGACAGAAACTCCCATGGAGTGAACCCTTTTGGTCTCAAAAAAGCTGTTGCCATTAATTTTCTTATGTGGCAAAGTGGTTTTTCTTTTTTGGGTTTTGAAGGTGAGTTTAAATGGTGTCACTTCATAGACTGTTTGTTGCTTGGATTCTGGTGTTTTGTGCTCATGTTTCATCTCTCATTACAATACAGTCGAGAAATTGGTCATCATTATTGTGATATAGTGAGCTAAAAATTCAAGAGCTGCTCCTAAGTATTGACCCTTGTGAACTTCAGTCAGCATCTTTGGTGTCCACAGAGCACACATTTTTTGTAGCCAAGGTGCTCTGTCACTGTTACATGTAGGAGTGTTTAGTAATTTGTGTGAAAAGTTCATGTGAGGTGTTCAAAATAAAATGCCAGTTTTCCTGAATTCTTTCATTAACATGTGTTCATCTCATCTGTAATGAGTGATGGCCTCCCAATTCTTCCTCGATTAAAACATTATGCACCATTACCTCACTGAAGACTTGTTCATTGCATTATTATGACACACTTGCATTATTTACCGATCAATTTTGATTGGCCAAACATTTTGCGTGTTCAAAAAGCAAATCACACTATGCACTTCACATTTGATGGGATTTGAAGTTGGTGCTGCCATTTGGATATCTTGTTGAACAGACAGACATGACCACACAGCAATGAAATTTAAACCCTCACAGAGGTGGGGGTAAGGATCATGGTAGTGGGGGACCGATGCTGAGCATGATATGCAATTGTCCTTCACTTTTTGGATGACCTTCATAGTTCATAATGAAGAAGTAAGTAAACCTAATTGTTCAGCTGGAAAGGAATTAGTAAGAGTTCAAAAAATATTCTTTAAGAAATCATAAGAAATACAGGTATAGATTATTAATTTAATCATTTGAGGCACATACTATATTGCTCTAGTTAAATCATGTGTATGTTTTTGCAAAATAAAGAGATTTGTTTAAATTTAATTATCACAATCTGCAAGAATCCTTTTCATAATAAACAGCAGGACAATTAAAACCTCAACTTGAGTTATTATTCAAGTGACAATAATACAAATAACCATGATACCCAAATCTGGTGCCACAGGTTTCATACTCTAAAGTTAGCCAGAAAAATAAGATATATTAATAACTTATATTATCATAATCACCATTCCAAAAATGAAATGTCACTCAACTGTAGGGTGCACAGATAGGATTTTGTAAAAAAAAAGTTAAGAGAGAGAGAGGGAGAAAGAGAAAGATAAAGGGAAAGGGAGAGAGAGGGGGGGAGGGAGAGGGAGAGATCAGCCATTGCAAATTTTGGTCTCACGAGATAGTGCCTGAGGTTTGACCCAATTTCCAGAATACAATGTTCCTCTCATCGCTCATTCCTTAGCTTAGGCAGCATTATCAGTGTTGGCTCAGTCCGTTATCTGGGTACTATGGGTTCTACTGACAGTAATGTTTTCAAAACCATGAAAACTGCATTTAGGACTGAATGAGAGGAGAAATATATTTTCTATAGTAAAAACAAGAATGTGCAATGTTTATTGTTTTAAAAAGCATTAATGGGTGTCAACAGCAGTAATATGCCATGACATTATGTGAAATGTCACAGAGATCATGCTAGGATATCGGGTAAATATATTATCGACTAGGTGTGTAAATTAATGCTAATTCATATTGAATCATACAAAGATAATAGGGACTTCCTATACAAATATAATAGTGATAATTTGATTTCCTATAAGTTGCACATGAATATGTGGAGTCTATTATTATGGCAATTTCATTTTAGGACAGGAATGGATAACAGGAGGAGACATACTCTAGCAAATGTGATAAACATGACGGTATGCAAACTCCAACTATGATTTAAAATCAGCTGCTTGAAAGCTATCATATAGTTGGAAAATCAGAAAAGTAATGACATCTCTTATAGATGTGGAGTTTATAAAATCCTGCGTGATGTCGTTAATATAATATGTCTCAACAAACAGATTCAAATTCTCAAAATATATTGTAACAATATTCACTTTTCAAATTCAAGAACATTCAGAACATTAAGAGCATCTGAAGCTGAAGGATCATAATATTGAGGGATCTATGACAGAACCCAGAGACCGCAACAAAAAGAAGAGAGGAAAGATATTTGTGACATCAATAAGTTTACAACATAAGTACTAAGATAACATTTTTAATACAGTCACAATTTGAAATTTGCATATTTTGTAGAAAACTACAAGAATTGCCCAGAAAGTAATGCACCACAGTTTTTTTCTCAAGCGACAACAAGGTTGCAAATATGAAACTTCAGGTATGCATTGTTTGAAGTTTTCAGAGTATGCACAAATTTTCTGTTTCCTCCGACAGATAGCATAGCTGCAGCAATGTTTCAAAATGGTGTTTTTAATTGATATATGTTACAACAGCGTGTCATCATTGAATTTTTTACTGCAGAGAACGAAACTGTTGGGAGCATTCACAATCAATGGTGGTGTTGTTGTTAGCTAATGCTGGATTTCTGACAATGAAGTCATTAATCCTCTTGCTCTCCAATATTTTTCACTGATGATATTGAAGAGAGCAATTAGCAGTAATAGTAACCGCTTTTTAGAGCGCACCATATTTTTATGTTTTGGCGGTCACATTGCTCTCTCACAACCCCCAGAATGTCTGGAGGACCACACCTGTCGTTGGTTTACGGGTCTCACCAACCTGACCGGGAGAATTATCAAAATAAATTCACCGACCATATCCTCTGATCACCAATCAGAGGACGTATTACATGCCATGACAGGTCAGCATGTTAGGGGTTAAGATGAAATGGAGAGGTTGGAAAAATAAAGACTCCCTAGTCCTTGGGAACCCTAATAGCATCGGGTTCGGAAGAGAACAAGAGAGGACCAAGGTAAGGTCAGATAGAAAAGTTACAGTGAGGAGCAAAACACCAGTAAGTGGAAGTAATACAAACAATGGTGTGAAGTGTATGGAACATGTGCAATTGACAGAAGTACATTTAGTTACTGGGCACAGAAGGTGAAGCCATTAGAAGGTAACTGCTTCTATTGGTAAGGTCATAATCACGTGTTTTGTGACTATGAGGGTGTTGTGCCCATTGATGTGATGCCAGGAGGCAGTACCAATAACTCTTAAGTGTCAACACATTAACCAAACACAAGAAGCACCTCCAGCAACTTAAGTACCAACCCAGGTGATTGTTTGATTCAATATGATAATGCTCGGTTTCACACAAGTTGTAGGACTTCTAAACACATCAGTAAACAGTGTTGGACTATCCACGCTACAGCCCTGACTGAGCTCCTCAGGTTTCCACTTGTTTGGGCCATTAAATGATGCCATTCGTGGAAGGCATTTTGAGAATGATGAAGAGATGATTCTTACAGTGAAAATATGACTTTGTGACCAGTGCGAGGAGTGGTACTGACAGGGCATACACACCCTTGTGTTCTGCTGGAGGAAGGTCATAGTACTGGAAAGAGATTATGGAAAAATAAGGGATGTAGAAGTAACATCATTCTTTCTTGTGTGCCATTTGAAGAAAAAAAAATGTGGTGCATTACTTTCTGGGCAACCCTTGTAGTATTTAAATTTAACAACATTGCATGCATTGGAGAAGTCATTGAGTAGTACAAATTAAATCAAAGAAAATGAGTAGAGAAATAGGAATAAGAAATGGATCTTACAGAGAACAATGGATCAGCATAGAGCTGAGGTAGGTAGTGTTAGCCAGGAACATCTGAACACAATTTCTTTGTTGAGGCAGATGAAACTGGAGATGACAGAAAAAGATTTAGCTAGGGTGATCACTGAAAAGCAAAACAAACTGGTCAGTGATCAAAACAAAATGTCTGAAAAACAGGTCTAGATAGGTAAATCTCAATAAAACACAATCAGCTTGCTACTGAAATACAGACAGAGTCAGTTAGGAGCTGATGTAAATGTTAAGATAGAAGAAATCAGATAAGTGAATTAAATTTCAGATAGAAACCATAATTAAAATTAAAAATATGTTTAAGGAAGAAACTGATAAAATTAAGGAACATTGTACAATAATGAACGTAACGTTAAATAATGAAATTGAGAAATTAAAATCCAATTGTAAGAATATAGTGTAGTTAAGGAAATGTCAATAGTAACTGAAAGCTTAGGTACTATCAGAACTGAAATATGTGCACAACAAGACTTGGTTACTAAAGCAGCAGATAACCAAATTAAAATTGAAGAAGAAATTGTGCGCAAACACACACACACCACACACACACAAACCCCCCCCACACACACACACACACACACACACACACACACACACACACACACACACACACACACACACACACACACACCACACCACACATACCATACACCACAAACACACACATACCATACACCACAAACACACACATACCATACACCACAAACACACTCACACATACACACACAATTTTCACCTAGCAATGGAATCTACTCCAAACACTCAAGATTGTAACTCCAACATTTGATGACAAGTAGGGGGACAATACAAATCAATTCTCCAAAAAGATGAGTATTTTAAAATAAAAATGATACCATACGAACTGAGGATGCACATGTTCTGAAAGAGCCTTAGAAAATGGGCAGCCAAATGGTTGTGTGTGACACTATTGGATGGGGAAACCTATAGCATGCTTAGAAATTTGTTCCTAACACGATATTGGAGGCAATTGGTTCAAAAACAAATCATAATCAAACTAATTAGGCAAGTACAATCCCAAAGGCAGTCGAACAATAGCTGATTATTTCATGCATATAGCAAATAAAGCACAAATGTCTGATCTACCTATGAGTGATCAAAAAATTATTTGCACAGTAACATGCCACGTTCCAGAAAATGTTAGGAACAGTCTGATAGCAGCAAAGCCTGTAGATTTTTCAGATGTGAATTGCTAAGTGCATTTCAAACGAAGGAAGGGCAGCGCACAAGCAATCAGGTGTGCTCACTAATGCATGACAATAACAGACCGAAGAATGAAATTAGAAACAAACATGAGGGTAACCATGGCAGATGGAGAACAACTGAAGACAAGACATATATTTTGAGAATCAAAATTCCCAGAGGGAACTTCAAACCAACAGTTTGTGTAAAAGAAATACAAAAGTAAATTGCTTGATGTTTCAAAATGGCAAATGAACCTGTGCAAACAATGCATATTATGGTACTAATTCCGAGGAAGTTTCCGAGGATCCAGAAGGAACTATCTAACTCTGAGACTGGAAACACCAGAAAACTCTCAACTGGAACAAAACGCATATCTCGTATCTGCTGCAAATGGTATGGCAGTAGCGATTGGTAGTGATGCCACAATTCTAATGAGAACTGGAATGACAATTCAGGTAAACTAAACTAGGTTATACCAAGACTCCTGACCATAACCTCAAACCCAAATGCATGGAGTCTGTTAAATATATACAAATGTATAAACATGGATAGGAAACAGAAGGACTTAACAGGGATGAGCAGCTAGAATTATTAAATCTGCCACAAATAAAGCTAGAGATAAATGATACATTTTGTAGTGTAGTGAGGGATACTGGTGTATCAGCATCTGTATGTAACGAGAAATGATATATAGATCTATGCCAGTTGAACAGGCACATACAATATCTCCCAGTTTGTAATGTGTACTGTAGTATACCTTTGAAAAACAAAGAACGCATCGAACACCAAATAGCATTAAATGCAAAAATTGATGAATGGCAGTATGAATATATTTTGCTAGTAGTAATACCTAGACTACAAACAGATGTGGTATTAGGCTGCATTCTCCTGTATCATTGGAGAGCCAAGCTAGACCTAGATTAGCGAAGGGTAGCAGTGCAAGATGTAAATAAGGGTATAATATCCCCTTACTACAGATGGAAATAGCACTAGGTAGGCAAATTATGCCACACAAATGATTGTGAGCAAAAGATAGATGAGAATGAACAATTCAAGTATATGAATATTTATAAAAGTTATATGATTATTATTAATGAAATCCTATCATCAAATGTGAGTGAATGTGTTCAATAAAAAAACCTGCTAATTTAAACAAACATGATTTTGAGGTCATAGACTTAAAACCATTTAATCATAAAGCTAGACCGATCACAAATTTGAACTGAGAATGACTGTAGATGCCAGAAAACTAAATTCACACTCAAAACCAGATAATTTTAAACCAGAAGTGGTTGAACATCTACTAGGAAGGCTAAAAGAAGCAAAGTATTTTACTAATATTGATTTAACCTCATTTTGGTGGATACTCCTGCTTCCAGAAGTTAGTATATGTAATCATTCAATAATCAAGGCTGAAGTTACAAATATTTGAAATGTGCCTTTAGCTTGTCTATGAGTAGTAGGGCTCTTCTGCGAGTGCTACACATAGTATTTGGTAACACAGTAATAAGATTTGTAGCATAGTGTATAGGTGATTTCCTTATCTATGACAATAATTTTGAAAACTTTCTAATACACACACAGTATGTTCCAAAGAGATTACAGGAATGTAACATGACAGTGAATTCAGAAAAATGTAAGCTTGCAAGTAAAGAAACAAAATTTTTAGGTTAGTTAATTTTGCAGGAAAGGATAAAAGCTCTAAATGTATAAAAGCAATTCAAAGAATACCGACTCCTAAAAACGTGGAGCAACTCAGTTATTAGCAATTTTGCAGTATGACTGCAAATTTGTCGTAAAATATGCTGGCAGAATTGTACCATTTAGACAATTGTTGAAGAAAGAATCCAAGTGGAACTGGACACCAGAGCATCAACAAACTTTGCAAAATCCCAAAGTAGCATTCTAAAACAGCATTTTGTTAAAACAACCAAATCCAGATATACCTTGCTACATATATTCTGACGCATGAACAAAAGCATATGCAGTGATACTTGCGAAGAAAGAAATAATGAAAAATATGTGACAAGTACTGCATCAAGATTACTACCTAAGGTAGAATTGAACGCTTGCATCACAGAACTTGAAATAGGGGCAATTTATTTCGCCTTGCAAAAATTTAGACAGTATATGAGAGCTGTTCCAGAAGTACGTGACCTAATGTATAGATAACTGTTGTTATTTCAAACAAATGACAATGGTAGAAAGTACTAACCTTATAAAGCTTAAGTTTGAAGTTTGATGATGCTATATTGTTTAATATTTGTTTGGCAGTCATCAACAGTGAATGCTCTCAGCAAATTTGTAAACATGGATAAAACTGGTCATTGTTGTGTGATACAATACTTTCATTTGAAAGGTCTTAGTCCAACTAATATTAAAGCTGAGCTAGATTCTATTCTGGGGGAGTCTGCTCCTTTGTATACTACAGCAAAATATAGGTGACAGAGTTTAAGCAAGGCTGTACAAGCTGCCAAGACGAATACTGCAGTGGTCCACCAAATGAGGTTACCTTGCCAGAAATTGTAAAGGAAGTCCACAAAATGGTATTGGATAGCTGTCAAATGAAAATGTGTGAGTTAGCAGACATTGCAGGCAGTTCAAAAAGTGCTGTACATCGCATACTGACTGAAAATTTGGACATGAGAAACCTGTGTGCAAGATGGGTACCATGTTTGCTCACAATGGAATAAAAACAGTATCATGAGGATGTTTCAATTGAGTGTTAGACAATGTTTTGCCTCAATAACGCAAAGTTTTTGTGTTGATTCATAACCATGGATGAAACATGGGTCCATCACCTCGCACCTGAGATGAAGGAGCAGTTGAAACAGTGGATCGAAAGGAGAGAATAGGCTCCATAGAAGGCGAAGACAGTTCCATCTATAGGCAACGTCATGGCATAAGTTTTTTGGGGTGTACATGGGATAATTTTCATTGATTATATCCAAAAAGGAAAAGCAATCAATGGCGAGTATTATGCAAACTTTTTGCAGCGTTTGAGTGATGAAATCAAGCAAAAACAGCTGCATTTAACGGAAAAGAGCTTATTTTCATTAAGACATTGCACCAGTTCACACACCTATTATTGCCATGGCCAAAATCGATGAATTAAAGTTTGAATTGCTTTCTCATGTAGCCTATTTGCCAGATTTAGCCCTCTGATTATTTTCCAAACTTGAAGAAATGACTTAGTGGCAAAACATGTGCCAGCAATGAAGAGGTGGAGTCTGCAGTTGATGGTTAATTTGCAGAGCTCTGGTTCTCACTGTAAACAGGATATTGATTCTATTGAACTTGTAGTGATAGATGTGCATGGTGAACTACCTGCTACTTGTAGCTTTGAATATATATTTGTAATGTATGAAGTTTTCACTAAATTTATGAAAATTTACCCTTTAAAAAGAGTAAACAGTAAGTCATGCTTTGCAAAAATCATGAAGGAATCTACACCAAAATCAGAGAGGTGAAGGCATTACTGTTATGCAATGCAACCATATGCACAGGTAAACTATTTACATAAACTGTGTACCAGGAACATATAAAGGTTTATGTACTATGCACTTACTATTCACGAGGGAATCCATGTGAATGTATTATGAAAGAGATACGTGTATATTTAAGAATAACCTGTTTTAGGAAAAACACTTCATGGTTCCAGTACATACAAAAATGGGAAGACATGGTAAACCACATTCCAAATCCAACAATAGAATTTACTCCAAGTTAATGCTAAATGAAAGTCCCAAACCATTAAAAAAAAAAAGAAAAACAGATACTATAATTGCAGGACAGGAAGTATCATTCCAAGAGAAATGCAAGGTTGCATATTATAAATCTCCTAAGAAAGCAGAAAAATGAAAGAGGAAAGTAAAAGAAGAAACATGAAATGGAATCCAGTAATAGGTAACAAAGTATTACTAAAGCTCTTGTGGATACCCAAAGCAAAGGAAAAGCAATCTGCACAAATGCAATTGTTGTATGATGACCATATAAAATTAACGACAAAGTTGGAGAACATACTTTTGAATTAGTAGATGAAATAAGTAACAAACCTATAGGAAAAAACAACATACAGTCAGAACATATAAGGAAGATCAGGAATTTAAAACAACTATAGCATGTATACAACTTTATTACATTTGTAAGTGAAGAGAGGCACAACACCAAAAATATAATGAAGAAAACTACAATCTATAACAACGATGCAAGACACAAACAGTATTGACAGTAATTATAAAGAAGGAAATTGTAAAGATTTATTAATCCTAAGTATAATATAAAAATGTACATATATATTCATGTTAAAGGTAAATTAGTATGTAATACATAATGTTAGTAATTTCCAAGGGGGAATTCAGCAATAATTTTTAAAGGGGAATTTGAACATAAAATATTTTTCAAGGGAAACCAAATTGGAAATTGGTATACCTTCAGTGGTTTAACTCGTCTCCAGGACCGTAAAACTGGAAAGTCTCTTCCACCACACCGGTTAAGCCGCGTTTTCACGATGTCAGTTGATGTGACAGTTGTCGGGGATAGTTGTCCTCAAATGATTACGAGACGGTTGCTGGGCAGTCTAGTTGAATGAGAACTCGTTCAAACAGGGAAACAATTGCCACGGTAGTAGTTGACAAGAAATGGCTGGGTGTGCAGCTTCTGTTATGTCCTGTGAGGAATTACGTTCAATTTATAATGATCTTTGCTGGAAATTTATTGCTGAGTAATGCAAAGTTCTAGTGGAGGAGTTAGAGAAAAAGCGGGAGTGGACAAGGAAATGGCTTTTAAGAAGAGACAGTCATGGCGTATCTTCTCAGTTAATACAGGAACTCTGTGTAGAGGATCCATACTTCCTTCTTTATGCTGTACCATTTCAAGCTAGGCTCATAAATGTCCGCTGATCCACATCCAGACTTCGTACTCTTTTGCTGTTTAGCAAACTCAGTATTGAAGGTCCCACAAAACGACTTAATTTTAGCCTTCACTTCATTTGCACCAAAG
Source organism: Tenodera sinensis (assembly GCA_030765045.1). Taxonomy (NCBI): domain Eukaryota; kingdom Metazoa; phylum Arthropoda; class Insecta; order Mantodea; family Mantidae; genus Tenodera; species Tenodera sinensis. The sequence goes on along the minus strand of CM060964.1, from coordinate 285,066,020 downwards.
CCCTGAATGTTAATTGAGAGGCAACCTTGCACAGTGCCGTTTGGTGGGTATTTTTGTCCTTGTGTAGGACATTGTGCTGGTCCCACAAACACTGTTACTCCCTATACAGCTTGACGAACTTTATGTTAATATCCTCACTCCACTTTGGAGCCATAATTACATAAATTATAGCTTAACATACAAAGTTGTACTTAAAAACACAAGCGGATTGGCTCAGCTATTGTCACACAACTACTGTCCTGTCTGTTCACATGGCAACAGTTGTCTCGAGAGTACATATTCTGGGTGGTGAGGGAAGCAGCTGGGCCCAACTGGTTGTCCTTGGTCTACACCTCGAGACAATAGATTGCCGTGGCAATTGTGAGGGCAGTTGGCTAGGCAATTGGACCTAAGTGTTCACACGTAGCCAATAATTTTATGCCTGTCAACTGTCTTCTAACAATTGTCCCAGGAACTGGCATCGTGTAAATGCAGCATTAGGGGCAGGGAGTAGAAAAATGTTTTGCATGCAGAAATGCCAGAAGACTATTCAGTCTAGCACTGATCCAACAGAAGCAGCCGAATTTTCTCCCATCTTCCCCAGAACAGCAGACACAGAGGGGTGAGTATCTGCATCTCTTTTCAACATCTCTTTCTCTTTCTTTAGGCCAGAGACAAGTTAAATCACAGAAGGTATAACATATAAATTGGTAACATGCCAGGGGGGGTGGGGGAGGGGGCGAAATAAGTGTGATGTGTGCATTCACATGACTTTCTCTACTCTTGTACAAACTATTCTTACAAACACTTATTCCTCTATCTACATCATGTTAATTAAGATAAACATTTGTTAATGTTCCATTTATATGCCCCCTTTAACGTCTAAGGTAATATTGGCAGCTTTTTACCTTTGGAGCAATTGCTCAACAGCAATGATGTTCACTCTCATACAGTAGTGTAAATCTTTGAGTTGTTTTACTTTTGGTGATTATATTAAATTCACAAACACATTCACATTCATACTTCCAGACTCTAGGGAGTAAGGGGAATAATCCTGGCTAAAGAAAAATTCCCACCCTCCATCCAGGGATCAAACCCAGGACCTGTGGATGTGAAGGGTACATACTAACCACTAGACTACAGATGGTGTTAGATAGACATTTGCAGAAATTTATCTTATTACTAATTTTTTGTAAATGCAAGAGATATATGGAAATACAGAGGCTTTAAATGATACTCAAATCTTTTAAAGCTAGTCGCTGTGTAATGGCCTTGAAATTCCATTCTCTTTATATGTCCATGAAATAAAAAAGGGAATAATGACTTTCCATTTAAGAAAAGTATAAGTATTGGAAAATTCAAACAAATAATAAGGAATGTCTAAGAAATGGTTCACTCCACAAAAAAAGATGTATTTGCGTCAATTGTGTGTTTTAATGAAATCTACATTTTTTCTGTAGTTAGGTTTCGTCTATCTCTTACAGTTTGCCAGTTATGCAGAACTGATCCAGAATGAAGAGGAATTTGGAGGACATTCACAGAAAATCAAGATATACATTTCATTTGTCATGATAATATCTTAAGCTTGTAACAATTTTAATCAAATTACAGCCATTTTTGCAAAAATCAATATTTTGAAAAATGTTCCATGTAAAGGGTAATCTGGGGTGGGGAGATTTTCTTGAAAATCTTTGTGTCTTATCCTTGGAGGATGCTGAACTTAAATACCAAGTTTAGTATTTAACCAAATTTTTGTTTCTGAGTTATGCTATTTACTCCTATGCGCATACACAGATGTATGCACCTTTTTCTAAAAATGCTTTTTTAGATTCAGTAAGCTGCAAAACATGTGTTTGTGGTGAAATCTGAATGTCAATTTTTGGGTGGAGTGGAGTGCAATATTTCCTCTACTACTAGTCAAGAAACTAAAAATATTACGTATAAAGAGGGATTTGGAATGGTATTTAATTTGATACAAATTAATTGCTATGAATTGTGTTTGTGAACGTGAAAATCAAATCGGGAAGAAGGAGAATAACTTGAAAATTACTTAAAGAATAATTATGGTCACTCTGCTATATTAAAGAAATAATAGATAATGTAAAAAATTGTGAAACAAAATCTCAAGGATTGAAAAGATTTTCAATTGTGAGAGGAATAATGAATAATTTGTTATATAAAAATACATAGTATAAATGTGTAGAAAATATAGGCAGTTGATTTGTTGAGAAATGGAGGGAAGTCAACAATGGATTAGCATCCCTAATTTTTTTTCTCAAAAATGGCTCTAACGATTTTGATTAAAATGCCACATGTTAAGATATTTTTATGACAAATGAAATGTATATTTTCAATTTTCTACCTATAGCCCACATAGTCCTGTTTACTCTTGATGACTTTTGCATAAGTGGTAAACCATAAGAGATAGACCAAATCTTACTATACAAAAAATGTAAATGTCGTTAAAACACACAATTTATGTCCAAATTAATTTTTTGTGGAGGGAACCATTTCGGAGATATTCCTTGTTATTTGTGTGAGTTTTGGAATATTTAAACTCTTGTCAAATGGAAGATTGTTATTAAATTTTGTATTCTTAGCCATGCAAATAGAACAGAATCTCAAAGCTTTATAAGATTTGACTATCGCTCAAAGCCTACTGTATTCCTATATTCCCCTTCACCTACAAGGAAATAAGCAATAAGATAATTTCTGCAAATGTTTATCTGAAGTAACAGGAAAAAGATAGAGGAATCAGGGTTTGTAAGAATAGTTTGTACAAGAGTAGAGAAAGTCATGTGAATGCAACATAGATTTTTTTCAGTTCTGATTCTACCTCTCAAACATTGCCCACACACAGCTTGCGTGTTTAAAAACACCATCACTAATTTTGTTGGGATAAAAAAAAGTAACAGTTTGGTCCTTTGCTATCTCTGTGTTTAATAGATCACAACACTTGTCTTATGTGTGACCAATTGTGTTGGTTTTTCTCCTGCATACTTGCAGAAGCTGAGGCATCTAATGCAAGAGCTTTGTGAAATCATATTTTCTTCAATGAAATGTGCCTAAAATTTGTACTTTCTTCCTCTATCACTAAGCTTTTGAAGTAAACTAAACTGGAAGAAATTTAAAAGATGGAGGGGCACCATGGAGCTTTTTAAATCTTTCCCTTGTTAGGCAGTTTGTTTATACAACTATGATGTAAGCTGATAGTTACCAGACCACAGTGTTTAGTTACATCACAAGCATAAGAGATGCATTTCTTATGCAATAAATAAATTTTATTCATCTACATCCTACTGACAACTTGAGTCTCATACCTAGCTTGTGATCCATCCTTCATATCACCCAGTATGTTAATTATATTGGATCTAGGTAAGCAACAACCTTGTAAAACAACTCTTGTGAAAAGTTTTTCTGAAATTCCATGAACGAAAGATTCAAGTGGTGTAACAAAATTATAATATAGACGAAGTTAGGGGTATAAGCGTAGATATTTTGATAAATGGTACCTTGATATGTATCCACTTGGGTGTGTTACTTGTTTTATTTTTTCTTCGTCTAACAGTTTTCCCACAAACCAATCACATGGTTTACTACTTTAGTTTTTGCATGGCTGTAACTGTGCTGCAAAATGAACAATGCCTGTGAGATAGACTATCCATTTTGCTTTGCACCTTAATGGGTGATCCACTGGCCTAGATAATGTGTGGTCATTGACCTTGTAGAAAGCATACAAGTATTGCAGCCAATTGGCTATATACAGATCAAAATTACTTGTTAGCATACTCAGTAATTGACATTGTTCTTTGTGTACAAAGTTCCGGATGGTATTGGCCACATTTTTGGCCGCACAATTTGCACTCACACTTGGTGTTTGGTTCCTGGTAAGCTGAGTTCTTACAGATGATGTGGTGAAACCTGCAGATCGCCATTGTTGTACATATGTGCATCTCAAAAGTTCGCTGCTGCCCAGGATCTATTAATCATGGCCCCTGTAGCATAGAATTCTGGATGTATTTATTCTCTCTTTTTGGTCATTGATGCTAGGACTATTTCTGATGCTTTGGTGTTGGGTAGGAGCATTTGTAGTCTCGTCTTCAATGAGATGGGATTCTCTTGCTAGGAAATATATAAGCCTGGACCTCGAAGTCTTTGATACTTCAATCGCCTTTTTTATGTAGGCTGCTTTGATCCTTTCTAGTGTGGTTAGATTTTCTGCCATGAGGCGTGGTCAAATGATTTCTATAGCGTAGGTCACTATTGACATTATTTTTGCTCTGCTGTATTCACTCTAAGGTTGATCCGCGCGAAACTGAACCCTGGTGGCCAGTGCATCGTTATAATATATCCTTTCACCACTAGTCACATGGCTTTGTTTAGACGCGGACAAACCTAAGAGTGAGTTGAGTAGGCTGAGTTGTTTGATGTGGCTAATATACGTAACCATTATTGCTTGTGCTGTTTTCTTTGTTATCTGTTTTGTGAAACATTTGGCACTTATTTGGATGATAATGCCTAGATATTTGTAGTCTGATACTATGTTCAGCATTTTGCTTTGTATGAATATTTCTGCCGTTGCAGGTGCCGTACCACCATTTCTTAGTACCATTTGATATATTTATTTCAAAATCATGTTTGAAACACCATTCTTCCAGTCTTTTACTGTTTCCTGTAGTTTTATGATGTCTTTTGGTCCTATTACTACATCATCTGCATCTGTGTTATGGATTAATCTTCCTATTTCTCCCACTGCTAAAATGAGTAGGGGGCATAGCAGGTTCCCTTGGAGTACCCCATTTGTTTGTAATATCGGTTCTTATGCAGAGATGTTGTCTGAGACTATTATTTCATTCCATTCCATTGTAGTATTGAGGTTGTAATTTGTGTCCATGCGTTGCTCTTAGTTAAGGCTGCTTCTAATTTTCTTATCACTAGCTATCTGTACATATAGTCGGTAAATGTTTACAAAATCGGCCGCTCGAGAAAACGAATGAAATATAATGCAATGGATGCAGTTTTTATTGCTGATTACGATTTTGAAAGTTTTATTTTGCGCTCAAGCTTCGTTTTTGATCTATGAGCAAATTTCGTGCGTGCGATGCAGTGGTTTTATTTCGCTTATGCGGCGGATATTTAGCAAATAAATGTGTATAAACGAGTATAATATATGGTAGAATGATCGATTAATGCATTTACATTGAAATTACTGCATAAACACTGCCCAAATTGTAAATATTTCGATAACACAGGACCCTGTTACCCCACTCATGTACACACACTGAACCTAACCTAACACGGGCAAAACGAAAACGAAAACCGCCAAATAAAACTTTCAAAATCGTAATCAGCAACAACAATTTCAACGTAAATACATTGATCAATCATTTTAGCATATATTATACTCCTTTATAAACATTTATTTGCTAAATATCTGCCGCGTAAGCGAAAAAAACTGCTGCATCATAGGTACGGAATTTGCTCATAAATCAAAAACGAAGCTTCAGCGCACAATACGACTTTAAAAATCGTAATCAACAATAAAAACTGCATCCATTGCACTATGTATCATTAGTTTTCTCGAGCGGCCGATTTTGTAGACAATTACCATATAGTCTAATGCTTTTGTGAAGTTGATATGTACTATAGAATTTTTCATTCTCTTCTTCAAAGGCTTCCCATACATGTCTTAAAATTAGTAGTAGTTATTATTTAAATTATCTTATTCTTATTATTTAAGTAGAGTAGTAGTTTTATTGCTGTTAGTGTTGATCTTCCCTTTCTAAAACCTAGTTGCGTTCCTGGTAGCTGTTCATCAATTTTATCTTTTATTCTTTCTGTTATTATTTTTATAAATATTTTGAAGGGGACGTTTCCAAAGCAATTCTCATGTATTTGGGTCTCCTTTGCTTTTATATAGCACCCTTATGATTGACTGTCTCCATTGTTCTGGAATGAAGCCCAATTCTATGCATTTATTGTAGAGCTTTGTCCATATTGGTAATAGTAGGTGGGTTGTGTGCTTTATATGTTCATTCTAAAGGCTATCTGGACCTGCTGCCTTTTTTTTTTTTTTGGGGGTGCTGTGGATGATGACATCATTTATGCTTATCGGGTCCCAATCCGGGGTTGTTCATGATACAATTTCCATTTGGTTTTCTAGTTTGTCAGTTACTCCCTCCCTGTTGAGTATTTTGCAGAAGTGTGTTTCCCATTCGTTCTTATTAATATATTGCGCCAGGTTTTGATTTTTGGGGCATAGTGTGGTATATGGGTCTTTTGCTGCCTCTTCTGCTGGCCCCTTGCCTTCTTATAATTCCTCCTTTTTTCTGAATATGTGATATGTGATCAGGAGAGTATGGTTTGACTAATTCGTGTCAAGTTTCTAACACCTCCTTTCTTAGGGTGTAGCATTCCCTGTCAAATCATGGTTATGCTTTCCTGTTTGTTTTCGTTACTGCTGCTTGTCTTAAGAGGTCTCATAGAACTTGCATAGTGTTGTCTATTTTTGAGGTGTCTATCAGCATTTCTGTTTGGCCTATTCTGTGTATTTCATTATCTATTTTCCCAGTGTCTATTCTCCTTGATAGTGCCTGTTTTGTTTTTCTTTGCATTACTTGCCATTCACCTTGGATTTGTATTTTCATTGAAATATGCTTCTGAAGTGGGGTGTTGTTTCCTGTCCATATGGGGTTTACATCCCTTTGATTGCCCGCCTCGGTAGCGTGATGGTTAGCATGTCTGCCTCACGTTCAAGAGGTCGCGAGTTCGAATCTCGCTTAGGGTAAGTTATCCGGGTAAGGTTTTTTCCGAGGTTTTCCCTACCCTGAGAAGACGAATGTCGGGTAACTTAAAGCTCTATGGACCTCGGGCTCACTTGAGCATCATTTCACCCATTTCATTTCATTCATTCGTCCGATATGACACAATGTTGGAGGATGTTAATTCAAAAAAAAAAAAAAAAATCCCTTTGATTGGTCTGTTTATGAGTGCAATGTCTGTTGCACTTTCAGTGTGGGAAATGTATGTTGGAACATTTGGGTTATTTAATACGATTAGCCCTTCTTCTTGTAGTTTGTACAGTACTACTTTGCTGTACCCAATCTACAATTTAAGTCTCCAGTGATTATCATCAGTTTGTTTTGCTTATTCTGTGTGACAGTTGACCTAATCCATGAATTATATCAAACGCCATCATGTTGGGCTGGAAATGGGTGCTATTATTGTGATATGATCTGTTTCTACTCAAAGTGTGTGTTCCTGTGGGGTCTTTGAGATTATTGGAATTAGTCTTGGATTTAGTAGTACGGTTATTCCTCCTATAGGTCTTCCTCATTTGTCTTGTTTTGCTTTTAAATGTATCCAGTAACATGCTGGATGTTGCCAGTTATCTATTAGGAACGTTTCCATAAATATTACTATATCTTATCCCTTCATAAAATCTCTGGGGGACAATTCTATTGCATTTTGTAACCCTTCAATATTCCATAGCATGACAGGTTTCTTACTTTTGTTTTTTTATTGCTTTTTGTATATAATTTCTTTGGGTTTTGTTTTTGTGTCTTATTCAAGTGAAGCTCTTTCATATCTTCAAAAGCAGCAAAAGAAACAAAATCATTTCACTATGATCCTTTCTGGCCAGAATTCTGTTTCGGTTACCCTTCCTAGTGGATCAAAGGGGATTCATACTTCAAATCATTTTGTGTTGCTATTTGTGTTCATTTCTTCACATGATATGCTCTCTTTCATTCCTCTGTTGTTGAGAAATGCTTTTATTGCATCCGTTGTGGTCCCGCGTTTATACTTTCCTACAAAGAGCCACACTTTCAGTTGCTTGTAGTTCTTCATCCCTGTCCTGTGCCGGTCAGCGATTCATGTTGTCTTGTTGGGTTTTTTCTTCTTCTGCAACTTACTAGTACCCACTTCTCTTCATTCGTGTCTTCTGTTTCTTATTCTGCTGTCCTATCAGTTTCTATATTGTGGTTCTGTCCCTCTGGTGTACTGTTGTTTGCCATTGTTCTTCCCTTCATATTAGTTCTTGTGGTCTGGGTTGTATTCTTATTATTTCATTCGGGTTTTGGTGGTTGGAGACGTGTATATTTGATTTCTTCTTTTATTAAGTATTTCACATTGTTTGTGAACGTTTCCATCATATATTTAGTTGTTGTGTGTTGTTCTTTGTGGTTTTTTTCTTCCATTGTGTCTGGGGGCTGGGTATTGGGGTTGGATCCTTTTCTGCCAGATGTCAGTATGCAGTAACTATGTTGTATTGGTACTTGGGCCTTGTCAATAGATGGCACCACTTGTCCCTCCATGCAACTGTCTCCTCCTGTGGTATTGGTTTCTTGGGTTTGTGTAACCTCTTTTGCCAGGATCACCTTGACATTTTCGGTATTTCCATATTCATTTTCTTTCCACTGCTTAAAACATTCTTTTAAGATACTCACTGCATTTAGCATGTCCTCCTTCATATCTTTCTTGATCTGCCAGTTTCTGTTATGCTTGTCAGACATTGCTGAGTATTTTTCACACATTCATTTAGTGTGTCTGCTATCATGTAATTAATATCCACTATAGATATACATGTAATATTGTTATATTATTAATAATTAACTGTAATATATGAAAGTTTAACACAAGCTATTTGAACATTCCGATAACCAAGAGAAACTTGCAAATCTATATAGGTTAGAAAAAGTTCCCTGACAATAACTTTTAAGTTATTAAAATTATGTCACTCAGTATTATCTTTACACAGTTTCTATTATCACAAAACAAGCACAAATGTAATGCTACACTGTATTTATGATATTCGTTTAGCTAACTCTAATTAGCTTTAAAAACTGCAAATAAATTGCACAATATTCCCGTAGCTTATTTCATCAATAATTCATATTTCATATTTTGTTGAAAGCATTTAAACTCAATTCCAATACAACATTCATTCCATCTGCTCTGCATTGTGTTTTTGGTGGCATGCCTACTTGAATGTGCTGAGCAAACTGAAAACATACTACTCTTAATAAGTAAAACTATAAGTCTGCAAATGAAGCAATTATTTATGTAATATTGTTCATTACCCTATCCTCAGTTACCAGTAGAAATATCTGCTTTACATCCTTAAAGTCTATATACTAGGATTCAACGTGTTTTTCCAATTTGAAATCCACTTATTGTTGTTGCCATATTCTTTATAGGCATTCTGTATGCTCTGTTATCAATAGCATTTAAATGTGTATACAATAGCATTTCTTTCAGTTCTAAAGCTTCAGCTTGATTTTCAGTCACCTTAACTTAAAAGCAGTGACTGTACTTTTGAATTTAAATGATTGCAAATGACAAGGCTAACTTCGCAAAACTATCCATTAAAAAGATAGTTTACATGTTGTGGTCCAATTTCAGGTGCATAGTGATTTTGTGGCAGCAGCAACACGAGGTGCAATGGCAGTTATTGATGGCAATGTAATGGCCATTAATCCTGGGGAGGAAGCCAAGATGCAAATGTTCATCTGGAATAACATTTTCTTCAGCTTGGGCTTTGATGTGCGAGATCACTACAAGGAACTGGGTGGAGATGCTGCTGCATTTGTTGCACCAGTAAGTTTCTTGATGACTACCAACAGATTCTGAATTGTACCACTGCAAGCCTAGAAGATATAAGATATGGTATTTAGGCGACAGTGCATGCAAGTGAAACTAAGTTTTCTGTTTAATAAAGCTAAAAATAACAAAACAAATATTTAATAACTTAACACAGGTAATGATTGCTTTACTTCCTTCTTGTTTATGGCACCATATTTCAGAAGTATGTTGTCTACATACTCATCTTATATCACGTTTATAACTTAATTACTGAATAATAAGTACTGTTTTAAGCCTTTTTTCTACTTAAATCCACATTATGTGGTCAAATGATGGAGAGAACTTGCACCTAAAGATAAAAAGACTAATACCCAAATAACATTGTACTAGTTGTCTCACCTGGCATTGTATGGATGTATTGTGTAAGTAAAGGGTAAAAATAAGGACAGGGTGGATCTTTGAAAGTCATGAGTAGGCTATGATTTTCACTCCTACCTAAAACACAATATGTAAGGTTTTGTCCAGAATGGTCAAATATTACAAATTAGTACAGCCATGGAAAAAATGATTGAGCACATTTGGAGAGCAGAATGTTTGTACAAGTAAGTCCCACGTCATGTTGGAGTGCAGTTTTACAAGTCGTTATTTCCAACATGCAGCCTGAGCTTATTGATAGTCTGTTCCATATATTATCAACTGTCGGACATAAAAATAGGCTGTGTCAATCATCGCTTGCATTTGCTCCTGATAAATGAAGGGGCGGTGTAGCAAACTGTCCATTTGTTTGTTCCATTAAGCTTTTAAATGAAGTTACTTAAGGTTACTCACAACTAGTGAGACTGAGGTCACTTATTTTACTTACTTTGACATGTTTACATGTATTTCCTTCAGACGGTGCCTGATCGGTCCATGTTGTAGGTGTTCCCCCTGTGGTGGCTGTCTATTATGGCAGCATCTTACATGATAGACAACCACCACAACAAAAACACCAACAACATGGAGTCGGTCTGGGTGGCTCAGTTGGTTAGACGCTGGCTTGCTGATCCCAAGGTCGCGGGTTCAAATCCAGCCCAGGCTGATGGTTTTTAATTGTGCTTAAAAACGACAGCTTCATGTCAGTAGATTTACTGGCATGTAAAAGAACTCCTGCAGAACAAAATTCTGGCACACCGGCGATGCTGATGTGATCCCAGCAATTGACAGCGTCGTTAAACAACAAAATAATTTAATTTTTAATTCCAACAACATGGACCTTCTGATGATAGGAACAACCATTTCCCAAAACATGTCGAAGTGAGTAAAATAAGTGACGTCAGAGTTACCAGTTCCAACTCACTTTAAGTAAATTAATGTTTGTAGCTTCTTTTCATCTATTAATTATTGTGAATGAAGTATTTGGAAATTAATTGTTCTTTCATATAGTCATATGTAGTATATGCTTGGAAAGGTAGGATCAGACTGAGAAATTTAATGCCATAGCCAGGATTTGAACCACGGATCCTCCAGTCTTTGATGGTTCCATTGTTCAAATCCTGGGCATGGCATTAAATTTTCCAGTGTGATTCTACAGTATGTTTACTACAAAACTTGGCCAGCAGATCATGGCCTGTGTGACCTTCACTACATTTCTCTGTGCATGCATGCTAATCATCACACGTGCATCAATCTTACTTCTATTAGATAGCTGCTCTAATCCAGTTTACACATAAATAACATTAGGAGTGTTTAGAAGTGTATAGTTTTGAAGTGTTTTCAAAAGAATCAATTGCAATATACCAATATACAGTACAACAAAGTGTTTATGTACGATATGTTTGTGCGTACAGCATCTTTTAGGAAAGTTGTAAGGCAATTTGAAACTAAATTTCCTGGCATGCATATTCTGAGTAGAGACACTGTTGTTTGCTTGTAAATAAATTCAGGGAGACGTGATCAATTCTCGATAGGAAAAGAAAGGTAAAACTGTGTGCTCAGAGAAAGATTAGAACGGTCATCTCGAAAATCTCTTAGGTGCCTAGCACAAGACAAAATTAAAACAAAATATAAGGAGAGAAATTAACATTATAATGGAAGGTGAACTAATGTGTGTGAATGAAAATTTCTCTAGATGATGCCGTAGATGTATTTTGCAGTTGGACGGCATTTCCAACATCTCCTTTGATAAGCCATGTTTTGTGTTTATTCTGGTATTTGTTAATGTGATTTGAGATTTGATTTGACATCCATGCATGTGTGACTGGAAGAAGGGCCATGTGACTGCCAGCCAAACTTTGTGGTAAACATACTGTACTTTCCCAATGAAACATTTATTTCACTGTTGTTATTAGATTCCACAGAGCTTGTTTATGTTGAGGGAATTCTAAGAAACTAAAAGCATAATAACTGCATAAGATCCCAGCATGTTTTACCACAGAAGACATAGATTAATAAAATATTTTGTGAACATGTATGTGAAACCATATTTTACGTTTACAATGCTCATTTTGTTTTACAGCGAAATGATTTGCAAGGAGTAAGAGTGTATAGTGCAGTTGACCTTCCAGGATTGTATACTCTTGGTACAGTCGTAATTGACTATCGAGGATATCGTGTAACTGCGCAGTCAATAATTCCAGGAATTCTGGAGCGTGAACAAGAGCAGTCTGTAGTATATGGTTCAATAGACTTTGGAAAGACTGTTCTCTCACATCCTAAATACCTTGAACTGGTAAGTTCCCTTCTGTATAACAAAGATTTGATTTGTGTCTTTTTAATAATCAAAGTATGCATGTTGTGGGGGATGTCAATTTAGAGTAGTAAGAAGTGTGTACATATGATCTATTGCAATGGGGTGTCAAAATTAAAGTACAGATGATTATTTCACCTCTAGAAATTGCTGTTAGTGACACACTATAGTGTATTTTGATGCTGATATGCCATACTATTTTAATAATTGCCCAGTTTGTGTAACATTGTGTTAATCACTCAGTTTTCTTTAAATAGAAATCCATTCTTGGCAAATGGTTTTCACCTGGACTTTTTTACAGCTTACCTAGTGCTTGGATACTGCAGGGTGCAGAATAGAAACTTTACAGAGCAACTTCAGGGATGTAAAACACTAGCACAGCTTTAGAGATTTTGATAAGGAATAAGTTGACTTTTATGGCAAGGAGTTTGATTTTTTAAATAGAGAATTGAAAGATAGATTTAGACGAGACTGGGAGGTTATATGGAAAATATTGTGCTGCATTCATATCACATTGCTTAGTAATGTGTAGCTGAATTCGTGACTGTAGTGTTGATTTGATTATTGCTGATACAAGCAATCATTTTATGGCCTGACACAGATCGCTTGTATGCTGTCTACTAAACCAAGGGTTTTCCATTGTAAAGCTCCCATGTTACATATTCATGGGTAATAGTATCATGCACCATAATGAGTGCTAATGTTATTATAAGTGATGTTGAAAGTGGCGTCCATGTACATTGAGACATTCTTCGTCATGAGTAGGACCCAAATATATGTGGCTCATAACATTTTGAGTGAAATTAAACCACATTTGAGGGTAATTTTTTCTGCATTTTTAGACATTTTTATCTGGTAGGACATTTTTTATAGGTTATGAACTTTTTTTAAGAAATCCAGCTTTATATAATTTTTCATGGGTTTGGTTGCATTATTCTTTTATTAGTAGAATCAAGTTTCAGAATCTCAAAATCTCAAAATTCTTGGAAATCTATTGGAATGTGGCTCTGTTTGTTAAACATTTGCACTCCAACTAAACGATTCACATCTAAATTAAGAACAAGTTAGAAACTTAAAGCTCTATTTATCTTATTTGTTCTTCATTTAGATTCTGTTGCTTCACTGTTAATAGCTTCAATTTTTCCTTGATTCACACCTATTGTAAGACAGACTTGTTCTCGGGGCTCTAATGACCTAGCTGTCGATGGACCCTTAAACCCTACTCACTCACTCACCCAGACTTGTTCTCTAAAGGAATGAGGGTTGAATTTACCTGCTACTTTTGAGGATCTCGCTACACCTTCTGTTACAATGCAGCCTTCACATAGCAGAAGCTTGTAAGGGAAATTATATACCCAGAACATTTATTTAATTCAGGAAGAAATGCAAATAGATATTGGTTGATGCTGGTATTTGTATTTTCTGTATTCACTGATATTGTATTAATTTATGTTATGTGTGTTACATTTTGTTTTGTTAATCTCAGTATTACATCCAAAACTATTTGCTACAATAATATAAAGGCATGTAATGTAAATGTAAACCCCGCGCGACAGCCCACGAAGGGCCAAGGCCTACTGCCCAGCCGCTGCGTCCCCCACCTCTGCCCACTACAGGCGTCATTGGTGAGGCGCAGTACTGGAGGGTGGGACATGGTCAGCGCCCCGAGCCCTCCCGGCCAGTTATGCGGTCTTCTTGACCTGGGGCCGCTACTTCTCCATCAAGTAGCTCCTCAATTGGTCCCCCCGGGACCTAACGAGGCTGAGTGCACCCCGTGAATATAAAGGCATAGCTAACATTAATCATGCATATTAGTGAAAATAAAAATAAAAGAGAAACAATCATTGCTAAGCTTACTAACCAACAGGGATTCATAGTCAATCTTTTCCAACATAGTTGTGGTATTAGCATCATAGGAAAAGGCTGCAAATTATTGTGTAATCCTTAAGAGTTGCAAATAGAAACAAATAATTCTAAAATAAGGAGGTGAAAGAACAAGTAATCCAGGAATGATGGCATGTAAAAGAAACAATGCGTAATTCATTTTTGTGGATAAAGTTTATGTCAGAAAAAGTGAAATAATAATTTGTTGTGAAAATGATGCGCATCCAAACTTCGGGTGAGAAGGAGTTTGAAAAACTTTGCCAGAAAGAAATAATCTGAATAGTTTGGGACATTAGTTCCAAGAGCTTGTTAAAAGAGAATTGATTTGTTAAACAATTCATTCTCAACTTAAATAAAACAAATCTTTGGAGAAATCTTGACTTTATTTAAACAAAATCCTTGCCAATGCCATTTTTTAAAACTTTATCTGTTACCTGCTAAATATGACTCTGAAATAAAGAACTTCTTGCTTACACAAGCACACACACAAGCACACACACGCGCGCACACACACACGCACACGCACACGCACACGCACACGCACACGCACACGCGCACGCGCACGCGCACACGCACACGCACACACACACACACTTCTACTAATTTCTGATAATTTCTTTTACAAGCTAGTGGTTGGGAGGAGATTTGTATTTTGCCGAAAGTAAAAGTGAATATTTCTGTGAAATTGAAAATCAAATAGAATTGGTGAAATCAGCTTCAAGTAATCTAAGTCGTGTGGAAGGTGTAGTGGGCAAACTTCTCTTTGCTAAAATGGAATAGGTGCTGAAGAACTGGTTGTGTTATAATGGGCAAGATTGCTGATGAACCGTCAGACAAGAAGTATTCCTTTGATTGAAAAGAGCTGGAAACCCGAAGTATTTGGTGCTTTAAGCATGTCCCATTATTTCTGTTGATGTCGAAAGAAGTTTCTCAATGTGGATGTCTGTATTAATTGACAATAGACATTTCTTCAATTTTGAAAACTTGCAAAAGCGATTTGTAACCAATTGTAATTCAGTATTCACAGATAAAGTAAAAGTGAATTGTGCAAGAAGATCAACAAATGAAGGTAATTTATAAGTCATTCCTTGTTCTTTTAGGTCATTTTTAATACGTTGTAAGATCATAAAGTCATCATTTTAAGGTGATTTTTTAATATTCTTTAGGTCTTCAAAATCCAGGCCCAAGTCATGAGGTGGTAATTCATAAACAATAGTCATTTTTAAGGGCTTCAATTTTAAAATTTTAGCAGCTGTATGAATAGAGGTTTTTGAAACACCCACTTTCAGTGCACACGTCTGTCTTTGGAAAGTGTTCTAATGAAGCATCAATTTCATCAAATTTTTTTCTTTTCCCCATTAGAATATGTCATCTTCACTTCTTAGGTTTAGTATTCATCAAGCCAAAATGTGATGTGAAAATTTTTTAAGTGAAATGTGAGTGGCAAAATTTTTGTAAGTACAGCTTGATATTTTGTGTTCTAATATATATTTAGAATTACGTTTTAGAGTAATTGATTCTGGAAAACAGTTTCTTAACATTAATTAAAGTTAATCATTCTTTATTTAGTTATCTACCACATATGCAGCTATATTGAAAATTGCAATGCAGCCAAATTCTTGTTTTTGCTTGACTTAAAACAATGCAGCCAATAGTCTTGTTTATCCCAAAATTATTCTATCTAATTTTGTATATCGTTTGTCTCTTAATTACACTGACTAGCTATGTATAGTAAACACTGATTTGTTAACTTTACCACTCCTAGCCTAAACTTTAACTAAATCTATTAGACTTTACTTAATATATTCCATAAGTTCATGGAAAGGGTGTGCTGAACTCTTTGCAGTCAGCATGCCACAAATACTCACTAATATGAGCATCTATTCAGATTTTTGTGTCACCTGCCATGTGCTCTGTAATTAAATTGTAATGTGTGACTCCAATGTGATTATTATAATGTTATATCATCATCTGCATCTCATTCATTTCCAAATCCATCATGCAAGGATCTGTTTTTGTCCGATCATGTCTATATTCATTGATTTGAAGGAATTGGCCAGGGCTGCCAATTTTACCTTTTGCAATATATTGGAAATTATGCACACCTAACGACTGTATCTGAACCAGTTATATATTCTCCTATCCATTATTGTTACATGGCGTGACTGCTGTATAATGCAATAATTTTTTCCCAATCTAACTACTTTTGTTTGTACCCAAGAAAGGATGGTCAGGACTTTCCAAGAATTACTGGCTGCTAATTGGATCCACATGTTATGTATCACACAATTCATGTACACATGTCTGGGGATTTTTTTGTGGAAGTTGGCTATGATTGATGAAAATGTTGTGCATGTTGGGTGCAATAGGGTAGTTAGCATCTGTTGTTTCAGTTGCGTATTGGTAAAACTATAGCGGATAGAAGAGAAAGTGTGAGCTCTCCCGCGAGTTTACTGCATGATCAGTGGTCCCGTGGCAACTGACCGAAACTGTGGTGTGGCAATCGCAGTCGCCTCAAAATGCTGCCAAACTGCCTATGTGATTCGGAAGTACCGACATAATTTTATACGTATGCTCCTCCTAAAAATAAAAATCTGTTTTACAAATGAAAAAAGTCTATTCCTAGGAAATACACTAAATTATCTGTTAAATCTAGAATTTGTGACAAACATTTTCTAGAGGACTTCTCAGTGAAAGTTGATTCATTCGTTGTGCATGGAAAACTAGTTGAAATCCCTAGAATTAAATGGTGGTTAAAGCCAGGGGCAACTCCCTGTGTATATCATAATTTACCCAGCTACTTAACTACAATGCATAAATCCCGAAAATCTCCACAAAACAGAGACAAAAAATTACTGAAAAAGCAATATTCAACAATCAGTAAATTACCAGATGCAGGATCCAGTCAACCAGTTCTTAAGTCAAACGCACCATCCTTCAACAATGAGGAAATCACAGAAAACAGTTCTAATTCCTCCAAGGTCACAAACACAAGTGTCAATAATGAAATTGCTACACTGAAGAAAAGAACTAAAAACCTCAATAGAAATTTAGTTAGAACTAAATCCTGCTATCTAAACAGAGGGCTAAATTAAAAATAGTAGAAAAGAAATTCGCTACTAATTGTTGCGAACATAAATGCAATTTAAATTATTTAAGTAAAAAACAAAAGCTGGTTCTAGGTACAATGCTTAAAAATTTCAGGCGAACTCGAAGGGGATGCGTTACACCAACGAATTTCTATTAGAAAGCTTGTTATTTAAAATTAAAAGCTCTAAAGGTTATAGACATTGCTTAACACATGAATTGCTGCCCTTGCCTTCTGAAGCCCATTTAAGGAAATTATCTAAAGGGATAAAGTGCACATATGGTATGAATAGCAATGCTCTAAATGCGATTTCTACTACATTCAGTTACGAAGAAGATCAAAGCAAGCGTCTTGGAATTGTAATATTTGATAAAGTCAAATTAAGAGAAGAAGTTCGGTTCAATGCTAGCTCACTAAAAGTGGACGGATTCTTCATTAATTATAATACCCATTATTGTAAAATAGCATCCTATATTATGTGTCAAGGAAAGACGATGTTTCAAAACAGTATTTCAAATATTCGTGCTTAAGATTTTAGGTATTTAAAATGCTAATTGATAATATGAAACCCATTTTCACCATGCATTCGTGGACTAAAATAAAGCGACCGCGACATCAGTGCCATCTTGTGAGCAAATCATAGTAACTCCCGAAGAGCTCACACTTTCTCTTCTATCCGCTGTGGTAAAACTTTGGACTTAGAAAAATTTTCTAGCATCAGATGTTTGAAAGTTTCTTGCAATCCTGTTCTAAACTTAACCAGATATCTGACAGTATATTTGGAACTGGAATACCAGTTCTCCTGAAATTATCTACATACCTAGCTTTATGATTTGGCTTTCACATGGGTATTGTACATGGGAGTTCTTTGTTCAAGGGTGCATTTTTTAATAGAAATTTCAGTGGGTTAATAACAAGATAAAAACAGCAACAGTGATAAGAATACTCTAAGTAGTTCACGCAAAACACAGATATTTGAATAAAGTTTCACTTTGGAGGAGCACAATGAAGAAACTATAGTCTTTATGGCATGTTGACATTCACATTCAATAAATGTAGCCTTGAGTAGGTTGTTTACCACTAGTGAGCTAGCTGAACAATACAAAGGTCACTGCAGTACAAATGAATCTTGCATACATGCTACTGTGGTCAGGTTACAAAAGATCCCTCTGTACGTACATTAATTTTCGAATCACTCCAACATATCAATTAGCAGGTAGCCACTGTAATATTGTAAAATGAAGAAAGTGTGCCTGAAGTATTATTACATTGCATTGTTTTTCATGTTATTGATAGTATCTGAAGCTTATTATGCTTGTACTCTGGGGAAATTGTTCAAATTTTGCATGCCTTGTAGTTCATTGTTCACTTCCGTATGTAGCTTCTACTAAAGCTAACCATATATTGATTGTCAGAGATTACTCCTGTTCAACCATTTATCTTTATTCTTGAAGCTTGTAATCTGTTGCAAAATAGTGTCACATTTCTTTTTAGTGCAAATGTGCTTCTTGATGAATGATACAAAGTGATTAAAGTAATGAAAATAATTTCTTAATCAACTGGTAGGGATTGGTTGTCAGTTTCCACTATTTCTTAAATGAGACAGGGCAACTACATTTCTTCTTTACTTTCTCTGTGAAAATCTTCATAACTTTGCTTTACTTATGGAAGGTAATTTTTCTCCTTACTATGACAATTGTTCCAAAAAATTTTAAAAATCTTCTGTAGTTTCCATGTGCTCTTAAGGTGGTTGTGCTTTGAGCATTGAAAACCCTAGATGGCAAACTGATAAATATTATTGAAGTATTTTTGTTGTGTTTATTCTCTTTTTCTTTGTTACACTGTGTTTATTTTCTTTTTCTTCGTTATGCCCTTTTTACTGCATATGGCACCACAATTGGTGGACACTGCTGATGCATGAAATGAAATGGTAATTTGGTATCTTTTAGATATCCATGTAAAGCTTTATTAGTTAAGATCAGAGGAAATTTTAAAATAAATAATTTTTTATGTGTAATCTTACAGTATCAGCTAATAAACCAAGATCAAGGAGTTAAGCCAAAAATAAATTGACCTGCAAAAAGAGTTAATGTTCAGGAGCGATGAGATAGGCATATGAATAAGTCATATGCACCTTCAATATGAGCTGACTACTGCAATAGTGGCATAATATGTATGCATAGGGCATTCAGAAGGGTCCATCACATACATGGAAAGTAACAACCAGAAATAAATCTGCAAATGAAGTACTTACAGTACAAAAACCCTGAAAAAGTCAAGAAAAGTCATAGTTTGTTTCAGTAAAGCCTATACCTAAACATCTTAACAAAAACATTTATATTAAGGTTATATTCATATATATAATTCCAAATTTTATAAATTATCACATTAGTTGATGCCAGAAAATTTCAGAGGAGCACCACCACTAAATTGACTATTATTTAGTCAGTTGTATACTCAGAATTATATTCCCTCCCTTCGTGTTTACAGGAGAGCTTTGCTTAACTTTGTCCATCACCACTTGCAAGCATGACTAAACTTTTGAACATTGGTATAAGGGTAATGCTGTTGCATTTAAATGTCATAACAATTGTTTGTCTTTCTTTCAGCTTAACAAGGCAGGCCAACAGTTAAAAATTCTACCTCATAAAGTGTACAACGATAAGAAAGAGATTGTTGAACTCTGTTCTTCAGTGGAGTGCAAGGGTATTATTGGAAATGATGGTCGTCATTACATCTTGGATCTTCTGCGAACTTTTCCACCAGATGTCAATTTCTTGAAATGTAAGAAATTACTTGAGACACATCAGTAGCAAGTACGTTAGTGATTATATTATGAATGTTGCATTAGACTTGTTCTTGTTGTTCCAGTGGAAGATGAAGAGCTAAGCAACGATGTACGAGCATTAGGTTTTCCTATTGAACACAAGCACAAGCTTTGCTGTTTACGGCAGGAGCTGATAGATTCGTTTGTAGAGTAAGTAAAAATTATGTGCATAAGTTTAGTTAATTTGTGGAGTTAAATCTGAGAAGTAATCAGAGTTCAGGGTTTTAACTATGCATGTAATGAAACATTGGTTGTTTGACCTAGGAAGTTTCTTAACAAATAAGTTCAATTTAGATCATTAAATTTAGAATTACTGGGTTTGAACAACTACTTTTATAGCAAATTATAAAATTATTAGGTTTATAAGTAACATGGAGTCGAGTTCATTGCATGGTAACAGTTTCAAATAAAAACTTTTCACTCCCCTTTGATACATCACATGCTAAATAAAGTATGTTTATTTAAAATAGAAATTGTTCATTTACACTAACTTAATTCAAATATGTACCCTTCGCCAATACAGTTTACCTTGAATGAACACTTTGTTATAAATTAACCCTAATATTTGACTAGAAGCCTGTTAATTATTTGCAATAACAAATAAGGTTATAATACTCAAGGGTTATTGAAACAGTCTTGAAAGTCTACTGGAATATATAAATGTAGGTCACATAAATGTTCACTGCCCATAGCCCATGAACGTGCAGTAGTGGAAGACAGCCTGGTAAGCTGTTCATGGATTAAGATTTTTTCCAAGGTGTATTTTTTCTATTCCCATTTATCCTCAATCTTTTTCTTGTATCAGTATAGAGATAGATTTAAGGTAAGCAGAATATATAAGGAGTTTAATAAGTGACATAATACCCATAAAAATAAAATGAACTAATTCTTTAAAATTGCTTGGACCAACGAAATTTAATATTTTGAGTCTCCCAAACATTTTTATATTTCTGACATGACATGTACACGTTCTTTGAATTTGTTTCCGTGCTATGCAAGATTGCCTGTGAAAAAGGTAAATTTGGAGGAGTTAAATTGAAAAGTATGCATATTCCATTCAGTTGAATTTAATTATCCTTTCAGTCATTCAGTAATTGTGCATTGTTACAGGATACATCAATATAATAAACATATTTAGTGAAAGTTATTATATACAAAGCATATAAAAATAGAAGTAGTTAATTTATATGTGCTATTTGGTTAATTTATATACATAAATATTAGAATTATACAAATTGAAAATAATCAGATTGCAATGTATATAAAACTTCCTAATTGCACAAATAGATATCTATTAAATTTTAAATACTTGTTAACATGTTGGGTACTTCTGTCACCTTTTCCTATCATCATCATCATTGTCATCTGCATTTTGATCTTCTATGTTAAAACTATTTTTATTTTAGAAAATAGAACAGTTTTCCTCACATAACATCTGATACACAAATCAATAATTAAACTGTATCCACAGCAACCAAATCTTCTGTATGAAACAAATGCAACTATAGAAAATGACTGCCTTTAAAAAAAAGCTTAAAGAATAGGATATCTTTAAAAATGTTTATACCATTGCATCATGTAGGATGATGACCAAAAATGTTTATTTTTTGTAAAATATTCCTGTATATGTGATCCAACAGTGTTTGTTGCAGATGTGGAATAACTTTGAATAAAATTACTGGTTGTACACTCTCCCCTGTTAATGCCATCACATTCACAACAGCAGTGTCCCTGAAGCCCTGGTGCTGTTCATCCTTGTGTTTAACAGCATCTTGTAACATTTAACATTTGCATTTACGTTCAAAAGTATTGGAAAGTACGAATGCTAATGGCTTCATTGCCAGATGCAAGGCACTAGAAAACAACAACAACAACATTTGCATTTTTGTAACTTGAGTATACAATACGGATGTATTCAAACATCGAAATTGAAGCATGTCATGATTGTGGGTATGTGGATGGCAAACATGGTTCCTCATATCACTGGAGCAATACCTACCACACTGTGTCCTTTGCAACAGCGAATAACAGCATGGCATAGCGTGATCACAGAAGAAAAAAAATCATTGGCCAAAGAAAACCACCCCAGAGGAGCATCCTGCTCTTTTATCAGAAGTGGAAGTCCATCCTTTTCAGTTATTTAAGGATATGATTGCTCAGGTGCAGTTGTCCATTAGAGAGACAACAGCTTCTCTCAGGCTAAGATTACCTGGCATACACAATTGCTGTGCAGCTGTAAGGAAATATTTTTCTACTTACCATAGAGGGCTGCTTTGGAAGAGCTTCCAGCTTGACTGATGTATGGGACAGTATTGGGCTTCACAAGGTGGTTTCTGTACTGATCATCGACCTTTTAAAACAATGATTACGATTTTATAATTATAATGCAAATGGAAACCATACATAACTTACTCTCCTGCATGTTGTAACTGCTAACCTTAAGATACATGTTACTATAAATTATGCTGTAAATTTAGTTGTATGGTTCTTCAATAGTATAACCTCTTACGATTGTTTAAAACACAAGGATTAACTATTAGCAGGCCACCACTGCATTAGCAGCTGATATACATGCAAGCAGTGAAGTGGTGCCTCCCAGTGAATCTTTAGCTATTTATTTGTTTAATACATTACCCCATGAAGCTCATAATTAGGCTTAGTAGTCCAGCTACATTAAAGAGGATTCAAGGTATGCATGTATGTAGTGCATGTGACGGCACAGTGTGGGGAACCAGTTCTGTCTGCCTGCTCTGCAGGCAAAACATGCATAACTTCATTCTTTTGGTAGCTCACCTACTAAGCCTACTCATAATTAAAGCTAGAATTGAACATTGGTTAATTTATATCCCTTTGTGTGACATAAGAGAGTATTTTGCATCCTCTGTAAACATTCTGTTTGTTTATCTGTTGGGACCAGGACTGTATAAACTCAATAAACTTGGACTCCTACCTTCTTGATAGCATAAATGCCAACCTGTATTACAAATCTGGATGAGCAACTCTGTTTACAGAGTCATGCAGGTAAACATATATACGTCCACACAACGCTGGGAGTGACACTGCTTCCATTGTGATGGCATTAAAACAGAGAGTGTACTTGATCATTTTGCCACATATAAGGGAAGTATCATCGTCTTTCTGCAGGCTTTGCTGTATGTAAATATGAAAAGGTGTCATTTACTGCTGTTTATGACAGTATGTTATAAAAAGCTCTAAGATGTTGGTATGTCCATATTGTAGGGCAAGGTACATGATGTTCATCAAATATGCAGCTTATCACCTTCAGCAACTAGGAGTAAGGAAGCAGAAGGAAAGAGAGGCACGAGCAAGTCAAGATAGAGAACTTACCCAAGGCACAGAAAATGAGGAGAAGGTACATTTTTGGAGATATTATATGTTTAGTGTTTGGGTACATCAGCATGTTTTTTTATTGGCTTTCAGTTTAAGTTTTTATTAGAATAGAATATTTATTTCACATCTTTCTTTGTACATACATGAAACTTAATACATTACTGTTAACAACATTCCTAACACAACTAAACTTTCTTATTCATACCTAATACACCCTTCCTACCTGCTTGCCTTAAATTTTGGTCTCAATACACGCAACCCCAGGTTTTCTGTGTACTGATGACCCTCTACTCTCTTATGTCCCTTGTTCCATTTTCTCCAACCTTGATTATTGATTATCCTTAATCATTCTTAACCATTTCTCCCTGACTTTCCCCAAATAATCGCCTATACTTCTTATATTATGTTCTCCTTTCTGTCCTGTGTGTGATCTGCAAGAGGAAATGGACCAAGACCACCTTCAAATATGCCCGGCCACTTCTAGCACCCCATCCATCAGTGAAAAATATTGGAGAGCAAGAGGATTAATGATTTCACTGTCAGAAATCCAGCATTATCTAACAACAACAACAACGACAACAGCAACTTATTTTCTCCTTTTACAGACATTTTCCTCAATAATATCTCTCCCCCCACCCTAAAACTGTTCTACATTTGTTGCCAAATTTGTTCTCTCCGTACCCTTGTTTGTTTGCAATATAGCATACCATGTCAGCCTGAATCATCTTCTCCACACTTCGGGCATTTTTCTTTATCCTTATCATGTCTAATACCTTTCAGATATCTTACTCCTGTTCTCGTCCAAGCAAAATCTTTCTCGCCCTAGTTTATTATAATCTTTGCAAAAGTTAAAGGCATTTGGAGGTGGCCCGTACTGCAGACTCCAGTGAATCCTAAGCTTGCCCCTCCAACCAGCGCTGCCAAATGTGGTACACGCATCTCACGCGCTCTTATGTACAGAACCTCTGCCAGTACACACACTATGCTTGGCAAAAACACTCCGCCTGAGCATTGGCCAGCGTTCACATGCCTTTAACTTTTGCACAGGTTAAATAGCACAGGGCTCAATTTGCATCCCTGCCTTACCCCCACCTTACTCTGTATGCAATCAGTTACTTTATTTCCCTGTAATTTGGTGCAAAACTCATTTTCCTGATATATCTTGCACAGTATTTCAATAAATTTGCAACTTACCCCTTTACTATTGAGACAGAATATTAGAAGACCCCAAAAGAAAATCGTTCATGTAAATGTTTGTTAAAAGTGTAATTCATTTTTTGATGTTGGTATGGGATAATTAAATGACGAAAACATGTTGATAAGGTTCATTGTTACGAACAACTAAGTTTGCACAAAGACGTCATAAATCTTTCCATATTTGGTTTTAATATATGTGTATAAATATTAGAATTGTTTGTGTTCCATAATAAAAGTAGGGGACGATGATTGGGATCGCTTCCCTAACGAGAAAGAACTATTTGCGCAGATGAATAGCGCGGATGAATATGAAAAAGGCGGTGTCACGTCAAAACGACGCCAAAAAACTGTTCACTAGCGTCTCCGTATTCGGCATGGATGACGCATTTTTATGTGTACGCGTCATGAAATAGTAAAAGTGAATTTACTAAGTGTTTAGAGACCTCTAATTAAATTTCGGCGATGCTAGGGAAGTTGATCAGCTAAAATAAGACTTTCTACTGTGATACGATTTAAAAATTGTGGACAAGAAGGTGCAAATAAAATGTTTGACTAAAGTTAAACCCGAGTGTATGTTCATTCCATCCGTTACCACGCCCTGAGGGAAATAAGAGCCACATCGCTCAAACAAGAAGCCACCCGCAAATAAAAACAGCACCACTATTTAATTTTGACCATAATGCTTCTCTATTGTGTTGAATGCTTTCTCTAAATCAATAAATGCCATGTGTACCCTTCTCCTTTTATTACTTAAATATTTATTTACAACTGTTTTGATTATAAAAATATTATCAATTGTTCTCCTCCCTGGTGTAAATCCTGCTTGAAACTCTGATAACTTCTTCTCCTTCTCTACCCACTTCTGCAGTCTGTTTACTAAAATACCTGTAAAGATCCTCCCTAAAATAGAAGGTAGGCCTAGCCCCCTATAGTTTGCAGTGTTGCTTTTATCTCCCTTACCTTTGTATAGTGGTACTACCATACTTGTCCTTCATTTCATGGGAATCTATCCCATTTCCAATATTTTGTTAAATAGCCTTATTACTATTTTTCTTTGGATTCCCTCAACTGTCCATACCTTCCAGAACTCCCCTGGTATACCATCAATCCCACTAGCTTTTTAACTTCTTAATTTTCTCACATAATTTGACTTCAGTTATTTCTCCATCTAGTTCATTAATTGTATATTGTCTCCTCTGCAATTGCCTTTCCATTCCCTGTATATAGGTCTGCTCTAACAAGTTTTTAAAATGCACACGCCATTGATCCGGATTTATTTCTTCTTTTCTCGCCCCCTCTTTATGTAAGCTTTCTACTATTGACCATATCTTTTTCGTATCATGGGTTTTTTCTGCCTCATTTAACATTCTACCTACTTTTGTACCCCATTCCCTCTTCTTTTCCACTAACAGACATCTACATGCCCATATAAGTAACAAAAAATTTTCTCTCTCCTCTCTTTCCCCTGACTGTCTCCAATTCCTCAACTCTTGTCTTACTCTCATTTTAGCTATTTGACAATCCTTATCAAACCAATACCTATTTTTTTCTTTAAAACCCGCTGTCTTCATTCCACTCCCAGCCCTTTTTACACTATATTCTAACGCTTCTACAGCTTGCTCTATTTTATTGGTATTCACCAAGTTATCTACTCTCACTTGTAATATTTTCCCACATTCTGAATTTAATTCCTCACAAAATATTTCACGCTTTTCTTTTCTCCATTTATAAATTTCTGCCACTCTGAAATGTTCTGTACCTACTTCCATCAAACTGCTACTAACTTCTCCTAATAAGTTTCTATTGATAAAGTATAGTGTGAACCTCAGAAGCAAATGAGTAGATGTGCATTCTTCTATTTTATACAGGAAAGAATAAAAGCTGAAAGTGCATCCATGAAATTGCATCTTTCTGGCTTGAGAATGAGTGTGCACTTATACCATACTGTTTATAAAATGTGAAAATTTGCGGCGGCTTTTAATGTGCATGGTTTTAGCTATGTGTGAGTTGTTGAGCTGCTGTAAAATCTGCAGGGTCGTGGCAAGGAATAGGTAAACTGCAACAAATAATTACTCAATTTTTAAGTTTTGCTGATTTGTTAAATTTCAATATTTACATTTTTACAATGGAAAACGTGCCATGTTATTTAATTTAGTATCTTTTGAAAGTGCTCTCTTTACATATGTTTGTAGAATTCTTAGTGATGATTAAGTCCAAAAATGTGTGTTTGGTTGTATAGCTGATGAGCTGGTAAGTGATGACTTTTCTCAGAAAATTTTTATGTGTATATAACTATGATGTTTATGATGATATGTCAACAAGTATTTTTGTCCGTTATTTTTCCCTTGGTTAGGTTAATAAATTAATTTTTTTCACATTGATAACTCTTATGTTGGCCATGTAATTTCTGGATTTTTATGGTCATGACATTTCTTGCACTATATTTTTAGACATATGCATTTCAACATACAAATATATCCATTAATAAATAATAAACCATGTCATTCATATTAATCATACAAATCCATCTGTGGTGAACATCATTAACGACCAACAACATTGGAGAGGTCAAGTCATGCCCGCCACAATCACCTTGGCTGCATTTCCAGCCAATGAGTGAGTTGTGATTAAACCTTCACCAAGAAGATTGAGACCATGGCACTGATGTTCAACACAGATGTAGACAAAACGTTTGGACATCAAAATGCCAGCAGACCACAGCTTATCAATCCAGAAGAATCCACTACTCATTAAATTTAATTTCATTTTTAATGCTTGCATATGAGTAACAAACTGAAAAACAAATTTATTTTTTCCTTGAAGCTGTAAGTTAAGGCCATTCAAGTGATCCAAAATGTCCATAAGAAAAATAGATCTTGGTTACATTTTCTTCATCCATTATTTCTGGGAATTTTGCTGTATCACCTACAGATTCCAGAAATTTAATAAGTAAATGTTTTAGTGCAACAAAGTACAACAGAACTTGAGCTTGGCTCAACCAATGTGCAGCAGTGTGATATGGTAGATCCCTGTACTCTGCATCATTTTCTTCTAGAAATGTCTGAAACATTCTGTGCGTCAAGTGTGAATTTTACAAATTGCTGGCATTGTGTGCAGATTGTGTGGGTTTTTTTTCTGATGTGCTTTTGTTTCTTAAATTTTTCAATTTTGTTCATCACTATGCAGGATTTGAAATCATTCTGTTGTGCTATGAAAAGGATCCTGTGATTTGGGCTTTAAACCTAATCAGCAAGCCGTAGCAAAACAAGAATGCAGAGAAGTACTAAGAAAACTCACCTTAGATACTAAAATCATAAACAACCACACAAGAACCATCAAAACTCTAAAAGAAAAACCTGTCATTTACATAAGTGCTGATAAAGGAAACAAAACAGTTATTTTGAACAAAGCAAACTGTACCAACAGGACAGAAAGCCTCCTCCAGTGTGTTAATTACATTGAAATTAAATCTAACCCTTTAAAATAATGCACCAAAGCCTTTACAGAAACGATAAATATTTGAATCCTTTAAAAAATGGACAAATTCAGAACAAAACCAGACAATCCAGTCCCACCACAATCCGCAAACCTGGTAATGGCATGAGGCCAATAGTAAACTGTATACACTCTCTCACACACAAACTGTTAAAATAGCTGGTCAGCAGATTTACTTCTTTTCCAAAATTTGAAATTGGAAGCATCAAAAACTTGTTCAAGGTGGTGAAATTATTGAAAGATATTAGAATCAAGACAAGGCTTGGTTTCAATTGATGTCAGCTCTCACTTCCCCAGCATACATAGAAACACTCAACACTCTTAAGACAATGGTTAATGGACCATGAAACTTAACAAGGAGAAATAAGAAATAGAAGACCACTTGCCCTTACAGATTTACATATCCAACAAACTGTTTTCAATTTAACAGCGAGTTCTACAAATATACATCTGTCCTAGTCATGGAAAATTATTTGTCCCCATTTTTTGCAGAACTCTTTAGAGTCATTTTGAAACACACATCACAAAATTCTTCCTGTTGATATTCAAAACTTGGGCCAGATATGTTGATATTTTCGCCACTTCCCCCTTACCCCCTCCCAAAAGTCATAGATGATGCCTGTAAACTTCTCACTCTACAGAAAAATTCCATTAAATTCACAGTTGAATTAGAGCATGATGGGTCTGCTCCATATTTAGACCTGAAAATCACCAGAATACAGCACACACTCATCTTCAGCATCCATCAGAAACTTACCCACACAGACATTTATGAGCGCAAATCAAAAAGTAAGTTACATTTGCTCGCTGAGAGAGCACGTGTGATGTGACCATGGCCAATATGTAGCAAGCTACTGTAACTGCTGACAGGTCCAATAGTTGGAATGGTGTGGTATCCCATTGTGTTCTGTGTGCAGAGCGGGCCTGCCTCAATGGTGCATCAATTGAATGTTCACTCCAAATTGGAGGTGTGTGCAATGATCAGATTTCTAACATATGCTAACGGCACATATGCACAAACATTCATTTTGAAATCACTGCTGTATATTGTGAGCATGCAGTTTCTTGTCCAAACATCGCACACAGCCTGCCAAATGTCAGAACTGCTGCAGTGATTCAAGTGAGAGATATGACATCTTCCATACAATCCAGGATTAGCGCCATGTGAGTACCATGTGTTCGGTAAGATGAAAAAGGATATTAATGGACAATGATTCCGAAATGACGAGGAGGTGAAAGTACCTGTATGCAAGTGGCAACATAGCACTGGAGATGATCTCTACGCATCCATAATTGAAAAGTTGGTTGTCTGATCTGATAAATGTTTACAGTCTCTTGGGGTCTATGTGGAAAAGTGAACTTACATTGTATGTCGCCACAGCTGTGTTGGCTATGAGTGTGTGGCTTAATAAATGGCCATAACTTGGAAGTGTAACATACTTTTTGATTTGCCCTCATACATCAAGAGTAATGGCTTCTACCCAAAATCCCACCAACATTTTCAATAGTATTGCTTGCTGATTGGTGAATTTACCTCTCAGCAAAGAAGAATATCAAAAGAGTTTGACCAAACCCTTTCCATACCACAACAGAATGGTTTCAAATCCAATATAGTGATGAGCAAGATTAAAAAATTTCAGAAACAAAAGCACATCAGGAAAAAAAAAAAAAACAGTACACTCTGCATACAATGGCAGCAATTTTTAAAAATCCCATACCGTTCCAGACTAAACTAGTTTCAACAAAATTTTCAAG
The DNA here is from genome assembly GCA_030765045.1 of Tenodera sinensis. Taxonomy (NCBI): domain Eukaryota; kingdom Metazoa; phylum Arthropoda; class Insecta; order Mantodea; family Mantidae; genus Tenodera; species Tenodera sinensis. Next base: position 285,036,137 of record CM060964.1, on the reverse strand, counting down.
AAATATAATATAGGTTTCTCTCCACAGAACAAGTATACAGTCCAAAATTTGCTTAATTCTCCCCTGAAAGATAGAATATCATCAGAACAAAAATCAGGCATTTATTTAATAAACTCTGAAAATTGTACCTGGCATATGTAGGCAAAACAAAAAGAAACATGGAATCCAGAAGGGAAGAAGACCTTAGTTGCATTTCCAATAAACAGATAGCAAAATCACCTGTAGTAAACCATTTTTGGACTGTAAACTGTCATAAATCAATCCTGAAGTGACTATTGAGAAATGTCAGTAGGTCTGTAGAGCTGCAACTGTGGGAAAACATCCACATCATCAAAACGTAAGAATATGAACTTTGAAATCCCACCATTGTACAACCTTAAGTTTCATCACAAAAAGACTAGATGATGCCAGTTCTGCAACCACCACCCGTAATCCTGTCTCCAATCCTGACCCAGGTTGAGGATGGAAGCAATAGCTTCTGAAACATGTTCTGCTTTTAAACTTAAGTGAAGTTAGTGTCACAAATCTGGCACAGCAATCTTTTAAGTATTTGGACATCTTTTCGTTTGTGAGTAATGCTGTTCGCAGATACAAGACCTTTTTGTAATTTTTTTTTTATTCAGGGAGTCTCAAAACATGCATTTCCAGTGAAATCTCTGTATCTAATTTTTAGGTGGAATACAATACTTCCTCTTCATACTGTTGGTACATATTAGAGAAAGTAAACATTTAGGGTAATAAAAATCCTCAGATGGCAATGGCCAAAATCTAAAGTTGTTTCACTTAATGATCATGTAGATTTATAGCCAGCTTGTCAGTTTTCATGTTTTAGAAACTAAAAACCAATGTCCATCAGGAGTATAAAATGAGTATTCAGTTTAAACTTTGGAAGATCTGGACTTTTGTTTACTGATAGAAGTAACTTTTATGTGGTAAGGGTTGTCTAAAAATTAAAGTTATAGACTTTGAAGTCTACTTGCACTGTCTTTTAGGATTTTCACAGTTCCCATGTTCTTCTTCTTTGTCTCATTGGAAATGTTGGTCATTTATGATATTAATTTGCTCTGTTTTTTCAAAGTTACGGTAACATAGCATTCAAAGCAAAGGTAACAATTACCTTTTTACCTTTTTCAAGATGTTTGCCAGCTTTGCCTGCTGTATACTCATTATCTTAGCACTGCACAAGGTAGAAAGCAAGACTGTTGCTTGTTTCCAATAAATAACTGTGATGCTGCAAGTTTACAGCATGAGGGTAAATGGAGCAACCATTAATGTTCATGTTTATATTCATCAGAAATTAAATGTGCTGTTTGTTCAGACAGTTTGTTATTAATTTGCAAGCTAAGAGACTAGTATCATTAATATGTATTGTAGAAACAGACTAAATTTTTTGGACTGAGAGTTTTCTAGGCTTGTATTCTATTGACAAGTTGGAGACAAATGTGTTAACAAAATAGGTTCTAAGTGGAATATTTCTCATGTTATAACAGTGAAGGTTTGAGAAATCACTAAGCATAACTTCTGATAGCACACTTGCGATGTACACAAAGTAAAGTTCGTTAAATGCAAGGGTGTCATGATTATTTAACGAGGCCTTCACAGCTTCCCCTTCTTTTGCTGTCTTTACCTCTCTCCAATGACAGCAGCATTCATGCTACTGGCTGGACAGTTATAACCCATGACATGTTGGCATGAAAGGGAAGTATTGATTATTTCTGATGGCTAACTAAAGCGTTACTCAACTATTGCTTGATTCACAGAATGCTGTATACATCAGAAGCTACACATGACCAGATTTTTGGCCTATGGCAAGCTGGTAACAGAGTTCGATAAATTTCAGAAACTGCAAATTCATATAAATGTAATTAAATTTTAATGGCACCCAAGAAAGGCAGTATATTGCATACACATTAGAACAAAACCTTTCATTTGAAAGTAGAAACTGTATTATAGCATAATAGACAAATGTGTTTAGAGCTATTTTGCTACAAATTTTAATTGAATTTCCAGAAGGATTAAACATTTTTATATTTTTCAATATTAATATTGCATTATGTTTACTGCAAAGCTTTACACGTTTTTGTGATTCTAAGGATAAACTTAAAGCTTTTCTTATAACATAAACGGGGCACTCAGCCTTGTTAGTCCCGGGGGAGGAGCTAATTGATGGAAAAGTAGTGGCCCCAGGTCATGAAGACCGCATAACTGGCTGGGAGGGATCAGGACGCTGACCACGTACCACCCTGCAGTACTGTACTCCACCAATGACGCCTGTAGTGGGCCGAGATGGGGGATGCAGCAGCTGGGCGGTAAGGCTTGACTCTTCTTGGGCTGTTGTGCCTGGGCTTCGTTCTTTGCTTCTTATAACACAGAATCGTTTAACCCAATAAATGCTGTTTATTCCAAGCAAGATTTGCAACCTTTTCGTTAATAGGCATTAAGAATTTGGAGATAAATCTAAAGAAATTTGCAAGACTGGGTGTATCTTAACCTCCCCCCTGCCCCCCACCACCTTTGCTTCTCCTCATTACAGTGCTACACCTCTTGCCCCATATTGCAGCTGAAATTGGTCACCAGTTATACCTCACCCCTTGCTAGACCCCCATAAGACTATCATAAACTGAGAAATGGTCCAAAACAGTGCATATTACTAAATTCGTTTTGTGTACATCCATGTGACTGGAGGTCTTTCTTTTTTAAAGTTCCTTAACTACTTGATCTTACAACTTTAGAAGCAATTCTTTTACAGATCTTTAGCATATTTAGAGAGTTTGCAATATAATGTTATAATATTCATAGTTCTTATCAAAATACAAAAAAACAAAATAATGTATTGATATATTGTGATAGTATTTTGTTGTATAATTTTGCACATTTCAAAAATTGCTAGGTTTTTACAAACAGGTGAGTCCTTCATTGAGAGACTTAGGTTCCCAGGAGTTTTGAAGGTGTTTATTCAGTGGTTATACCATTGGCAGATTTGAGTTACATGATTGACAAGAAGGCTAGGAAGCTCAGAAAAGTCAATGAGGGAATGAAGAACACTAAATTGATTTTCAGGCTGTTTACTCTGCTGTGTAAACACCAGATTTAAGCCTAGGAAGTAACAGATGAAAGATTCATGATGTTTGTGTCTCAAATGCTTAACTTGCACAACTATAACCTGAGAAGTATTATTCCTAGAAGATACTTAAACTGTCTTCAGTTTCTCTGTAGAATGTGTCTGTTGGGCATCATTTGTTACCTTTGAAGTTTAATTTTGACACAAATTAATTGCTGAAAAGATTGCAAAAATGCTCATTATTTGCCCATCTGCTTCTGAGGTTCAGGGTTTATTTCGTAAGCAGTTGAATAGTTACAACATAATAATGTGACATTGCAGGGTGTGTAGAAAAAATATGCATTTAAATGTTATGGAATTTCAGGCATTATGTAAAAGGATGATCTACTTTCATGCTTTCTGTTCCAGGGAAAGGTGAAAAATGAAGTTGCTAAGAACAACACCGATGACATTAAGGGAGATGCCACAAAAGAAAATCAGATGGAAGCAGATGAGGCCAAAAAAATTGTAGAAAGTATTACTGATTCTATCACAAGTGGAGAAAAGCAAGAGTGTAATAATACACATTTTCTGTCTTTTTTTATTTTTCTCTTAAAGTTGAGCTTCACTATATTTGCTTTTATAAAGAAATGAAAGTTTTTTTTGGCAAAGATGATTATAAGGGTCATACTGAAAGTTGTGAGTAACCCATTGTTAAAATTCAAATCACAACAATGTAACAGAAAACAACTGCAATATCATAATCTACAGACTTTACATCACCTATTGCCATGTTGTGATGTCATTTGCTTCTATCACATGACCATAGGCAGTATTTCCAAAATGGTGGACATCAATGTTTTGCTTCAATAGCATGCTGTCATTGAATTCCTTGTTAAAGAGAGAAAATCTGCAGCTGGAATTCATCTCAGCATTCTGTGTGCCTATGGAGATGTCTACATGGATGCCAGCGGTATTAGAAGATGGGTGAGACATTTCAAAGATGGAAATAAAGAGTATCCAAGATGAGTCTTGTAATGGTTGCCCTCGAACTGCCTCCACAGAACGCAATGAGGAAAGAATTGTTTAGCTCATTAGAGAAGACAGTTCGTCACTGAATGAAATCTCTGCAAGACTTGCATTAGGACTTAGTGGAGTGCAAGAAATGATTGAAAAGTTGGGTTCCATGTCCAATGACCAAAGACCACAAACTTCAGAGAAAAACCCAAAACCTTCTTCAGAGATTTCAGAATGAAGGTGATGATTTTTTGGCAAGTATTGTGACAGGTGAGGAAAGCTGATTCCATCATTACGAACCTGAAACAAAGCACCACAATATGAAATGACACCACTTGGATTTGCCATCAAAGAAAGTTATGGATAGTGCCCTCTAGGATGCATAGGGTACATTCTGGTTGATAATCTTGGACCTGAACAAACCATAAATGCTGCCCGCTATATCCAGGCACTTTCGAAACTATACCCTTGAAAGATCATCCAACAACAAGATAATGTGCATCCTTACACTGCTCATGTCACTGTGGGAAAGATCTGGACATTCTCTTCAACTGTCTTCTTTTTGGTTCTGTTAAAGAACAGATGCGAGGCCAGATCTACAAGATGGTAGAGGATATTCAGAAAACAGTGTGTCAGTGTCTGCGGGCAGCTGGAACAGAGTTCTAACGTAAGGGTATGCTCTAACTTGCAGAACGATGGGGGAAAAATGTGTGCAAAGTCTGTGTTGAAAAGTGACAGCAAAGTCTGTAAATTAGGATGATGTACTTGTCTAATAATTCAAGATTAAATAACATTTATTTTTAAAAGTTGTTGCTTACAACTTTCAGTATGACATGGGAGGTACAAGATCATCTAATAATCTATTACTCAGGATATAGAAGCCATTTCAACTTATGTTGAATGAAATTTACCACAAATCACACATTTGTGTTCAGAAATTTTTCATAATTCTTTTGTAAGAGTAAGTTTAAAATAGTGTGGGTATGAGAAAAATTTAGACAAATTTAATTCACAAAGCTATTGTGAGGGTATAAGTTGTATTTGGATATTTACAAAACTTACTTTTAGAATGTCTCAGAAGTGGGAATTTATTTTCTTTCATTGCTTGTATACTTTGATGTGCCTGAATCTACTTGAAGTTCTAGATGTTTTCTTAAGTACACAATCTTATTTGGCACTTGAACATAATACTGTACTCACTTTTACTATGTGAAATAGCATGTAAGTTTCTTTTGTTTAAATTTTGTACTTAATTTTAGAACCAAATATACGAGAGAAAATAAACAAAATATCAATCTAGATAAACTAGAAATCCAAATTAATAAGGACCAGATAAACAAGGTTCTAGTTTAATTATTAAAACTGATTAGGTGCTCTTCTATACAATTTTGTTCACATTTGTGGCACTTGCTGCTGCATACACAACAGTATCCCATATGAAATCAAAGTATCATTTGGTTCAAAAATACTTATCAAATTCTTACTTGAGCAATACTGTAACTCCTAATAATTTGGCAAGGAAAAAATCTCTGTGGTGCTCGTTGAAATACTTAATACATGTTAATCTTACACACACACACACACACAAGATAAACTTGGTAAAAATAAAATCTATACTTGTATTAATTAAGGATATTGAAGCCATTAATAGTGAAGCAACAAGATTCTAAAGTAAGAACAAATTAGAAACTAAGATAAGTGAAGTTTTTAGTTTCTAATTCGTTCTTACTTTAGAACCTATACTTGTGTACTTACTGCTTTTTGTATGTACTTCTTCTCTGTAATTTGCTTACTGCCTCATATATATATACACACACTTCCAGGGATACAAGCTAAATGGTTAGAAAGATTGTACAAAGTCCTGCAAACATTTTTTCTAACATCCGACATCAGTTACGGTATTGCATCCTTTCGGAAATCACAAATATGTTGGAAAAGTGCATACTAACTTCAAATACGCTCTAAACGACCAGAAAGACATACATTCACTTCAAATAAAATGCATACAAGTTATATCCAAATCTACTTGCTGCGCATGCGCCCAGTTGATACAATATTGCTGCCAACATTGCTCCTGCATGATGATACCCAAGTGTTTGTTGCTAACATTAAGAACGTGAATACACTGTACTTAAACTGATGAAAGTTACCCGCAGTCCGGACATAACATGCGCATTCTTAATAAACCTTCTCGTATAGGAACTGTAGGCATTGTTCATCGTGAAACAATGATGTGAGATCAATATTATTAACAAATCAAACATAACTATACTTACAAAGTTTACTTCCTGAATAGCAGTGACCGAGCAGGACATTCATTTTCACAATAAATAATAGAGCTAGTTTGCACCCAATTTTAAAAACTCATCCAAAATAGCATTTTTGTTACTAATGACTATACATAGCATGATATAAGCAAGTCCTAAGTCTAAATGAGTTTCCATTTTGGTTTTATGTGCATTAGGTTCCACCTCATATGAATTTTACTTTCTGATCTAGTGTATAACATTTCCTTTTTCTGTTCTCCATGGCTGATTAAAAGAAACTGAGAACTGAAAGACAAAATCACTGTTCAACAGCAAGCACCAGAAACTGAACATTTTTATCTGTATCTTTGTTGCTATGACACCATCATGCCAAAAAGTCATCTTACTTAACCTATTTTAACTATAAATATTTATTCAACTTTAATTAAGTCCAATGAAATAAAAATTTCTAGGAAAAGCTTTGTCTTTTGTTTCCATGGCAGAAAGCTGCCCACTCAGCTCTCATCTTTGTAACAGAAACAAGGAAAATGTGCCTGAGTTTCTTTTAAGATAGTATATGCAGTATACTTATTATAATTACATCAAATTCAGTTGTACTTCACTGAAATTTAATATGAATAACAGCAAATTACGTGTAAATGCATTATGCATAAATACGGTTCTGTTAAGACACTTCTGAATTACATTTTGCCGGGACCTACAAAAATTTGGGTATAAATATGAATTTCTTAGAACTGGGTTATGTATAAAGCAGGTTCAATTGTATACATATATAGTTCTGCTAATCTATGCATATGAATTGGACTGTGTGCTCCGGTTTTTGCCCAATGGTAATCCTCAAATATGGTGTTTTGGGTAAATTGACTACACTCCCAAGTACTCTGACATTCACACCTGACAGCATACTGTGAAGCCTTCTTGGTTAAATACAAATTTTTCAAGCCCAGCCAGGAATCAGACCAGGGCTGCTTGCACAGCAGCCAGGTGCTCAGCCAACTGCATTACAGAGCCACAGATATTTTAGCTTGAAATAAAAATGTTAAATTTCTGGAAAAAGTGTTCATCTTAAACAGGTGGTGCAGTTTTTATAATTATGCTTCGTTGGGTCTTTGAGCTATTGAAATCTTTGTGATCTCAGGGCGTGGTAACGGATGGAATGAAAAATCACATGATGTTTCTTCACCACAATGTATTATTTTATTAACACTTTTTTCGATATTTTACATTAAATAATTCCTCTTAGCACCGTTCTAAATGATTTAAATCTTTTCACTTTTTTATTTAAAGTGGAACAAAAGCTTGATGAAAGACTGGTAAATGTTCTACGATGTTCACACTACCTAAACGTGTCCTTTCACCTTCAACATACACACGCTAGTGGGAAGATTATGGCGTCACCTCACGTGACACCGCCTTTTTCGTATACATCCGCGTATGCGTCCATCAAATAGTTCTTTCTTGTTAGGGAAGCGATCCCTAACCATCCTCCCTTACTTTTATTATGGAACACATATAATTCTAATGTTTATACATACATATTAAAATCAAATATGGAAATATTTATGACGTCTTTAAACTAACTTAGTTGTTCATAACAATGAACATTTGCAACACGTTTTCGTCATTTAACCAACTCATACCAACCTCAAAAAACAAATTACGCTTTTAACAAATATGTTGTTAGCTAATGCTGGATTTCTGACAATGAAGTCATTAATCCTCTTGCTCTCCAATATTTTTCACTGATGATATTGAAGAGAGCAACAGCAGTAATAGTAACCACTTTTTAGAGAGCACCATATTTTTATGTTTTGGCGGTCACATTGCTCTCTCACAACCCCCAGAATGTCTGGAGGACCACACCTGTCGTTGGTTTACGGGTCTCACCGATCTGACCGGGAGAATTATCAAAATAAATTCACCGACCATATCCTCTGATCACCAATCAGAGGACGTATTACATGCCATGACAGGTCAGCATGTTAGGGGTTAAGAATTTATAGAGAAATGGAGAGGTTGGAAAAATAAAGACTCCCTAGCCCTGGGGAACCCTAAAAGCATCGGGGTCGGAAGAGAACAAGAGATGACCAAGGTAAGGTCAGATAGAAAAGTTACAGTGAGGAGCAAAACACCAGTAAGTGGAAGTAATGTTCTGCTCAGCTTGGGTACCTTGTGGTCGCCATTCACATATCCCCTAGACGGAGTTCACATAAACAATTTTCTTTTGGGGTCTTCTAATATTCTGTCTCACAGGGTAAAACAGACTTTAAGAATTAATGTGTTACTGACAAGAATTCAGAAGTTGAATTTTGTGTTCTAGTGGAAGAAAGTACAAAAGAAATAGTGAAGAAAGCTGCAATTGCAGTTGGATCACTTAAGGAAACAGAATTTGATGTGAGGTTTAATCCAGATGTTTACTCACCTGGTGTTCAGCATATGGATCTTGATGGCAAGCAACTAGCCAAACAGAAGAAGCTTGTGAAAGATGCAGCTGAGTTTCTCCTTACTGTTCAGATACCAGGTTTTGTGAGTATCCTTTTTCTGTGTACTTAACTTTGTAGTATTGCAGTTAGCCAGGTGATAAATAAATACAATATATTTTCAATACTTCATGTTTCATTAAGGCAGAGGAAAAAGCATGAAATTGGGAAATCAAACGGAGAAAATTGTTGAAATTAATTAATTATATATTTGGCCAGAAGTAAAGATCCACATACATTGACAAACTTAACCATGGCTATGAACTTGTCTTGTTTTTTCTTTTTTGGTTTAGCATACTGGGTGAAATGACACTCAAATGAGTCTGGGGTCTGTTGAGCTTAGAGTTACATCTTTCAGGTTAAGAGAAAACCCTGGAAAAAAACTATCCGCGTAACTTGCCCTGGCTGAGAGTTGAACTCAAGACCTCTTGAATGTGAGGCAGACTTGCTACCCCATACCACAGTGGCGGCAACTTGATTTTCGTCGCTTTGCTTCCAACACAGTTTCATTCTCTGTTCTAATGAAACTGAGTTTAGTTCATGTGATCAACATTTTGTAAAGTAGTTGGTGCATATTGCGTATGGGAGCATGATTTATCTTGCTTGTCTGAACTTGGAACCATAGTTAAAATATTCTACACTTTGGAATTCTTTAAAATTTCCATAAGTTTATAAGAGCAGTTTGTATCTTAAACCTTGTTTCTTCTAAGCTTACTCCACATGTAAATATACCAAATAGTACTACTCTTTATCCTGATTGGCTAAAGCCCTTTGTACCATAAAGTGTGCATTTTCTAACACATGGGGACCATGAGACCAACAGATGAGACAGCTGTGATTGAATTTAACAACACAACATGCACACATACAAATGAAATGCCGAATTATTGAGTTGTAAAGTATTATCATATAATATTTGTTACGTTATGAGTGCTCGCTAATGGCATACTCCCTATTTGAGTCTATTTCTTTTTCACGTTCTTCTATTGGAAGAACAACATCCCAGTTAGCTTTCCAGTGGTGTTAATTTCCTTTTGGGATTTTCCTACACTGCTAACACTTCACCCCAAAATTCAGATAGGAGCTATTCAATTTTTCTTATTGGTAGAGTTGGATTTCTTTCCAAAAAAAAGGACTTTAAAATGTTTAAAAAGCTTGTTTTCTTCTCACCATGCAAGGGTTCCCCCTTATTAATGTTAAAGTTCAAAGGTACCCACACAGATTCTGCAATTATGTAGCACTTATGTGTTATACAGAAAACTCGTGCACTTTCAGTCATCAGCAAATGATATTAAGTGTTAATGCACTTCAGCTTACATGCAACTGAGATATTAATTTGAAGTATCAAATACTAATCAAATTGTAGTACAATTAAAGTACATGCATCTCCTACTACATGAGTCAAATTTAAACATGGGTATTAATCTCTTACATACTTCACAATGCTTTGGCATTAAATACAAATGAGTCATTGTCTCCACGTATTAATTGCATGCATGTGCTTACATTTTCTTGTTCTTCAAATACGTGAATCTCAGTGAACGTTGACGAGATAACTATTACCTGCTGGTGTGTGTGTGTTTGATGCAACAACTCACAGTCTCATGTGTCATGAGCATTCAATAGATATCATGCATTTCTGTGCTTTTACCCAAATCTTACATGTTGCAACTTTTATGTTTGAGGTCACTGAAAAATGAAGTATATGCCACTATCCTCACATGCTTGAGGAACTTGAGCAAAACATTGTAACACAAATTAGATCCATTAGTGTAGAACTGATTCATGTGAATGATAATTTCATAAGATGTGAATATGTATATGACAAAATGGTCAGCAATTCCAGCTTCTTCTATGATAAGGGGGAGTAATGCATACTGTTATTTAATAGCTTGTGTCCAATTTCTACCAAGTGTGTGTGGCACACGAGACCAGGAGTTGTCACACCAATCCTACAGACAGGTAGATAACAGTTAACCCATCAATTTAATTTAAATTTTAAATTAAATTAATTACAACAACACTGTTTTCAAACTTCTATGAAAGGAAGATAACCCATCAATGTTCACTGAGATTCACGGTATATGAAGGAAAACTACTGCTTAAAACAGAACTAATTTGTGTTGTAATAAGCAAAGGTGAAATAAATTATGGATTAAAGGTGTATCAAATGCCTGAAGGAAATTATTTTGGATAGCATCTTCTTAAAAGATTTGGCTCATTTTTGACATTCTGTACATACAAGGAGTTGGACAGATATCACAGTCTTTATCTCAGATATGCTCCAGAAAGAATACATTTTTCAATTATAATGGCCTTCAACTTGCACCAATGCATGCTATCAGCATGGTCTTTGGTGTTCACACTAACTGTGTCAGAATCGCTATCAGAATGTTTAAATCTTCAAAATCATACCTTTTAGGTTCAAACTGATAACCATACTACGTTCACTTGTTTTCAAAGCAGAAGTTGGATTGCTGTTTATCACTTATTTGGTATTAACGTGTGAATGTTGTTTGTCATTTAAAACATCACGCCTTGCCTGAGTTCAGTTGAATAACTGATGTCACGAGTTATATCAACAACTGCGAGTAACATGAGAACCACTCACCTTGGGACCATGTAACTGCCTGCATTGCTATCTATTCTTGATGACAAATAAACTGATCTAGCAAATGAAATATTCATTTTTGTGTTTCATTCCCCTTTAACCCAATCGCGTTCCTCTATAAACCCATATTTAAATGCATTGGCAACTAACCAAGAAATCAGATTTAAATCCCCTAGCTGTGAGGGTGGTAATGCCTTAATGCTTAAAAAATCATTTAAAATCAATCATTAACTATTCTTTGTTGAAAATTTGGGTGCACAATATTAAAAGCATAAAATCACTGATACTGTTGTCCTAATACTGCGTGTCAAAGAAATGGGAAATCAGTTTTAATCTCTCCCTACCCATTGTTTCATGAAAAATTGGGTTGTCAAGGCATTGGATTTTGCTCCACTACAATTGAATAGCGATTTTCACACTTGACATCAAAGTAACTAAAGCAATATAGGCGCTGACTGCATTTTTCATTGTCTTTCAACACTTCGTGTCAGGATTGTTCAACTACCTCGTTGTGTAAGCATTCATTTTGTCACATATTTTGTCAAACAAAGGTTCCATGTATTCTGTAAAGAATTAAAAGTGCAGATGGCATCTGTGATGCATGCTTATTCAGTAAGTATTTACAAATACCACTATTTGCAGTAAAAGGATGGAGGATGAGGTGATTGTTAGTTTTAGTCCAATGCCAGTTACACTGGTTTTTCTGTATCGTAATGCGAAAGCGTTTCGAAGGGCCTAGCATGTCATCATTGGCTTCATAATTATGTTCTTTGTTGCTTTCTGCACTAGATTCCTTATCACTATCACCAGAATCTTCTTCAAACTCTATTTCATATTTAGAAAAATCATAACTTTCACACACACTTACACTTTGTATCAGTTTTCTCAAACCCTTCTTGTCATAGGTGCTTTCTGCACTAGATTCCTTATCACTATCACCAGAATCTTCTTCAAACTCTATTTCATATTTAGAAAAATCATAACTTTCACACACACTTACACTTTGTATCAGTTTTCTCAAACCCTTCTTGTCATAGGTGCAAATGTTTTTTACCGCCATGATGGCTACTGTGGTAAGTGAAGTAATGCTAGATAAAATTGTTTTTCCGTGATTGAAACACAGTTGAACACGTCATACTGATCAGAATTACAAACACCACATGTTAGCATTTTTTCATTCCAGATGTATACAAATGACATCTATGAGAAGGAACCTAAACTATGTGGAATTATATGGAGCAATGCAGCATAATGAGCTGAGCTTGTCATAGGAGTGGTATAAATAAAAACTAGCTAGTGCTTCTGAGCTGAAGCTGGTAAGCAAGTTGAGAATAAACAAAAGGTTGTGATTTGGTATCAATAAAAACTTCCCCTCTTCTGCCAGCTCTTGCTTTCAACACACAGCTTTAGCTCCGTGAGCTTCACCATGCCACGTAAACAAACACACCTTTTTCATGTCTGGAGGGGATTTAAATATTTGCTGCATTTAAATATCCATATACTTATTCATGTTAAACATGATAGAAATACTGATTTTAAAGAACGAAAATGTAAGTAAAGATTTGGCAAATTAAATAGAAATTAAGATTCGCCTGGCATTCCACCGATAACGTTCATACACTTTCTAAATTCCATCAGTGATTTTCTTAATTTTATAGTATGGAGAACTTGTATCAACTGATATATGGAAGTAGATAATTTGTACTCGTGTGTTTGCACCGTTATACTGATATCCTTTACATCTATACATATAAACTATCAATAACTAATTCCAAGAGTGAGTCTGTGGGGACTAATTCCAAGATTATTAAAGCTATACTGGATGAAGAAGTTTCATTTCGTGGAAATTTAAATTTAGGGTCGGTTTTATATGAAAGTCTTCAGTTATAACCAGGTTTTGATTTGCACAATATTCTACTCTATGTATCGCTCTGATTACATTATCGTCGGTAATGAGAGCGGAGCGCTATTACCTCATTCACATTATGTTTAGCGTTATCGTACGCAGGCAAGATGACAACACCTTAGCTTAGGATGTATACAGATTGTTAAAAGGTCCCCTTCGTGTTTCATTTCCCTCTGGAAGCAATTGCTGCAGAAGCAAGTCTACATTTTCTCTTTAAATGTGATTATAATTGTTTATATCTGCATCCAAGTCCCTACATATTGTGTAATTTTTTAGTTCCTCAACCACTAAACGTATAGTAGAGGAATTATTGCATTCCGCCCAATAATTTGATATCGAGATTAAAGCAGAAATACAGCTTCTGAGCCTCTCTGAAGAGAGAGAGAGAGAGAGAGAGAGAGAGAGAGAGAGAGAGAGAGAGAGAGAGAGAGAGAGAGAGGGGGGGGGGAGGGAGGGAGAGGGAGAGAGGGAGAGTCTATGTGTGCGTGCCTGTATGTGTGTAAGTGTGAACATCAAAACCCAAGCAGTCACTTTTAAAAACCAAATTTCGTATTGAAGTTCAGTAACCTCCAAGAGTGCGACTTTATGGAAACCCTCCATCCAAAACTAACTTTTACATGGATAAACATTCCTAATTTTTAATTTTCTCAAAAATGGCCACTGTACTCGTATTTTGATTAAAATGACATATGTTAAGATATTTACATGACAATTGAAATGCAGGTATACCTTTAATTTCGGGGGAATAGCCTATGAAGTCCTTTTCATTCTGAATCACATTTGTATAAGTGATAAACTGTAGGATATAGACGAAGTCTTACTACACAAAAAATGTGTATCTAATTAAAGCACACTGTTTACGTCAATTTCTTTTTTTTGGGGGGGGGGGGGGGGTGCAGGGATATGTAAATGAAACAGTAATTGGGATTGATCCGAACTTCCAACACATGGCGATTATCCTTTTATAAATTTAAACCCAGATTCCCATAATTTGATGCCCTGCATCTATTACAAGTGATATACTGAAAGATTACTTTTACTGGTGTTCTGTTGATCTGCTCTAGAACTGGGCAATTACAATTTATGGAACATCAAAATAGGCAATTCTAAGATTTTAAAAGTGTTATCCGAATTAAAGCTATACCTACTTTGTGAAAGAGTTTCATATAGGCTTATTTTATAGATATAATTCGATTGTACGAGCTTGATTTGTACGAGCATTATGCTCTTCATACGTGCTGCATGTTTGTATAAGCACATTCGTGTATGTTTTGATTCCATTATCAGGTTTCCAGTAATGAAAGTGGATCACTATGACATCACTCGCATTCTAACCAGGCAAGATCACAACACCTCAGAAAAATGTCCTTGTATCATCGGAGCTGATATAGCAGCAAATATCTCCAAGAGTAGAGTTTATATTTTACAACACGTATGTATTTCAGTCACCATGGTTGAAGAAAGCGGTGTATTTATGAGGCGCTTTGTTCATCTATTGAAGGAAAACCAAGACATTCTATTAAAAGCACAGTTGTCAGAAAGTAAGCGCAAAAGTTTAGCAGTAGCTACAGTAAAGCAATAATTGGAGGAAGAGTTTAAAACATCCATCAGCGAGATGCAAATACTAAAAAAAAAAGCAACTTAAAAACAAGAATTAAGTCCAAAAGTGATTTGAAACTAATTGGCAATAAGCTAGTTGTTTTAAAACAGTGGGAGCAGGAAATCCTGGCCATGGTACTAACTGATTGAGCAAGCTGAGGTACCTACATAGCTACCTCAGAAAATAGCCAGCAAAAGCTCCGTTGGAGCGAGGAAGGCAGGTTTTTATTTATACCATTTCGCGAGCAATAGCTCCGCGGTCAAGGTCTGGAAGCTTTAGCTTGCAAGGAGATGGAGCAGAAGGTTTTTATTTATACGAAACCAACCTCTTGCTCCGAATTGGTGAGAAAAAGCTATTGCTTGCTTTTATTTATACCACCCATGATTTGTAGGCCAAAAAGACGCATGCGAGCCCTGCTCATCAAATGCTGTGAATGGGTTAAGGTGACCATAGAGTAGATGTACCTGCTTATGTTACATGTGGAATAAAGTAAGGGGAAACTGGGACACTCATTACACTATTGCTAAATCATGGTTTAATATAATGACGAGCAGAAAGTAAATTGTCTGTAGGAGATAAAAATTAAGCGAAGATTGTGTATGACTGACAAATGTGGACTAATGTTGGTAGGTAATGAAAGTGATGCACTGAACTTCAACTGTGTTACAAGTTGCCTATACTTATCTCTTCCATGAATGTATGAGGATGTTGGAGACAAGGCTATACGGATGATGAGGGATACTGAAGGAAGAGAGAGGAAGCATGCATATCAACTACCCCAATGTGTATATGGGTATGAGTAGGAACTGTAATTTTGTCATTTGTGATAATTCAAATTTTTGCACAAGTTCTGTAGTTTTTACATGAGTAGTGCAATTTTCAAAGGTTTTTGTTATAAAATAATGCAAACGTACATTTCTTTTAATCTGAAAGAACTGCTTTGTATGTATTTTTCCTGAATTTAATAGAGAAATGCCATTTTATTAGAATTGCATGATAACAAGAACCAGAACGGGAATGTCAGGGAAAGGTGAATACATCATGAGAATCGACTGAGGATAGGAATGCAGCTTCAATACAGTATTTAAAATATATTTTCTTGGATTATTTGACAATAAATTGGGAATGGAAACCAAAATGAGAAGAGAATTTAAGATGTGTGAGGGTTTAAGGCTTTTAATTCACAACAAATTGAAGATGAAACCAAGAAATCATGTTCAGTAAATCATTAAAAATATTTTACAGGTTCGAGATTGTTTGGATCATTCCTCTGCACCAATGGATGGCATTACCCTCACAGAAGCTTTGCACAATCGGGGTATTAATATTCGATATTTGGGAAAGATTGCAGACTCTTTAAGTTGTATAAAGCAGTTAGAATATTTATACAATATTGCTGTAGCAGAATTATTGACCAGAGCAGCTAAACATGTCTTTACAACATATATGCAGGTAAGTTATAAGCGTATTTAGATTTTTTCAGTTTAAAGTTTGCCATACTGAAGGGCAGTTATACAGCGAAACTTCCTTTAACAGAAACTTCTCATTTGTAGGTAGCAGATATTTTCTATAATGACTTATTCAAAATGTTCAGTCTTAAAGACTGAATAGTAAATGAAAATAAAAATTTTTGTATTTGTTGTTAGAATACCATATTAATTGTTAACTTAAACATTTTTTGAGAAGTGCTTGCTCACGTATATCATCATCATTAATGGCAGTTTATCTTTTTGTTACTAGAGCACAGAACTGATGAGCTTATCTGCAGCTGTAAGCCATTTTCTGAACTGCTTCCTATCTGCATGCCCTGTGCCTCACCCACATCAGGGAGTTGATGAAGTAAGTGATAACCAGAATATGGCTGTTATAGCACTAACAGAGAGGTATCATACTTCAGTGAATTAGGAAGGTGATGTACTTTTGAGTCCAGACTTCGATAATATATACTGCTGCTGTTGTACATGTTAGACTCTTCTTTACTAATGACCACAGTCCACTTATATCACTAGTTGCGGAAAAGGAAAATGCTCAAGTAGAATAGTTCAAAAAAGGACATTGCAAACTGAAGAAGTTTACCAAGATTTACAAGAAAATTAGCTCATCTATGTGACATCCAGATACAGGGGAAGCACTATGTCAGAAAAAAATTATGCAGATGCAAGGGTTAAATTAAGCCTAAATAGCATTAGTGAAAGAGAGAATACTGCGTATCTAGGCAGTATTTGTCTATTTTTTTCTCAACAGTGCTCATAAGTAGACATGGGGGAAACTCAGTGGTAATGATCTCTGCATAAGCATAACTTGTTAGCTAATGCTGGATTTCTAACAATGAAGTCATTAATCCTCTTGCTCTCCAATATTTTTCACTGATGGATGGGGCATTAGAAGTGGCCGGGCATATTTGAAGGTGGTCTCAGTCCATTTCCTCTTGCAGATCCCATAGAGGACAGAGTGGTGAAGAATATATCCCAATTCTGTTTAAATGTTTTGCCAGACAATCATGTCCTGTAATCAACCTGAAGGTTGCAACTACTGTTTTTCGAGGATACTCGGGAATTACTGTTTGAATGTTTGGTAGTTCCCATCTTTTATTTTTTGATTTTTCATAGTAATATTTTGCAATAATTTTTTTGAATTCAGAGTTGACTAATCTTTTAGCTGCATAAAATGGTAGATTAACTATTGATTTCTGTACCTTGCCGGTACCCTTTTTTGCAAGAAAATCAGCTTTCTCATTACCACTCAGTCCACAGTGAGCTGGTATCTATTGGAAGACTAGGTGTTTTTGAAGTGCGGTTAGATGGGTAAGGATTTTCCAACATTCTATAATTGTTTGGTTTTTTGGTGACAGCTTGGAAGTAATTGCTATAATTGCCCTGGAATCTGAGAGAATAACTGCTTGATGAAAATGTGAAATTTTATACAAAAGATTTTGTAGGGCCATTCGAATTGCTTCAATTTCTCCATCAAAGTTTGTAGTTCCATAATATAAAGATTTGTAATAGGAAAGGTGACACGTGACTCCAGCCGCTGCTCCATCTCGGTTTGATATCAATGATCCATCAGTATAAATATGGAGGCATTCATGTTCTGGAAATCTAGTATGGATTGTCTCTAATGCCAATAATTTTAAAACACTAGTTGGAGTATCACTTTTCTTAACTTCTTCTCTCAGGTGTAAATAATATGTGATGTCTAATGTTTGTGTCGGATTGACTTTAGATATGAAGTTTTCCTTTGAATTAGGAAGGTATACGTTCTTCCTGATGTCTTGAATTTTGGAAAGAAAGCTCTCCTGAGTCTTTAGTGTATGTGTAAAATTTCTCTTGTGCCATGTATTGAATGGGAGTCTGATCAACTTTTTGTGTTGAATAAGAGCTGCTTTTTCTATTTCATATTCAGTGGGGTATTGGTTGGTTAGTATTTACATAGCTGGTATTGGTGTGGTTTTGATAGCACCTGTAATTAGTCTCAGACTTTGGTTTTGAAAGATTTCAATTTTTTTTTTTTTTTTTTTTTGTATTTGCTGTTACAAGGACTTCGCTGCAGTAAGTAAATCATGGCTTTATATATACATTGTATGTTATGTTAAGAGTTGCTCTGGAACATCCCCACTTCATTCCTTTTAGACATTTTAACAGTGCATAAGCATAACATAAGGTTGTGCAGTTTCTTCCAATGACAAAGTTCAACTGTGGCGGGAAGTGCATGGTGCATTATTGACAGTGACCTTCCTACCTCTTTTGTTTACATGCTAATTACAACATCCCCTGCACTCTACGATCGATGTGTAGTCAATGTAACGTCCATGTAAGATTTTCCCCCATGTCTACTCATAAGCAAAACATGTGTTAAATAACAAAAACAGAAGCAGTGTTAACAATTAAGTTTTCTTCATGTTGAATTTAGATCTTCACTTAACAAACTATTAAAACTGGAACATTTTCAAGAAGGTTCATCCTCATTGTTGGCAGTTGGATGACTGAAGTTTGCTCTTTCTTCTCTCCTCATTCTCCTCTGCCAGCTGGTTGAGATGACAGTAGGATCAAACCCAGCCAGCAGAGTAGTGAGTGGAAACAAGGGGGAACAGGTTTCAGTCATCCAACTGCTGACAATGAGAACAAATGCCTTGGAAAATGTTTTCCAGTTTTAATAATTTATCAAGTGAAGGTACATATGTATAACGATAGTGACTCATTCTAAATTAATAACTTAAGTTGCTCACTTTGCTGGCCAGCCAATGTTTGTTTATCTGTTAGGAGAAAATGAACATTGCACAAAACTTAATCTGAACTGCTTAAATTTATTTGTATTTGCAACTATAACAAACAAAAAAAAAAGGTGGAAAAGAAGCACAGCATAGCTAAACAGTTTCAAGTTTGAGAAGTACAGATTTTTTAAATTCAGTGACTTAAACAGGAATTTCCATTATTTATTTACTTACCTACCCACCCACCAACCCACCAACCCACCGACCCACTGACGTCAACAAGCTTACTGTTGGTGTTTTTAAACACACAAGCCGTGTGTGGGTACTGTTTCAGAGGTGGAATCGGAACTGAAACAAAATAAACCTGTGATCTGGTCCTGGTTGTTTCAGCTAACACTGAATAGCAGAAGTGTTTTCTGAGTTTAATGATTTTAAATAGTTAAATTATTTTGCAGCTGCAGAGTAAAACTTCAAAACGGAGAAGCAAGCGTAAAGGCAGAATGAACCCACTCTATAAAGACTTTGACAGTATGGAATGGACAAATCTTACTCCTAAGTCTTTGTGGTCACAGTTAAAGTCTGAGTTGAAGAGCTATTATGATTGGGATCTTCAGGCAGATTCTATAGAAACAGCTGTGGATCAGTTCTCTCTACAGAAAATCTCTCTTCTCAGGTAATATGCATATAATGCTCAAACATAACCTGTGGATTTCTTCATATAATGGAAGTGAAAAATATTGGTATGCTACAGTTTAGAATAACTGGTAAAATAAAGTGCAAAATAATGAGTAAGGTGCAACAAATTTTAGATGTAAGGATGAGATGTTGAACGTGTAGAAAGGGTAATTCTGAATGAAGTAATACATCACTTTCTAAATAATATCAAATTAAACAGTATGTACTTCATTGCATGCACAATATTGAAAATGACATGCTTGTGCATCATAACACAGTTTTGTAACAAATTGTGGTAGTTTGTAGTGTAGCGCTGATTGCTCTGGGTTCAAGTATCAGTCACATAGATTCTTTTGTGCTGCATCATTGCTTTGAAGTTGGTTTGAATTTCTTAGAGCAATGAAATACATGGGGTGTTAATGAACTACACCAAAATATTTTCAGATAGTATGGAGATTTCTTGAACAAGTAGTTTAACACGAAAGACTTATTGCGTGTTTGTTAAAATCTTGAAGTTATAGCTATAAGTTTTTAAAGTGCCAGTATACCACTGGCTTATGATATCAATCATTCAGGAGTGCTACATATGAAAACAAAGGGATGTTTCAGAATGTGTGTGTGGGACATTAGCTATACATTAGCTTTCAAGTAAAACGTCATCCTCATTTTCGAGTTTGAGTCTCATTCACCACTTTTTATTTTTAATTTAATTTTTTCTGGGAAGGGCATATTAATGCAGTTTTGGTCCAGATGTTAAATTCTTGAATCAATTTATGCATTTTCGGTTCAACATAGTACAATTAATTAGAGCCCATGCTAATAAAATGTTGAGTCCTGCTTGATACAATCATATGTTTCAGCGGTGGCTATTCAGGTGAAGCTAGTGAAGCTCCACTTCACCAGTTTTAGTTGTATTAAATATGATACAGGTGTTAAATTTGTTAAATATACAACCATTAGGGAATATATCTGTGAGGGTAGCTATAAAGGAGGATGAAAGCTGCCAGCTACCTGCCTTCTCTCTCACACTTTAGCCTTGAAGAGGGTGCTTACTTTACAGGGCAAAAGATGCAGCTATTTCAGTCAGCTGATACAATAGCTGTGTGTTTATACTCGGTTGCCATGACAACGAAATAGAATCTGAGGTTCCATGTGTTGCCAAATAGACCTGCAGTGAGGGTAAAGTACTCGCAGGGATTTAGCAAATCTCAGCTCCTTGTAAAGGCTGGTATATTGATGTAAAAATACTGTTCGCATAAAGTGGTTGTGTACTCTACATAGTTGCCTATTGTGTTTATTTATTTTGCCGACTTTAGCTTCATTGTAACTTCTTAGTATTTTGTTTAGTTAGTGGAGAAATGAGTCCGCAAAATGATATAGTGTGCAGTATATTACACACACCATCACACACCATTTTCATAGTGGATTCATTGATATAAAAGGAATGAGATATTAACAAGAACACCAACTCCTATTCTTAACTTATTGGTACAAAAAGTGGAACAAAAAGGTGCAAAATGTTACAAAAAGCACTTTAAAGATTCGTGGTACAGTGAATATGAGTGGCTGTAGGGTAGTTATTGTATGGAAAAACTGTTTTGTTGGCCTAGCTTACTACTTGATGTGGAAAAAACATTGTAGAACAGTGCTGGTTTTTCTGACATTTTAAATATCAGTCGATTGTTACATAATCATTCGGACTCTGCTGAACATCTCAAGTGCGCACCCCAATTGAAGCAACTTGAAAAGAATCAAAATGATTGCTAATGCTCTGAAGGAAAACAACCGGCTGTATATTGCTTAGTATAATGAACATGTAAGACTGAGCCGATTAGTTTTCAAAAGGTAAAGGGCATACACAGAGGGAACACCTCGTGCACTGTGATTTACGCAGATCTATTGTGGCTAACACCCCCCACGTGGCAAGGATGAAGTGAGGGAACCGCAGGAAGCCACACAGTCGCAGTTAGAGACCACAGAGATGTGCAGAAGTCCATAACACTGATTAGTCTTAAGGTTGTAAGTAATGCAGTAATGTATTTGACCAGACAAGAGGTTGCTTTTCGTGGTCATGATGATAGCTCACTTTCATCTAATAGGGGAAATTTCAAAGAACTGTTGTCTTTATTAATTTTCACAAGTCTGTTAGAGATTCAGACTCTACATTCAAATGAAAAGTGTCTTCACTGGGGATTTGAAAATAGTACAGAACAAGATTGACTGTATTTCGGAGTACTTCGATAATTATATCAAGTTCAAAATATGTAGCAGCAACTTTTCTTCAGTTCAAATTGATGATACTACAGATATTGCACAAAAATCTCTGTGTTCTATAATTGTTAGAGTAGATGCCAATGGTTAAAGTTGAATGCTTTTTTGGACTTTTTTGATGTCAGCTGCCATAGAACATTGGAAGCAGTATTTGCCTTGGTTAATTTAGTATTGGGACCATATGGCTATCGGTTAAAGCTTACTGGACAGAACTACGATGGCGCCAGTGTCATGTGGAGATTTAAATGGTTTGCACCTCAGACAGTCTTTGTTCATTGTTTAGCCCATAAGCTGAGTATAGTTATACAAAGTACACTGAATGAAATTTCTCAATGCCACATCTTTTTTGCCGATGTTGCTGGAATCCGTTCAGTTTTTCATAACTCTACCAAGAGAAGCTATGCTCTAGACACCCTTTTAGGGTGGTGAATGGTCACTGGAACAAACACCGGATGGAGTTTATATTCAAAATTGCTTAAAGTGGTTGAAGAAAAGTGGAATGATCTCAGTAAGGTTTTTCAGCAGATAACATGATTTTGAGTCTGACCAGACTGCAATTCAGCTTTTAAATGACTTTCTCAATAACATAAATGATTTTGAATTTGCATTTTTGGTAATTGTTTTTAATGAGATCCTTCAGTTTACCAGCCTTCTGTTTGATATTCTTAAAAAAAAAATCTCTTGGCATAGTTTTTTGTGAGAAGCAAATGGAAAACCATTATATGTTTCAAAGAAAAAGAACTGATGAAGTTTTTGTAAATTATTTTGAAACAACTAAGCTGGGGGAGGAGGGGAGGGAGTTTTCAGGGCAAAAATATGTTAAGCTGTCCTAAGATGAATTTTTCCAGAAGCACAAATTGAAGCCAATATTTTGAAATATTGGATTTGATCTTGGCACAAATTACCTTTAGATTTCAAGACCTTGGAAAACTTCAGTTTTGCACTCTCGCTCATTCTCCAAGGTTCCTGCAGCATTCAACTGTTTTCCTCATTGATGTTCTCACCTCTATTCAGAAAATATTTCCAAATTTATTTAAAATAAGTTGTTTGAAAATGGAACTTGAGATTTTTTACAGAAATGAAGAATACTAACATAACGTTCTCATTACACAAACATTGAAGTTTCTCAAAGAAAACAGTAGTGTATTTCACCAGGTGTACAAACTTTTTTCACTCATCGTAGCACTGCTGTCAACGAGCATTTCAGTGGAGAGAAGCTTTTCTACTGTCACACGCATAAAAACTTATTTGCGTAGCTCTATAAACCAGGAAAGACTAACATTTCCAGCCGACATCTCCATCCATAAGAACTTTCTAAGTGACCTAGATAGGAAGCAGCCTTTTCATGACAACATAACTGAGAAATACGCCAACAGAAATGACAGAAGAATCAACTTAATATATAAAAAATAGGCTTGTTGCACATGATTTTTATCTGATAAGAGCCTCACCTATAGTTTAGGCCACAAGCTGCCAGAGGTATGTTGTACCTCAAAATGGGAGGTGGTTTAAAGGGTGAAAAAGATGTAAAACATCCCAGTCTTCATGTCAGTTTTAAAGGAACTGCTTAGAATGGCAACCTGAATTTTCATGGCAAAGTTGAACGTCGGCAAAGGAGCGATTGTCGTACTCTAACCAAGATTTGTGGTGTGTATCAAATAATGTTGCATGTTGCTGTTATTCAGGCATTTAAGTTATCTTCTGAAGTAATAGGTATTTTATACTCCATAGACTTGTGGTGACCCTAGTAAAAGAAATCAAATCTTGTCCCTTAGACATTTCTCAGCACCTTAACTCAGTGAGCTGAATCAAGGAAATGATAGTAGTGTTAATGTATGACCAATCAGAATCATATACTGTATCATATACATGGCACTTCTTTGTATGGAATTTAAAAAAAAATACACTAACCGTATATCAGGAAACAAACCCATGACCTTCCAGACATCTGATTTTGGCGTTATGAATTTAGCTGCAATAGCATTAAAACAATGTTAGTAGAGTAGGATGCATAACATAAGATGGCAGCTAATCAATGTTCAATGTCGTATTGTTAAGTGATCGGTTCCAGATTTGAGATTTTTGTGGCATTAAATCTTGAGAACTCTGGTAACGGGCTGCTGATAATTAATATTTCTATACTCGGGCAGCAGTTTTAAAGACTTCCTAAGTAAATCTTTTTACCCAGCTTTGCTTTAACACCAACTTACTAGCATCTGATATCAATATGCTTAACACCATATACTGCACTATATTAGCCATGGACCATACATTGTCTAACTCAAATTACTTATATCAGTCACATCTACAATCTCTGAAGTTATTTAATTTGTCCTCTGTGGTCTAGAGTTAACTTGCTAAAATCTGGTTCCTGAGGTCACAGGTTCAAATCCAGTGAAGGGTGGCAGATTTTTTTTTTTTTTGACACAAAAATCTTCCTTTGGAAAGAAAGGATTGCCGGTGGTCCATGTCGTAAATTTAGGGCATGTAAAAGAAGCCTCTAAACAAAATTAAGCAACCTTTCATGCCCGATTTAGAATGGGATACTGAGAACTGTAGCAATTAGTGTGTCCATAAATAAAACTTAAATTCTGATTTCTGAAATTATTCTGGTGTAGTTAATTAATATCTATGTGTGCATGCATGGTACAGGAGAGGTGATATAGAATAAATGTATCTCATTTTCAATTATAATGGTTTTGTTTTGAAATTATATTATATTTTGATAATGACAGTGAATTTATTTTGTGGCATACTTCAGACATACCAACTAGTATAATATGTTAAAAGTATAATGATACAGCTGCTGAAGTTTGAGTGGACACTAATGATTATGCCTGTGCAGAATATTGAGGGAGAGAGACTTCTCTCCTGAAAATTTTCTTATACATATGTACGTATTTTATGCATACAATCTCCTCGACAAACTGTCAACATACATTCTTGAGTATTATTTTCTATGGCTATCAAGTAAATATAAAGAAAGCAAAGTTTTCTCCGTGTTACACTTTTGTATTAAGGTTGGCTATGTATATTCTAAATTTTGATTATTTTAATGTTTTTCTTATTAATTAGGACATCATGCAAATTAAAATA